>JBAMHW010000008.1:18582983-18608406 GCA_037177495.1 Rhadinocentrus ornatus
ACATACATATACATATATATATATTTATATATTTGCTGATTTAGCAGGGGTTCAACAAAATCATGTATAATAACAATTCTGCCATTTAATATTGTGTTGGTCCTCTGTGCTCTTGCTTTTATATGTAAAAAAAGTAGAGTTTAACAAGTTTTGGACAGTGGCTTGTCCAAAACTTTTGATCAATTCCAGCTCTTTCAGAGATGATAGTGGTTGGGAAGCACTTCCCTATTTGTTGCTCCACAATGCTCCACAGATGTTTGATTACGATCTAGTAATTGTGTGGGTAGTCCAAGTGTTTCATATTACTGCTGTCCTATTTGTGCCTGTTTTTACCTGTTTTATTCATGTAAAATTGTGTATTTGTCTTTCACTGGGAAACGATCACCCAACACTGACAAACACACAAACACAGTGCTATTACAGGTCTAGTATAATGGCTTATTTAAAAAAAAAAAAATTTAATTTAATTTTTTTTTTTTTAATTTAGCTTTGGTAAAATGGCCCAGGTATGCCACAGGCATTTTAAGAGCTGATTGAATTCTTTAAATGAAAGGAAACAAGCTCCAAGGCATCTTTTCTTATCTTCTGTAGGTATGGAAATATTAGATAAACCTATTTTTGAAAGGAGATGACTGTCCCATAGTTCCTTGTGATCACAAGAGTAGAAGCAACACTCGATTGATTGCAGACAGTTGTACAAATTGACTCATGCAAGTGCAGCATAGGTGAGAAACCTGAAACTTTTAAGGCTTTCTCTTAACTTTCCCTGATTTTTTTGTTTTGTTTTTTCATTTTCATATTTGATTGTGTTAAAACCATTTATATCATTGAGCTTTTGTGTGGAACTTGTGTGTTTTGAGTTTCATTATTGCAGACACATATCAACTTAATTAATACATCTGCAGCATTATCAGAGTATTTCTGCAGATGACAGGACTCGGGGCTGTACTGAAAGTCTGAGGTATAAAGTGTAAAGAGAAATAGTGAGAGTCCGGTCCTTTGCAGTGCTCCTCTGCTGCTGACCACCTTCTCAGACACGCAACTTTTCAGTCTCACAAACTGTAGTATTTTTGTCAGGTAGCTATAAATCAACGTAGTTGAGGAGATATCCATCTTGAATTAGTAGATTCTAGATTGAGACAGACATACAGCAGTGGTGGGTTAATTTGGCAAATGATCCGCTGTTCAGGTGAATGCAACAGGTTGTTTTGTTGGATAGATAAATGACAGTGGCTATTCAAACTTTCCTCAGTCCGTGATTTCTAGACACGTAGTGTTTCAGTGCTCTGTTGTCTTTGTTCATCTCCAGTCACAG
Organism: Rhadinocentrus ornatus; assembly: GCA_037177495.1. NCBI lineage: Eukaryota > Metazoa > Chordata > Actinopteri > Atheriniformes > Melanotaeniidae > Rhadinocentrus > Rhadinocentrus ornatus. The sequence goes on from JBAMHW010000008.1 coordinate 18,584,299, forward strand.
AGTTCTGCCTTCTGTCTCTTGTATTTCCGGGAGTTAGTTTGCCCCTGTTTTACTTATGGTAGCATGATGTTAGACATTGTTCTTCTCAAGCTGCTTAACAAGTTAACAGTTTTTGGTATCATTGCTTTAGCTGTTCATACCTGTTCATCCATCTTTGGAAGAGTAAAAAATTTTGACAGACTGCCCAGATTTTTTTCTTTTTTTAAAATTTGCCGGCAATCTTTATTGTAAATTTATTAAGTGATACTTTGACGACTCTCTGTATTCTCTTTTTGTCCATAATTAACTTGGAAAAATCAAACCCCAAATCAGTCCTCTGAGCCATAGACTCCTGTTGTTTTGCACAAAATATGTTCAGCTGGGTAACATCTTTCATTTTATTGTCTTTTTTTTTGGTTAAGTAACACATGTGCTTCATGAAATACTCATCAAAGCATGAAATGTGTATCAATCTGAAGTAAAAAATTTGATTTACTCCCGTTTGAATAACATCTGTTCTTTTTTTTTAAGCCAATTCTTTGTGACCCAAATTCAACAATAAACTTTTAGAAAGTCTTAGTGAAGTTGGAAAGTATTTAAAAACAGGCAGAAACACTTTGAAGTTTTGGAAGTTTCATGAAATTCATTATCAAAAACAAGTATGCTTCATTCAGCCATTTTTAAATTTCAGCAAAGTTATTTTGTTATTTGCAATGTTAACGGAATAATTCATTCTTTCTGGTTTCAGCTGTTGAAATGTGGATCTCTTTTCTACTTTATCTTACATGACTAATGTTTTTAGTTGCTACTGTATAATCAAAATAAACATTATGCAAAGCAGGTGTGGACTAAACAATAATGGTCTTCCAATGATAAAAACCAGCCCTGTAAAAAGGGTGGTGGCCAGTTTGTTCTGCTTTATACCTTAAACTTATGTGCTTATATTTTCAGCTTCATAAGCATTAACCCCGCAGACAGTGTATAGCTCAGTTTTGTAAGTCCAACATAGCACATTTCTGCGACAAAATGTCTATGACTGACTTGAGATTGCGCATTAAGTAAACACCTGAGAATAATCTTGGTTAAAATGTTGGCTTCACACCACCAAAAGCCATGTCAGGAATCTTATTTGGATATTTATTTCCACATCTCTCAAGACAAACAAAACCCCACTTTAGCAACAAACAGCATTCACAGCCCCATTCGTGTGGTTGGAAGCGACCTCAAAACTTTCCCTATGTCTGGAATATGTGTATGCATGCACATGCATGGTGGACAGTCCTCCCTCTCCGCTGTTTTTTCTTCTTCCTCTTCTTCTTTTCTGGCCGTTGCTTGTCCTAACTAGGGGATATGAACTCCACTGTTTACTCTCAGGGCTTGTACAGGGCTGTGTCTGAACTTGACTCACTGATACTGGAGCCTGTAGCAGTTCAGGCTTTTAACTAACTGGAAGCAGCAGAGTGCAGGAATACACAGCAGTTCACTGCCTTGCAAGTTTGTAGGCCAAAGGTCTTTTCTGTCAGCAGCAGCCTGTCAAACCAGCTACGAACAGTAACACTCACAAATGTCAGGATTAAGCTTTAACTGTATGCTTCTGCAAGCAGCAACACTTTTTTTTTAAAACTTTTTTTACTTATACAGAAGCAGACGATCTGATTCTGTAAAACAAGAATAAAGCATGAATTCTTTTAGTTTAGTACTTTTTTTATGTTCATATATGAGATTTATTTACTGCCCATGATTAATTGTATTGTAACCATCTTCAACCCCGAAAACAAGCCTTTTATTCCTTATGAGTGTCTTCAGATGCAATGCTTCAACTTTCTATTGTTTATAAAGTTTTTGAGGTGTTTTCTTATATTATGGCTCAAAAGTGAAAAGGAAACCTTTGCCTGATTAAAATCAGCAGAATATCACTTTCTTTACCAAATGTATTTACTTTTGGTAACATACAGTGCAATTGTTTTTCAATTTATTAATTAATTTGATAAATCCAGGCTATTTGCGTATGGATGAGGAATTGGCATTCCTCAACCTTCCTAAATCAAAAGTTATCATAGGAGATTTCAGAGTTGTTTTTTATTCCTGTGATTGACTAGATGTCAGGAAACACAGAAAGAGTTTAGCTACTTCAGAATTCAGCATGTTTGTTTTGGGTTCCTCTTCTCTCAGGTTATGTGTGCTTGTCCAGGATGGCTATGGGACGTTCAGCGTGGTCCAGCTCCATCCCCTGGCCTGTAGTGACGAGCTCCACCAGTACTGCCAGATGTGGCAGGGGAGGACATGTGTGCTTAGAAGCATCAAAGTGGTGCAGCGGGTCACTCGAGAAAGGTGAGACTTGCATAAAACATCCTTTAAATAAGCAACAACAACAATTTGTAATAGGGGTTTCTGATTTGTGGATTATATTCTTTCAATCGTTAACTGGGACAACCTGATAAGTACTGTGAAGTAGCTTCTGAGCCTAATCCTACACATTACTCACATACATTTGGCTTTAGGGCCTCCCTCATGTGTTAATTATTCCCCCACAGCACAAATAATTTCCAACATAAACACCTACATTTACAACACAATGAGAATTTAATGTTTGGAGTTCCAATGAACCTGATTATGCTGTCCAGCCAGCAGTGCAACTGTGTTTACATGTAAAGTGATACTGAGGTGCATGCTCTGTGTTCCTCGTGCGTTTCCATACTCAAGATCCCAGATTAGCAGCAGTTAGAACCGACATGGGAACATTCACAGACTAGTCAGCGGGTATGTTTACATCCTTGATATTTTTAATGCTGCCACTGCCTATGATTTTTCTGGTTGTTGTTTGTGGTCTGACTGTGGGGGGTGGTCTATATTTAGTGTGATTTCACCTGAACCATCTTATTGGTGCAAGTGGAAATATACACAGGGTTGTTTGGGTTCAATTGAGAGCAAATAAAGGTTTCTGAGAAATTAGTTATTCTGGATTTCTATCTTAGAAATCTCCATCATTCATCTCCAGTTATTTTTCTTGTTCAAATTTGCTTGATCACTTTCTTCTTGAAAGTTGTAGAAAATAGGACTGATAGCACCCTGTCAGATAAAAAAACAAAACTATTTGCTCATCATTTAACCTCAACAACTGAAGTTAGGAAAACCAGGTAATCTAGTTCTAGTTAAAGTTAGGAACACAAAATCCCTGTTAGCATCTGAACGCATGCTAATTAATCTACCAAAATTTACCTAAATGTTGAAATACTGTATAACAATATCTTCCTTGGGCAGGTGTGAGCTTGGCATGTGTGATTAGATTGGTGTGGCTTTAATTATCACCATGATCTTGTAAGAAACACATTTCTGGGTGCATGCCAAGAAAAAAAGTATATGTGGAGAGAGTGATAAACCGTGCAGCTCTTTACAATAAATGTATATATAAAGATTCCCAACTACAAGCTTCCATCTTAGAGCGCTTCAGGATCAATTTACCAAAACACAAATTATATAAATTAAGGATTAAAATGGCAGGTGTTATATTAGCCATGTAGGTTTGACAGTACTCATCCATGAGCAGACCTTACTGGACTTGACTGGGCTGTGGAACCAGTTCCACACAAAGAAACACTGTGATTAAAGGCTGAGTAACAGGTTGTTAACCACTAGCTGACATGACAGCACCCATACAGATGAATGAATAGCAGTAACTTGAACAGTACGAGATCTTCTCAGAAAAGGGACTGAATCACAGATGAGTTGCCACCTGATGTTTTCCTCCTTTTCCTTTTTGATCTGTATTTCCAGGATTACTTTGACGTCAGTGAAACATCATAAAAGTACAATGACTTTGATCTAGTATTAGTTTGTTAAAAATGGGATTAGGAATGTGTTGATGGAAGGTTGATGTGTCTAATCACTGATGTGGACATCTAAAATCTCTTGTAAGTGTTTTTCTAAAGCTTCTTGTTTTTGCATCACAATGATGTCATAATTTACATTGGGTGTGAACTTCTCAGACTTTTAAGACCTGCTTGTAAAAACTACTTCTGAGTATTTCTGCTCTACCAGCCCCAGCACGCTTTTTGTTGATTGTACGTGATGCAAAAACAAGCCCTGTCTTTGCAAATTCACATGTCAGTGGAAGTGAAACCGGCTGTGAAAGCTCTCAAACTCCTTACTAAAGTCCCTTATTCAGTGGTTTCTCCTCATTTCCCCCTATACAGTGCCCCTCCTCATTCTCTTTTTTTTTTTCTTCTTCATCTCACTTTCAGGCGCTCGAGGCTTTTCAGCTTGATAGACAGCCTGTGGCCCCCAGCAGTGCCTCTTCAAGTTCACGGAAACTCACTCAGTATTCCCAGTGTAAGTTCTCACTATAGTGAAAATAGTGCATAACTCTCAGCTAATGAAAATGAATTAACTGATGATGAAACTACCTCTTGATTTCATTATCAGTTGATTATTATTTTTGTCTGTCATTTGTTTAAATACGTATCTGAGTAAAAGGCCATCAGTCTGTTTATTTTCATGACAGTAGAGAAAAATATCTAATTATTGTTTTAATTTGACTATTTTGGGCTTTGACAATACATCTAAACATGTTAATTCAAATTCAATCCAATCTAATCAAATTTCAATAGTCTTACTAACACCCACACCAAGTAGTTTCTCCTGCGTGTATATGAGATTGGACTCAAACTGGGCCAGTAAGTCTGCAAATTCTCCTTGGTTCCCATCCCAGGCTTTGACCCAGAAGTAACAGAATAGACCTTTACCAAAAAAAAAAAGAATTATATCAAGGGAAAATATTCATGAAGAAGAAGAGAAAGAAGAAGGAGGAGGGAGGCAGAAGAAGAAGAAAGAATGAAAACTAAGGCATGCACCATTTACAAAATTCAGAGTTATAAAAGCTGTCCCATTCACTACTCGGCATGGTTCCAGTTAGTCTCCAACTTAATTGTCAGCTGTTTTGGTTTATTATCTCATTGATCATCCATTTAAAGGCCCCCTTGCCACGTATTGTTGTGGAGTTGGACATACTTTGTTCAATAAATTGATTCTCTACCTGCGTACATTGTGAGAATGGCAGTAGTCTAGTTAAATGGTCTAGTCGTGCTATAATCTAAAAGCTAATCCATTAATTGTTTGACAGGTGTAAAACATAAATGAATATATCTACAGCTTTTCTCAACTCTATTGGAAGCTGGTTTATCTTCTGATTTATACGTCCACTCTCTACCAAATTATCATGTATGTCTAAGTGTGATGGGTTTTGACAGTCGTGTGCTGGGGTTGATATGTGTCTTATCATGCTATGTCCAAACATTGTAGCTCCAAAATACCCAAATGAATAAAAATGAAACGAGAAATAAAGGCAGAGAGCTTTGTGTTTGCAGTGAAATAGACTTACATTTGTCTTAGACGATCTTCAACCATAAGATAAATTCATTTGGTTCATTTTAATAATTTTTCTAAAAAGTGTATCTTGAGTCCAGTGGTGAGAAACTACCGAAAAAACTAACGAAAAATAAAGCAGACCATGATTTCAAGCTAAAAAGTCTGCTAGTCCTGTAAACTCAATACATAGGCTTAATAAAAATAAATATGCTTTGACTAATTTGGCAATGCATGTGCAGAAGTTATTATGAAAATGCTGCAAACAACGCAAAAGACAACATAAAAGTTGAACATAGCAGATTTAAGGGAATAGTATGAAAATAATCTAAACTAATAACGTGGATATTCTCTTTTAACATATAAAACTCCAATGTGTCCTGTGTTTACAGGAAAGTAGACCTCCAGGTCCAGCTCCAAGTTTCTGTTACCTGCTGTCAGGTCAGCAGAGTTCAGTTGAGCCAACTGAGGGTCAAACTGTGTCCCCGCTCTACCTCCATCCCACAAACCGAACCTTACGAGACATACTGGAGGTGAGATTCTCACAGCACAGTCCCACACACACACACACACACACACACACACACACACACAGAGTAATTTTCAGAAACATCTTCTACAGTTCTAGTTAATTTTTTTTCCCTTTTAGAGTGAGATGAAAACTTGCCGCTGCAGTTTTGTTGCTACAGTTTTATACAAGAGAATGCAGGTATGTTTTTCTTCAGTTCCATACTGCTTTTAACATTGATTTAATCTTTTTAGTGACAGAACACGGTAAATATTAGGCCTCTAGAGCTTCTCATTCATCTTGTTGAGATCATTTAAACCAACAAAGCTGATAAGCCTGAGCTTTGACATAGAGATCAGTATCCCTACTGCTCTGTGTATGACAATCTGTGTGAGGCCCTGCTGTTCTTCGTCACTGATTTGTGAGACCTTTAAACTTTGACCAAGATGAGATAGCAGCTTAGATCACAGTGGTGGACTTTGCCACACACTCACACCACTTTAAATATTATTGTACTTGTAAAGCAGCATTGTGTGCAGCTTCTTGAATACGTAATCTAGTTAAAGCACTTTACAAAGGACTTTATAAGCACAGCAGTTGTCATCTAATTTATTCTTTGTAAGATTTTGTTGATGTAATATTTACATTTAAAATGTCTCTTTTTAGGTCAATCTGTTTCTGAGTAATTCTCACTCTGCATTCATTTTGTGTGTGCCTTTTTTTTTAAATTTCAGAGCACTGATGTAGGCCAGGGTGAGGTGTGGTTGGTGCTTACAGACCCCAGTCTTCAGGAGGAGCAGCCCGAGAGGCCGTGCAAGCGAACAGTGGCTGTGTGTGTGAACACTTCCTGTGTGCTCACTTCCTCCGTCCTTGAAGCACTGAATTCCCCCACTGTCTGTCACATGTCTTTCAGAGATACCATCAGAGAACATGGTAGAGTTTGGCTGTGACCAGTGAATTGTTATCTGTGTTCCATCTCCTAGGATTGTGTTTCAGTCACCCTACAGTCCTAGAGAGAAAGTAAAAGATCAAAATGATTGGTTTAATATCAGTATCAGAGCAGTAAGATGTGCTCTGTGACTAGTACTTAAACTTCAGCATGAATGTGTATGATGCTTTTTACTGCTGTAACTGGTTGGGGTGGAGTTTGTACTTTGTATCAGGTCAGGTACTTGAGTCCAATAATTCCCAACTGAAGGACTCAACCACACCCAAGGGCTGCATAGTAAAGTGCTTCTTGGATGATTGATCTGGTAGGAAGGGAGAAGAAAAGTCTTCCTTCATATATTGATGCATTTTACAAGAGCAACAAAGCTCTTACTTGCCACAAAGGATAGAAAAACTTCAACTGGAGATAAGGAAACCTAAGAATCTCACACTCTGGCTGTCAGTTTAACTCGTAGCATATCAAAAGTGTGAGCATTCTGCAGCTTTGTGACAAATGTTTTGTTTTTAACTTGCAACATGCTAGCTGACATAAATTCCACCATGTTTGTCAGAGTTTTTTTTTTTTTTTTTTAATCTGTTAGGCTCACGGCCTGGAAACTCCAGTTCCATGCTCAATGCATAAGTGGATACTAGTACATAAGCAAGGCGGCCATGCACAAATGGATTGCAAAGCAATGAGTTTACCTCAAATAGAGCATCTTAATGCAGTTTGCAAAATGTTTGGTCCAGGTAGCTCATTTTTATGTGTACTTTTAAACAGCATCTGTGCTAAACTTCAAATCATGTGTTTCATGGTTTCAAGCTTCAGGAAGCTGTAACTACTGCCAGCTTATAAAGTGTCTTGTGTAATTCCATATTTCCCCAATTCTGTGCAACTAAGTGAAGTTAGCGTGAAATTTAGTTCTTAGCTAATTATGTAGCAGAAAAACATGGTTAGCTCAAAAAATGAGAAATTAACCAGTGATTTTTTAATCTTTTCTACCTGAGCCTGTTTCACACATCTTTCCGAAGTTAGCAGTTCCCCACATCAGTGTTACTTCAGGTTTTTGGGAGAGTTGTAGCATCTATTTGAAAGATAAAGAAAGCTTTTTGTTGCTCCAAAGGACGTTGTGATAAATCTGATTAAGTGTTGTCTCTTGAGGCAAATGCTTTTGTTATTGTACTGGTACTTCTGTTAAAAGGTCTGACTACTTCCTATGTCACATCTTAACAAATTTTTTAATTTAAACGTGTAGTTTTTTCCTGTGAAATTTCATTTTCAACACTTCCACTTCTAGATCTTCTCCTCTGTGTGGAGCAGTCGGTTATGGAGGTGTGCTCTGTTCATCCCGAGGCAAGCGTAAAGTCCACATCGAGGTTAGACTCACTTTCACAGCCTGTGACAGAGCCCCAGGTAGACACCGTGCCACGACCTGTGAGACTGGATCCCCTGAGTCTGGAGACCACACCCAACTCACTGTGCACTCTCACAGGTTTGTCTTTTTCATGTAGTCCTGTAGCCTTCCACATGGTTCTTCCACTCAAACTCCTGCAGAACAGGCCAAATTTTTTCTTTTCCCAGGGGAAGAAAACCACATGATTTTTATATAGAAAAGTTTACAGCACAAGAAGAGATTTTGATGTTGCTTCCAGGCACTGTTTTCCTGCTCTTTGTTGTTCAGTCTGTGTCAGTAGGCTGTCATTGTTTGGGACTATATGAAATAAAAACACATGAACTATTGTTGGATTTATTTCAACTGTCATGTCATTTTGCAGCGAAATGAACAGGATTTCTCCTCATGAGGCTTTCTGTAAAGGATGGTTTAATGATGTGAATTACTGTTAGGAGGGCACATTTTTCATAATTTCCTAAATCCTTTTTTCTTATTTATTTTAAATGTTCACAGAAATCAGTCACGTTTATCCCCAATTGCAATAGCTCCAACATGGACAAAAAAACTCAGGATCAAGCTAATTTGTTGCAATTATCAACCACATTTGCTTTAAGATTTTGTTAAAAGTCCCTATTGTGAGGCCTTTTTTTTTAATCTTTTCTAATTATGTAGATGTGGTATAGAAGCCTAAAGATAATAATCTGCATCTGCTGACTTCACATTATATTTGAGGGTGAAGATCAAACTGTGAACCCCATTGGCTTTGTCTTTTGTTTTATTTTCATTCAGCCACCTGACCAAACATGTACAGCCAAACTCTTTTGCACTTGTGCACAAATCGGACTCCCTGGAAATTACCAGTGTAAAAAAGACTCATCCCCAAAATTGCAAGAATTTAGGTTTATGTTTCAGTATCCTGTCATGTTCACATTCATAGGGCAGCAACTGTGGTTGTCAAGTGAGATGATGTTTTTGTAGGGAGTTCATCTCTGCTGCATTTATCACTGCAAAATCAGATAAATAGGAAGAGGATCCATTTATCTCTCACACCCTCTTAAAAACATGCTCTGAAACATGTGTGCAGATCATTTATCAGTGTTCCTTCTTGTTTGGTTGAATTTTTTATTTTTTTTTGTAATTTTATTTTTATCTGTAGGTGTTATAGTTGGTGTGGATGACAATACAGCATATTCTTGGCCTGCCTGCAATTTTTGTGGAAGTGACAACTTAGAATTGTCAACTAAAATACCGTAAGTTATAGTTATTATTTATTAGAAAATAAAATAAATAAAAATTGTGATGTCTGATAACTTAAAAGTTTATTTGTTCTTTTCAGTCAAAACGTCCACTGTGTTTCTTGTAAATCAGAGGTGGACAGACCAGACACAAGGGTCCAGCTAGAAGTGTTCCTCACATCTTCCTCATTAAGTAGCTGCACCATAAAGGTTAAGGTAAGAACATTTCTGGCTATGCACGGCATGAGCTTTACTAGTCAAAATGGGTCAGATCTATTCAAGTTTTACGTTGTGTTTAAAGGAGTAAATTAAGAATTCAGGGAAATAAAAATGACAGGCTCAATACCATGTACTTGTCTGCAAGAAAACTTTAGTCTGATGTAGCATCCAGGTAGCTTAGCCTAAAGACAGAAGAACGCTTACTTTATATTGTTCACAAGGTAACTAACTCAGCCAGTTCAGTGTTAAACCCGGAATATCTAAACCCATGCAAACATGATTTGTAAAAACTAAAAATGATGTTTTGCATGTTTTTTGGTCTTGTGTAGACTGTGTTTTGGCCAGGACCAACTGCCTGCCAATTAATTCAGCACAGTGTATATGAAAGTCTTCAGGCCACAAGACAGGAAGGGCAGATAAGGACTAGTGTTATTATGCACGTTAACCCACAAATTAACTCCCTTGAGTCCTACTACAGTAAAGATCCTAAATATGTTGAATGTTTTCTTTTGCCCCCTGTGGGACGGCAACTTTACTTACTATTTTGTAGACAGAAATGAATTTAATTGTGATGAACATCAAAATTTTGTTCTTTAAATATAACTTCTAGGAATTATTATGAAATACAGCAAGGAAATTAGAAAAGATTTTGTGTAGACATTGTCATCCCCCACTTTATTATTTGGCTATTTTGAGCACTCTTTAAAAAGCTAATTTTGCATTTTCAGTTTATGCACAGAATAAACAAACAAGATGTAAAGTGTTGACCAGTCAACTTAGACATCCTGGCAGGTGATTGTCACACTAGAGAAAGTCTGCTAGCTGTTTCCATCTGTTTCCACTATTTATGCTAAGCTAGGCTAACTGTTTCATTTGTCATATTGTAAAATAAACATGACAATGGTATCAATCCTCTCTTGTAACTCCCAGCAAGGTGGCTTATAAGTGGATTCTGTTTGATACTAAATTGAAGATTTAGGAAGGAAAGGTGGAGTAGGCAACAAAAAAAAAAATTTTTAGGGTATGATCATACTAGAAGTAGAAAGAGGGAGGAGAATAATCAGTTCACTCAAGCCAGTTCAAAGACAAAGACTTCTAGAAGAATCCAAGAGTGTGATACTGATCTTATGCTTCCTGGATGCTTCTTTGTAAATGGTACTCATAAAGATTGAGTTTATATTCTTCACAGTTAAAGGTTGAAGACATGATAAACGCATGGCTGCATGAAGGTATTTGATTCCAGAAAAACCTTTTATGGTTGTAATTACACATCTAAGTAAGCCAAACTGATAAAGTTTATCAGTATTTTTATCTGCCAGCTCATATTTGAACCCCCTCCAGCTGTTACTCAGCAAAGAGCAGAGTCTCTAAGTGCAGCATTTGTTTTTCATTTACAACACCAAGGTGATAATTAAAAAGACATTACTGACTCTACATCTTTTATTCTTTCCGACAGCTACAGCAAAAAACGATCATGTCTGTCATGAACACCACAGCACTGCAAGGAGATGAGGTCAGTTTACTTTATCAAACTGTTACATAAGTCTGGACTCAACTCTAAGTTGCATTGATCTTCTGTCAATATGTCTTGTCTTTTGTTTTATCTCGCTGTAATAAAGTCCCTTCTTAACAAAAAAAAAGGAAAGAAAAGAAAAAGAACAAACATACTGAAACTCTGCTGCCAGAATAATGACATAATTCTTCACCCTCGCTTGTAGGGGTTGTGTGTGTTTAAATTTGCATGCAGTGTTTATGCTGGGCTGTTTTTATTTATGTCTTACATAACCTGCAGGTGGTGGAGCTCTTGTTAATCAATCAAATGTTTTGTAGTTTTAGTGCAGCATTAATGCTTTTTTTTTCCTCTGCCATGGGTGCAGGATAATTCTTAATCACCAAAATTACTCCTGATCAGTGTGAACAGGGCAAAGATCAGGGTGTTAACTGCATTCAGATAAAACGTCAGACTGCAAACAAATTGTTTTTGCTTGTAAAATTATAGAAATAATCCTCTTTAATACAAACAGCTTATAAATAGAAATAATCTAAGCAAGAGATAAGTGTGAAATTCTGCAACATATATTATTTTCTTTATTAATGGCCTGCTTCAGTTCCAGGGTTGTGATGTGGAGACTGTCCTGGGAAAAGAGGTGGGTCCCATCCCTGTTTATGTCCGAGTCATCACCAGAAAGCCTGCCCTCTGGATTGGTCTGGAAGAGGTATGCCTGTGAGGATCCAGCTGCCCCCAAGGATTTGCACATTGGACTTTGGTCTGAGCCAGTTTATTCCCCCCTCCCCCCTGAAGGCCTCCCTGACAGCTTGAGGCTGTGCCGAAGAAGACAAGGTCTTGTTTATGTTAATGATATGTGATCCTGTGAAGCAGGAGTTGACAGCCCAAGGGTAGGCCAGTGGCATGCAGTCAGTCAAACAACCAACCCACGTGGTTTGTTAACTTAGATGTGACTCAGTGCAGGATTTAAGCTTTAAGGAAAAAAAAAAAAAGTTTTCCAACCTGTTTACCTAAGTATTTGACATTACTAATGCGGTCAATAAAAGCTTTATTTTTTTGCTGACTTTGCTTTCCATTTCCTGTTGCATTTCTTGTGTGAAGTTGTTCCCTCAACATAAATCATGACATACAAAAACTGCTCACAAGACCAGATCACTTTGCACTTTCAGTGACTTTATTAGAGATTCAATAAACAAAATGTTTTCAAGGCTTCATACAAACTATATAAAAGATCATGCTCTGGCTCTTATACAAAGTTTGGAATTATAAAACGTACCATATCAGGTATATCATGTAAATGCATTGGTAAAATAATTTAAATTGAGAAAATCCCACAAAAATATGGCAGCAACATATTTTCCAGTGCCATTATGGTAAGCTTAAAAATACATCTGTTACAGATGGTTAAAAATAAGTGTCTGTTGAGGTATGTCTTCTAAACGATCAGTTCACAGAAGGTTGAATTTGTCACCGGGTCACTGCGCTCGTGGAGCCCGCAAATGAGGAATTGGGTATTTGCTTGAAAAAATCTCTGAGCCCGGTGAGCTCTCTGGTTAGCTGCTCGATAGTTTTGTGAAGCTTGTCGTTGTCAGCACTCAGTTCCATCAACTTTTGCTGCATTTCAAAGTTGCGCCTTTTAGCTTTGTCCCTGCTTTTCCTCACTGCAATGTTATTCCTCTCTCGCCTCTGTCGATACTCCATGCTGAACCTGTCCATCACCTTCTTCCCCTTTTCCCTGCTCATCTTCCTCGGGGAGGATTTGACGGAGTTGATAGCAGAGACTGGCTCCGGAGTTGTCGGGGGAGTCGGTTGTCCTGTCGGAAGGCTGACTGAGGTCTGGGCGCAGGTCTCAATCTGGGACGGTAAGGATGAGGACATGTTGCTGTCACTCCAGTCGGACTCCTGCTTGACGGGCGCACTGAACGCCCCCTTTTCCAGCGTGCTATCCAGCTTCCTCTCCGATGTGTACGAAGCTGACAGCTGCTGGATGCCGCCAGGGAGTACGGAGTTCTGCATGTTGAAGAAATCCGCTTTCTCCTGCTTCACAGTATTAAACAGGTCGAAGAAAAGCTCGTCGTTGCACAGCTCTATGTTTGGCACGGCAGTCATGGACTCTATGTACTGGCTGAAGTCGATGGCACTCTCATCGTCGTATATGGCAGGGGTGGTGCTCAGCTCCACCATGGTGCTGTCCTCGCCCATGGCGTCGACCCTGCCGCCAGGCTTGCAGACCTCCTGCTGTGGGCCGCCCAGCTTGTTGCTCTCGTAGAAGTTAGCAGGCTCCATCGCCCAACTCATGTTGCATTGTGGAGACACGCAGTGAGAGTCCAAGCTGTATATGTCACACATGAACTCTGGTGATTTGTCCACGTGGTAAAGAAGGAAAATATACTTTTTTTAAAAAGCCAATAACCCACAAGTGTTTCAGCTCTGTTGCACCGTAAACTCGCAGATTAATTCCCCCCCTGCGCAGGCGCCTTTCTCCCTTTTGAAAAGCTCTCAAAACGTTTCTTCTTGGGCTTAAACTGTCAGGCTTCTGTCAAAGATAACACTGAGGGTTGTCACTTCTCTGGAGCAGCACTAATTTCGCGCAGTGTTTTGTATCGTTGCCCCACCGACGTCACACACGCCGCCCTCTTACGAGCCAGTCAAGTGTAAAAGGAGGTCACGTGGTATCGTTTAAATTCCCATTTGAGGAAGACGGGGCGTGGCGCTCATGCCACCCACTTTTTACTATGATTGTATGAATGGTTTAGAGTTGTTTACATACAGCGGGATGTGCTCTAGCACTTTGGTATCAACATTAATTTATCACTGGGACTCAAGCGTCTGACCCAGACAGTCTAAAAAATAGCATTGCTACCAAAACTTTAAAATTAGAGCATTTGCAGAGAAAACTAAAAACAAAAATGAACTAACCGACAAATGTAGTAAAAGTTAATGTAAATTTCATATGCAGATATTCTATGTGGGGGATTATTACTAATGCCTTTAGAAAGTTTTTTTAAAAATCACTACTTTCACAATGTCTAAATAGTTGTGTAAATATAAAATAGCTCTTAGGTGGTCTAGGACTACAGTGGTGACAACAGAAATACTTTAATTTTTGTTGAATTATAAAATATAAGAAAGTTACATTTGGTTTAAACATATTTAATATGTTTTCTATGATTATTCATTAGCTAATTTTAAATGCATGGTAGTAAACATTGAACATGAGCAAGTGGTATATTTCTGGTGCTCTTTTATTACAGATGGTGTCTTTAAGAGGCTCCCTTAAATCACACATGTACTGACACTTCTCAGAAATGTTTCCAGTGTTTTCCACCCAGTACGTTTGCAGTACTTTTCCTGTCTCATTCATACTTCCCTCTGACATGGAAACTGCACCACAAGGTGGTCAGAGTGTGTATCTGCATGTTATTTCTTCAGGTCAGTCAAGTTTTACCAGGGAAATTTCTTAGCCCTGAGTGCTCCAATCACCACTTATTTAAAAATAAAAATAAAGAAAGAAATTGAGTTGCCTGATGTATACAATGTGCTATTTAAATCTATTTCCCTTTCCTTTCCTGAAGTGGTTTTAGTGGGAAGAGGCCATCTATGTCAACGTAGAGAAACCTTTACTGACTGAGGACTGAGACATCACCTATCCTAGGGAGATCAATGACACATTTCACTCTCAGCCTCCAGGAAAACTATGAATAATAACTACTATGGAGACCTCAAGTGAGTCCAGTTGACTTGCCTCCACCTATGCTGAATGAATAAAATATTAATCTCCTGAGGTAAATTAATAAAGAACTAATGGATCGATTACTGTTTTTAGAATAACTAGAAGTATATATTTTACCAATTGGATTTTGCAATGGATATAACGACTCTCGTAATCTAGAGCTTGATTGTCGTGGTGAATTGTTACATAAACACGGAAAAGCATAAAAGGTTGCTTTTTGTTGGACCGAACCAAAATCAGAATGGGGTGTCGATGGGTGAAGACTTTGTGTCGAAAAATCTGATATTATTCGATACACAAACATAAAGATAGTAGTTCTTTTCTTATAAATATGTTTAATTTATAAATTATTTAGAGCAATCGTGTACAATTCTTTGAAACTATGCTAATAGACTGTCTACAGGAATCCCCTTGTATTTAAAGGAGTCTCCCGGAAAGAGGAGGACAGTCCTGGCCTTTCATTGGACTAAAATTACCCGCGAAAATCACGTCACACAGAGTTTCGCGCCAGTTCTGCAACTAGTTGGAGAAACACACAAGAAGAGGTAAGAGAAACATTTTACTTAACTTATAGTAGTTAAAGACGGCTAGTTATAGAGAATCTATCAGACTGTGGGTTGTTGGAAGACTTCACTTGAATTTGCACGACGATGGTTTTGTGTCATATAAGCTAACTTTTAATCATTCGAATCAGTTTAGAAACAGCGAGTGATACCTCATTGTCTCCCTGCAGCCTCATGTCAGATAGTGGCCTGAAGTGTTGTTAAACGACTGAATTAATCAAACAAGACAGCGTTGAGACGAATTGCATAGCATAAAAACTGGATAGTTAAACAGTTAACATGTTAAAGGTTCATTTAGTTCAGTTTCTTAATGTGAGTAGAGCCATTGACGTGAGAAGCAGCCTTTTCCCCTCAGTTGAGCAAATTACATAATTATATAGAAACTCTTTTCTTTTTCCTCCAAGTGATTGCTAACAAAATTCTATCCATCCATCCATCCATCCATCCATCTATCCATCTATCCATCCATCCAGTTAGTTAGTTAGTTAGTTCCAGGAAAATAATCTTTCTTTTGTATTGTAACAAGTGTTACTAAAACACACGTTTTATAAACATCCTGTGTATGTATGTTTGTACAGAAGACTGTTTACATACATATATAAACTTATTACATGTTTGATGCACATTTACGTAATTAAAGGTGGTGGGAAGTGGAGATAAATGTATGTGGCACAGAGCAGTTTACCAAACATCTTCTTGTCTACAAAACGGAGCAGGTGGCTATACAAAAACAAAAGCCTAGTGACCAGACGAAAACCAGAGCACATCATTTATAAAAAGCTCACTCAGGATTGAACACAGCGATGGCTTGTCTGCACATGACTTTTTAAAACAGTCAGGTCACTTAAATGTCTTTTCTTGACAGATATCTGCAACAATGTCTTCCCCAAGTACTACTCCCGGTCGCAAACGTGGAAGGAACACCAATCCACCCACACGTACGTTCAATTAATTCCCCTCCCTTTCAATAATCCTGGTTAAATGTGCTGTTGTCATGTTGCAAATCACAGGATTACACTTTGATGGTCTTGTCTTGTGTAACCTTAGCAAGCAGCGAGGATCCCACCTCACCTCCATCTCAGCGACGCAGAGGACAGGACTCCTCGACCGGGGACCTCATGCCAATGCCAACCTCCCCGGCCACTGACATACTCAGTCCTGCAGCTCCACAGGACACTTCTCTGTTTTCCAGCCCACGTCCTTCAGGTACTCCTGTTTGATTTTATTGTGGCCGTTATGGAAAGATAATTCATTGGGAGTTGTAGTCATCTTTCTAATATGACTTTTTACAGTCCTGCCAAATGAAGTGGATATGAGTTCCCCTCTTATGTATGGGACCCCCAGCTCAAGGGTTGAAGGGACCCCACGCAGTGGAGTGCGTGGCACACCAGCCAGACAGCGCCCTGATTTGGGATCAGTCAGGAAAGCTCCACAAGTCGATCTTCATTCTGAGCCGGTCAGTGGAGGAGTCGGCGCTGTGGTGCTGGTCATTTTTTTGACTTGCGTGAAACCTAAATCTCGAGAATTTAACTGTTCATCTTTTCTCAGCCAAGTGCAGATGGTGCTGTCGCTAGTGAACCAAACGCAGCCCAGAGGCTGGTGATCTGGGGGACTGACGTCAATGTCGGCACCTGTAAGGAGATGTTCCAGGTATGAAATAAGTCATTACCTCTACTGTCTGTAGGTATCTCTTTACAGTTTTGTAAATGTGTATTATTCTGTGCTTCCAGAGGTTTCTGCAGAGGTTCATTGACCCAACCTCCACAGAGGATGAGAATGCTGGTCTGGACCTTAACGAGCCTTTGTACATGCAGAAACTGGAAGAGGTAGTTTACTCACCACTTCCACGTCACCCTGAATGTCCATGCAGATTTAAGTCCATCTCTCTTTTCATGATGCTAATTTAATATAATTTATTTATACTTTCAGTCTTAATATAGTGGAACATGTTTTTATTTTAGTTATCTTGACCAATATTGCTTTTTCTCTCCATCTCAGATCAGCGTTGTCGGGGATCCCGTGCTGAATGTGAACTGTCGACATGTGCAGGCCTTTGATGCAGAGCTGTACAGGCAACTCATCTGCTACCCCCAGGTGAAATAATCGAATCTGTAATCAACTGTTTTCCCAACTCACACGCAATATCAAATCTAAGCCACAGGCATCACGTGATAAATTATCTTTATCACCTTTTTATCATTCAATCCAATTAACAATAAAAAAAGACAGAAAATTTTAATGCTAAAGCTGAAATTGAACTCCATAAAATTGAGATGTGACCAAACTAGCGAATACACCTGCGCTGTCCAGGTTGCAGTAAGAAGTAACTGCATTGTCCTGTTTAGTCGAGGTTTTATTATTTTCCTTGTCTTTTCTCTTGATTGCAGCATAATGGTGCTCATAAATAAGTTCCTTGTTTACTTTACAGGAAGTCATTCCAACCTTCGATATGGCAGTCAACGAGCTTTTTTTTGAGCGGTTCCCAGACTCAATCCTTGAGTACCAGATCCAAGTCCGCCCCTACAACGCCCTAAAAACCAGAAACATGAGGAGCCTGAACCCAGAAGGTAGGTGTTTGTGTTAAATTATAAATCCAGACGGTGTAGCCAGATGAATACATGTGAAAATATTCCATCCCATATTTTCTGTTGGATAAACACATATATATATATATATATATATATATATATATATATATATATATATATTCCTATGAGTGTTGGCTTCAGACGAATAGTTCTGTTCCTTATGGGTCCACAGACATCGATCAGCTGATCACCATCAGTGGCATGGTGATCCGCACCTCGCAGCTCATCCCCGAGATGCAGGAGGCTTTCTTCCAGTGCCAGGTGTGCGCCTTCAGCACCCGCGTG
Source organism: Rhadinocentrus ornatus (assembly GCA_037177495.1). NCBI lineage: Eukaryota > Metazoa > Chordata > Actinopteri > Atheriniformes > Melanotaeniidae > Rhadinocentrus > Rhadinocentrus ornatus. Next base: position 18,602,598 of record JBAMHW010000008.1, read on the forward strand.
GAGGTGGATCGCGGCCGCATCGCTGAGCCGGCTGTGTGTCGCCACTGTAACACCACCCACAGCCTGGCACTCGTTCACAACCGCTCAGGATTTTCAGACAAACAGATGGTGAGATTTTGGTGGGGCTGTTTTTGGGTGATGTTATTAATCGCTGACGACTAATCTCAGAATGTGTCAGGTGGTAATTAGTGATGTCATGACATCTGTTAATTTTTACTGATCTCTCTTTTTAAAACAGGTCAAAATTCAGGAGTCTCCTGAGGACATGCCTGCCGGCCAGACACCTCACACCACTATTGTATATGCTCATAATGATCTGGTTGATAAAGTACAGCCAGGAGACAGAGTGAACATCACTGGTAAGACCTCTTAAATCATCACTCAAAGAATGCAGCCTATGTGATCAGTTTTCTATATTTATATCAGTTTGTAACCATAACTCTATCCACACAGGCATCTACAGAGCTGTCCCCATGCGTGTTAACCCCCGTCAGAGCAATGTGAAGTCGGTCTACAAGACCCACATTGATGCCATCCACTTCCGCAAGACAGACGAAAAGCGTCTGCACGGTTTGGATGAAGAGGCTGAACAGAAGCTCTTCACTGAGGACCGCGTACAGACCCTGAAGGAGCTGGCAGCCAAGCCAGATGTCTATGAACGCCTCTCCTCAGCCCTCGCACCGAGTATCTACGAACACGAGGACATCAAAAAGGTGGGCGGTGGGATGAGAATGGGAGCAATTCACCTCTATGAATGCATTTGTTTGTGACTATCGTTAAGTAGGTGTGTTAGTTTAGTCCTGTGATACTGAGGGTTAATTTAACATCACATTGATATTGGTTATGTTGTCTATTGGGGTCGAGTAGGAAACCTGTAAATCATGTGTGCTAAATTAAGGTAAGGAGATAAAGAAGGGAGCATGAACTAGGGTTCACATATTTCAAAAATAGATTTCACTCCACTTTAGCACATGTGCATATTTATTGGTTAAGGATTAACTAATATGTCCCTGCAGTTCATCACTGTCGGCTCATTTATGTTTAAAAGGGAGAGGTTAAAGTAAAAAAAAACGGAGGTTAAAAAAAAGTGGTGGCTTTGTGGTTAAGGCTGTATACCCTGCAACTAAAAAAAATCCTTTCAGCAAACCAGTCCAGCCAGTTGGACCTTGTTCTAAGTCACAGGATGTTGAAAACTGGTTTAAACCTGCTAACCGATCACTACTTTTTTAGCAACATTTTCCTCTTTATTCTACTCTGCTCTGTAACCGCTTTCAAAAATCTCCTTCCCCTAAAGATCTACATGGATTGTTTATTTGTGGATGTTTTTTTCCCCCTCCTCTCCTTTTTCTATGGCAGAACGTTAAGATGGTACAGTCTTACCATCCTCTCCACATAGAGCTTTAAACTTGGGTCTGAATATGCAATATAAGCTGCGCCCTTGTTCTAGGCTCTTCTATTGGTCTCCCCACAATTCCTGGCATTTCATGCTGATTTGTATTGCAATTTTAATGCATTATAGTAAATGCTTATTTTGGTCAATTTAGCTGTCGCTTAACCTCAACTGTCTGATTAACTGGTGATGCACGTTTGAGCACAACAGTGATAAGTTGCACATGTTCAACTGTGACACGAAAGAAAATGTAAAAGAAATTACTGCGTTTCTGTGGCTATTAGATTAGATGTTAATTTGATCTTGATTTTCCAATTCTGATGGGTTAAAATGTCTGAAAAGAGCTCATTTGGATGCAGTGAGGAAATCAAGGTGGCTGTTATTCTGTCACGGCAAATGGTAAAGTCATCTCTTGTCTTCTCTTTCAGGGCATCCTGCTGCAGCTGTTTGGCGGCACTCGTAAGGACTTTAGTCAGACCGGTCGAGGAAATTTTCGTGCAGAGGTGAACATCCTCCTCTGCGGAGACCCTGGCACCAGCAAGTCTCAGCTGCTGCAGTATGTCTACAACCTGGTGCCCCGCGGCCAGTACACTTCAGGAAAGGGCTCCAGTGCTGTGGGTCTCACCGCCTACATTATGAAGGACCCAGAGACAAGGCAGCTGGTCCTGCAGACTGGAGCCCTGGTGCTCAGCGACAACGGCATCTGTTGCATCGATGAATTTGACAAGATGAGCGACAACACGCGCTCTGTGCTGCACGAGGTCATGGAGCAGCAGACCCTCTCCATCGCCAAGGTATGATTGGCAGATTTTTAAACACCGTTTTAATCTATTTAGGAAGCATATCCAACTCAAACAGGTGTGGCCTACCCACAAAATGCATTTAGCTATGGTTTCTCTTTTTGTGTGTCTGCAGGCTGGAATCATTTGCCAGCTGAACGCCCGCACTGCTGTGCTGGCAGCTGCAAACCCTGTAGAATCTCAGTGGAACCCCAAAAAGACCACCATCGAGAACATTCAGCTCCCTCACACACTGCTTTCTAGGTGAAGAGCAGCAGTAACAATAAAACTAGTTTAATCTTGGCTTTTTCTTATGCAACAAATGCTGCCATTACATTTACACTGCCTATCTCACTCCATCAGATTCGACCTCATCTTCCTGATGCTGGATCCCCAGGATGAAGCTTACGACCGCAGGCTCGCCCACCACCTGGTGTCCCTGTACTACCAGAGTGAGGAGCAGATTGAGGAGGAGTTCCTTGACATGGCAGTGTTGAAGGACTACATCGCATACGCACGGACATACATTAGTCCAAGACTGAGTGAGGAAGCCAGCCAGGCCCTTATCGAGGTTTGCTTTAATCTTTTTAAATTATTTTAGGAAAGTTTCCAACCAGCTTTGGCATTTTAAAGTATTTATGTGGTATCTGTCTTTTTGACTGCAGCTAACTTTGTCCTTGTTTATCCTCAGGCTTATGTCGACATGAGGAAGATCGGCAGTGGCCGTGGGATGGTGTCTGCCTACCCCAGACAGCTCGAGTCGCTGATCCGCCTGGCTGAAGCGCACGCCAAGATACGCTTCTCCGAGAAGGTGGAGACCATCGATGTGGAGGAGGCTAAGCGGCTCCACCGAGAGGCCCTCAAACAGTCAGCCACTGACCCCAGGACAGGATTTGTTGACATCTCTATTTTGACAACAGGTATGCAACATGAAGACCTGATTTCTTCAACAGGCCGTTATTAGCAGACTAAGTTATTAAAGTGACATTTGTCCCACTTTCCTGATTATTAGATAGTAAAACTTTGCTACAGTGACTTTTTATTGGACACAAGTTATGTAGGTTGAGTCTCCAGGATAAAATATTATGTTAGTGTTTTTTATTATCATTTTTTTTTTTAATTACAGGTATGAGTGCCACGGCTCGCAAGCGTAAGGAAGAAGTTGCCCAAGCCCTGAAGAAGCTAATCCAGGCCAAAGGAAAGACTCCAGCAATGAAATACCAGCAGCTGCTTGATGACCTGAGAGGACAGTCTGAAACTGTAAGGGCTTTACTGTGATTTAGTGCCTCAATTTTAAGCTTGTATTAAACAAATATAGAAAAATCCTAACACAACTTAATCCTATTACAACTTATACAGCGTACCTCAACTGTATAAATATGTATGTATTAATTCAGTCAACGTTGCCTTTAAAAGCGTTTTTAAGAAAAAGTAATTTCTCTCACTTCCTGTAATAACTCATGGCGCCCTGTTTCCAGGCGATCACTAAGGAGCTGTTTGACGAAGCCCTGCGAGCCTTGGCTGACGAGGATTACTTGACAGTGACTGGAAAGACTGTCCGGCTGCTTGCTTGAGGCGCACCCTGCAATTTTGTACAGTCTTTAATTTTAAATCCTGGGTCCATCGTCTTTTCTCAGACTATTATAAAAAGAAAAAAAAAAGTTTGTATAGTTCAACCAGCATATGTTTCCTTGGGTGTATTATTCTCAGATTTCAACATAAAAGAGTAACCTAATGACTCACTGAGGAGTCGGTCTATCTGTTGAAAGGGTCGGGTATACTCACAAAGTGGCAAGTAATAGAGCTGATATTTAAAAATGCTTATTTCTTTGGTTTGCTATCCATTTTAAAAGAATACTCTTGCTCTGTTATGTTACTCTGTTGTATGTTGTTTGTATTATGTTCTTCAGTCCTCATTGTTGCTGCAGTGAAGCTTCATAGACTGTTAATTAAGGAAAAATAAAATATTCACTAAACATGCTTTTCAAGTTGCTTTTCAAGTTGCTCAAGTAATTACGTTTTTGAGTTCAAGCATCTGTACAATAATTTCCAATTGCTTCCTTAAAGTTTTTTAATCCATTTTAGGTCCTAAAACAGTGTATGCATATAACTTTATTTTATGCTATGTTGCATCCTTTTGATTAGATATATTTAGATGTACAATTAATACATTCCCCTTTTTAAGGTTCTGACTAACGATTTTTTTGTAAATGTCAACTCAAATCTGGTCGAAAAAAATAACTGGCCTTACTAATGAATGGTTGGTCAGGACTGTTGACATCCTGCCCTTTTGCAAAGTTATATTAAATATATGATATGCCTTATCTGGATATGCAGTGCATGAAATTAAATGAATTAAAAAAAAAAAAGTTTTTATAGGTAATGGTGCACAGTCGACCAGCAATATTAGGGTTGGACAGTTAGACATCGCATTTTAGCCGAATTTGACTTGGGCAATTATGTTTTGAGGCTAACTACATGCCATCTCCCATCAATAATACAAAATGCCTCAGGGGCTACCAGGAGCAACATCAGACCTTCAATAAATTTACAGAGAAATATTGTGAAATGATGTTTATGGTAAAGTAGACTTAGAAAAACCTAAATGTTTTAAAGTGGAGATATTAAGTAAGTATTATAAAAAGTTGTATGTGTTAAAGTTGTGCACTTTCCACCACCGATCTTGTCTGTGACCACATCCGGAGTAATGGAGCAAGAGAAAACAGATACTGGCTCAGACTCGGATGACTTATTTAGTATTCCAACTTAAACATTTACAGACAGACACTTTAAGACTGAATGAATCATCTAAATGCCTCATGCATAACAGTTTATAACAAAGACTTTAAACGCATCTCTTCTACTTGATCAGAATACGTCACTCACCACTGATGTTTTGTGAGCTTCAAGATAGTTAAAGGTTTTTTAAAGATAGCATTAAGGAGGCTCAGAGTTTGACCAAATGCGTTAGTGGAGAGTGAGGTGGGGGGCATGAAGTGCGGAGCAGCGTGCAGTGCGACGGTCCGCCGGTGTTAAACCAAAATCTGTGACCCATCAGAATCTGTCACTGCAGGGGGCGATAGTGAGTTTTTCCCCCGTGTATGACCGTCTTAAAAGATGAGAGAAGAAGAGCATTTACGTAAACTATGAAAGGATGAAGTAGCCGACTACCTCTGACTTCGTTAAATATTTCATTATCCTTTAACTGATTGTATTTAAGGAGTAATACTCAACAGAAAGAGGCGCTTGTCATAGTATCCTATAGAAAACTGTAACTGTACAGTATCTATAAAATGTGGAACATGGGTTTATTTAATTATGTTTTAAGCTGAGCAGTATTTGGAGGATTGGCACATTGTATGCGGATGTGCCGTCGTCAAAAAATGTATAACCATTAAAAAAACAAACAAAAAAACACTAAATGCTTTACAAATTTTTCCAGATGCATGGGAATTTAACATTAGCCGTTAAACAAATATGTGTGACCTTAATGTATATTCATTATGATAAACCCAGACTTTTATAAAAGTGGTTTCAGGGACTCCTCCATCTAAAATCATCATTTAAATGAAAATAAAGCTGATATTTTGGGATTCAATTTATTGCTTTTAATTCATCTATACTAATATACAGAACAATA
>JBAMHW010000008.1:18625829-18655525 GCA_037177495.1 Rhadinocentrus ornatus
CCCCCCCCCCCCCCCCCCCCCCCCCCCCCCCCCCCCCCCCCCCCCCCCCCCCCCTCGCCCTATGAAAAGGAACTCATAAAAGTCACATTTGTTGGTGATGCATGAGGAAGTGAAGCCAGCTTTGGCACATGTGTCTGTGGTGCTAAATTAACTGTTAACACAAATAATCAAAGTGCAGGGCCCATTGAGCACTGGCGCCAGTGAAATGAGGGGGAGAGGCTGGCTCACTTTTCTCTGAGAAGTTGCAGCAGACTAGCGGCGAACTAGCAGGTGGAGGTCTACCAGGGGCTTTCACAGGATGGAAGTGCTTACAAAACCAGGCCGCTGACAGAGGGAAGCACCACCGTACTCCTTTCCAGCTATTGTGTGGAAGTGTGCTTCTTTTTTAGATATTTCTTTGTAAAGCCTGACACCTCAGAGTACCAGAGAACATGGCACCAGCAATTACCTTTATGACTGTCTAATGGTAATTAAAATGCCACTATTGTGACCTTGTGTGCTGTTGAATACTGAAGACCTTCTTGTGGTTCCGACACAGACACTGATGGACTCTAACTAGAAAACTCAAACTCAATAATATAAAACGATATAGGATTCAATGATTTGCCAATACTCATGAACCAATAGTCTTATTGACAAACAGAAAACATATCATGATGTGTTACATCATCTGCTTTTCTTTTGACAGCCACACGTCTCAAAATGTTGGGTCAGGGCCACATTTACTATTATGTACCATATCCTCTTCCTTTTAACAAAAGTCCACAAACATCTAGGAACTGAGATGAAAAGCTGCTGGACATTTGGGAGAGAAATGGTGTCCTATTCTTGTCCAAATAGGATTTTAGCTACTTTTGAGGCAGGTCAGTCCAGCACAGAGACTCTTATATTTAGAAGCTGTAGTGCTGTTAGATAAAACCAAGATTTCTTTCCTGTAATCCTTTGTTTTACAGTTTGTCAATAAAAACTTAAAAAGTTTTTCTGGGACATAATACATTTTACCAACATAACATGTTATCTAGTTGTAGTGTTAATATAATATTGTTTGTGAGATTTGCAAATCACCAAATTTTATTGTAATTTGTTTTTATTTAGAGTCTACATGCAACTTTTTTTTAAAAGTGGGGCTTTAAAACATATTGCTGTGTATCAGATTGTCATGCAAGATTAGTGAAAAACTACTGGGTATAACATGCAACCCACACATTACACACATACATTCATTTTGAGGACACAAGAGGACATGTGTGTGTGTGTATTGTATGCATTATCTCTAAATAGATGTAGTTATAGATGTAGTTCTGTCTGTAGAGCAAAGTTATGAAGTCACACATGGCATCTTTGATGTCGTTATGCATAATTAAAGAAAGAATCTACATTTGAATTTATGATCAAAGAGTAATGTTTCTCTTTATGAGACTCTTTCAGCTCAAGTTTTCTTCTTGCCAAGAAGAGTCATTAGGGGAAAATAAATACAACACTTTGGAAAAAGTAATACCCTGTAGCTTTGTGACATCAGCACAAAAGAAGCATGGCCCCTGATGCTCTCCACTTCCCATGCAGCCCACAACTGGGCTGTAGACTGAGGTTGCCTGGCGCCACAGTCATCATGTGTGTCAGTCATCTGCAAAACTCACTGTTTTCCTTAGAGGATGAGCTAAGCTCCTCCTTTAGCCCTAACGATTTATTTTAGACTCCAGCGTCCAGAGACCCCCTTTCTTGAAATCCCAGTTTATCTTGGCCATGTTGTTTCAATATGAACCAATCAGCTTAGCCTCCAGTGGAATGTCCCCTGAGACTTGCCTTGGTTTCCCAATAGGCTCATTCATTTTGAGGACACAAGTTTAACATCTGGTTTGTATTAACGCTCCCTTGAATGGCTCTCATCTTGGGCTCAGTCACACAGCAGGGACAGGAGGGCAATCAGTCCCTCACACTGTCATATGAAGAAGTGATTGGCTACCTTATGAGAAAAACTGATAACAAGATAAAACAGAGTAAATAGTTTTTCTTCAGCCAAACATTAATTGAATGCTCCAGATGTTTTTTAACAGTGAACCATCTGGGAAGTCCTCTGCAGAAAATGTTTGGAAGATAGTAGATACATTAAAAAAATATTTGACAGGTTATTGGACGAACTAATTACCATCATTCATTACAAGCAAACTTTAAGTATCACATCAACAAAGTCCTGTCACTGGAAAAAAAACCCCCAATAAAATTAGAACACAAAACACAATTTGGAGCTAAGGAACATCTTCAAACTTCTTATTACTGTTTAAGGATTTGTTAATTTTTTTTGTGTCTAACCTGTAATATATGGGGATAATCATACGCTCAGGTTTTTCCTGTACATGCTTTTGTTTTTTACCCCAATCTTATGATATACTGTCTCTTAATTACCTTGAGAAAATGTCTGTAAATACTGCAAGGCGGTGCGGTGGTTAGCACTGTCGCCTAATAGTAAAAAGGATCCTCCTTCGGATCTTGGATTTTATGTTGAGTTTGCATTCTTTCCCTGTGCATGTGTGGGTTCTCTCTGTGTATTCCGGGTTCCTCCCACAGTCCAAGAACATGCATCTCTGAATAATAAGTGATTTTGAATTGACTTCAGGAGCAAGTGTAAGTGTGCATTACTATTTGTCTCATTTGTCTTGATATTGGCCCTGTAATGGACTAGTGTCCTGTCCAAGGTGTACCCTGCCTCCTGCCTGAGGGCAGCTGGGATAGGCTCATGCCCCCGACGAATCTATCTTGTATAAATCGGGTATAGATGTGTCGAGAACAAGCCACAAGCTGTCCCCATTCACATGTGTGATAACATGTGTGATAACAAAAAAACTTAATTTTGTTCTTGTGGCTAATGCATAAAAAAAAGGTTAAAATGCACCTACGCGTTGCAGCACACTGTCTTCATCAGGGTAACAAATCAGTCATAAGGACAGAGGTGAAACATGCAGTTATATAAGTATACTAGAAAGTGATATCATGAGCACATGAACAAGCAGGTGACCCAAATGAGAGGGAAAAGAAAAACACACACAAAAAACAAACAAACAAAAACCGAACAATCAATCATTAACATCAAAGTATACAATATAGCTTCATATCTGACAATAAGTCTTGTGACCTAAGTTACCTTAAATCTAAGGTATATTTACATCGTATAGATCCCTGCCAAATATAGGTTAATAATAAAAAAAAGAGAACAATCAATTTCCTTGTTGATGCCAGGATGTATCATCTTCAGTTGGAGAATCCAAAATGTTTCAGGTTGTAAAAGGCTCTTGAGACGGTCACCACCCCTTCGAAAAATAGAGACCACTTCAATGCCCATGACCTTAAGTGTTTTGGGGCTGCCATGCCCAGCCTGTCTGTAATGTTTAGCCATGGGATACTTGTCATTTGAAGTCCTAATGGCATAAACTTGTTCAGACACTCTGTTACTCAGTCTACATTTAGTGCGCCCCACATAAAAACAACCACACTCCAACCTGTAAATGACATGTGTAGTGTTACAATTAATGAATGGATGAATGTGGTATGTCCTAGGTCCATTTGTGTCTTTAACTGTATTACTTTTCACAATGTGATGACAAAAATTGCAGTTCCTACATGGATGGTTGCCTGTGGGTCTGGGGAACCAGCAAAGCTTGGTTACAGTAGCCAGGTCACAGTGCACCTACCCTCAATTTATTCTTGAGGGTAGGTGCTCGTCTGTAGGAGAAGGCTGGGGGCTTTAAAAACCCTTCACAAAGAGCAGGATCACTTTCAATAATGCCTCAGTTGTGTTTTATGATTTTCTTGACCCAAGTTGCTTCTTGACTGTACTAGGTGACAAAGTATATTTGTTTAGTGTTTTGAGACCTGTCAGACTGTTTGAGGAGCCTTTTTCTCTTCGGAGATTTAGTTTTGTTGAGAGACTGATTTAGCAGGCTAGGCTTGTATCCCCTTTGCTGAAACCTAGCATCTCTGGGAGGGTGGGCGCTGAAAACTGTTGACTCTGAGGATTGTGTTGCAATCCGAACTTTTCCTGAAGATGGTAGTGTGAAGTGAACCACTCTGTCTTAGAAATTTTTAAATCTAGGAAGCTGATTTCTGTTTCATTGTATTTAATACTCAATTATAGGTTTTCATAGAAAGAAGTGACAAAATTCTAACAGCTCATTCTGAAAAACATCAAAATGTCATCAATGTATCTCACGTACCACTTTTTCTCATAGAAAGGGTTTAAAGGGCAATGTATGTGGACCTTGCGAGCGTAGCAGGCCTCTATAGCTGTGCCTTTTTGTTGCCGGTAAAGTTTATCCTGAAAGAGGAAAACGTTGTTTAGTGCCCACTCGGTCAGCTGCACAAGAAAATCAGTAGGGAGCATCGTTCCTTCTGGCCTGAGCTGAAGATAATGTTGTAAAACCTTTAGACCTTCACAATGTACAATGTTGGTATAGAGAGATTTCACATTCACACTGACCGTGACCATTACCCAATTCCATATTCTCTTAGACTTAGGTTTGAACATAGGTATGGGAGTGACATTCTCTGTTTGAGATCTTCTCTCACTAGTGTTATGATACATCACATATTCAGGTGCATATTCCTATAGAATCTGAAGTTGTAAACTGTAAAACTAGTTTGTGAGTCTGTTTGCTGCTTCATTTATCCAACTTTCAAAAATAGATAAATAAAGAATAAAAATTTAATTATAAAATATGAAGGTAGAGTTGGACACATCTATAATTTCTTTGGTTATTATTATTTTTTTTTTTTAATTCCAAACAAATAAGTGAGCATTTAATACAAAATCAAAGCTTTCAAAGTTCAAAAGGAGTATAGAATGAAGTCAAAAACTTATCTAGTCTTAACCCTTATTTCCATAATAACTTAAATAGTGAAACTTTCACAGTATTTTACCAGGATATCTAAATGCGATAATAATAATATCCAACCATAAAAAAAAAATCACAATATACATTGTTTTCAATAAGCCTCGTTGTTTGTCTCATTTTTCTCAATTTTATAGTTTTTTTAACAGTCTACCTACACTTTGACATCTTTTCATGTATTCGCTGCAGCTATTCCATAACTGAACTCCTCTTGTAGAGATACACTGAAGTTTAGCATTTGTTCTCTCTTGTCGAAAGAGACAAAAAAGGGGGAACATATATTCCTTAAAACCTACTGTAATAGCTCAAAATCACTAATTCTTGTGCAATGGTTTATGGTAGTCTCCTCTTAGTTCAAAGGCATGTCCCTGGTTGAATTAGAAATGTGTGAACATTAGGCTTTGTGCCACTGCAGAGTACTTTGTGGACAAATCTTTGTGATACCAGACAAGAGCACTTTAGTACTCCAGCAACTGGCCTCCATGTTCCAAGTGTAACCAGATATACCGTTGTGGGGTATTTGTCCTTCGAGAGAGCACACAGTGAACCAGCAGGTGCATGTGCCAGGTAAAAGCTCAGTGGCTGATAAGACAACATTTTCCCCTCACTACAGGCATGTCCTTCTCCCTCTCCTTGCTTATTTATCTTTATCATCTAGGCCTCCTTGGCATGCACTGAGGTGCTGCCAATATGCATGCCAAATGAAGAACAACAAGGAGAAGTGGGCAAGGATGCTTTAAGTTTCTTATCTCGTTTTGGTCAAAATTTTCTTTAAATAAGTTACTCTTGAAACAATTTCTTAATTAGGGAATGCAAATAAAATGTAGTCTTTTGGCCACAGCATTAAAGCACACTCACTATCGGCCTTATGCAAACATCTCAGAGGCAAAAACTACCGTGCTTTAAATTAATTTTATACCCTCAACTATTTCTTGGCTTGATGGAATTCTTGTCCTACTTAATGGAGCTTTTGAAATGAAAGTAAATTGTGAGCTTTTCATCTATTGTTTTTATTTTTCAAATTGCCTTACTTGTATGAGGCATGTTGTTTATGTCTGCTTTTGTTCATTTTCCCACTGCTGTTTCTGTCTGTTGGTACCATTGAATGAACTACACAGCAAGAAACAATTCTATTAAAGGTTTTCAGATAATAGATAATTCTCTTTTAAACCACAATACTCACTCATATGCTTGACGATTACTGCAAAATTCCGAAATTTTAGCACAATATTATTGCACAGAACACATTACACCATTTTCTACAATAACGTCAAGTTGAATCCATGACTACTTCTATATTAAAACATATTTTTTTATATGGGTTTTAAATGTGCAAGAGATTATTTTAAAAATAACCATTTTAACCATTGATCTTTCCTTTGACAGAGCCAGATTTGCAGTTATGGAACAACAAAATAAAAAGATGGTAATGGTAATACTCCTGGTGACTACAATATGGCCCTCATACAAGTAATGATTTTAATATCTAAAAATAAAGTTTTCAAAGTTGTACTTGACAAAGTGACTTAAATATACTTCAGTACTATGTGTGGGAGTGCGTGCCCATGTTAATTGCCTGTGCTGCATACTGGTTCAAAGGCTTGACTTCTTATGCAGGATCAGGCTGTTTGGGGTCAGACCTGAGATCATGCTCATTTTCTAAAAAGCTGTTCTTGGTAACATCATCAGATACGGTATTGTTGCGTAGTTTGGCACTTTGAAAGTTCAGTCTAAATCTAGGCTCACAAATATAGTGAAAACAGCTAGGAAAGTAATTGGGTCAAATAATCAGTAACCAGTAGCTGTTCAGTACTTCGATGCCCCAATTTCTTATGTCTGATGGAGGAACATCCATCACTTATCAATACATCTGATTTGACTTCTATCAAGTCTTACAAAGGCTGAAATAGTGATGATCTTTCATTTACAGAATTATACATCTACACCATGACTGTAGCATTAAGAAATGCACTTCTACATGTTGTTCTACATCAATACTGAAAAATGAAATTGTTTTTTTTTTTTTTTTTTACAAATTTAACATCTAATGACCACTTAAGTTGTAATAATCAGATAATTATTTACTAAAATCTCTCATCAAAGCTTTTCTAGTTCTGCCCCTGCATTTAAATGCTTTCTATCACCTGCCAACCACCTGGTTAGTGAAGGGTCATGCTCTGAGAACCTGTTCATAATTCCTCTTCACCACATTCATGGCTCCTAAAAAGTCAAACTGGCTGCAGAAAAGCACAATAGTGTCATTGACAATGACGGAGGGAAAGGGTTTGGAGAAACAATAATGGCTAAATGATGGCTATTGATGAGAGCAAGAAATCTCCGTTTAGCGGTCTGCGATTTTTTTTTCTTTGCATGCATGTAGCTTGCATTGATTTTTCTCCCATCACCAATTGCAATGTGCTGAAATTCCGGCACGGTGCCCGATTCCCATCATCCCTGAACTTCAAAAGGAGAAGAGCGATCAGAACCAAAGATTTTAAGCCCAAATACTTCAAACAACAGCACTGACCTCTTCACCGGCATACTAACCCAGGTTAATTATTTTCTGTTTATTTTCCCTGCCACAACACTGGCTCTGTTTGGGTTTATTCACGTATTTGCTACATGAGCTTTTTCTGCAGAGGTTATTATGTTAGACGACAACAAGAAGGTGGTTATTTGCAGTTCATAAAGTGAAGAACACATTATATACTGAGTACAAATCAAAGATTTTGCTGGTGAGATTAGCTACATAAACCCAGTAGCATCCTATTATGACTCAAACTTAAAGTTTTATATTTAAAGGAACCAACAACCATGTTAAGATGTCAGGCACCTCTAAGCATCATGCAACATGTCATGATAACATTTTTGAAGTAACAATGTCAATGTGCTGTTTTTAGATGCAAGGTTTACAGTGTTCATTGTTTTTGTTTAGCTAAGAAGCACTAAATATGAATGACCCTCAAGGATAAAAAGTAGAAATTTGATTTTCAGATCCTAGAGGACTGCAACGGACTGGCGACCTGTTTTGGCAACTCTGAATTGGAATAGACGGATGGATGGATGGATGGATGCTAGAGGGAAAGTTAGGAGATTGCCAATATGATTACAATTCTTTCTGCATATATTATGGAGCAATTCATCCAATAGGTGATGTTTTTTATGCTTATTTTAAATTGTTACATCATAAAAGGTTGATGAAAATAGGAAATTAAATCAGAAAAAAACTTTTTACACTTGCTTGAAATGGTTTTTGCCTTGTTTGAAACAGAGTTCACACTCAACAGGAGATGGACTCATATAAAGTTACTGCCTATTTCTTACAAGCTGTCACTATGCCACATTGTGACAGAAACTCCAGCATAAAGTAAAATGGCTGCATAGGTTTCGGGAGCCTGGGCTGCTTATTTGTGCCCCTAAAAGTCAAGAGGTCACAACATTTTAAATGAATCATCCTTTGTGTCTGCACCAGATTTAACTGAAATCCATATAATATCTTTCTAAGAATTTTCTATCCTCATCAAAAGTTGTTGAACAACTTGATAAAAGAGGAATGATGCCCAGAGCCACTAAAAAACCCCAAAACAAAGATATAGCAATTATCAAAACATACGCAGACAGAAAGATAAATAAATCATAAATAATTATATTGACAACAACTGAACCACATTCACAAAATCACATTTTCAGTAAGTAATCATTACAATCTGCGTCTGACGCCAGTATGATGACTAAACTTCCTCAGTATTTCCTTTTTCTTTTTTTTTCATTAGTACACAAACAGATCGTGTCAGACTTCATATGAAATGCTGGCCATTCTCAGGCTATGGCGTCTCTCTGAAGCCCAAACATTTTGACCTCTGACCTCTCGGGAGGTTTGGTTTACAGCCAGAGTTAACAGTGCTGATAGCATGCTGAGAACCTGCTCATTTGATCCAGAGGAGAGCATGCTTGGGACTGTTTTACAACCAGTGTCATTTATAATCCTGTAGATAACTATGTACATGTTTTGTTTTCCATTGCAATGAATTTGTACTGAAATCCAGACGTTATAGATTAAAAACCATTTCTAGAAGTTCAACATATAAAAAGCACATTTAATGTTGTGGGTTCTTCTAAATCATATAATTATAGTAGGTATAGTCAGCCAGTAATAGAACACAGAGCTGGCTGTACAGAGAGGATTTATAATTATGACAAGCTACTTTCTGGTTGAAACAGGACAGGGCTGATTCTGCTCAGATATGCTCAGATATTTTAATTCTAAAACTAATAAACCATTAAGAAAGCCATTAGTTACTGCTTATATATCTTCTCCTGACATCTTAACGTTCCTTTGCATTGTCTGCAGAAAATGCAGGATGGACATCTTTCCATCAAGATTGTTTTCAATATTTTGATTGCAACAGTTGTTTTTCTTTAGCCTCTGCAAATTTACTATATTTATTTTCTGCAATGCTTTTTTCTATGTTTTGTTGATATGCCTGCGCTTTCATTTTCTGCTCTATAACTGGTGGAAAATGAGTTTCCCATGTGGAAATGAATAAAGCTGTGCATTACTTAATCGCACTCCGTAACAGGTGCCATTTTGACAATCTATGTTCTGTAATTGTCTTCACCTGTCAGTGGTTTTTAATGTTTTGGCTCATTAATATATACTTGGCATTACAACTGACATACATTTGGCCATTGGTTTGGTTTCAGTCCAGTATGAAAGTCAAATTAGGCAATACATCACCATGAGAAGCATGTCACATCAATTTGTCATTATATTTGTTATTGTTGCTTGATAATGCAGTGCAGACATTTTCAATCAAAACAAACTTTATTTGTTTAAATTCTTTACACAAACAAAAGAAAATGTGAACTTTGCCAAAGGGATTGTATGTATTCGGAAGGTACTCCCATCACAATGTTTGTATGTAAGGAGTTGACTCAGAAGTCTCCGATTTCACAATGCTGCACACAACTATTCTGGCTCAAAAAAGTCACTATAGCATTCAGTGTGCACCAATAGCAGCATATTAACACTGAAAATAAAGCTAATCTTGTTCTCAAAATTGTATTGAAAATGCAAGGTAGAAAAATTTCAATGAAAAAACGTAGTCAACAGAATGTAAATTAAATAAAGAGAATCTACAAAATTATGCAAAACCGTCAGCCTAACCTTTTAAATGAAACAGAGAAGGAGCTTATTAGAAATGTAAAAGGTCAGTGAAAATTGTATGAGTTACGTGTCACATGAACTCCTCCACAGGCAAAAGACAGCTTTGTGTGGAACATATAACACAGCAAGTAAAAATGTGAAAACTTATGCAGTTGTAAAGCCTATACGGTTACTCAACAAACATCATTGCATTCACATTTTTGTCGTATTTTCCAATGACAAAGGTAAATTACCAAAAAGTAATCAGTGTGTTCTGCTCAGGTTTCCAGGATACTTTACACCACTGATGCAACAACTTATTTAACAAATGGCATCCATCATTTTGGCTCCCCAAACGCTTCACAATACATTTGCAATGCCTCATCATAGCATAATTCTCCATTGATGATTGGATGGAAATAGGGAAAAAAAACTATCCTAGCAGCTTCTTTAAAAAAAAAAAAAAAAAAAGAGAAATTAACCAAGACCATGTTTTGTTATTGTCCTAAATCCCTAAACACTTAACACTCACTTTTATTTTGCTTTCAAGGCCATTTTTGTTCCTTTAATTGAAACAGAAACTATGTTGTGCTGTTTGTTGACACCAGTATAATGCAGCGGTGCCCCCGAATGAATTTAGCTTCATAGACCATCTGTCTTATTGATAGCCTTAAAGCTCTTGATATGATGTCACAAACTTGAAATTGAGGTCATAACAGATAGGTGTTATTTCAAAATGACATGACCACCTTTCAAAATGGCAATTTGATATTTTTCACATATGTGACAGCTACTTAGATTCTCTGTGTATCCGACAGGACCCTTTTCTTTAAAAAAATAAGTTAAATTGGAGCAATAAATCACTTGAGTTAAAAATGATTTAATACAACAACACTGGACTGACCAAAATAGTATTATCCTGAAAACATTTAGCTTTTGTTTCAGTTACTGCTATAACGAGTAATCCAGCAAAAATTAGCAAAGGACTAATATTATTTGAGCCAAAATAGTCAACATGTACGTTAGGTTTGTGCGCGTGATATTGTCTCGCTTTGCGCCTTTAATTTTTTTGTTACCGGTATTGATGGCTTTATTAGCTAAGTGCACGAGTAGAGACGAGAAGAGACATCCTGTAGAAAAATGGAAAATACAAATATCTCCTATAAAGCATCTCTATTATTTGCTGTTCCAGTGGTATATAATAAATTGTATTTTACATTGTATTTTCCTAAGCAGAACTCTTAGAGAGGAGTAGGTACACCTCAAGTGTAAGTATAGAAATTTATAGTTTTGTTGGCATCACAATTTGTGTTTTACAAGCGACAGTAGCAATATAAAATGTGGTAATAATTGTTTTCACTTTCTCTCTCCCAGGTTGCTGGTTTGGTCCAAGCAGACCAACATCTTGGATGTTTTGCTGCAATTAATAGTGTTTTCAGTAAAACAGTGATCTTTGAATTGTAACTAAACAGAAAATGCCGCTGGGCTTATTTCCATTATGGAGTTGTAATAAGTAAGAGTTGTGTTTGGCTGTTGAAAACAAACCTGATGCTTTGGCCTTTAGCCATGACATAAGCAAGGTTTGAAGGATCTGAATTTTTATTTTGACCAAAATGACCCAAATCTACACTAAATCTTTATTTGCTGACTTTCACCTTACTCTACCTCTCCTCTTTATTTAGTGAATTTTGGTAGTATATTGATATTTTGTGGCATTTTGGTACACCTGTGAGAAATAGATGATCAGATGTATGTTGATTTGCAGCAAAGAGTCATTCTCAAATTTATCAAATAAGAGAAAATATAAAGAGGGGCAATGATTTTGGGATAGGTAAGGGCAGAACACAAGAATAAATATTAGTGCCCCTTTTCCCTGACGTTAGGAAAAAAAGAAGAAAACACTTGGCAAGACAAAAGATCTTTTTCCCTTAGACACGTAATTTAGCCAGGTATGTAAGTTGTTGCAGATAGTGGGAAAATGGTATATAACATTGTAATTGTTACATACTGTTCCTTAAATGCACATAGATAAACAAAAATATATTTTATACATAACATTTGTATGTTTAACATAATTGTATATGTTGTGTTCTATTAATAAAGTACAATTAATAAAGTTTTAAAAGTACTGTGATAAGTCAATTGTACATTGATGTGTTGGGAAAACTTGCAACCATATGGCTGAAAACCCCCAAATTAACTTTATTCCCAGAATGGAAGCACTATGAAAGAAAATTTATCTTGTGTTACAGCTTTAACAATGGTTTTTGAGCCCATGATGTGTACCCTCACTAGCACAGCTCCACAAAATATCACATAAAGCCATCACAGATAGGATCTGTGGCCGTCTGGTCTGTGGATTTGACTGCGATTGGTAATATCTAGGCTTCCTTATAGTCATTAGTATAATATGCTTTTGAATGTATTATTTCTTAATGCATGACTTGGAGTTGCTCTGATATTTTGAAGTAAAATTGCTTGTTTTGGATGTTGACCTATGGTGTGGCTAGCAAAACAATCTGTAGACCAAATCTTATGGAACACCAAAGAGAAATAAAGGCACCTTTTTGATCAAACAATACTTTGTGAGAATAAACCTAATAAGCTCTAAGTTTCCATTAAGATGGCTCCACATTAACTGCCTAATCCCAGACTCTTTTACTACACATTTATTTCCCAATTAGCAGTAATCCTGTGAATGGCTGACTGAGGATCATGCGACCCTCTCTGGAATAGACCACAATTAGATGCATTGTGCTGAATTAGCATTGTGGAGCCTGAAGGTTGGCTCCTGTGAGGGCTAGTGTTTTATTTGTCACCTGGGAGCCCTGCTCTGAGGCCAGGTCACAGCTCCACACAGCAGGGACCCTGTAAATCGCATGTTGCTGCCGCCTAGGCTGACCTGCAACAGGGATGCCATTCAACCATCTTGTGAGGAATGTCTCCTGCTCCAGAGGAGGGGGGTTTAGCGGAAGATGTGGTTTAAAAAGAACAGACGGATGAACCGTGTGCGGACAGTGTTTCCTTTAAAAACCCCTTGAAAGAATCCTTTCATAGAGGTGGTGTTAGCTGATTACAAGTCCCTTGACTTGTTTCTCTGAAGTCAAATGTGCTGCAACACTTCACCTCTGACATTAATGTATTATATTCTATTGTCTATATACCACTTACTTGCAATGAAGGAAATTCATGTTAAATAAAATATATTTTGCATAATTTACTACACATTTTCAAACTTGGCAATAATATATTCATATACTAATCTTTAAAAGTATTTTTTTTATTAAAATAAATGTCATGTTTTTTAGTTAAAAATATAATATAATGAAATAAAAATGTAATATATATATATTTTTTTAGTTAAAAATATAATAAATATAATAATATAATAATAATGTTGAATTAAATTGTTTTCCCTTACTGGCAAAATCTAATGCAAAAACGTATTATGTTCAAAATGTTCTTAGTGAGGTGGGTTTATAATATAAGTATAGTTGATACATTACTGAATGATAAATATTGGATAATGATTACTTACCGTAATGTACTTACATATAGGTCATTGTGGAAGAAATGCAAGTGGTTTTGCAAAATGGAATACCACTATAACACGGCAAAAACCAAAATCAAGCAGAAGCACTATTTCAATCATTTTTAGAAACCAAACAATCAGTTGTTCAGTAGTTACGTTTACAAATATTTGTAAAATATAAATTTGCAAATATCCCATCTATCTGACTGAAATCAATCTGATCAGAGATTCCAACTTACGTGGACGCTGGATACAGTGATCTGATCAGCTGTATTTAGATGATGGACAGACTTAAAATGATAAAGTTCTTAACACTTTTGACATGTGTGAGAAAAAGTTTCTTTTTTTTTGTTTTTAAAAAAAAAAATCTTTTGACTGTTGAAATGCTCAATAATCTTTTACTCTTTCAGTTTCTAACAAAAACGTTGTACCCACCACAGTCACGCTTTGTTTTGGTGCCGCCATTTTTCAAGTCTTCCCTGAAACTCATTACGTCACGTAGTTCAAGCATGAGCAGAAACAACATCCACTACAGAGGAGGGTGATCGTTTCATTAATTTGTAATGAAAAGGTTACAAAAGGTTATTTATAAATTGCACTTACACCAACTAAATGTTGATTTTACATGAGTACGTAAGTAATAATGCTGTTAATAAGCTGGCTTGTGGCTAGGTACACAAAAAAGTGGTTTTGTCCAGGAAATAATTATTAGATTTGAAAAACTCTGGCATCCAGTTATTTAGGAAAATTATTTAAGAATTACTTTAGAAAGCTTCTTTAAAATGAAAATGAATGGATTGGGCATCTACAAAAATCAGCTTAGTCGATCAATAAAAGCATGCACCTCATACAGTTAATGTATTATGAAAAACAGAAGGAAACATCCACTGTTGATATGTACAAGTTTCTAGAATAAATAAATCAAACTGCCTGTTTGAGAAATGTTCCTCTCAAAAAATAAAAAAGTAAATAAAATACCATGGCCTGGTGATTTAGTCACGATGCTTCTTAAAAGCAGAATGTATTAATTTATTATGTATTAATCATGTGATAATGCAGTGCTCCTTTAAGTGCCCCCCTGTCATAATGTTTTAGTTGCGAAATTAATAAATTGCTCAGAGAAATGTTATGATGACACATCATTAGCACTTGGTGAAATGATTATAGTGTTATTACATAAAACAAGACCTCACTAGAAGCCAGAAAATGGAAAAATCTGAGGTGATTAAAAGGCCAGACAGGATTTCTGGCTAAAGATGGAAAAATGGCGTGAAACACTCAGACTCACTTTCAGCAGCCAAAAGCACCGGGACTTGTGCGTCATCAAATTACTATGAATGTTGCCAGTCTCAATTGCAGGGTAACATAATGAGTGTGCTTTGCTGTAATAACGAATAATTGCAATTCTAATGGCATAGCATACTTATCTTCAGCTCCATATAGTTGCATCATACCCCCTACTGTTTTTACCCCCTTTATTCCACTTGACTTACCAGTAACTTTTGAGACAATATCATTACTCTAGAGAGAGTATCTTGTACTTTGCAGTAGCTATATTGAACCTGCAATTACATTTGTTGTCCTGCAGAACCACATATAATCGGCTCATTCTCTAATATTCAAATACAGTTGATGGGTAAAAGTACTTGAGCAAGACTTTCTTAGTCAGCTGATGCATGACTCTAGCTAGTTGTGAGTCAATTGCCAACGACTGGAGCACAATTAACCAGAGCAACAGGGGGCGATCTTAACAATGATGTTGTTTTCCTCTTGTGGTTCAGTTTATGACCATATGAGACACATGTTTTCACTCTATTTTGCGTTTAATAGGAAGTAGTTGGTAGAGACAGTAGGGTGTGAGGTGTAGAGACATAGAATATAAAATAATTTATTGTTCAGGGCTGAAATAATATTGTTTGTCTTGTCTTGAAAATTGTATAATGCACTTTTTTTTTTGTTTGCAGTCAGGTGTCAAACAAGTGAGTGATTTGTAAATGCAGCAACCTGCCATAAGCAGCTAAAAGTGTTGTGGCTACCTGTGCCAGCTTGTGGTTGGACCTGTGAGTGTGTGTTACAGGGTAGAAGCAGCACAGTCACAGTCAAGAGTTGAAAGGGTGAGGGAGGTGGTGGCAGGAGGGTGGCGCAGAGCAGTCAAGGATAGACCTCCAGTGTTTGTGCAGGGAGGGAGACCAGCCAGTTTTGGTTCTGAGGGGACTTTGGGGTTCATGGGCTGGCTGGAAAGGGGGGTAGTGGTGGCGGTGGCAGGCAGAGAATTTTCTAACCTAGAGACTGTAACTCATTGTAGCCTGACTCCACTAGCTTGGGTGGCAACGATCATGAAGTCCTGGACATTCATCAACCTGCCGAGGAGGGCCGACTGACTGGAGCCAGGGCCTGTTTTCTTCCCCCCTTCTTCTCCCTCTCGCCATGTCAATGGGATTCAGTGCGACTGTGCCGAAGCACCCGCCCCAAGGAGACAGACCCGGGTCAGTGCAAATAATCAGGCCTCTGACGCCTTGCCTCGTTACTGGGGGGTGGTGGGGGGAATAACCTAAAGTTGAGAGTGGGGGATCCCACAGGAAACCAAGGACAGGACTCGGGCAGTAGGTCTGTCTTTCAAAAGTAAAAGGTCATGATATGGGCATTCCTGTAGAGGGATAACAGCATAGCTACCATTTAGATATATGCTTGGTGTTACTGAGGCAGTGGCTGAAAATGAGGATGTATGATTGTGTGTTATCACTCAGCCTTGGTCATGCACATGGATACATGATCGAAAGCAACATTATTTTTTACCACTGAGGCCAGGCATGAGTTTTCTAACATGCAGTAAACATTAAACAAGAGTCTAAGTTAGCTGGCAATTGTTTATCTAACCCTAACCAAATCATTTTGCTCCTAACCATAATTAGGTGGGCTCTTCAACTTCAATCAAATTGAATGAAAACAAAAAATGTCTGCTTTTTGAAAATGATAAAATAAATTTTAAATACAGAGTAAAGAAGTGTTTATTTGGGGCTATTCTTGTATTCATATACAGAGACTTCAAAAAATGAAATTCGTGTCGCTATGCCTTGACATAATTTGTCATGTGAGACTGGCTCTCTCTGCAACCCTGAACACATACACTTGCGTGTTAACGAAAATAAACAATGCATCTATTATGCTTTCTGTGTTGCTCAACAATCAACATGCTTTTCCCATATTATTTATTATCGATATGCACAGCTTAGTGGAGATTCAGTTCAACCTGACCATTCAGTTGGACCTGCATCATTTTATACTGGGAGTCCAGAGTCTCTTCACAATTTAACTAATTTATTACTAAAGCAAATTTTTAGTTATTATACCCCTACCTGTTTTCCTCAGATGTTCTTGGTAGTCCACTCCTCCCTTTATCCAATACTCTCCCTGACCATAAATTTCTTGTGACATGCACAAATTCATAGACGTGATGGTGAATGTCTACCATACTTAATCATGTAGTTTTGCTGAGTCTGTTTCCAAATTTGTTTCAATAAACAATGATACACGTTGTGCCTTTTCTTGAGGAGTAGACATTTTTTGAGGGTTTTATTCAACAGAGCCTCTTTTATATACAGGGTACCTGTATTACACAAATCCAATGTGATTTAAAAACTTTGATAACTACTGAGTACATAGAACAATTCTGATAAACATATTTCATCAATTGCCTTTGTAATGCATTTTTTAAATTGTAAAGAGAATTAACTCGGCATGGAAAAGCACATAAACATACTTATTGTAATGACACTATTAACCAGCGAACAGCTGGGTTATCCACTTAATTCCTCTGTTATCTGCAGCTTTCTCATGCCTCACACTGCCTGACCCTTAGTAACATCAGGCGGGAGGAAACCACACGCAGTATGAAGCTAAAACATTTGTCTTGACATGAGGGCTTCACTCTTTAAGTCATCAGCAGACCTTCCTATGACTGAGTTCCAGTGATAATGGCGCTGAGTCAGGGCCTGAGCTCCAAGCATGGGAAATTTTAAAGGGAGGAATGTGCGGGGGAAATTCTGTCTGGCCTGATGACACTCCAGAGTCTGCTCTGTGTCCTCACTGAAAAGACCTCAGTCCTTACTATGACTCAAGTCTCATGTATTTACATTCGTTCAGTGATGCTGTAATGCTGCCAGCAATCTCCACTGTATTTATAATGTGGCTTAAATGCTTCTGTCTATTCTTGCCCCAAATTAACTACTTGTAACCAGCAGTAGCTCTTTAAAATCTCTGCAAATTTAGTTTCATTTGGGACTTGTTGAAAGGTCTTGTTTCTTGTTTTATGATCATGTTTCATTTTATCTACTCAGAGCTAGAAGATTTGATTTAAAGCACACTGAAATTCTCCGACTGTGACCCGCTTCCACTCTCATGTCTCCATTTTCAGCAGCATATAAATTCCCCTGCAAAAGTCATCATTTATTTTCGTGTCGACGGTATTCTCCTCTCCTCACTTACTGTCATGCTGCTGAGCCAACTGAGCTCATTATCCCTTTGTATAAGAATATTCAGACATTTGTTGCACCTTTTATGCAAGGTAACAATCCTTGTCCGTTGGGACTCATCACTTTCAGTTTGGAGCTTTCATTTCTAAATACCCCCCCCCCCCCCCACACACACACACACACACACACACACACCCCTCCACACCCCACACACACTTTTTCTTTTTCCCACAACATCAAACCCCCCTACTCTCACAACCTAACAGCCTCCCCCAGGTCTCATGGGAGCTCAGCAGTACAAATTTCCGTTTATACCAGTGGCCGGGCCTGACGACACCGCAGCGCTCTACCCCACAGATTGACGAGCCCTCTGATGCCGATTTACTGTATATGGCAGCCAGTCTGGAGCCGCCGCACATCTGGAGTGGAGTACGCTTACTGAAAACAGGGGCCAACCTTGGCCCAAACAAGTGTAGCCGAGCAAAAACGATGAAAGGCAGCCCCATGTCTCCACACATATGCGCGCACATACACACACACACCCCTCTCCAGAGCACAGATCTCTCAAGCTATTACAAAGACCTTGGAAGGACTGGATTCTGTAAACATAAACTTGAGAGAGGCATTAAGAGACATGCTGGAGCTAATGATGTGATTGTGGTGGGAATGTCTTCACTGGAGCTGATGAAATCTCCTCTTTGAAAGTGTGGCTTTATGTGTTTGTGTGAGTGAGTGTTGCAGTGAACACAGTGGATTCTTAGAAAAACAAGGAACCTTCAGTTTTGACAAAGGTTAAAACAGGAGCACTTTAAAAAATGACAACTATAATGACTTAATATGAATTCTACACAGATTGTATAAGATGTATATTTTCTTTACACTTCCCAAAGACTTCCTTTATATTGCTTTTGGTCTTGACTGTGTATAATTGCTAAATGTAAAAACACAATTAATTTGATGCTTTGCAGATTCAAAATGATTTCACAAACTCAAATAGCATCCAAATACCACAGGAAAGCAGTCAGCTTCCTGAAGGAACTTAACATTTTGTAATCTCTTCTTTTGCAACTTATAGCTGACACTGTTCCCCACAAGCTGGTGTTTATTAAGCCTGGCCTTGGTCAGGTTAGGAAAAAGACATTCAAAGCTTCTTTCTTCTTAAGTTACCTCTGAGGCAAAAACTGATTAAGCCTCCAAACTCACAGACAAAAGTGTATAGTTATTTAATTTTATTTCCATTTATTCAAATTTAATACAACTCTCAATCTGAGCTTTACATCCCGCCTGTTTTACTTTCAGATCTGCTTGTTACTGAGCTCCAACCACAGAGACGGCATCTCCTGTTCTCCATATTGAAACTGTGTTACTGTGTGTTTGAGAGAGTGGTTGTGCGTGTCTGTGTGTATGTGCATGCACAAGTTAAAAAGTGTCAAGGAATTCATTGTCTGTTCTCCACCTGTTATTATTCTGGTCCCAATCAACCTGCTAGCCAGTCTGGAGCCAGTGGCCATCTGGAAACACTGCTCTGTTTATAAACTTGGCAAGGATCAGCACTCTGGGGCTCTGACCTCCCACACAAATCTGGAAACAATTAGAGCAAGACAGTCTGGCTGATTACTGCGAAAGGGCCCAGCGTGGATCGCACTGACGGCTGTGGGGACGCCAGAGCCTTGTTAGGAAAAATGCAAACTCAGTACTACACCAAAACCCTTGCACCATCATCACACACATGCACACATGCACGGGTACACTTTCAGCATTATTGTAGCTTTTCATCTGCAGTCTCTATTTTTGCCTTTATGACTTTTTCCCCTCACAGACAGAGGGACATACAAAACCACCCACATGCACAAACAAACAACATTTATTGATCTTTTTGTATTGTTCATGGAATGACTTATACCTCTCTTTTATTTAAAGAAGCACGCCCCCATAACCTCTGTCCACATGTTGACTCATGCTTGTGAAAACTGCCAACAAAAAAGAAATAAAAGGGAAAAAAATAAATCTAAATTTAGATAATAGGTTTAAAAAAAAAGAAAGAAAGGGAAAAAAAATCTTTTGTTGGATAATGTGTTTCTTTGATTTTACACATGGAGTCTATGCCTGTCTATTATAAATGCTCTAGTTTGTTGACAGCATGGAAAAGGGGTTAATTTTGTGTGCTTGTGTGCATCACTTGGATCCTTTTAGCTTTTAATATAAAGACTGTCTAGATGTGTAATATTGCAGCTTCATTTTAAATACAAGCACCAAAGTTTAACCAAACGATTTATTAAATACTAATTAAACCGATTAAAGTAATTAGTATTCATTTGCAGTGCAGTTTATAGACCAAAGCAAACAAAAGGCTTGAAACCAGTCTTGTAAATAAAGTATCCCCTTACTATGATGATGTGAATTTATTTCTGTGCTGTGATGTGGACTTAATATCTATAAAATATCTCAAATAATTAATCAAAGTGCACATTTTCCCTGTAACAAAAGGTCTTTTTCATTTCTCATTCTGTATTTTTAGACTAACACAAGAGTCCCCTAAGCTTGATTGATTATAAATAAACAGCTTGCATTCATCACTGGCAAATATCAGAACCATACATCAAAAAATGAAAACTTACGTCATTCACATTCTCCTGATGATATTCCTCTAAGAGCATTTATTAAATTTATTATTAATCATGTACATTTAGCTATTTAGAGAATGCCAAAAAATGAAGAAACCTGCATTTTAAATTTGGACTGAACTATTGTCCCTATTTCTTGAATAGACCACCGATAATTAGCAGGAAAATTAATCAAGATGATAATAATGATGGTGAATAATTGCTCTGCCCATTTCTCATTTTTTTTCCCTTCTTCTTCATTCTCTCTCACACATTAGGTCTTTTACAAGGATTTATGGTATTCTGTCGCACAGAGCATGTGAATAAAGCAGGAGGGGCTGCTTTTAATAAGCAAGGATTATAGGAAATGGGCCCAAAGCCCAATAGAACATTTCCAGCTGGAAGTCCAGCCTCTGTGCTTAGCAGGAGTGCAACTCAGCTATAGTTTAACAAGGAGGAGATGGAGATTGAATGCAGATACTACACTACATGGTACTTTTCTGTTTCTGTTTCATTATCTGTACTGTTGGCCATACTGCTCCTGTGCTCCAAGGAGAGGAAGAATTACTCAGATATAGACATACGTTTTTATAAGCTGCGAATGAAAAATGGAATAAAAAATGTGGATCAATGCATAACTTACATGTGCATTTATAATCTAGAATGGTAGTTCTAAATTTGAAGGGCCATGTCACAATTTAAAAGGTAGAAGCATAGAAATATACATTTATAAATAATAAAAATTTGCATTCTATTTAATATGTTTCTTCTGTGAGTTGTTCACCCTAACCTCACAGCAAAGTCTAAAATAACTTTAGTCTGAAAACGTAGGATTTTCCCTGATTTTTTGCTACCAAACAATCACTTTCTTTAATAAAATAGTCACAAAAGAATTGTTGCATCTCATTTAAGAGGTGGTAAAGTCCAGATTCAGAGGTTGGAGAGTTTGGGGCATAGTGCTACACACATGGCTGTCAAGCTGACCAACTGACTTTGATTTCTATCCCAAAATACTGATGTTTTAATTTAATCTTATTTAAAATGCCTTATCAGGGTTCAGTAGACTCATGTTTTCAATTTCTGTTCTGTGTCTGTTTTGTACATTACAATATAGGTGGTTAGGGAAGACTATTCTCTACTCCGGCCACATACCCCTTGGCCAAACACACAAAACATGTTGGACACACAAACCAAAGGCCTATTGAAATACTTTACTTTGTGCTTGTTGGCACAAAATAAAGCATGAAGGCCAAGTTATATGTTTCCTGACTATTTAAAATTTTTTCCACAATACTTGGCTGATATATTAAGTAGTATACAACAAATCAGACATCTAAAATGAGATGGGAGACATTAATGTACTGTACTTGTACTAAGATCACAAGATTATAAAGTTTGCAAATGCCAAAAACAGGAGACAAACACTGAGTCTACATCCACTGAAGATTTTTTTTTAGAATCCTTTTAAAGAAATGTTTGTCCACACAAAACCACTGAAAATGCTGCAGTATTTATGCCGTGCTAAAAAGGACACATTTGCATGGACTGACATTGAGGTACGACTTCTGTTCGGGGCCACTCTTCACTACAACATAAACACATCACTGTAATCCACCACTGTTGTAGCTGTTGCCGGGATTTGTGCATGCAGGTTAAAGGAGAGGTGGGGCTATGCAGTTTTCAGTTCAGGAAAGATGTGTATGGGTTGTAAACACGAAACAAAACGTTGGCATTTATTTACTTTGGGACCTGGTTAAAAAAATGTGTTTTTAACCTCCCAAAATGCTGGTTCCATGTGGATGAAACGCCCAAAATTATTAAAACTTTACCAGATACAATTGAACGAGTCTTCATGTGGACATGGCCTATATCCATTGTAATTCAGTAATCCATATTCTCACAATTCTCTGACTCAGTATTACATTTTCTCTACATTGCCAACTGCCAAAGTCTAGTGTTTTCATGTATAATGTGGAAATACCTATCAAACATTGACTGGTAACTACTTTAAAAAGGAAAATAGTCTAAGAGTTCAATTCCAGATCTGTGTCTTCATAGATATCTGGCCTCCACACAGAACAGTAAAAGTAATGTATAGCTGTCACATAAATGTGGTTGAGTAACAAATGTATTTCCCTCTGAAATGTGGTGGGCATGAACTATACAGTGCCATCAAATAGAAATGAGCTAAGGTATTTTCTCAAATCCTTAGTAAAGAAGACCACATAAATAAGTATTTTAACTCTTTAAACCTGGTATTTAAATTTTGCAGAAATTTCACAAAAAAATACTTGTGAGACATCTTGGCTTAAAGGTCAGAGTCAAAAAGCTCAATTTTCATGAGAAGTTTTTAATAGATGTCAAGTGACTTATGAATCACTGTGACCGTGATAATGTGACATGAATTCAGACGTTAGCAATCGCTGAGTGAATCATTGAGCTGCTTCAGTAATCGCTTCCTCAAACCTTTTAAATGTAGCATATTAGTTATATTAAATATCTATACACTCTGATGTGTGATTAGCTATCAATCACTCTGGTCACACATGTCCTTTGAAATAAGACACCATGCTTCCGTTTGGGAAAGCAAAGCTTCCTTGACAGTAACAGTCACATGGGGTCACATGTACAATAAGGAGCTCATAATGTCTACACACTGACCCTTCTCCTTTTTTTAGAAACAACAAATGTAGAACAGAAAAATAGTGAAAACAGGATCTTGATCGGGCAGCGCCTGGTGCCTGGAGCTGGTGTATTTTTGATGTAGCAGAGGAAGAGTAAGGGCAGTGTCCTTCCTGGTTCTCCGCAGCTTCCTGTGCAAACTGATTCACTTGCTGCATTCACTCCCCATGCCATTGTTTCACTGGCCATTGATCTTTGCTTCCACTGACAGCCAAGCCCTCCTGACCAGGCTAAGAAGTATTACTCAGTACTGTAGTTACACAGTTATTAATTATTGCTGCATTTTCATGATTGGATTTAACTTTTTTTTAAAGATTAAGTTGCTCACTACTTTCGCATTTCAAAGAAAGATATTTGTGCGAGTACACTGACAGATACAGAACTTTGCTTGCAGTCATGTCTTCAATTAACGTGTCATTCAGTCAACTGTAGTTTTGGCAGATTTATAATGGAAATAGCATGACAAAGTAGATCCTCCACCTCAAAAGGGGCTTCAGTGTTTCCCCTACTAATTTACATGTTTGGTGTGTTGGCAAGTCTACAAAAAGCACCTTGATCCAACCCTTAGAAAACCCTTTTTTTATGCCAAAAAATAAAGGCAAATGCTTATTCACTGTAAAATCAATCATTTATGTGCAAAGAGCCTTGATGTAGTGTTCCCAGACATGGTGCCTGTATTGACACCCATGAAAGTCTTGATGTGATGCAGGTACAAGCAACATCAGTCCTTTTTCATTTCTGCAAAGCTAGCGCACAAGCCTATGGGCTGCAGGTAAGTGATATGTTTTTAGAGATGACCCTATCTATTAAAGATAAATCTTTAAGTCTAAATTAACGCAAAAATAGTGATGGAAAAGAGAGGAAAGGAATGAGAAGGGAAAACGGGGCGGTGGGAACTCAAAAATTAATGGCACTGCAACTGAGGCTGGAGCAACTGAAAATCTGGCTGAGAAATTAAAAGAACCTGAAATATAGATTGTGGTTGTACCAGCATGACAATGATAATTTTCAAAAAGCTCACTTTATATGCATTGAACATGCCAAGCTAAAGAAAGAAAAAAGTTTAAAAAGTTAAAAAATAAATTGAGTTCAAAGGGAATTTAAATAAATTTGACTAATCTACTAATTTAGCAGCTCACCACATGCTTATGCGTTGTCACGACCTCCAGACATCACACAGGAAAACAATAGGTATGTGTTCACACCAAGTTCTTATGCTCAGCGTTAACATTGTTAAACAGAAGTCAAGTCCAGGCCAAGACAAAATCCAAGATTACGTAGAAAAACTTCTTGGTTTTATAGAATCAGTATTATAATACTATAATAAATTTCAATTCAAATAACTAAAACTTAAAAAATGTAAGCAACTGTGGTGCAGTGAAAATATCCACTATTTCTTTCTTGAACTGTAATGAACCACTTTTTTTAGGTTTGAGTTGCTGTAAATGGTGAAAGATTTGCTCTTCTGGTGGCCCGTTCTGAGCCTTCAGCTTTAGCTCGTCTGTTGGAAAGTTTCTGATTCTCCAAACTCAGAGCGCTCTTACCACAGTTTACTCCAGAAAACAACCACATCATACACTTCAAAAAACATAATAGACATTTAAGCATTAGATGGATGCAAACACAGACTGCCTGTTTAACTGCATCTTAGCCCATTTCCATTTTTGCACAAGTATTTTTAAAAATGCTTTTGACATGTGAGGTCAGATTGTGCTCTGCTATAATAGTAAGCCTCATAGTTGTTACTGCTGTTTGTCATGACAGAGATTAAAGGGAGAATGATATCAGCATTTTAATAAGTAATATTTTGGATCAATTTTACTTGTAAGCGGGTTTACACAAAAGATCTGAAATACTCATTCCACTCATGCTTTTAGCTAATCCTTCTCCTCTCCATCACTAACAACCATGTGAATCATTGCTTGTGGCGCACAGCAGGTCTTGCACCCTATGTCTTCAACCATTGTCCCAGTGACATGCAGTTATGTGGGGAAAGACTGCCAGGTTTCACGTGAAATGTTATCAGCAAGCTGACATGCTCATCAGCTTCACACAGAGTTGCTAAACACATCAGAGCTGTGCTTGTTGCAAGATTGCTCTTAATTAAAAACCTTGTTTTGTCTGAAGAAAAAGCTGAATACAGACAGGTCTCCCACGTTGGTGTAATTTTTTCTCAACATATTGCCGTTCTGACCTACAAAAGACACATGCACGAGTAAACAAATTAGAATGAATGAACACACCTGTCTGTTTTGATCCAGGTGTTCCCTTCAGGTGATGTTGCACTGCAGTCCTGCTCCAGCTGGTGGCAACAGGCTCTCATTTAATGAGATACAAAAACAACTGTATCTCCTCTGCACTGCAGGTTAACTTGAGTCACAGTAGAGGGCTTTTTGCTAACTACAGGAAAAAAACCATCTTTGCCCCAAAAGTTTATCATAAATGATTAAAATAATTAAAGCCCCATTGTGCACAAGCATCAGGCATTTTACTTGCCTCAAGCTGTTTCTCATTAGCTCAGAGAATAAACCCTGAACAAAGTTACTGTAATCAGTTTCATTTATTTATTTAACCTCTATTTAGTGAATTAAAAGACGCTCATTACAGCAATTCTGCATCCCCTCTGATCAACAGTGGTTAATGCTGACATTGTTTCATTTAATTTTACATTAAACTGTTACCACCTTTCTTTCTCCACTTTTTTAAATGTTTTTTTATACACATAATGTTGAGGCTTCAGTGCAACACCAGTATGCTTAGACTTAATTGACATCCTTTCACAAACAATGGCAAAAAAACATCCAGATAGCTCAAGTTTGAAGCAGGTCTGACATTCCCCTGGAAATACTCCACTCAGTAGGTTTGCGTCATTTAAATTGGACGAGCTGCAGCAGCTTTGTCTGACACACAGCATCCGGGATTTTAACTGTTCAGGCTGAGAGGATTTATTTCTCCAATTCATCCATGAAATACCAGTTGAACTAAAACTATATTTATTTGCCGAACACCACAGAAAGCTTGACTGCAGTGTCCTTCACAGAGAGCAGAAATATTGGGCTTAAATCTTGAGTGGAGCCTGTGTGGAACTTATAGACTTGGATAGATAACAAACTCATGGCATGCTGACTGTTGTTGATGCAGACAGCATGAACTGGCTCAGACATTGTTTAATCTATTGTAATATATCATATTACTTTCTCAAAAAATTGTAATCTAATTTTTATTAGTTTAAATAATGAATGCAGTATAGAAGTGTGATACTTTAGTTGTACATACAAGTAAACATCGTTGAACTAATGCAGCTACAACACTGCCAATAAAAAAGTACTCATTCCTTCTAAAAAGACCTTTTACATTTGATTAAAAAAGGATCAAGTTCCTTTGTCCCCCCAGTTAATATAAATAAATGTAGTGATCAGAAACATTTCCTTGAGATTTAATAATTAAGGCGCTTCTGCTTAATAAGAAGATCTCAGTATTTTTCTGCCACATATGACAAACAAGAAGTAATTACTAAGCAAGTTCTCAATTTATTACTGTTTAGTTAAGTAGGAATAACCTTGAAGTTGTAATAGATAATAATATTAACTTGGAAAGTCAGAAACAATGCCTTGCAACACGGGAGCTAAGAAATGCTGCAGTGAATTACTAGGAAAAGCAGCTGCAAGAGCAAACAGGAGCAGAGCAACCAAAAATAATTCTTATCAAGTCAAGTCAAAGCATGCTGATCTGAGTTAATACAGCTGAATCAAGAAGCACTCTGTTATGTCCAGTAAAATCGTGTAGGTGGAGTGGATCCTCCTTCCTGTGTGTTCTGACCACATATGAAAAGTGGTCATCTGTCCGCCTTCTGAAACATACCGATCCTGTGATCACCAGCCCTTCTACTTATAGTCTTGGGAATATTGAGTGCTCCACGGTCGCACCAAGTCTGTTTGATTAATGTTTCAATTAGAGGCAAGGGGAAAAGGTTAGTAAGGAGATGCTGGTAGTGGGCAGGATTATTATTGGGAACGTTTTCTATTTCATTATGTTGGATGGGATCTTGGAGAACTTCCTCTCATAGCTCAAGCACCCCACAGACAGCTGGAATCAGAGCAATAAAAACAGCATAGTTTAAAGACAGGGAATAAATATTAGAGAAGTGGTGAGTGGCCAATAGCCTATGAAATATTCTTAAGAACATTTTTGGAATTAAGTGAGTAAGCTTAGATGTAAGACAGATACCAGTTGTGTTCAGTGCTCAGTTAAAATTTTTCTTATGCCGTGATAAGCAAGCCAGCTGGCGGTGGACCCTGTGGAGGTGGCAGGTGTTCCAGCCTTGAGTGGCAGGTGATTATCTATGCAGATCTATGCAGCATAAGTCAGCAACTGGATGAATCTATATTTTCTTAACAGCAAGACAGAAAGACATAAGTGCAATACATGTTAGGAAAAAACTGCTGGATTCATATTTAATGAAAAAAAAACCCCAAACAAACAAAAAAACAAAAAAACAAACAAACAAAAATTATCTTCTCTTCTACCCTTTAGAGAAAGAAAATTACTGTATTTAAGTTTAAATAGTTAAATGGCAATCACCATACAGAGCCTTAATTTAGATGATAAAACTTATTTTCCATTTGCACTCTTCAATTAAAATGCATCCTCGTCTAAAAAATCTTTACTAAAAAATCAATATTACTTCTGTCCTGAAGCTATGATAAATACTAGCTCTAAAAGTATTTACTAAAACAGTAGTGGCTCCTGGCTACATGTTTTAACCTGCAATATATGCCTCACAGCTTGCAGCCCAGGAATGCAGGGCTTTTCTACTTGCTTGAGTTGGTGCTGTGTGTCACCGTCAGTCTATCATTATGCCAGGGTTGACACAAACACACACATTCTAACATGCAGGCACATGCACATGTAAACATGTATACACAAATGCTCCAAGACACTAAGCTTTGCAATTCCTCCTGCAAGTAATAACTGATTTCAAGTGCTAAAAATTGTCACAAAATGATGTCACACAATCACTGAAATCAAAACTCAAAAAGCTCCGTAAAAGGTTTTAGCTGTTATAAATGATGGATGAATGCGAATGTTGCGCCAACATTCATATATATTGTATTTTCAGTCAACACTATGAAAATGTTAGCTGTGCTACACACATACACTCTCTTTAACGAGATGCATTGGGATGATGATCACACCTGTAGTTTGTATCAGTAGCTCTGATGATCAATAAGACTGAGAGATGAAAAGGAGAGGGGTGTTGCAATACAGAAGGTGATTCGAATTAGTTTGAGCAAAAAAAAAGTCTGCTTAGCTGAAAATGTAAAATACATGATTTCCTTAAATGACAGCTGAAATATCTCAAAAGCTTGAAAATAAATAATAATATTAACATTAATGTTACTATTTATATTAATAAAACATACTTTTCTCCAACATATGGGGACCTGTCCAAAATCTTTTTCTTTTCTAAGCATAAAAACAAAAAAATTTGTTTTTGGAGATGATGACGTGTATCTTTTGTATATGTGTATTTATCCAATGCATACTTATACATAATGTGTGAGAATGATTTTGCAGTGACTTGATCATTTTGACAGAGCTTGAAAGCTGCTGTAGGCATTTATATGACAAGCCAACAGTGTGTCTCCTTCCCTGAAAGATAATCCACCTTACAGGTCACTGTGCCTACATCTTGTGCATTATCTCCAAGAGGTGAGATAACCGTCTACCAAATTCCTATTCATTTTAAATAATAATAACATTTTAATGAATAGTATTATTTTTTTAATTATTATATTTTTTTAGATAAATCTAATCCTGTTCCCTAGCTATTTAGATACAGCTCTTGGTTCAGAGTAACACTTCCATTCATCAAGCAGAGGAGTTAAAGTACCTCAGAGTATTGTTTTTGAATGGAAGTATGGAGTTGGAGATTGACAGGCAGATTGTATCAGTGTCTGGAGTGATGCAAATGTTCCACCAGATTGTTGTGGTGAAGAGAGAGCTTTGCTGTAAGCTTTCGATTTACCAGTCAATCTTCTTTCCAACCCTCATTCTGGTCACAAGCTGAGGGTAGTGACCAAAAGAATGAGATCGCAAATACAAGTGGCTGAAATGAGCAATCTCGAATTGATGGCGACCTCTCCCATAGGGCTAGGGTGAAGAACTTGGTTATCCAGGAGGAGGCTTATAGGAACTACTCCTCCATATAGAAAGGAGCCAATTTTTTCTGGTCCGCCTGGGGCATCCCCCATGGGGCATGGTGGGAGGGTCGTGTGTGGTATGGCTGTGTGATGGTGGGTGTGAGTGGGGGGTTGTGTGGGGTGGTTGGAGTGGGTGAAGGGTGGTCGGTGACGCCCTGGTTACCGGGGTGGGCGG
>JBAMHW010000008.1:18655625-18666773 GCA_037177495.1 Rhadinocentrus ornatus
CAGACTATCAAGAGGAGCCTTATACTTATAAGCCTCCCCTTGGCAAAGCAAATTTGTTTGGCACAATACAGCAACCACACTATCATTTTGCTTACATTTTGCATGATGCTGGACAAGACAGGTTAAAAAAAAAAAAAAAGAAGAGCCAGTTTTTGCGTGTGGTCAGGATGCTTTGTGGACATCTACAGGCAAAACGTTTTGTGCATCGTAAAGAGGAGGCCACAAAAGATTAAAATGCAAAAGTTTATATGCAGTTGGGCCAAGATTTTAAACATCTTAACATTTCAAAGTGTGATGAAATGTAACTGTTCTTGTCTCAGTAATATGATTATTAACATAAAGTCCAACTTTATAATTTAAGCATGATGAACTGTTTTGTCAGAGAAAGCGCCTTTCTCATGAAATAACTACAGAAGAAAATATTACTGGAATCCAATTAAAATCCAGATGACCCAGCTTTCCATCAGCACTTAAACACAGCATGTATTTCTGGAATTGTGAGTCCAGAAATGTGAAACAATTCTCAAAATTCCACATGCACACAAGCAAATTCATATGCAGATTAAATCTGTGCATGTCAGGTCATGTATGCACAACATAGCTAACATACGTTAGCCTACATTAGCGTCTAGTGTACATATCTTAGAGTCCAATACACATTACCATGGGACATTGTCAGAAACAAACTATATTCTATCATTTATAACCAGTGTAGTGATCTACCACTTGCTTATACCTTTTATAGATAATGCAATAATGCATTTGTATTATTTAGAATATTTTTGTCTTTACAAATAAAATACACAGTTTACACAAAGTTATTTGACCTTATACTTAACATTGTTCCTTGCACAGTTGCTTAACAAAATAACCAAGGAGCTTTGTTTGAGAATTTACCAGAACAAGCTTATCAGTATATTTGGTTTGGAATCAGACTGTTTATTCATTGTTAATTATTACTTAATTTTTTATTATTATTACTTTACTGCCTCACTGACGAGCATTTCAGATACTTCTCTTTTGTTTGTCAGACCTATTCAGCAATTTTTCAAAATTTCTTCCTTCTTCTATTTTTTTTTTTTTTTTATAGGATGTATCCATAAACCATACCATTCAGTATTACACAGTGAAATCATTAATGATGAATGCACTCTTGCATCTCTTTCTCCTTGACTAAATTTAACAAATCATGCCATTTTAATTGCTTTAGTCTGTGGCTTGACCTGTAAAGACAGAATGTTCATTGTTAATATAAATGTTAATAAAGCAAAATGAATAAAAACAATGGCACAAAAAGCATACAGGTTTCTCACTTTGTAACCAATACAAACGTCTTAAAAACTTGTTTTTAAATTGGTAAAGGAATTTGACTTTAGGGCGTCTTTGTAAAATCAGGCCAGGAACAGAAGACAAATTTAGCTTGGGCTTTCTCCGAATTACAAAAACAAATCTTTTTATTTCCTATAGAATTAGCATGTTTTAATTCATGGATGGTGTTTTTTTTTTGCTATATTATGGTACTTTTACTATTTATGTTTGGATCTTGTGACATATTTAGAGCATCTTTATCAGTATATTTCTTGTCTTTTTTTTATCAGTCAGATATGAGCACATTTTTTAAGGTCAGCAACAATTCTTTATTTTTTGTAAGTTCAGTAGACAATGTGTTTCTCAGTTTGAGTGGAGAAATGTTTTGTTTTGTAAGGAAAGCAGTGAAGTGGTTTGTTAGCTATGAACTCTTAACCTCTGCCTTTGGGCTCTTCACAGAGGAACTTCCTGTTGTTTTCTTAAACAGAGAGATTGAAAACTCAATGCTCTAGAAAAAACTTTTTTTCACTCTTTGCCCATAGGCTATGATTAGATAGATAAAGGCAATATAAAGATACTTTCAAGATAAAAAAAACAAATACTTAGACCTGTCTTCCTCAAAAATGATCATCCACTGTGTTTTCATAGAAGACTAAGTGGACTTCATGTTTCACATAAAGGCAGCGTGCAGCTCCATATAAGTGGCATGTGGATTCCTGCCTGGGAAAATGATGAATGAGACAGATTTTTACAGTTTAGCCAATTCTTCTTTTGCACCCTATTTCCCATTTAAAATTTCTCTATCCATGCAGGTATATTTTCCCGGTTGTGAGATTCCTGAGTCCATCAAGCAAGTACATGTCTCTGGAGATTGAGTGACATCCCATGCTTTTAAGAGGATTTTTTTTTAAAGCCAGGGAGATGGACCGTGGCTCTAATCTATTCTGACACTGCCTCGCTGGTGGATCTGCTATTCATTCAGCCAACGCCAACAGAGGGAAGGTAGATGATTTTGCTTATTCTACCCTCATTGTGAAAAGCTTGCACTCCCCCAGCTTTCTGTGTGGGTTATTGCAGCTAAACATTTTCTTTTACATTCATTTCATCATATTTACTCTTTTAGTTGTTGAGAGTAATACAGAATAGTGATAGCAGTGCGTAGCTTATGTTCACACTAAAATTACATGCTGATAAAGAGGTTTATTTAAAATTCCTGTGACTCCGTGTTGGTGGGCATTGCAGTGATCTGTGATTTCTAAACCAGCATGAGGGCTGAAAATCTTTTATATTATCATGCTCAAGTGTTTTTTTCCTCTCCATCTTTAACACAGGCTGAAACAGGCTCTGAATCTTAAATTTCATAGCACAGATCAAGCTGCAGACATTCAGATATGGAATTTTGATAAGTTCTGACTAAATAGCACAAAGAGGAAGCTTTCACTCTCTGCAGTATGTCAGAAATAAGTTTGCATACATCTTTGCACCCAACAAACAATTGCCTTGGGCCTTTCATTGCCACTCCATCAACAAGAATATGTTTGAGTGTAGCATATGGTGAGACACATCTCCTAGACAATATTCTTCTTTGCATCTATACACACTAAACCTTCTCATTTGCATTTTTCCTCTCAGACTTACCTTTGTAGAGAACTGCTGCTCCACCACAATCACAGGAATCCTACTTGACATGGCCAGACTTGCAAGCTTACATTCGTAAGTTATTCATTGTACTGTGAAGCTACAGGTGCCTCTGTGGCAATAAACACTGCAGAGGCTGAGTTTTAATAATTTCTCAGGCATAAAGGTGAATACAGTTAGGGTCTAATGAACAGGCAACATGGTTTCATTAGCAAATACTTCTACATTTCTACTAACATTTCAATGAGAAATGTGATTTCTCTGCTGGAAAGGTTCAAAAGTGCCATCTTTAATACGCATCCCACTAAATTCTTGCTGTAGGATTAGTTTACTCCCGTTAAAGCTATTATTTTGAATTTTGCATAAAACTGCAAAGCACTTTGGATGATATATGTCTTGATTTAAATCTGTTAATGCTTTTTGTGCATTTTAAGGGAGGAACATAAAAGAGACAATTCCTGGTTACTGTAATTGCTGTTATGAAGTATTATCTTCCACATTAGCGTCCATGACAAGTATCACAACAATCCTATAATTTCATGTTCAAGCCCTGGGATTTTCCAGTTCCTCCATCGTCTTTAGAAGTGCAAGTCATAGTATGTGGATCTGGTTGGCTTTTCAGATCAGGGTGGTGACTGACTCTTCCAACTTGTCCT
Source organism: Rhadinocentrus ornatus (assembly GCA_037177495.1). Classification (NCBI taxonomy): domain Eukaryota; kingdom Metazoa; phylum Chordata; class Actinopteri; order Atheriniformes; family Melanotaeniidae; genus Rhadinocentrus; species Rhadinocentrus ornatus. The sequence continues at coordinate 18,659,228 of JBAMHW010000008.1, forward strand.
GACAACTCAGCAGGTTGGGTACTTCTCAATAGAAACACCTCAACAGCGTCACGTATACTACCTGCACCTGCCACAGGCAAGTGCTTCTGCTTTACAAAGGCATAACTTAATGCCGGAGCAGGTCCTAGCCTGCATCCACCCCTCCTGCATCCTCTTACTTAGCCTTGTCTTGTTGCTCCCACTGCCTAACTATAAGACCACAAGGAAGGCAGAAAAAAGTGTCTACTTGACCATCCTTAGCCACTTTCTTTGTCTTGACTTTCATAAGTGAACATAACTTTTGCTTTGAGAGGTGTTGGATTGTTTACAGCATTTGGAAGCTCTAACAGAGAAATTAAAGACCTCCTCCCAGCTGATGTCCAGGCTCACAAAATGAGCATGCCTGATAATACTGTTTACGAGCAGCTCAAAATGTGTCCAACACATTAGCATATCCAATTTGTTTTCTGTACAGGTCCTTTGTGAACTCAGACCAAAAGGGAATAGTCAGATTTGTTTAAAAGGCTTCTCTGAGAAATGCTACATCATTTCTATACTCTGATTTGCTCAAACCATTGTAAAATGAAAGTAGGCCTACTTGGTAACAGTGAATCACTGAGACAAAAGTCAAAACACGATCCCTCTATGCTCATGATAACTCCCCAATGCATGCCCAAACAGATATTATTTTGAATTCCTTTTTTTTTAATCTGTCTTCTACTGGATCTGCAATTACATCATCAAAATGCTTCAGTTCCTGTTTGCCTCTACCTCTGAATGGCTGATCATCCCATGGTGATAGTCAAATAGACCCTCAACACCATCATCATAGGAGGGGCTTTTACTAGTGTATGGGTCTTTCTGAAATGACTTGCTTCTCCCTCTTCTTACCCACTTTCATTCCAGCTGCCCATTAACATGGAGAGTCTGTCGCATCAAGTGCTATCTGATCCAATTTATATCGAGTGGCAGTACCTTATAAAACCCTTAAATGCGGAGTAACATTGATGCTGACTCCTAGAAAAATCATTCTAACTGCTGTTGCTGCAAAAATGTTGATTTGAAACCATGGGAAGATGTTTGGTTATGTCAAATCTGATTACTGTGAGATAGACGGAAGTCCCTCTAAAGCTGGCTGCTGTATTCATTTCCTACATGCTAATGAAGGGAACCCCAATCAGCTGGGAAGGTGGAACCAAGTGGAAGGAACTTTCTGACAAAGTAGAAAGCCAGAAAAACCTCCTGAATCTCTGAATGGATACAGGGGAGTTGATAACATTTGGTAGGTACAGTACGTATCAGGAAAAAAAAAATCATCATTAATTATGGAAAGTAAATTGCTTCACATGTTTTACAGATATACAATTAAATAAAATAATTTGATATATTTTTATATATAGTTAAGCTAGAACACAAATTTCCATTAAGAGTTTGATACTCATACAGCATGTTGTCTTCAATTTAAGAACTAGTAGAAAATATCATTTTTACTAAAATTGATGGCAAACAGAAACTACCAGAGCAATGCTACCAGAAATGCAACAAATGATGATGCAGAATGATATATTTCACACGTAAGCATGCAAAAATGGCAGAAAATTTTTTATGCAGAACATGGGCATCAAATAATACCAGAATTTGAACCCAGAGCATACGTTGCATTGGTTTCTTAAAATTCCATGACCATAATAATTGAAGTGTCGGTGTCAATTTCTTACAATATACTTAAAACATGGAGTTGTTCAGTGCATATATTAAACATTTATAGTCTTATGCATTTGTAATGATGTTTTCAGAAAATGGTTTAAAGTGGACTATATGTTGCCAATTGTTTTTAAAAATAAATATGAAAGTTGAAGATGCAAAGTTGCAGTAATGTCCATTGCTCTGTGAGGTGTTAAATGGGTTAATGTATAATTTAATATCTTATCAGATATATTGATTTAAGATGACATTTCTTATTATCATGGATTTGTGACATTTTGAAAATACATCATCAACATAAAGGTTGAAATATCATTTGATCATTACAGATTTTCTGCAGGATTGCCTGAAGATAAATCCACAACATGTTGGATCCACTTATATTTGTAAGTTTCTCTTGAAAGTCATTGTGAATGTAGTACATGGTGTGTATACAGTTGAGTCATTCATTTAAACCAGAGAATATATTAATCAAAGAAGATGTCCTTGTCAAATAAAGGCCATGGTCTGTGGTGTTGAATTTGATTTATTATGAGTAATCCCTGTTATTTTGTTCACATCCAGCCCAAGGAGTCTACTGAAGCCAATTTCCAGTATGAAATAAGTCAACCCAGATTCTACATTAGGGTATAAATTAAAAAACTCCCCCTAAAATGACTTGCAGTGGCTGTTTTGAACACTTGGCCCATTATTTTCTTGTATTTTTCTTCTACTTTTCTGAAGGATGGGCAAGAATATAGGTCAATAAGATGACCATATGAAAAATAGCTGTTCTATTCTTGCTGTGCTGTATGAAAAAAAAAGAAGGCAGTTTGTCACTATTTTCTCCCCTGCCTTGCCTTCAAATTACTTTTCCTCCTCCGTAACGCTTAATACCTCTGGGAGAGCGGAGGGAAAGAGGACGCTACACCTGTGGCTGCTCAACAAGTGTATCACTGTCTGGGCGCTCTGTCCTGACTTGTCAGGCCCTCTCACCTGGAATGCGCTGATGAGACAATCAGGTGCAACAGGCGCGTGGCAGCTTGCTGCAGGGAGAGATAACCTGCTTTAAGACAAGGAGCAAAAGAGCTGCAAAGGACTTACCACCCTATGTTGACTCCTCTCCAAAGGCTGGAGACTTGCCAATATAGAGAGGGCCATGTGATACATCGGGGGAGAGTGGTAGCTGATTTATAAACAGCTCTTCTCCACAAGTAATGTCTGTGGATTCATCATTGCGTAGGCTTGTTTGACTATCCCAGTGTGACTCACTCAAAGGGTGGAGCACTGTAAGATTTTGTTTAGCCTGAGGGGGAGAAATTTTCATTTCTATCTAGAAAAGGTCACAAGAAATGTTCCAGCTTCACAGGAAATGCATCAATGCACATAATTGGATAACCTATCAGTTTTGGGGGTACAGTGATTGAAGTGACACTATTTGCCAGTGATATTTGGTCAACCAGACTGAAAGTGAATGAGATATGCTGAATTCCTGCGCATGACTTACTGTGTCTATAGCATTTAAAATTCTATTAGCATCTTGTGTTTAGATATAATGTTACAAGAGTTGTTAGGCTTTAGATGCCAGAATTGAATTATATTTATTTTCAAAATCTAATTATCCAACTAACTCACCAAGAATAACATTTTTATTTTTATTGGCCAGTTTATGCCAAAATGCAGTGAAGTGATACAAATTACCGCTTGACCCCCAATCTGATTACTTTTCAGAGTTCCCTCCAATTTTCAAGCCTTGCCTCCTACCTGAGTTATTCCACCACAGTTAAATATCTTAAATCTTTGGTCACACTGTGTTTACGTCTTTTTTATGCAGCAATGTCATCATAGCCCTTCACCGCTTTTAAATTTAGATTAATGGTTTGATAACAACAGGTTTGTCTGTATTATCGAGGTATTTTTGTAAAGCTGCATGATTTTCTCCATACTGGGGGGAATATTATTTACCACTGAAACCCAAGCAAGACGTTTTAAAGAGAAAAAGACCCCTCTCAAGTGTTCATTTTTCCAGAGTGTGTGTTTTTGTTGTCTAGGTTTTCCTTGGTGGCAGTGAACAAAGTGTTCTACTGTGGAGTAGTTTCAGCAATCGCAGACACAGTGTCTGTACAGGGAGTTCCTGTCCCTGGCCCAAACCCACAGACCAACAGCAAAGAAGGACAAGGTCAACCATTGCCTCTGCTTTCTTTTGGCATCATTGCAGAGGAGCTTTACCTCATGCTCAAGCTGTATTTCCTCCAGGCCTCATGTCAGTTGGCTTACTTGCAAGGAGATATCTAAAATTCTACAAACCCTAAAATGTGTTTATTTTACACTTTTGTAAATCAGTTCTGCTGTGATAATTTTAGACGTTTGCTATAAAGATTACTTTTCTAAGTTTAACATAATATACAGACAAAATGTGGAGAACAAAATTAGCATTGGTACCATATAATTATCTGGGGAATAATGAGGTAATTTCCCTCATTTCTTTTTCTAATTCTGGACTTTTAAAAAGAGAATTCTGTTGTTTCAGAGACAATAAATAAAGGAGTTCAGATTATTTGTACGTTTGTGCCGATTAGGGGGGTTTGATGTGCTACATGGGAGATTAGATTATTCTCAGCCTTTCATTTTATTCCAGTCTGGGTTTACTTACAATAAATGACACCACTGAGTGATATTAATCTTTTCTCATAACTCCAAGCATGAAACTAAAAAATGCTTATTGTATTTGTTTGACCTGCTAAAATAGAGCTTTTTTTAAGCAAAAAAGCTTCATGATGAGTAAGCAGATATAGCATGTGTAACATTCCTGCATAATGCTCACAAGGTACATCGTGAGATGAACAATGATTCTTACATTGTCTTTGCTGCCAGGCTGATGAGCCGTGTCCCAAATGGGGGCACTGACACCTTTGCTTTTGTGATAAAGTTAGGCTTTTTTTTATTTTAGCAAAAATCAATTGACATCAGTTGTTAATTATTAACTATGTTGTTAACCTGTTTTCATTCCTATAGATTCAGATACTGCTATTTCATCAAAGCCCATCGTGCCTCTGAGATTGTCACCAGGTGTCAAAACAAATGCCTTGACGTCATTCTGATGTGTTTACCTATAGACAAATAATGAGGTCCTGATAAGTGGGATGAGAGGAGAGTGGCAGTCACAGGGCTTGAAAGTTTACAGCTGGAGTTTGCCATCGAGTTTTGTTTAAGTTTTTTAATTTGTTTGCAAATTTTTGTTAGTATAAAGTGCTGAAATTATTTGGCTAAGTAAAATTTTGTTTCATATGCAGATCTTAATGAAGATTATGTGGCAAAAAAGTTAATGATGCATTGGATTTAGAAGAAACTTGTTTTTGGGGTGACAACAGGAAGTTTATTGGTGTTGTTGGGTGTCCAGTTTATTTTTTTAAACCAAACTAGGCATTTCTGTTGCCTAGACTTGATCAAATAAAGACTTATAACTATTGTGGCCTAAAACAACATTAAATGATAAAACAATGGACTCTATAAATAAGTGTCTCCATGTGGTAGGAACCATTCCTGTGCTTGTGTCGTTTTACTGCGTCTAATGAACCAGGGAGTCCAACGTGAGAAATCTGAGAACGGACTTTCTTCAGGCAGTTTCTATGATGACAGCATCTAATTTTATATGGCACCTCCATGTTGTCCACTGTCAAAGAAGTTAAGAAGGTTATTTCATTTATTTTTTTGAGGTTAGGTTTAACAAAATTGACCCAAATTGGAATTACAACATTTTTTAATTTTTGGCCCACCAGCAGAAGGCCAGTGCAAATTTTATCTCTATGGTTCATGAACTGTGGCAAATCTAAAACGTTTATGAAGAAGATAACAAAGAGCATTAATGTTAAAAGGGAGATACAATTTCATGAAAAATGTTCATTTTGAATGGTAGCAAGCAAGGCTACTGAAGTCCATCATCAACAGTTCATTATATATATAAAACATTCAGAGAATCTGGAAACATTACTCAGTGAGTAAGAGACACACCTGGAAATCAATGCTGGATACCGTTGATCTTCAGGCTTTCAGGAATCACTGAAAATAAAATCAGTCATGATTTTGTCTTGGAAGTCACTGCATGGGTTCAGGAACACTTCCAAAAATCACTGGCTGTGTAAACAGTTCAATGTGCCATGCACAAATAATAATAATGGTTACAATTTATATTGTACTTTTCTAGGCACTCAAAGCACTTTACATTAAATCCATTACTCATGAACACACTGGTGGTGGTAAGGCACATGTGTCGCCATAGCTGCCTGGGGAAGACTTTCAGAAACCCTGTAGTCAAGCCAGGCCAACAGCCTCTCCGACCACAACCAAACATTTCATACACCAGACTTTAGGCAAAGTGGGTGAAGTGTTTTGACCAAAAGCACAACAACAGTTTGATCACCAACCTTCAGATCAAACTGCCAGCCCTCTGAATATTGGACAACCAACTCTTCCGCCTGAGCCACTCCTTTCTCAAATGCAGTTAACCCTAACCCCCCATCTTTCAAAGATCATTTCATGATCCAGAATTGCATCTGTCTCCCTTAAATCAGAGCTCATATAAAAGGGAGTGAGGTAAACTGGAAAAATAAAACTTTTGTGGTCAGACATATTGAAATTTGAAATTCTTTTTGAAAGTAATAAATGCTCCAGCCTCCAGGCTAAACGAGAGATAGAGACAATTAATTATTTTCACCACTCTGTCCAAAATATTGTATCTCTGGCTTTTGGACATCCAGCTAGCTAGCAGCTAGAAACTTGTATCAGATGAGAATGGGATATTTCTCTCTAAAAGATCCAGGATCTGGTCTCCTCTGCTCTTCCAAGATGTTTTTGAACTTTTATTAAAAGAAGAGGGGATACTAAACAATTTTAGGACATTTAAACATTTGAACATCTCAATTTCAACATTTGATATGTTTTCTATGTTCAATTTAAATTTCCATGGGGAAATTGGGATTATACTTGATTAAGTTGAAGGACTTAATTATGAAAGACAGTGTAGAAAATTCCTTAAGTAAATATTTAGGATAAATAGAGAAAAGCAAGTAATACTTTTGAATAAAACAACAACAACAACAACAAACCCATTAAATCATTGTGTATGGTGAAATGCAGATCTTCTCTTTATCCTATAACTATTACCAGATCAAAGTGAGCTTTTACGTTCTGTGTGTTTTTCATCCCTCTGTAGCTTCAACTGCTGCTCTGTTACAGTCCATCAATTTTTCTGCAAATCGTAAAAAGGAGATCTGAAACGTCTGGTAAAAAGAAAAATTAAAAGTATGTCTTACTAAGAAGATCCAGGTAGTTTTAGCAACTTCAAGGTAAGGTGGTGAGTCTGTTTCTGAAATGTTTCACAGTCCACACCATTTTAACTCTTTGCTTGGGTAACCAAAGATTACAAGACAATTATCAGAGGCAGGAATTCCAGACTGGGCTGCTGCACATGATAAGAGAAGCTCAGCAGTTGTGGAAGATAAAAGACACTCACCAGCAAAAACACCACAAAACTTATCAGATTGCGATAGACTTTGTAGATCCTCCCTAATCTATGTGTGGATTGCTTTGAAAAAGCTTTTACTGTCACATTAACTCTCTGTCATATTTAATTTGTCATTTTGGTCTATGCGGGAATCCACACTGTTGTTAAAATAAAGCTTTCACTCATCAACAGCAAATGATTTACATTTTTTTCAAATTAGATTCAGGCTCCAGGGCTGGCAAAGCAGGCAGATAAATAGTTTCAAGAAGTGAAAACATCCATTAAATCTGAATAATGCCCAAATCTACTGTAGAACGTTAAAATTCAATTCTCATTAATGTCATTATTAATAATAATAAGAAGAACAATAATAATAATGTA
>JBAMHW010000008.1:18674415-18688240 GCA_037177495.1 Rhadinocentrus ornatus
TCTATCTATCTATCTATCTATCTATCTATCTATCTATCTATCTATCTATCTATCTATCTATCTATCTATCTATTAAACTATTACTATTTACTATTAAAATTTTAATGCAATACAACACAGTTGCTGAACATGATGGACAACTTTTCACACCCTCTAAACAATACAATGAGAAAGCCAACACCCACTGAAATAACTTAAACACATAATTTTGGGCAAACAGTTAATTTTATAAATAAAATGATAATTTTCCCTCATTTTATATTTTACAAAACAGAATCAACTGGCGACAAAGAAAATGTCCTGAGTTTATCAGGTATGTGGATATAGTTTATATATATTGGTCAAATTTGACAGGGTTCAGCCTTTTAAATTAATCTTATTAGTATTGTTATAAGTTATCAAAATTCATCATGAATGAAAAATTAATGACTAAATTAACTTCATGGCAGTCTGTCCAGTAGATATCACGAAATTCCACTCAGAACTACCCATGCCAAACCCCAGGGCAGTGATAGAACAGAAGGAATCAACAAAGACAGCAAGAGTCATCCTTGGGTGACATAACACTACAACTGACTTCAACTGTATGAAACCTCTACTCAAATTTGCTGCCTTCGGAGGTTGAGGGATTATTAAAGCTTAAAATTTACTATACACACAACAAAATAAAATGATTAAATATTGTGCTTACAAACCATAAAGCCTGGAAGAAAACATTTCTGAAACAAAAGATTGGGCTGAGGCTATGCCCTGAGGGACTCCCAATATCACATTCACTTAAGGAAAAAGACAAGTTTCAATCTGTGAAACTAAGGTTTCAGTTTGAGCTTTGACTTGTGAATCAGTCAAGCACATGATAGGTAATACCACCCAGCTCTTACAGCGTCACAATTTAAATTGTGTGATCAGCAGTGTCAAAAGCAACTCTGAGATCTAAAAGGATTAAAAATGAGCAATTTGCTCTACTTTCTTTTCAAAGAATATCATCATCATTATTCAAATTAAAAAGCAGAATCTCCCCGCTGAGTGTACCAGCACATGTATATCAAGCCAGCCCTCTCCTGTACCACTTTGTGAAACTGACAATATTCAAAGGGCTGTCAGAATATTATTTCATGTATCTGAAAGCTTTCCTGCAGTACAACATCGTGAAATACATTTAAGTAGACATTACATACATGATTATCTCTGTGAAACGTGGAAAAAAACATGGATTCCACTCTGGAAAGCTACATAATGATGAAAACAACTTTCTGAAGAAGGGAGATTTTTGTAGTTACCTTTTCTGGGATCGCATACCAAGCAACTCAAAGAGAAATCTTAAATTAAAGATTGTTAAAATTTGCATGGGAGACAGGACTGAATCACAGAACAATTCAGAGTCTGTTCACACAAGTTTCACACTTTAACCCCCCAACACTGACCAACGTTTGTTATATAAGACAAAAAGCAAAAAAGCTTTTTATTCCAGTGGACTCTTTGGACTGTGAAAATGTTTATGTGCTTTTATAGATGTCAAAAAAGTGAATTCTTTAGTTTTCTCTGTTTACACTCTTAGAGCATAAGGAACTGTTGTGTGGAACTGGTTCCTTAATTTTTTTCTACTCTTTCAATTGTACTTGGAAATTATTTGTAGTTTGTCATGTTTAATTCAGACATGCCAATCTAAACACTCTCAATTTTTGTGACTGTAAAAAGGTTTAAAGTTTCAGATTGTAATAATCGGTTTTAATAAAATAATATTTGTATTTATTTGTTTATTTGTTAACAGCAACAGCTGCTGCCCAAAAGTATCCATGAGTATTCAATTAATCAATAATGCAGTGTTGTGATTTTACACTAGAGAATAACAGATGAGGAAAAAAGATAATGGTGATAACATCTAAAATAAAACAACAGTGTTGTAGATGAAGGGCATTCTTGGAAATTAGAGTGGAAAAAACAAAACAAAAACAAAAAAACAATAAAAAACAGAGAACCAGATTGCTTTATCTTGCAGGGTTGAGTCAGCCTAACATCACACAGGTTTTATGTCTGCAGTAGATTACTCATTGCAGACTTTGCAATGAAATCTAACAATAAGAAAGTTCTGTGATTTCAGCCCAGAATAATGAGACATAGTAAAATCCAGATTCTGAAGAGAAATCTGAGAACTGGGTCTGCTCAAGGTAAAACAGCATAGTGGTTCATATGAGATGATATATAGAGCCATACTGTTGTACCTCTTCACTAACATGTATGTGCAGCATTCCCTGGTTACTCATGGCATCTGTAGTGTGATGAGGGTCATCCAACCATGCAAAGTGAGGTAAAGTGAAACACTGGGTTTCTAGAGAAGAACTAATTTTTCATGGTTATTGAATTTGTATATTTCATATTAAATGATTTCAGAAGTATTTTTCTAATTATTTTAACATAAGGAAATATTTAAAGCATTTGTGGACGTGGCTTCACACATTCACAAATGATTATTACGTATAGATTTAACTGTGAGAAAACTGTTGAGCATAAATCATTGTGGACTTTTTTCCCTGAAACGTTCCAACACTGATACATTAATGATAAAATATCTCAGAGATTAAACAAGAACAACAACAACTGCTTCCATATTGATTAAACAAGACCATATGAGAGAGTTGGACTGAAATTCAATATTATCAAACTTGTCTTATGTGTTCACTCGCCAGCTTAACAACAACAACGAAAAATAGCTCTTGTTTCAAAAGAAAAAAAGTGCAGCAACTGCATGTGTGGCTCTGACATCTGGTTTTCCATGTAAAAAAAAATTATTGTGTAATAAAATTGTTTAGTTTTTGGCTCCAAAAACCCACCATGCCATTGAAAGGGTAACACTAGGAAGCTAAATGAAAAATAGCTGGTTAGACAGCTGTTAGCATTAGATAAATATGCATTTTCTGATCATTCTTCATAAATAGCAGTGATTTGGCTATTTTTATTTATCAGTTACGACTATGAATGGAAGCCAAAATTCTTAAATATAGCATAACACTGTCTCGTTTAAGGCAACTAGCTTGTTAGAAACGTGGTTTTCAGAGCTTTTAACAATCCATGTGACGTGGTTCAGTCAACCTTAAATCACATCTTAATGTAATGTAATTGAAACTGTTATGTTGATTTCAGCATGCAGTAGACAAAAAACATGGCTAAGTTTGGGCCTTGTGCACAAGAACACATATATCCTGAAAAAATGCTGATTTTTCTTTTTTTACTTTAATTATTATTCACATGCAATTTTTGGGAAATGAAACTGAACCCTTTAGAAAATGCCTTTCAGGTTGAAGAGCCTCACCAATTCTCACTGTAACATTTATGTGTAGACTGAAAAACTAGGTATTTTGACTTGCACAATCAGATTTCTTACCATTTCCTTGGTTTGACATCACAAATATGCGCCCTTTGTTTGGTGGACTTAACAAATATAGTGTTAATCTTGCTAACATGTCTGCATATAAATGTGCAGTGGAAAAAAATAAAAAAAATAAAAGAAAGAAGGTGCCAAATGAAGTACACCGCTAGATAAAAACCACACTTTAACAACACAAAACCCATCGCTGGCTTCACAGGTTTTAGACTAGACCTGGTCAGACCTGAAGTTGATGGGACTTGGTTAGAATAGGAGTAAAAAACACATATTTTTTTTTTAAATACCAGTGGTCATGTGTTTTTGGCCAAAGATAACTTTTTAGTTTCTGTAATTTGTTCTAGGAGACAGTAACTGAATTAATTATTGATTACATGTTTTGGTCTTTAAAGCTTTTATTTTCTTTGGCTTGTATGCTCGACATTCAAAACAGGGAGTTTAACAGTTAAACATATAACCTGTGATAACTGGAAAGGGAACCTTTCACTCCATCAGATCATTTGTGACCACAAAGGGCCATGTTGTTTACAGAGACCATCTTCTGCAGCTGTGGTCATGGGGTTTTTATGGGCTGAGCATTAAGGAGGAAATACAATCAAGTAAATATGATCACAGGATTCTTTGACAGCTGACCTCTTCTCAACAAGAAAGCAACAAAAAGGGACCACAGAACTATTGATTAAGATAACACAGCCTCGTCTGTCTCTGCAGGGCTCTTTACTTTTGTGCTCTTAATGACAGGCTTAAGAGAGAACATTTCTGACCTACATGGAGGGTCAGCCACCATCCTTTGGTACATGAAGGACTGCAGCCTGCCACTCATCAAACAGGCAGACTGTTCCTTTTTGTTCTGACTATGACACAATTACCAGCAGAACTGACCCCTCATTGTAATCCTTTTACAATAATAGCATAAATTCATAAAACTGTAGGAAGCAACAAAATTTGAAAGAAAACAGCATCCACGTTGAATAAATTATGCTTGCTTGAGCTGTATAAATGTGATTTATCAACAAAATAAAGGGCGGCTTACAATTAGAGGCGAATGGTATCTGAAAATTATGCACCTTTGGTTAAAAACGAAAAATGAATGCACCATTCTACAACAGCAAAATAAGAAAACTGTCTTTAACAAGATGTGGGTGCTCAGTAAACTGGTAAACATTCCTCCAGGCGGTGGAGTAAACGGGAATACACAATCATTTCTTGTCTGATGTGGTTGGGTTAGACAAAGGAGCTGGGGATCACTTCTTGGGTAAGACAGCGAGACCTCAGAGAACAGCTTTAATTTTATTTGTTCCACTTGATGGTCATAAAGGAATCATACTCCCTGATTCACCATAAAGTCAGCAGGTTTCAGGGAGTCATGCTCTGCTTTACATCCAGCAGTCTTTTCTTTGAGGTTGGACTTTTATATTGCCCTGGGCACCTAAATGTGCACACTGAGGACATTTATTTAATGTGATATAATGTAAAAATAAATGGTACAATTAATTCAAATTATAATGACAGTCAGAAATCAAAATGATGGGCTTTTAAAGTAAACAAATTTACAGATAAAGAGAAGGCTAAATTATATTTTATTTATTCAGAAGCTGGCAGGATCACTACTTGAATCAATTACTGAACATTTCTTTTCATATGTAGCTAATGTTCTGAATGATTTTTAAAGCAGAAACGCAAAAGATTTTCCGGTCCCAGCCTGTAAGGACTTCATGCTTTTCTCTGTCAGATATTCAAGTATTCTCATTATAAGTGGGTTCGAAAGACTCTGGTCTAACAAAACACGCCGTTTAGAAGCATCACAGCTTGGCAATTTTGATAAAAAATGAACTGTTTAGTCATTTAATTTGCAAGAGTAAAATAAAGGCATGTAACGTAATTAATGCAAAATTGCAAATATTTTTACATAATTCAATTTATGAGGAAATATAAATATATAAAATATAAATCACGTATGACCTTACATTTTACAGCCAAATTAAATGAATGAAAACTATTGCTAAGTAAAGTGACATAACCATGTGTTATTTGTGTTTCTTTTTTTTAACAACTTAATTCAAGTTTCAGATCTGTTCAGTCTATTTTTAGGAATCAATTAATCTACCTTCTCACCATACTTCAGTAAACAGATTCTACTTTCTAATGTAATTTTAAAAACACTACCCACAGGCCATACTTTCCCTGGATTTGATCTGTAAAGACTTTAACACAACAGTATGACACCTTGAAAATATTTGATCTCACATTCTTTAACACCTCTTCTAAAAGCCATTTACATAAAGAATATGTTCTGCTCCACCTCCTTCCTGTCTTTACCTGCTACTGTCACAACAGCTAAATCAAATATTCATTTTGGAGGGAGAAGCGTTTAACAAGTTGTTGTTATCTAAAAATTCAGTCATGCGGTTAATTGTTGTTTTAATAGGACAATTTTCCAAGATTCTGAAATTAATTGGCATCACATATTCACATTTTTCTCCTTCTCTGACACTCCTATGATGAAGTGATGCTAATTCAAGGGAAGATATTAGATTTTCAACAAAAAGAAAAGTGAGGACAAATAATATTTGTGAGGGTTTAGAGTGCCCTCCTGTTAGCACTTTACTTTTATGATCTGAATAATCAAACCTGCTGCTCTGCCATTTCCTCATTAGGTCTTGACTGTTGTTTCTACAGAATTGCTGAATATGTGACTTTGGCTTGTATCCTCTGGGTTGCACCTGTATTCTAGCAAGGTTGAACAACCCCAGACACACCTGGCCTCAACCAAAGTGTGGCTGGTGAGCACCTGGAATAGCTTGATGATGACTCAGAGAGGAGAGAATATACCTACAGGGTTGTTCTGCCCCTCACAGCTAGAAAAACAAGTGTCTATTTGTCAAATCACATCTTTTAGGTCAACAGCTTTTGGCCATTAGTGCAGACAGTAACACAGTGTGGGGTTTGTTAGACAGAGTTCAGCTTTGACTGTATCCCTTGAGGTATTGCGCTTGTTGTAATCTAATCTTTTTTCTGTTGCAAGACAACATATGGTATAAGACACAAAATGTGGCCTGGGGAAGTCTATTTAATCCTTCATGGCAAGCACCCCAGAACTGAAGGAGGTCATCAAAGCAAATGCAAATTTGATCTTTTTGTGAATGCATGTTAAAATCTAGATATTTGAATGACCAGGCACCCTGCAGTGATTGCAATGATTAAATACAAAGATTAAATACAAAGATTAAATAAATAAATAAAAAATAATAAATAAATAAATAAATAAATAAATAAATAAATAAATAAATAAATAAATAAATAAATAAATAAATAAATAAATAAATGAAAAAATAAATAAATAAATAACATGTTTGATTCAATTAATATCAAAGCTACTTTGAATGTATGAGTTTCAAAATTAAGATGACTTTTTTTTAAGCATTCTTTTACACTTAAACTTAACACACATTTAGGCAAAGACAGTGTTTTGGGCCCTGAAAGGGTGTAACAAGTAAGTGCAGATCAATATAGCTAGTATGTGTTAAATTTCAAGATTATTTGATGTCTGGACAGGTTCACAGGGAACAGGTTCAGACCTGACAGAATTGAATCACCTCTCTCCTCATTTTTACATCCTCTTAACATGAGATGGTGCAAGCTGGATTAAATATCATTTACTTTACTGCATGATTCTCCCTTTGAAGCACGCAACAATCAATGAGTCCTGCTAAGTCCCTCTGAAAAGGCTGCTCTTACATCAAAGCTACACAGTCTCAGAGGAAAAGGAAGTTAGGAGATACCAAACAAATTATACAAAATGTTATTTATTTTTAAAAGTGTCATGAAAATATGAAAATATCAAAATCATTCAGCATCACAGTTTTCACTGTTAATGTACAATCATCTCAGTCACACTTACATTCAAAATATAAAAATATAAAAAGAACCTGTTGCTGAAAAATACATCATATTGCTGAGTAAAACTGAGGCACTTGTTTTGCTATTCAAGTGCTGGTACACTGTTACAACAGACTGTGCAAAAGTTATAATAATCTCCCACTAAATCTAAGTTTGCACTTGTTCCCTATGTAGCAATGGCTTCAGTATTCCACTGGTTATAGTCATACTGCCAGTCATAATGCACCTTTTGGTATTACTTGTATAAAAAGAGTGGAGCACTGCATAAAAGCCCTTGAGAAACATTGGTACAAACTCTGAAAACAACATTATGAGGCCTATAAAACTTTCTAGACATGCAGAAAAGTGCATGAATAGCACAGGCACAGTACATGAGTATGAGTACATGGTTTGACAAAGCTGGACACTGATTGCAATCACAGAAACACTGATTGAAACGAGAAGAATCATGTGAGGGCTGAGCTATTTCTCACTCTGACATGAAATGGACCAGTTGTAGGAAAAGAGTCTGCATATCTGTCAGCAAACCCCCTTGGTGTGATTCCCTGACACTTCTCCATGGGCTTGGAAAAATAAAGAAGAAACAGAGGGGGTTCTCTGGTGGTGGATAAGTATCCCAGTTCAGTGTGCTACACAACAACCAGATTCCTCATGCTTGTGCAGAAGAGACATCCTGGAGAAGGTTTTGGAGCAGTTCTTGCATTGGTATTTTTTCACATCTGAATGGGTCTGTAGGTGAGCCCTGAGATTGGACCTGTCTGCAAACGCCCTATTGCAGTGAGGGCAGGAGAAAGGCTTCTCACCTGGGGAAGCAGACATGAGAAAGAACACTATCAGCAGCTGAACACATGCATTTTCATCAAAATGTGAAGTCAAATAGGCATCTTGAGCATTATTTGGCTTCTTAAAACACAGACTTGATAACATAGCAAAAGGAGATAAAACCTTTTTGTTCAGTCTAACCACAAAACAGGGTTTGATGTAACTACTGGAACCAGTATATCAAATACCATGTTGTATCTGTGTCTGCCAGCTCTCTCCTCACTCAAGAGGCCCCACTACTCACTCCCCATCCACTCACCCGTGTGCGTCCTGATATGTCCTTGGAGCAGCCACGGTCTGGAGAAAGCTTTCCCGCATATTTTGCAAACACAAGGCAAAGTGTGAGTCCTGATGTGCATTTTGAGAGCTCCCAGACTAACATACTCCTTCTCGCAGTATTTACAGCTGAAGGATTTCCTCGTTTGGGCGTCGCAGTGCAGCTGTTTGTGCTTCAGCAGTCCAGAGTACGTGGAGTAGGATTTGCTGCACAAACTACATTGAAACTTCTCTGCCTCCACTCCGTGAGGGTCTGAAAGTTTAGGCAGCATCTGCTCGTCTTCATCACTCCTTGGGCTTTCTGAGCCGCTGTGGTCTTTAGAGGAGGTGTCGGAGAGAGATGAGGGGTATCCAGAGATGGGGGAGAGGTCACTGGGCAGCGGCGACAACGGCAAGTTACTGGTAGTCCACACTGTGATGGGGCTGTACGCTGCCGGGCTCAGAATCTCCGTCTGGGGAATGACAGACAGTGGGAGACCCTTGTAGAAGTGCGGTGTGATGAACACTGAAATAAGGAGAGCAAAAGGAAATGTTATCAGCTGATGGCTGTCATCGCTAAAGTGCGGAGCGCAGATTTTAAAATTAACTTCTGCAAAGTAAAAACGAGTGAAACACATCTGATTGAACTTAATAAAGACACAGCTGCCTTCCTATAAAATCTTTACCTGTTGGGCTTTCCAGCTCACTATAATTTGGCTTCTTTGCGGAGTTTATGTGTTTCTTGACCAGAAAAGAGCGTGGCATCTTGGAAAACAAGAGGACAACTTTTGACTAACTTTTTTTTCCCCCTCAGTTAATAATCGGTCAACTTTGCTGCGTAACAACGGAAATCCTTATTGCTCAAGTCCAGTGGAGTGTCATGGTGCGTCGCTGCGCTCTTGGAAACAGTGTAGCTGGTAGCTGTTAAGAGCTGTAAATACTCCCTATCAGGTGCATAGGAGGAGCCATCCACTTCAATTTACATATACAAGGGACTCAAACCAATTAAATCTGTCTTTAACTTAACGGCTTAAAAAAATGTGCTTTTAGCCTTTTGGAGCGCACAGCCCCCCCCCCCCTCCCCCTCCCCCAACTGGGAAGGGTTACTGCCATTTCTTCCTGTAAGACAGGTGATTATCACAAGTCCAGTGCTTCAAGGGTGCAAATGTGTAAGCGTGTGCAGAAATCGTTTCCTTGCCAAAAGAAGAAGAAGAAACCATAGATATATTTTAAAAGCTTCCAAATGCCATCTCTAATGGAATCAGTGCATTGAGCGTACACAGTGTCACTGATAAATAGCTTAGGGACTGCTCAGGACTTGCCAGCCTGGCTGGCATATTTGAATTGGAGAATGCACCCTCACGCTTCACTTTTCTCATACTTACTCCTCTTCTTGATAAATTCACACCATTAAGCAGATAAATGACCATAGGGTCCATAAGAACCATTAACTGACCAAACTTCACTTTCCATTCACATGAGTGTGATTAAATTCTTTGTGGAGGAAACCACACGTTTCCCTGCCAATAATGCAATAAGGCATTTTTCCCTGAAATGTAAATTTAAGTGTAGTTCCTCTCAAGGTCAGTGATAATCAAATTTATCCCGCTGAACTGGGCAAACTTAGCAGTGTACGCCCCCTTGTGTTGGAGTCAGATCTTCTAAAGGGTGAGGTGCAACAAAAGAGAAAAAACAAAACAAAACAAAAAAAGAAAAGAAAGAAAGACAAGGCAAAAGCTTAGCTATTGTGATATGGAAAATCAACTCCTGGAGCAGTTTGATTGGCTGGGTCAGCATATATGAAAAGCTCCTTATGTCTGGGGCAGGCCTTAAGTTAATTGTGAACTGCTTATCTTATCTAAAAAACATAATTGCAGCTCATGAAGAGTTTCCCTTTGTGCCTGCTTGGATTATAAAGGGAAGGGAAGGTTATCTGTGCATAATAACTCCTGCACTGTCGCAGATTCAGCCCTCTGTAGGTAACCATGATTGGTGAGGAATAGTCGTGTTCTCTGGTGATCTAGCAGAAAATGTTGCACACTCTTAAGTAAAATGCTTTGAAATCAATACCAACAAAATCATATTCCAGAGAAGGAGAGCATGCATGGTCAGGTGAAAAGAGTCTGCTTGCAGTTTTCATGGTTCACCTCTGTTTTCTGCATTCATTTGGATGCTCTTCTACCTGACAGGGGGAGTGGAAACATGCAGTGAGGACTCACATCATATTGCATAACTCTAAAAAAGCGGTATCTGTAGTTTATAAGCTTGAAAATGAATTTAAAGGGCTTGGCCTCGCATCAGGTCATTGCTGTGCTGTGTAACAACAGTAAAACTGCTCAGTTTAATGTAAACATGGTTTTGATAATCTGGTCAAGCATGGGTGAAAGGATAACATGCAGGAGTCACATGGTACACAATCTGTGCATCTTCATGCTCCTGTGTGTTCCTGCGATCTAGATAAAGAGATGCTGTTTTATGGTATTCAGACCCATGGGCTCTTCAAAATTATTTGTCTTTATTTTCTGACATCTTAAACAATGAACTTATGATTAGTGTTGAGAGCAGTGGGACCTAAATAAGCCATGAGTATTATTTTTGTTTGTTTGTTTTGTTTGCTTTCAATAATCTAATTTAATGTAATCCTGTTTATCCATGATTTTTCTTCAGATGTGATCTTTGAAAGAGCATATAACATACTACCTCCTCTACAGAGGTTCTTGCTTAATTTTAATCTTCATATAAGATACGTGGGCATGTAGGTTTGTCAGTGTAAACATATCCAAATTTCTTACAATATTTTATGGTAGCTGTTTTGTTTTTGGATTGAAATCTTTCATTTTTAAAATAACATTCATGACCTGTGTCTAAATAAGAAAAAAGAATCAATAAAGTTTAAAGCTGAAAAGCTCTGAGATTCATGACTTCTTCCAGCTTGCCTGTTGTTACATTTTCGGTCAAATATTTCCAATTTCTTACTGTGATTGCTTTTTTTTCCTCATTGCGTGCTGCCCACTTCAAACCAGTGAAGAGCGCACAGACATGAACATAATTACAGAAATCTCTCATGTGAAATAACTGCATCTGTCCTAATTTTGGCACATTGCTATCTGTACATCATCTTTGCTTGTATTACAAAATCTAAAGTATGATATGTTTTTAGAGGACTGCCATATTTTATATGCAGTCAATCATTGGCGGTTATTACTGGATTTATGAAAAAAAGCAAAAACAAAATCAACTTTGATTAATTTCTGGTTTTTGAAAAGGTCAAAGAAAGTGCACTGAGAAAGTTTTGGTTAAGATCCAACATTACCTTAGGGATATGTAAGTGAAATAAAATAATCAGCTTTAGTTTGCTGATGGATCACAGTCATTTAGAAGGACAGGGATGAAAAGCCTTGCAGAGCAGTGTTATATGCTGAGGTGTGAAGTAAGCAAGCACTTCCATTTATTATCTCCCAATCACACCATGGCCCTCGGCACAGATAACCATGAGAACAGCCGTAGGCTAAAAGACCAGTACTAAGCAGAACATTGCAGCAGCTTTCGACCCTTAATTAACAAGCCATAATTAAGAGACTGGTGGCTCAGACAGAAATATGCACATGCTCCTTGGTTTATGAATAATTGCTGCCTATACTATGAAATGCCACTCAGGTCAGTAGGCAACTGGAAACGTCAGATGAGTCGTTGTGCCTCATGTGGAGAAACAGCAGGATCTTTCAGCTGGCATGATGACAGCACGGAAAATGAGATGCACCTGGTCAGCATGTGCAGCTGCTCAGGAGAGGGCTTCAGGGACATTTCAAATACTATACTGAGTGACTGAATGTGTATATACAAAATGAGTCATAAGAGTCTGACTGTGCAAGACAGAGAAAACTCACCTTTGTGTGTGTGTGTTTCTTTCAGCCAGTTTGGTTAAGAAAGTTAAATCTCACAGGCCTCTGGATGAACATTGAAGGAGCTACAGATTGAAGAAGAAAAGGATTGTGCTGTCTTTTTTTTGTCTTTTGCTCATCTATTAGCTGCTAAGTCTTAATTTGAATATATCATTTAGGAGGACATTACATGGACTTGCATTTCATTGGAGCTTGGAGACATCCGCCAACTGTCATGTCTTTGTATATAACTTTTAAGTCTACCATGACATCAAACCAAGTCCTAACCCCCAAATTGAATGATTTACAAGTGTCTACATTTTGTAACCAGAAAGGAGATATTCCTTGCAATGTATGATTAAAGTCTGAACAGATCTCTTCACATTTGTTCAAAAGCTCAACTTGATTCTAATCTGAACCCTTCAAACATTACTTTAAATATCTAATTAGTGAATGACAGTCCACTCATCATCACTTTCCTTCATTGACCTTAAGCTCTTAATCTCAAATTGGTCCTGCCACAAACACACAAACTCACACAAGCATGTACTGTGTGACTGCATGCACACCAAGCAAATTGATAGAAATTTTTTTTTGACGTGGGACAGAGCGACAGAAAACAGCGAAAAAGTAGAGTCGTAATATTTATAGATACAGAGTTGTGCGGGTGCCTTGAGTAAACGCAGACGACCAGCGCGCGCGTTGAACACGCCGCCTGTAATTTTCAGCTTCAGTCGTGTTGGCAGCACGATGCGCGAGAGAGACAGACGTGGGGCTGTGAGACCGGACCTTCTGCTGAAGATGTTGACGGAGAAGAATTCCTGAAAAAGCCGCTGCCCAGGAAATGTGGATAAATGTGGTTTTCTGTGCGAGTGCGGGCTGCTTTATCCGTCCCTTTTTCTGAACAGTATAGTGGACCTGGATGCCGTGTGGGCGATGCTGCCACAAGGGATACATTGTGATTTTGCAGAGATGTTTTGGCAACCATTGCATAAATTAAAAAAAGGCACATGAAGATCGGAGTACACAGGGATCTATTAAGATATCACCACCTGTTACAAATCAGGTAAGCCACACAAACCACATATCGCTTTTACATTTCGACTAACTCAAAATACATGACAGACGTAGGTAGGTAATTATGATGCCAAAAATCTGTGAAATAAAACATTAATATATTTGCAGTGTACTTTTTTGAGATGTAATTAGCCTAAATGTTCCGCACCAAGATTTATGTACCAACCGCCTATATGATTCGATACGTAATAAAGCATATTTGCACCTCCTAATAGTTTAGATTTGCGTAATGTACTGAGCACAACAGTTAACTTATCATGGGCCTCGTGATGAAGCGCCGTCTCTTTATTGCATGATTAGCAGAGAATACGTGGTCTTGCACAAACCTTTACATTGCATCAGTGCAGGTACACAGCACCCGCAGTTCCTCAAGCCAGTGCAGTGGCAGCAGACCTCCTTTCATCCACAATAAAATTCAGCTGCCTTAAAATACTCTCTGCCCTGGATGCCAAACATGGGCAACATCCCTACCTGGATATCATAATAATAACAATAATAATAATAACAA
>JBAMHW010000008.1:18698252-18720090 GCA_037177495.1 Rhadinocentrus ornatus
TATTATTATTATTATTATTATTATTATTATTATTATTATTATTATTATTATTATTATTATTATTATTATTATTTAGATCAATAAATTCTTAAAGTTTAATTAAAAATTAAGTTTAAAGACAGAGCTAAGATGCAAAAACATTATTGAGACAGCTGTGATTAACCTTCATAATGGATAATGTGAAAAGTATAAATAATTTCTAAATATTCACAAGTGAGTTACAGTGACTACAAATCACATTTAAAGCGATCCTTGATTAATTCTTCAGTCATGCAGTTTTTACTTTGTACATAACAGATACAATCAAATAAAAAGCAACAAGAAGCAAAAACGAACAATACCTTCTGTATCTGGATGCTGCTTCTCTATCTGAAGTGCTGCATTGTGAAGACATCTCAGAGTGCTGGTCCTTGTTGGTCGTTGCTCATTCAGAGATATCAGCTCTAAAGCATTTCCTTTCTACGTACAAAAATTACTCAAAATAAACCAGTGGGTCTGCAACAATCTTGTGGCAGGCCTCTGTAGTACATATTGATCTTCTTTAAATAATCCATCCATGCTCCCCAGTAAACATTTCCGAGGAGAAGTTAAGGTTTAACTTCTCCTCGGAAGTGGATTCTTAGTTTAAGAATCAACTTAGTCTTAGATTACCTCTAATCATCCCACTTGAATCTGGTTTAGTTTAATCCAAAACGGGCTAAAACTAGGACTTATTTAAACCAAGGCTCTGCAAGTGACTTTGAGTTAAGCCATCTATAACAGGCATTTTAGTCCAGGACTAGCCTTAAGCCCCGTCTCTGAAACCAGCCCAAGGACTTTATACAAAGAGCTGTAGATTTATAACATGAGAAGATGCTGGCAGCTCACATCAGAAATTTCATTTTCCAGCATGAACTGGCAGATGATGTGAAGTTTCCTCTGTGTCTTTCTGCAGGACTGTTGTGGGATAGCATAATATTTGAGTAGCAACATGTCTGCTATTATCACTCTTCAAATTTAAATGTTTCAGGCACAATATGTTCTAGGTCACAAAGCACATGAACAGTATGAAACTCATCTCAATTTTTGTCCAGTAAAACTGTTATCTGGAGCACAATGCAGACAGCTGCTTCACCTGTGAAACAGCCAATGCCATTTATCATCCTGTATGGGCCACATCTGTCCTTCGGTCTAAGAGATGTCATGTGGCAATCTACACATTGCCTCTGTGATCTCGCTCTGCTGCCCTCACCCGGCCCTGTTTGTTGCCTTTGTGTCAAAGACAAGAGCACTATTTGAAATTGGCAAATGG
Source organism: Rhadinocentrus ornatus (assembly GCA_037177495.1). Classification (NCBI taxonomy): domain Eukaryota; kingdom Metazoa; phylum Chordata; class Actinopteri; order Atheriniformes; family Melanotaeniidae; genus Rhadinocentrus; species Rhadinocentrus ornatus. The sequence continues at coordinate 18,699,544 of JBAMHW010000008.1, forward strand.
CTGCAACCAAAAATATCTGCTGGCTCAACTTAAATTCAAATTTATTTATATAACACATTTAAAACAACTTCAGTTGACTAAAGTGCTTCATATTAAATGGCATAAAAGTTTCAGACTTTTTAATCTATGGTATCTTTCAGGAAAAATGGAAGTGCTGGCATCTGACAGGATGCACCTGCGTGGGCAGAGCTGCAGATATCAAGATTATTCTTAAATCTAGTATACAATATACATTCAATAATAATAATAATAATAGTAATAATAATAATAATAATAAATGAGCAAACATTCTATCCTCTTTGAAAAATTGCCTATTATTAAAGGTCTTATGACCCAGAAAACTATGTAGTGATTTTCATAATTTCAATTATCATATTATGAAAATGAAACAACTGGAAAGAAGCAAGTTTTACATTTATCAAACCTTTAAACCCTTCAAATTATAATCAGATTTTCCCAAATAAGTTTTAATGATTAAAGCTTCATCAGGGCAACTAGCAGGTCAAATAAACCATCCACAGACTTTCACTTAGCTCATTAAAAATCCTGAATTTATAACTGCAAAGTCATCTGACAAAATCACCAGCTAGAAACTTAATGTCAATGTGTATGCAGTAAATTTGGCTATAATTACATGTATAAAACCTTCCACAGAGAAAGTTAGGATCAACAGAATGTCTCGCATGAACATTGTCTCGCATGCAAGTTAAAACTCAGATCTGCGACACTTGAGAATAATCTGTTATCCAAGAGAAGTCTCAGCGATGAAAAGCTCACTCTGAGGAATGAGCATCTGCAAGTTCAAGCTGTGTTGCAGCTAATTCCAGCAGTAAGCTGTAGAGTGTTGGAAACCACTCCCGTCCAATTCAGAGCAGACATTAAAATTTAGCTTCACTGTCCTGTGAATGATCGAATTAATACCTGACCAGCTTCCACAAAATTAAAACTGTTAATCAGCATCAGGGTCATTGTATGCTCACTGCATTGGGCTGGATTAGTGAAAGATATATTTAAATTATTTACAATAATAATTGGCTAATTGTAATCATAAGCAGGGGTTGAGATCAATTGAGCCCCAGCAAAATAAACCTTTCTCATCATTTTTCGGTTCTGAATAATTAAAACAATATTCTTTAAATTTAAGACAATTAATAATTGTGGTTCTTTTCCTGTTGTGAGACACTAGATAGCAAGAGGTAATCTGTCAAACATTAACATAACATTAAACTTAGCATTACATGAGGCTGTATATCAATCAAATTAAAAGTTAACTTGCTTTTGTCTTCATCAGCTTAGAGCAGCGGCGGGTCTGGAAATGTTTTGATGGTGGGGCCATGCCAGAGTACAGACAGAAAAAAGGGTGGCACGTACAAATCAGATTTAAAAATAAATAAGAGTTATCTGAAAAAAAGGGCTATTGTATGGTTTTAATATGGGCTGCACAAGCACTTGTATTTTTTTAATTATACCAGCATTTCTTCAGCATTATTGGCTGTTTAACTTTGCACATCATCACATCTGGTGGCTTTGTGATGTAGACAGGTAGATGGTAAAATGATGCTGTAAAACTGCTGCATAATGACCAAGAACACTGTAGTGTTGATGCAGAACATCAATAGAAAAACATGCCGTACACTGTTATCCCCCCCCCCCCTCCCCCGCCCCCAATTAGAGTCTAAGTTTAAATCCCAATTCAGCCCCCTGCTCAGGAGTGCCTCAGTTCATGTAGTTCTATAGAAGTAGGTAATATTTTTGCTTTGCATCAAGCACATTGATCTCATCTTAACATATGTTCAGCTCTTGCATTAAGTACAATTCTTATATAGGTCTAGTGTTATATGAGGGTCAGTGCTTTGGAGGATTGTTACTGCTTTAACTCTGAATCACCTGCTCTCCTCCTTCCTCCTCTCCTCAGTGTTTAACAAGCATGAGTCTGTATAAGGCTACATTTACTGTATAATCAGAAGTAAATGATTTATGCATGAAATGTTGCCTGAAATACATTGTAGGATCTGTATAACTCTGTAAAACAATGATCATTGCTGCAACACTTCAACTTAACAAAGAGGTGGCATTGAGCCAACAATGCATGCTAATGAGGGGCGTCTCTTAAGGGTATGCTGTTGGAACTTAATAAACACTTTGAAAAAGTCATTTGTATTTGGCATTCAAAAATCCAAGAAAACAGAAGAATATGAGTTAATTACATTTTCACACTTACGCACATAAATCCACAGTTTTTTCAAATGAGGCATTGGAGAGGATCCTTGATCAGAGGTTGAAGAGTGAACTTCTCAGTTTTGAGTTTGTGTTTGAATCTTCTTTTTTGTACCAGGTACTTATTTGAGAGATAAAGTTATGAATTGCTTCTAATTCAACACATTCAGTAGTTACAATAAAAACACTCTTGCTTGTATCACTTGAAATTTTAGATTACACCCATTCAATCAGAGCTACAAGCATATAGTCAACAACATTCAGACTTGCATTTTGTATTTTGTTTGTTTCAGCTCTTAAAGGCTTCTAGTTTCACAATGACACCATAGCATCAGCCTCCTGTTACTGCAGTGGAGCCACCTATCAGGGACCCCCAGGAGAGAAACCTCACCACACGATAATCTTGCTCTGCTCTCCAGTATTAGCTTCTCTGGGGATAACATTCCTACACCTACAGCCAGACAGGAGAAGTGACAGCGCTGCTCTCCCACAACCCAAGTCTGACAGCCATGATCCAGAGAGGCCCCCTGCTACAGCTCAGATCGGGAATCAGCTCATTGCTAGATGGCTAGACCTCAACACACAAAGAGCTGGGGGTCTTTCTGCTGAGGTAAGTCTCTATGCAATAGAAGCTCTCTACTACAAGTGTGAGCCATGTCTCTTCTATCCTTGTTTCGTTGAGTCAAGTGGCAGTCATGTCTGATTAAAACTGACAGTTTACGTAGATGAGGCTTCTGCATAACATTCCTCGGACTGAATATGAGAATGTATTACAATGCGTAAGATAATATTAACATATATGTTATTCATCAATGGTCCATATATTTTAACTGTAATAGCTATGTGGTGATAAACCTTATATTATATATTCCACTGTGGCTCAGTTTTCTGCTCTCACTTACAAGCCTTCAGACATGGTAACAGTTCATTTTTGGGAGAATGAATTCAATATTGAAACATTTTTTAGGATACCTTGGCTCTCACCTTTTCTAATGAATTATTCATTAATGCTTAATGATCTCTGGTTTTCTCCTAAAATTGCTCAATGGAGGATTTTACTCTGTTCAGTTCAGAAGAGGCATATTTCCAAGAAAAATCTTTCTCCTACTATTGTCCAATTTCTGTATGAGCAATGCGAGACTATAACGAGTATAGGCATACTGCTAACAATGCTGGTTTAACTCAGCTGTGTGGTTTTGCTGCAGTGACTTGGTTGTGTCATTAAACATTTGTCTCCACAGTCTAATTCAATCTCTTTTTCCCATTGCAGTATCCCTCACTGCATAGTAGCACATGGATTTCAAGACTTCAAATGAAGAGGTTGGTGGAATTTAATCAATGTTACAATTGACCACGATTATAGAAAGTGCCCAGGCATTTTCAAATTCTGGAAAACAGCATTAAGCATCGCAGTATGTCCAAAAGCCGGAGGCTAGAACGGCAGCGAAGCCCATACAGCAAATCTGAGCCCTGTAAATACATGCCTTTGACTTTCCACTTCATGAACTCATCTTGTTTGACATTCTGAGCAACAAGACAGGATGGTGATGATAGATCTGCAGCAGATCTGCAGTCTCCGGCCTTCTTCATACCTGGCATTAACATGTGTCTTGGGAAATCTGATCACAAGTGGAGAGCACGTTAGTTCATACCTCACATTAGAATGCATCATCACAAAGCCCTCAAGTGACCACTTGGGATTGGACTGGGCTGTCTTGCAGCTCTGCGTGACAACAAAGTTCTATAACATACCTAAATCTTAGACAACCAGTCGTGGGCAACAAACAACTCTATTGATGTTTCTGCAAAAGCCAGATTTATATTAAATGATTGAGGCATTAATCTAACCCATTTCTGATCTGCTTGAGTCAGGTTAGTAATTTGATGGATATTTAATGTGTTATGCAATAGTGTACTTTCAGAAAGAAGTAAAAGAAGCGAGTTCAATGAATCGTCCGCAGTTTTCTTAATGGACCAGAAATGTAAAAAAAAAACAACCTAAAACACAAGAAAGGACACCAGGAAACTAACTTTACTGCCTTTAAAACATCTAGCAGATGGGGGTCCTGTAATGTACAACAGTGCATTTTCCACATGTTTTCCAATGCTACATGTTAATTCACATTCTAGTACATTAACATTCCAATATAAGGATCAAAAACGTCTACCTTTAACACCCGGGTAATGGAATAAGATTCCAATATAAGGATCAAAAACGTCTACCTTTAACACCCAGGTAATGGAATAAGATGGACCTGTCTCTGTCACTACAGAAATTAGCTCACTAAGCTGTGAGTGATACAAACAGTACATTACAGTTTGATGTGGAGAATATATTTTTATCTGGACTGGAAATCATCGCTCACACAGAAGATATCATTTGTGAAGGTTTTAGTATTACTCAGGACACATCTCTCTTCAGACTGCAGGAAGAATATGGCAATTTTCAACCCAGACAGTCTCCAAATGTTAACAGAGTCATCAGAGAATCAGAGTGTCCACCAGATCTTAGTATGCTGTTAACATATGGGGGCAGTTTAATAAATATGGAGAACAACTGGTGGTGTGGGCTGCTCTTGGTTGTATTGCTGCTGTTGCTGACACCTTTACCTTTAGTCTGCTGTGGAAAAGACAACCCAGAATGAACAGAGATCTGCTGTGTGGTGGAGAGGGACTTAAAGTTTAAATTATAAAGTTTTTTCAGTTAGATGTTGCTGGTGTTTTTCATCCCTTGTTATTTTCCTGCTTCATCCTCTTTGTGATGAAATCAATTGTTGTCGGCCTGCTTCCGGCTTAAGCTAACTTTCTACCAAGCACCATTTGACCTGCATGTAGCTCTGTCTCACCCTGTCGGCTTGGGTTGAATGCCCAATATCCATTGCTGAGGTGAGATCACTGCAAACAGATGCCTACCTGCTACTTAATGCCTGGCATGAACAATGTTTCTCAGGCCAGCGCTGAGTCATTTATTACTATTATGCAATGACAACGTACAGTTTATATAGTAAGACTGAACACAGTTTATAGTTTGATTTCTTCTGGTGTTAATAAATTTAAAATCGGAATTGATGTTTTGCATATTTAACCATTGTCAAAGTAGCTGTTAGTAAAAATGTTCTTTGGGAACCTAAGAAAAGTTGAGACATGACATGTAATTTGTCTTGCTTTATGAATAAGATACTCAGAGTTATAAATTAATAGTGTAAGGAATCCCTAGGTAGACACAAGGTCTTGTGTACTATATACGTTTAGTGACTTGTCTAGTCCACAAACATCTACCCTGACCTCCCCCCGCAACTAAATGTAAGTACAGCTGTGCCAAAAACCAAAAAAAAGGGAGAGATTTATTTAATCCTGTATAAGAATCCTCCTTGTTTGTCTGCTGCTTTCTGCAGTGTAGTGCTTCTTGGTTAGAAAAAGATGTCCTTGTTGCATGCCTTGTGTAGTCACTAAAAAAGTCATGTGCACATTATCAGACTAAAGATGACGATGCAGATAGTATTGCCGGGGGAATGAGTGCAACATAAAATAGGATGGGAGATAAGATTAATTAAGTGCTATGCTAGAACTCAAGCAGGTCAAATGATGCTCAGTCACCTGAGATGTAGCCTGACCCGACTAACATACAGGCACAACTACCCTCATTTTGCTCTGCTAATGAATGTTGCACAGGCACAAATTACTTCAAATGACATGTATTAATGCCTCCCTCATTTTATTTTTCACATGGCGGGTGCAGACGGAGGCTTAAGTGTTTGTGCTTCTCAGTACAACTTAAAAATAATAAGAACTACATACTGACATTGATTCAAGTTTGACCCGCAGTCTTAGAGATGTGCTTTCTATGAATATCAGCAATGCAACAGATTGTCTTGTTAACTGATGAGAGGCGCATCCCGCGTGACAAGGATGCTGATACTAATGGCTTTCTTCTATTAGCAGTCTCATCAGGTGAAGGTGCTTCTTGTATTCAGACCTTTTTAAGTGAAGGACAGGACTGGCATCACAATTAGCTGGGAAGGATATGCTGAATGCAAATTTATGCAGATTAACATGTTTTAAAGGGATCATTGGAAACACACACAGTCCTCATGCTTGCTTGTTCTGAAGCAGGCAAATTCAAATGTAGCGGGTGGGCTTGATTTTTACCCATTTAATTTCACAGCTCCTTGGTTTATTATCACTTTCATCAGCCTTACACATAGAAAAAACAAGATGATATAATCTAAGCTTCTTTTGTTTGTATTTATAGAAGACACAAAAACTAACAGGGTTAACAAAATGATGCTTATTATTCTGAGCCAAAAATCAATTTCTTTTCTTCGTTTTCTGATAAATGTGTGTTTACTACCCCAAGCTCTGAATATGGTTATTTGTGTCGATATTAGCATTAACAATTAAAAGTATATATATAAAAAAAAGAAAAGAACAGATATCACCCAAAACTAATTTCCACATTCATGCTGCAATGTGTATTCTCAATGACATTTCATTTCATGGCCATTTAATTTAGTCACAGAGGAATGATGAATGATGTTATCTGTCTGACTGTTCGCAGACAAAGACTGGGATTTATTTGATGCAAGAAGGTAATGAGGAGCCTTTCAATATTCGACTACACTTGGCCAAAGATATTCTGACCATTCAAGAACAAGATGTCATCTGTGTGTCAGGAGAACCTTTTTATTCAAGTGTAAGTAACCCAGTCCATGCCGTAAGTACTGTCTTGCCTCACTTCACTGACTACAGGAACATATATAGCAGTGTTCATTAGGACAGGATAGTGTCCATGTTCAAGGAAGGTCTGCATCAGTTAATCTGTACCTTGTTAATGAAATGTAATCATTAAATAGTGATTCACCTACTGGATCTTTGTGTGTTGAGTCTAACATCTGGGTCTCACTTGTTATTGCGTCTGACAGCTTTTCCTTTATGTTAGTATATGCACACTTTCACATGAAAAAGACTCAGCAGACGCCGAAGTCCATGACCTTTCAGGAAATGGCATTATTCATTTAATAACATTTTACTGGATAAAAATCTTCATAGACAAATGGAGCTTTGTGTCCTCTGAAACATCATTTCTAATCAGTGAAAAGGGCAAAGGCACGGTCATGAAAACAAAACTGTAGCGTATCAAGTAAGGACTTTTTAGCCTCGCTGACTGATTTCAGTTTCACACTGAAATAAAGCTTTGTTGCTAGATGATTTGAAGAGTTTATATTTCATTTGCTCTGACAGGATGTGTCAGATTTTTTAAAAAAAAATTCAAACAGATTTCAACCTGCACATGGCCGGGTTAGCCTGCCGGTTATTAAACGATAGATGTGCCTGAACATAATTACATCATGTTTTGTTGATTTGATTAGTCCAGTTACATCCAGAGGCATTTTGACCTGAAAACAGTGATGCATAGTTCTACAGGAAATCAGATGATACATAAATGCACAGTCAGTTCCAAAAAATGTCATGTTTTCTTGAAAGATTGTTGTCAGGAATCAGTTATAAAATGTAAAATTGGAACATAGTCATACTCACTAACAGGCATCCATCAAAAAAATGTGTCGAAGGCCAAACACACAAGAAAAATCTCAACAGAAAAAGTGTTAAAGGTCCTAAAACAAGGCACTAAATGTCTCTGAATTTATACACTCATTTCTTATTTTCTGTTTGGATGTGCATGTTTAGTAAACTACATTTTCTTTTACAATACTTAATTTGTATTATCTCACATCCACATAACTTAACTTTTTATTGGATATTTTTTCATAGCAAAAATTATGACAATGTTCTCTTCATTAGTTTTGCTTCAATGATATAAAAAAATGCTGTTGGTGGCAACCAAATAACTGTAAAGATCGATATATTCTTCAGCTACTGTTGGTCATCATTTCTCATTTTGAGAAGGAACACGTGTGGATGGGTACAGATCAGTGCCGTCCTCATAAAACACTTTAACAATTATAACTCCCACTGCTTTATTTGCTAAATGTCCACACAGTTTACAGATCAGTCAAAGAACCAATGAAGGAATATATATGAAATGGTAATTATAAAACATTAAGGCTATAATCTTTTTTTTTTTTATCTATATTTTATCTCAGTGGATGCAGAAATCTACTTGCTTTTTAGGCTCTTCGAAGGATCTCCCACTTTGTTTTAATATATCTATATCTATAAAGAAAGCTGTAGTAAAAGATAATGGCTACGTTATCTTCTCTTGTTTGTGTCTATGATGACTGCTGCAGTTTGGCTGGATTAGTTGAGATTTTGGAGTGCAGTGTGGCTAAGGATAAAAGCCATTTTTTGAGTTATAATAAGCTGTGATAAGTATCTTGATTTATTGACAGTGATCATAATCATTGACGTGAAAAGCTCAGAACTCCATGCTGCACACTAACACTTCAACATGCATAACAAAAATAAAGATTTTTCTGCACTTATATTATTTTGTTCTTCATGCATTGTAGCTCTGTGGGAAACGCCTCAACTACAGCATCACTTTGAGCTTGTCTCTTCTCTAACTGCAGGAGAGGACTGTAACGATCAGACGGCAGACAATTGGAGGGTTTGGGCTGAGCATCAAGGTAATTTAGATCCCAGCTGATTAGGCTGCTCATCCCAACTGTTTAAATTGAGTGTGAACAAGTGTTATTGATCATTTTTTGTCAATTTGCAACAACAGCGACAGTTAAGGGATAAGCTCATGAGGCACTTCATTTTATCTTGCATTTTTAGGGTGGAGCAGAGCATAAAATCCCTGTTGTAATATCAAAAATATCAAAAGAACAAAAAGGTACGACATCAGATTTTAGTGAATTTTTCTTTTCCAAAATTTTTCTCTCTTCTGCTTTGTGTTTGCCAAAGGGTTTTTGATGGTTTGTTTGTTTCCAGCTGAACTCTCTGGGCTGCTATTCATTGGAGATGGCATCCTTCAGGTAAAATGACACACTCATGTTCACCCATCTCACTCTGCAAAGTAACACATCCTGTATATTTAATAATTCATGTGCCATGTGCCCTGAAAATTATGTTGCATAATTATGCATTCTTATAGGAAAAAAGGATTTGATTTAGTAAATGTAAAAGAAAAAAAGAAAATGAAAGCTGTGCAACTGACTCTCTTATTTGCACTTTTTATTGCAAATCCCACAGCAGTTAGTATGTTTTCCTCATTCATCATTTTGAAGATGAGTTGCATTGTCATGATGCCAGAAATGTTATTCAAGATTAACTATGTTACCATTGTTTTATAGATAAATGGAATAAATGTCAGAAGCTATCGCCACGAGGAAGTGGTAAGCTGTTGCCTTGTATCAGTTTCTCACACAGCAACAACTCTTTTAACAGCTGAAATCATCACAGTCGATATTTGTCTTTTTGGCATGTACACTTTTTGCTCTTTGATCACTGGTGAAATTCCTTATCTTAGATTTCCATTGTTATTGTGTCTCCCAGCCTTCACAGTTTACATCTTCCTCAGAGACTGTGTCCCTGTGTTTTTATCTCTGCAGGTGCAAGTTTTGAGGAATGCTGGTGAAGAAGTGACTCTAACAGTGTCCTTCTTAAAGAAGACTCCAGCCTTTTTGAAACTGCCACTGTGTGAGGACTGTACATGTAAGAAATGTCCTGCATGTTTCAGTATTAGGTCTAAGTGTCTCTCTGCTACTGCAGTGGAAAATAATTAACCAAGAGTATTTTTAGCTGCTGTTATTTTCTGTCTAGAGCTGGTTGTCCTGGAAACAGTCAACTCAAGTCATTTTGAGAAAAATAAAAAATAAATTTAACTGCTACCCAGTTTTATTTACTTGACTGTGTGTTTAGACAAAAAAAAAAAGAAAAAAGAAAAAAGATTGTACTTTGTTAAGGAGCAAAAACAATAAAGGAGACCCGTCTCAAGCTTCACAAAAGGTGCTAAGCACTAAACTGAAAGAATTGACGTTGCTCATTGTGGTGAAATTGATTGCTCTCTCATGGGAGAGCCTCAGCCCATCAGCAGACATGAAAGCGTTTGTAAAATCCTTTTATATGCGTATATAGGACAGGTTGACTGGCTGTCCAGTCAGCCAACTGAATTCAAACTGGCACAAAGTGGGAGCCAACAGTGGAGCACTACTAAGTAGCATGCTTTTGTGGATGAAGCACATGGAGGTGTTTTGTGTTTAATATATATGTTTTTTGTGTGTGTGTGTGTGTTTGTGCTCTTGCCATGCTTCTAGGCATCCCCAGTGACCAGAGTAGTGGGACTTCCTCTCCACTATGTGATAGCGGCCTACACTTGAACTATCATCCTAACAACACGGTACTTTTTAATCAGCTTCTGTAGCTGAATGATTCTGTGACTGTCCTTCTGTAACCACGCGTCAGCATTCTCAGTGCCAGCAATTTGTTTTCATGCAACTGCCACTAATGCTCTCCCTTTATCATTTGAGAAGAGTGTGTCAGCTTTATTCTGCAGCTTGTGCTTGCTAGACGGGCATGTGCATCTGCAACACCAGCAGCTTGAAGAGGCAGAGAACTCAGGATTCTGACATGTGAACTGCTTGAAATGTGTGAAAGTAGTGGGGAAACAGAAACTCCTCTAAAGGATCTTTTACACTGGTACAGGACACGCTGTCCTGCTCATCCTGGCCCACATCTCCCGGGCTTCGCTGGGAGAAGAGATGGGTGGATCTGCGCCTTATTCCTCTGCTACACTCACGCCTGTCACAGTACATCCCTGGCTCTGATGTCTGCAGGTGAGCTGTGGGGCTTCATCTTGGAGTGTCACTTGTAGGGCTGGTCTCTCCCTTTAAGGCTCAATATAATAGAAGCTCTGATATCTCTTGCTTGGGGATTTAAAAACAGAGCATACTGCTATGCTCTGTCTACAGTATAAGTAGGCCATATATTACGCTTTTTCAACTGTGTAAATGATCTACTTGAAACATAACCCTTTCACTCCTATCTTGTTTAGTCTAGTTGAAACTAGACAACTAGGTTTTAGACCAAAATCCCTTTTTTCAAACTCAGTTTGCTTTCCAAGTTGACTCAAATGGATCAGCAGCTGTATTATTGATAATAGCAATGCAGAAACAGCTTTCACAACCAGATTTAGAATTCACCTGAACATGTTATGTGTCTTTTTTATATTTATATAAATCTTTGGTGCTTGTAGTAATATTGCCTGATAATCCAGAACATCTCAAGCAACTTAACTCGTGTGCTATGTATCTTTTGTACACTTTGTCATCACGTTAAGTCAATATAGAAGACAGAGCAATCCCACAATAATCATTTTAGCATCATACCAGATGCCTCACTGCATTATTAGGTATCTCTTACTTGTTTATCATTATTCAGAACAGATAATTTGCAGTCTAATAATGCTCATGATCAGTTTTTTCTTAGGAAGTTCATTTATTCACCAGAGTCTAATTATGAATGTAACTAGCTTTAAAGGATAAACAGACCTTAGTTTTTCCTTGCAAGTTCTGGTGATGCTGAAGGACATTGGTTGAAACAAACAATAACAAGAGACAAATGAGTACATTATCTCATTTTAGGTTGTTCATATCTACTCTTTTTAAGCTTTTCTGTGTCAGTTTGCACAAAGAGCTGAGGAGGATTAGTCGATTAGTCTACAAGTCTGATGGGTTTATTTGCAGCACTTCTGTATATGTGCAATATGACTGAACTACTGAAGAGTGGATGCTTGACGTAATAAGCTATTAAGCTGTCAGAGAATGTATTTCCATTTTTACTACACTGTAGATGATAAAAACAGTAATCTTGTGGATTGGACATTAACAGATCTTGCTTGTGGTTTGGCCTGTTTTAGCTCATTAACTGAAAATTGCACAAGGATAATGCAGTTTTTAAGATTTATGAGCCAAATTACAGGCAAGGCTCTCAGTTTATGTTAGACCAAAATGAAGATAAACATTTGCACCAGACTTAAACTATGCTTTGTTTTTGTTGTCAAATTTTTGGTTCCAATAGAGTTTCAAATGATAAACTGTTGAGACATAAATACAAATCCTTCCTGAAACCTCCCAGTTGGTTCATACATTTGTAAGAGTTGGGCATCTGGCTGTAACAAAAAAATCCTCTGTTGACAAAATGATCGATATTAAGCTTTGCTAATAGTTGAAATTTGAAATGCCCAAATTGGATGAAAAGGATGAGTGTTAGGTTAGCTAGTCCTAGCTTGCTGCTTGGTTATAAATGTACACCCATAGTATCCACTTTGCTGGTCAAAGCATGTAAGACATACAAAACTGCTGATTGTGCAAAAAAAATTGGAAACTTGGAAGTAAACATATATATTTTATTTACAGCAGAAAACATTGAGGGTCATAAAATCTAATTCAGCAAAGAAAAACGTGACCTTTAAACTAGATTAAGCAAGTAAATAAACACAAATAAACACTGTAGAAACTACATTATAGAGATGTTTGACCTACTAGTTTGGCATGAACCAATGTTTTTATGCTGTTGTTTTCCCAAGTACAAAACAAGGAGTTCACAGAGCACTAAAAAGAAATTATTAACCATTCAGTATTATACACTGTGAACAGTTTTTACTTTACAATGATCCACGTTTAACATTTTACAAAACAGCTATGTTTGCATGTCTGAATATATGTTTAATTTTGAATAGTCCATAAAGCAAATACGTTAGTTTCTAGGAACTGGTTAGAAAAACAAACATTGAGTGGAGGCCATTTCAGACTGAAGCTGAAAACAGAATATAAAGACATGCATGTCACATCTGCATGTGCATAAGGCATGTGTGATGTAAATCAGGACATCACAGCAGTCTGCAAAGTTCTGTTAGGGTGTTATTACTGTGCCTCATTCCTGAGCAAGTAGAGGGGCATTCGGAGCACAGACTAATGATTTTTGCACATACGTCAGTTACATTTGAGCAGAAAAAAATTGCACACAGAATAACTTCATTTGAACAAACAAAAGGGATTTCTTATTCATCTGCTCCCTCACTGGTTCCTCCTCTGCGTGCTGCTACACATCTGCACATATGGTCTCAGTGAAATGCCCATGCTCAGTTCTGTCAACATGCTCAGCTCATCTTGGTGTAGTGCTATAAATGTGACACAAATCTAACCAATCACAGTCTCCACAAAAGTCATCTAATTTGTATGGAGAGAAAATTGACTCAATGTGTTTGTGTGTCGCACATGATTTGTAAACTGTGTACACTAATTTGCGTGTAACTTTGGGGTACTTGTTAGTGGACAACATGGTTTGTAAATCATGTAAACTATTTTGTGCATAACGCGGGGTACTTGCAAATGTATGGTCAAATGTACACACAATATCTAGAAATTAAACACATAAAATAAATTTGCAAATTTGTAAATTTACTATTACAAAATTCAGGACACAAATATTTTCCCTATAGTAATATTGCCTAATAGGACCAACAGCTCACTGAGTGGACTTAGCTAATGACTCTATAATGGTATTAATGAAGGTTGTATGATTTATTACCTCATGAAGAAATGGAAACATCTGCACTGGTGCCACTTTTCAAACCTGGTAAATTTTTTTATGTACAATCTCTGATTTCATTTTCTCCAAGAAACGCTCAGCTGTACAATATATCAAATTTGTTTGCTAAACAAACAAAATAATAATAATAAATTGTAGAAATGATATATACATACAAGGTCTTTTCATGAAAAAGGTCCACTTAAAGTAGACTCTGATGGCTTTCCAAACTGCTGGAAAACAATTTCAAATAGTTATGAAAGTTTGAGTTAATAAAAGAAAAATCCTTTCCTTCGTTTTTCTTCTTTTTTCTTTTAGGAAAAATGCTTTCCAGGTCATAGCAGTGGACGGAGTTTGCAGCGGAGTTATACAGTTTCCCACAGCTGAGGACTGCTTGGACTGGCTTCAGGCAATAGCGAACAACATTTCCAGTCTCACCAAGCACAATGTGAGTAAGACACAATAATAGCTTTTAGCACTCTCAGTCCCTCATGTAAAACAATACAATATTGCACTGGGTTCTACTGCAACACACTCGCAATTGCATGGCTTGTGTAACTGTCCCTTTGCAAATGTCACAGTATTAAGCACTGTAGACACATACTAATGTGTCTTTACACTTATCTCAGAGCCTGGGGTCACAATAACAGCAATCATACAAAATTACACTTATTCCCTCCAGCTACCTCGATGCAGCTGTATTATCTATAATTCATCATACAATTTTATTTAACAATGACGCCACAATGCAGCAAGCAAAGAAATAAAAATGTTGTACTTTTTTTTTATTATTGTAAACATATATTTATGCATTTCTAATATTGTTGATGTGGAAAATGTTTTGTGTGTCTGCATTTCCAGATGAGTGATGATGCACAGCAGGGGTACTGAATGCAAGTATGGCTAACAAGCTCTATAACTGACCATAGCTTAAACAGAGTCTGAGGAAAAAGGCCTCCTTTTCTCACATTTAACAACCTGTTTAAGGCCTATGTTGTACTGCATATGTGCAATAGAATTAGACTAGCAATAAGCAAGCTTTTGTTGGTCATGACATGAATGTGGCATTGAGTAGGCAGCAGTAAAAGGCAGGATTTTGTAATTATCATGTTTGCCTGCATGGATTTGTGTGAGTGTGTTTATGTGTGTGTCTGGGGGGAATAATGAAGTCCTAGTTAATTGGAGTGGACGAAGTGAGGGCCACACTAAACGTAACACTTATGACTCACTGCCAGGACGGCCTCAACAATTGTTGAGGTGTGTGGTGTGAGCTGCAGTAGTAACCAACTGGGTGTAGGATGTGCAATTTCTGCTCAGAGAACATTATAGTTAGTCTGTAAATAGATAAATGGAGCTGATGAGTAATTAATACCTTTTTGCTTTGTTTTTTAAGGCTATTTTGTGTTATACTGCTATACGCTCATGTAAAGCCTTCAATTCAATCTTGTTTTTATTCCACGGCAAAACCAAACACCCTTTTGAGACAAATAGACTGGTTTGTTGATTGATTGATTATGGTGCAGTTATGTTATATGTACTCCCACTCCCTTTGAGAAAGACAACAAGGATGACATGTTAGGAGGTTTAATTCTTTCAGATTTCATATTCTTTTAATTCACAATGAATAGCTATAGATAGAGCTATTAATAACAGAAGACATATTTAACCTTTATTGGGATGAAGCAAAGAGTAAGTTTGTCACTCTTTATTGGTCGAGTGTTGTACATGTGAAAACTCTGTTTGCAGTCAAATATTAAACCCGGTAACATGAAAAAATTAATCTTTTTTCTGAGCAATGATAGAAGAAGAAATCCTCTCAGCTCTCTGTGCGCCACAAATTCCCATAAAGGCTCAGTGATGTTCTGGTCTAGTGGCTAGAGAGGCCATCTCAGGGTTCATGAAACCCCTCTTGAATTTGTTTAGTGATGCATTTGAAGGCATCATTGAAGACATTATGAAAGGAAGTGTTTGCTTCATTGCTCATAACGACTCCCACCAGTCAGCTGCAAGGCAGAGCAGCAGACACTGTGGGTTGAAATTTTCCTGCCATGTACTTTCCAAACATGATTGTGAGTCAAATCAGATGTCGTGATTAGGTCTGATAATCACTGTCCTGTTCCCCACATAAGGTTTTTGTTTCCTGATTCACTTTGCAAACAAGTGTTTTCTATAGGGTTGTAGTGCTTTGAGTTTTCAGCTGTTCCAAGCAACACGCAGCCTGAACAGTTTCTGTTGAGACCTGGGCTCAGAGCTGCTGATTCAATTCTGTGGCAATCTTCAAAGCTGTACTTCAGTTGCATTCAGCAGCCCACTGTTTACTGTCTGTGCACCTCAGTCAGCAAGCTTTGGCTTGTGATCACTGTTCATTTTTATTGATGCAGTTTTGTCATGTCTTTGTGTGTGTTGTCATGAATTTAGAAGTGGAATTTAAAGCAGGAAGGATTTTGTTGACTGACTCTTTTCATTAGCTGTCTGTTGTTTTGCCTCTATCTTTCTAGTGAACAGGACAAATCAGTAAAAATGGTAATAGGATCATTCAAATCCATAATTAAAACAAATATGGGGATTTAAAGTAATTCAGTAGGGCAATACTGCACACTTTAGAGACATGATCAACTAAAAGATTTTGTTCTTAGCAAATCTTTTCAAATGTTTTTTTTAAGAGTTTGCCTAAGCATAAATGTGAAACATATTATAACTAGTTACCTATACCATACTATATACTTTACTAAAATAACTTGTGTTTTATTTCTCTTTTACTACGGTGTCTCCTAATGGACTAACATCTGTGTGTGAAGTGAGAACCCTGCAGTACTATCTTTGTTTGAACCGTTGCTAGAGCACTATCTGGGATAAGTAATGCCTTTAAAGGCACATAGGAGAAGACAGTACACACGTACACGATTTTTGAGTAGGTGCCTGTAGTGCAGTCATTGTTGCACCTGAGACCACTTGATCTATTGACAGATGAAGAGATGATTGTGTCTGCAAGAAACCACTGTGCCTGGCATTTGAAGTAATGCCAGTAAAGAATGCCCATCTTTTTCCACTAAATGTCAGTAATTCTTACACAGTATACCTTTAACATTATCATGTTAATCTAATTTACCGGAAAGATGCAGTTAACAAAATTGTTTTTTTTTCTTGATTTAAACAAGCTGACAATGTGAGCAGACATCAGGTATTTCAGAAAATTATTCACCTCCTTTGATTTTAATGCTACGAAAGTAAACCTTCCTCAGATCACCTGAGTCTGGAAACTTTGTAATGTGCAAGTAAATCAGAGATGTATGAAGAATACAGACCATTTAGTACTTCATTAACAAAAGTAGGACTTAAAACTTCACCCTTTGATAACAAGGAAGCCAATGTAGTGATTTAAGAGACGGTTTTCTTAGTGATGGCGAGGCAGCAGCATTCTAGATGTTATCCTTTTAACTGAAAACCATAAAAGTACCATTACCATCCGTATCTCATCTGAACAGAAATAATTTGTTTTAAAGATGGTTTAGGCTGACTGGGTGGTTGTCTTTATATGGTTATTAAAGTTTGGATGAAAGTTTCTAACGAAGTTGAGAGTTTATTTGAGGATTCAATGTGTTGGAGGTGAATAAACCCGTCTGAACAACCCACAGTAGAATCTAAGCAAACCTTCTGTCAGTGCTCCCATATATTCACACCCAGCTCACAACCTGACAGTTATTTGGCTATTTCCTTCACAGTTTCTCTGCTGAAATAAAAACATTGTGTTTTCTGTTCTGACCCGAACTTCAGTAGCAATTCCCAAAAAGCTGCTGAGGCTTGCTCCTGTCTCTGGAATAGGAAGGAGGGCTGGGACTGGACATCTTAATTTGTTTGCTCAGCTTATAAGGAGTTTTATTGATGGTGTAGTGTGTATTAGGGGGCAAGTGATACCTGTGATCTGAGTAGAATGCTTTAATTTGAAGCCTGACTGCTCTCTTAGTAGTTTCCTGCTTTTATTACCAGAGAGAATGGATTTTTTCAAATGGGCTTCTTTTTAGGAAGAGCCTCCAGTCCTTGTGGAAATGAGTCTATCTGTCTCATTGAAATTTGCATGCTTTGAATAAATGAAGCAGCTCTAACAGTGTTCCTTCAGTGCTGTGGCAAATGTGTTTGCACGGATGCTATAATTTATGTTTATTTGTCCTTTGCAGGCTCATCCCTGGGATTTTGAGGCCCTGGTCCTGCAAACATGTCAGCTTTGTTAGCTGGTCTCTGATTGTTAGCAGTAGATATTTTAATGAGTTATTGACATTCTTGTTCATTTTAACAGGTGAAGAAGATTAATCGGAATTTTCCAGTGAACCAGCAGGTAAAATGTTTTTTTTTTCTTATTGAGCAGCTCCGCTCCTGTTGCATCTATAGATCTTCATTTTACCAAACCAGACTTTAATTTGACTGTTTTATCATATTCTTAGAAATCAGAAGTAAATTGAGGCAGCTGTGTTGGTAAGATAATGGGTGCAGCCCCGTATTGCCGGCTATTGCAACACACGGCGAGGGCTTGCATCATTAAAGTCCATCCACTGAGAGATGATCAGAAAACAACTTAAGTGCTTTGAGTCAGTTAACTTGTCATGTCATCTTTCAATCGAAACTTGGAAATATGACAGTATGGTGAAGCTCTTCTTTCTTATTTATTAACTCTGGTTTCTAACACACAAAAAATTCACTGGATATTCACTTTAGAAATTAAACAGTGTGAGACAAACGTGTCCCAAATCTTTCAATCCCTTGTTTTTTAAACTCATCAAAAAAACACTCCAAAGTGAAAAAGCAATCAGAACCTGACTTTAATGAACAGAACTGAAATTATATCTCAGAACATCAGCATCTCCCACTTCTTCCAACCTCCTTTTTAAAAAGATTTACTGAGTAGAGTGAAATAACAAAATGTTCCACCCTCAATGATTCCATAAATTAATAAATTGTTTGTAAAAAAAAAAAAAGATTAATATAGCTCTGAGCACATGTAGGAGCAATGCAAGTTTTAATAAATGTACTTATCAACAAACTAAATATCTGTAGAAAGCAGTTTGTTGCACTGCTGTACTCATCTTTAATGATTAATGATTATGCACATCAACAATCCTTTAACAAGTCAACTGTCATAAAACATGTAACGGCTGTTATACACATTTATATGGCAAAATATTGCATTGAAATCACAAACTCCAAAAAGACAATATTTTTTAAGTTAAGTTATTAATTCATGCTTCGTTAAAATTATCAATTAAAAATGCGAAACGATTATATATTTATGACTCTGGTCTAAGCATTTCATTAATATTACTCACTACCTGCTGGTGCTTTATAAGAGTTGTCAAATATTTTAAATATCAATCAAAAATGTATATTACTGTCAGCAAACGCCGTAAAATGTGTTTTAAGCTTCTGTTAGTTATTTCTGTGCAGCTCTGAAAAACTAATTAGGACATCTTTAGCAGCCACACTTCAGGAGGAATCCTAAAAGTTTTAATCCTGACCTCTATTTTCCCATCTTTAAGGGTCTAAATCATTAATGGGGGCAAAAATACTCAGCATTTATCTGATATATCAGACTATTATCGACTTTATCGACTATAAAACAGATGCAATACAGGCAATAGGGTAATTTTCAGTCACAAAGTAAAAATACTTGCTTTTTTCCACTGACAGGCTAAGATTTTATTTAGAGCCTGACGTCTACATAGATGTGTTACTAACCTGTAATAGAAATCTTACAGGAGGTGAGTTGCTGCAAGAAGACAACGGTGTTAACATGAGTGAGAGTTCAGAGTATTGTCTGGGGATCTGTGGAGTATCCTCACTGAGTTTGTGTTACAGATTGTGGTAACAAAATGGCACACCCCACTATAAGAGGCTTTCACAGTCCAGCCTTTGGGAGATTGGGGGGGTGGGGTGTTGGACACAGCGAGGTTGCAGCCAGTTGTGCTACAAATGGTCCTGTCTGTTCTTGCAGAAAATATTTTGATCAGAAAGACTTCTGCCTGTCAAGAAAAAAAATTACGTCTTTTCCTGACATAAAATAAATAAATAAATAGATCAACTTAGTTTTTTAAGAGTTGGCAGGCCTGCTGCTGACTGACTGGAGGTCATTTTATTGGCTAAAGGGATTCTGACATCAGTATACCTGAAAGCAAGGGAGGATGACAAAAACAAGAAAATTAATTTTGACCAGAAAGTTGTCCAGATTACATTACAGTTGTCCTCCACTCACTTGTAGCTCAGTCTTACAATAATGGAGACAATCCAATAATTTTTGTCCCTTTAGGCCCTAAAAGACAGGGCAACATTTAAAAAAATATCCGGATTTCACTTTAAATATCTGCATTGAGTTTTAAACATTTGCAGGAAAAATGGCTAACTTAGCTTAAATTTAAATCTGAAATACAAAGAGAAATCTAAGATTATCTAAAATAACATGCTACTAGCTGGTACTAGGACCTCTAATGCACATGTAATGTTGTCTATATGTTATATGTTTAAAAACCACAGTGCAAACTAAAATTATTATGTGTCTGGCTAGTTATTGTTTACTTCCTGGAATATTGTGCAACTTATAACTCTCCTTCAAACAGAAAAATATTTATCAAAAGCATTTTAGGCAAAATAAATTTCTGTTGGGTAGTTTTAAAGCCTTTCTACTCCTTATTACATTTAGGTGTTTTTGTTTATGTTGGCTTTAATCTGAACATTAAATAAAGGCATGTTTAACATGCTCTATCACTCCATATAAAGGACTGTACAGCGAACTGCCAAGATATATATATATATATATATATATATATATATATATATATATATATATGTGCT
>JBAMHW010000008.1:18748663-18761972 GCA_037177495.1 Rhadinocentrus ornatus
TCTATCTGTCTGTCTGTCTGTCTGTCTGTCTGTCTGTCTGTCTGTCTGTCTGTCTGTCTGTCTGTCTGTCTGTCTGTATTTAGTCTTTTTTAAGTCAGTATTACTAAAGAGATATTTGGGTATAATTACAGCCTTTCTTTTTATCTGTTAGAAATGGGATTTATGTTGTATTGTTAGATTTGAATTTCTGTTTTAACCTTGATATAATAACCATATTTACAATGTTTTAATGTTAGAAATAAGAGCATGTTTACCACTGTGCTGCATCACCATTTTTAATGACACTGAAAGCATGTGGGAACTGAGGATATCTACTGCTGCAGTTTATGTATTTAGTAATTCATCAAATGTTTTCAGTGAGTAACAGGTCTGGATTGCAGGCAGGCCAGTTTACCACATAGTCTATTTTAATATAGAGCTAAGTTTTTGTAGTGCAGTTTTTTTTTCATTGCCTTACTAAAATAAACATGTTATTCAGAAATAATTCCACTTTCACGGATGCACAAGTTACTCATACCATGAGCATTAATGCATCCTAATATTATCACTGCTCCTGACTTCTCAGTTGCATTTCAGTTGCTCATTTTTAGTCTAGTGGATTAAGTATTTTTTATCTCT
This sequence comes from Rhadinocentrus ornatus, assembly GCA_037177495.1. Taxonomy (NCBI): domain Eukaryota; kingdom Metazoa; phylum Chordata; class Actinopteri; order Atheriniformes; family Melanotaeniidae; genus Rhadinocentrus; species Rhadinocentrus ornatus. The sequence continues at coordinate 18,749,282 of JBAMHW010000008.1, forward strand.
AAAATTAATATTAAACTTAAAATAATCTGACTACAGGACTGATTTCCACTTTGCCTCTTTATTTAAACTGGGCCCTGAGAATGTATTTGCATATTTAGAGTTTTCACACATAAAGACTGGAAAATGTTTGCTTTCTCCACGACTGCTGTTCATACTTGCACTTTGCGTCCAACTAAAGATGTGCTCTTACAGTTATATTGTGTAAAAGGTATGCTGTGAAAAATACAGATTTTTTTGTTTACATCAGTCAAAATTAGCAAGCAATGGTCCACACCTGTACTTAGTGATCTATTTCTGCGTTGACATGAGTATCACATGTATTTGGACAAATCCTCACTGTTGATGAGTGAGTGGAAATCTACATATGTGTCAGCAGAAAGCATATATAGCAGAAACTTATTAATCACATTCACACTTCATAAATTCTTTAAAGGAAAAACTGCTTCTTTCAGTCATGATACCTCTTGGTTTAACTGAGCTAACCTGGAATTTAATCTAATAAATACAACCATCACTGATGCAATTTTTCCACGATAGCTATAAAGAAGAAAAGTTTGTTCATTATCCTGACTTTAAGAGAGTGCAAAAGATCCTGGAAAGCATCACGCACCTTCTAACCTCACACAGTTCTCTTAATGAGAGACCTAAATTTAGCCTGCAGATGGTTTCTAGCTGGCTATAAAAGTCTTTGGATGGATGATCGCCTGGTTTAAGTTGTGGTGAGCAGGTCTAAACTGAGCAGCTTTCACTGAAAAGCCTTTTTGTTGATGTTGTTTCTTTAGTACTAGACATAGCCACAGCTTTTTATCTTGTTTTGGAGCAGAACAGTGGTGTAGTGGTCCCTTGAGAAGTGGGTATACTCCTAATTTTTTCCCCTCTTTTTCTTAGTAGCAACGAAAAACATCTTTTAAGAAAAAGTGACATGCAAGACTGCGCTAATTACTCTTTACCCCAAAAGTATTTGCTTCTTGTCACATGATTTCTTTTGCTCAGGGAGGAGGGGTTATGAAATTGCAAAACCAATACTGGCCCAGCAACTAGCAAAAAAATAATGTATGTAGAATAAACTATTCCTTTTTTTCCAATGGAATAATGAATTACTGGAATGACAAATATTCTCTTACCTGATCCGGAGCAGTTTGTACTACAAATGTGACTACTGTATCCACAATTGTTTGAGCATGGTTCATTTCTCCCACATACAGCACTTCCAAATAGACACACCCACACAAATATACAACATTTCTCAGTGCCCACTGATTCAGAAGTCACCCAAACTAGCAGCAGGTGTGTTGGAGAAGGATTGCATCTAAAAGTTGCAGAACGGTAGATCTCGAGGAGCGGACATGGGCACCACTGTTGTAAACAGTTTGCAGAGTTTTCCTCAGCTAAAGTTAACAGTGAAGCAATGAGTACAAGCCAATTGGAGGCAGAGTACGATGGGTCATGGCCCAATTATTTTTTTGGGGAAAATGACTATTAGGTTTGCAGATATAAGTGAATGGTTTGCATCACTGGCTTTTTAAAGTGGGTATACTCAATGCTGTCTAAAAAAAAGGTCCATATACCCGCGTATACCCTGGACTACACCACTGGAGTAGAATGACTTTTAGAGACAAAGTTTAGTGTTGGGGAAATGCTCTAGTAATAGTAACAAAATATTATTTCTTTTCTATATTTTTAATTTTTATTTCATTTTCTGAGATGATGTTTGGTTCCATTTCTGCTGCAGTGGATAGTTTTTTGCAGTGTAAGCTGCTGTTTTCCTGCAGGGTGTCTTCTTACTGTAGTTTGTTTACTTCCTCACTGTGGTTTCACTGCATAACAGAGGTGCACAGCACCACTTGCATGACCACATACTTTCAAAAGTACAAAATAAAAACTGACACACATTTGAGTGTCTCTCATTAATACCTCCTCACCTGTGATCATTTTTTTATTTCAGTCATTGGCCTTGAAGTAGACCAAACTAATGAATTAAACACAATCAGTATTTCCACCACAAGAATGGCTTGACTTAAGAAACCATTAATGTGTCATGATACCAGAAAACAAGACTGGAACTAGAATTGTTAGCAATACAAAAGTCAGCAGACTCAACTAAGAAAGCTTTGTTAAACATTCAGAAGTTCAATTGAATCTTCTGATTTTATGTACAATATCCCTACTACACACTGAATATATGACAGATTGCACATTTAAGCGACCACACGCATGCTGCTGTCACCATTGTCAGTCTCAACACAGCATGCACATTACAGGAAGAGAGGACCTTGTGTGGTGTGACAGGAAGTTGTTTGCCACCCTCAAGACAAGCTGAGCTTTGATTTTGGCTCGTACAAGCACTTCTCTCATGGCATGTTGTATGCTTTCCATTAAACAAAGAGGTTTAAATACGCACTGAGAGAAAAAGACAGAGCAAGAGATAAGACGATGAGAGTTGACCCAAATTCCACAAGACAGATGCAACATTCTTTAGTATTTTTTGTTTTTTCCTCATTTTAAATCTACCTTGCAAGCTGCTCTTTTGAGCTTAATTAACTATTTTAAATTATACTTAGATTTGAGATCTGTGTCAATACTTTCTGCTTGTTGTTTCTCAGATTAGATAATGCATTGTCCCGCTTTAGAACCCATTCTTGTTCTGTCTTCACATTTTTTCTGAATTACATTATTTGTATTTGGAATTTGCTGGTGCTCAGTCAAGACCTTTCTTTTCTCTTTAAATGAAATGTTTCTTGAGCTGAGCTGATTACTATTTCTCCAACTATTTAAAAACTATAGGTTTTATCTTCAGAAAATTCTGCATCCTTGCTTTCTTCAGTCATTCATTCATGAATGACTCTCAAGGTGTCGACAATTATATCATTATTGGCAATGAAATTCTTGAATCCCAGGCTCACCTAACAATGATTAAAAAAGAATATAAACCACAATAAAAATAGTTGAAAATAAAAATCAAGAATACTACAAATAAGCTATACAGTAAAATATATAATAAGCAATAAGAAGATGCTATTATTTTAAGGTGGCATTGCTGCTGACAGCATTTAGAAGTTTTATGGCCTGTGGTATGAAGCTGTCCCTGAGCCTGGTGGTACGGACTTGAATGCTGCGAAACCGTCGGCCGGACAGTAGCAGACAGAACAGTTTGTGGCTGGGGTCCTTAATGATTTTGGCGGCCTTCCTCCTACACCGCTGGGTGTAGAGGTCCTCAATGGATGGCTGGGCCGTCCCGGTGATGTGCTGAGCAGTCTTCACCACCCTCTGTAGAGCCTTGCGGTGGAGGGCGGTGCAGCTGCTGTACCAGGCGGTAATGCAGCCAGTCCAGATACTCTCAATGGTGCACATATAAAAGTTGCAGAGAATCCTTGAGTACATGTTGAGCCTCTGTAGCCTGCGGAGGAAGAAGAGCCTCTGTCTGGCTGACTTTGTTAGAAAGTCAGTGTGATGAATCCAGGTGAGGTCCTCACTGATGTGGACCCCAAGGAACATGAAGCTGTTGACTCTTTCCACCGTAGCCCCTTTTATGAAAAGGGGGGCATGTTCCTCCCTCTGCCTCCTCCTGAAGTCCACAATCAGTTCCTTAGTTTTGTTTACGTTAAGATGGATATTGTTGTCCTGGCACCAAGATGTCAGGCCTCTGACCTCCTCTCTGTAGGCCATCTTTTCATTAGGCCAATAAAGGTTGTAATGTCAGCAAATTTAACGATGGTATTGGAGCTGTGGTTGGCCACGCAATCATGCGTGAACAAGGACTACAGCAAAGGACTGAGCACAGCCCTGGGGGACGCCGGTGTTCGGAGTCAGGGTGGAGGATGTGGTGCCCATCAGCACAGCCTGTGGTCTGCCTGTCAAGAAGTGATCCTCCTGAGCCTTTTTGTACCTCTGCACCTGTAGAGAGGTGCTTTTAAAACTGGCATAAAAGGTGATCAGATCGTTAGGCAGAAATGCAGACAACACCTCAGGACTGCTGGTCTTCTTTTTGTAGCCAGTAAGAGTTTATAATCCGGCCCACATGCTCCTGGTGTTGGAGCCCTTGTAATAAGACTCTACTTTGTCCCTGTACTGTCTCTTTGCACTACAGATAGCTCTCCGGAGCGCATACCTAGACTTCCTGTACTCCTCCAAGTCACCTGAGTTATAGGCGTCTGTCCGTGCTTTAAGTTTAGTACAGACTTCACCTTTAACCCAGGGCCTCTGATTTGGGAATGTCCGCACAGTAATCCTCGGTACGACGCCATCGATGCATTTCCCGATGCAACTAATGACCGCGTCCGTGTATGTGTTCATGTTAGTATCCTTAAACACACCCCACTCCGTCGTGCTGAAGCAGTCGCGCAGAGCCGAGTCTGATTGGACGGATCACTGCTGAATGGTCCGTGACACTTCCATTTCTGTCTATAGGAAGGCAGCAGCAGAACTGAGACGTGATTTCCCAAAAGGAGAGCGAGGCAGGGCCTTAGGGCTCGCGTGATCGCCTTGTGTGTCTCACAGCTTAAAACCACTGCTATTACAGAATAAGAGTACCAGACAACATTATATGAAAACACCCTTATTTCACTCCATTGTCACACGCAGAAAAAAAAAAATCATGTTCTCATTGCATCAAGAAACATCAGTCTTAATTTCATCATTACATTTTCCAAACTCCACAAGGTTAATTTTTACTTTATTTGCTTACTTCTGGTGTTGAGTTTAATGGTGAGGGTACGGGAAAAAAATAAAATAAAATACTTCTAAGGTCTCTTCCATGTGGATTCTGTTTGCGTGAAGAGTTTCACTTTAGGGTGCCAAGTGTAAAAATTCAGTTTAAAAGTTGTAGCTGACACATTTTCAATATTTATCTCACTTTTCTCACATTTAGCACATTTTCCCTACATTTCCCTACATTTATCATAACTGTTAACCACATATATAATGGTCAAACAAAACATCTAACTAAGAACAACTTTTAGATTTAAGATTTAGATATATTATTTAAGATTTAAATATAAGATTTAACATTTAGATATAACATATAACATTTAGATTTAGATTTAAACATTTAGTTTTAGATTTAACATATAGCATTTAGATTTGGATTTAAAATTTAGATTTAGATGTTCTGTTTGACCCTTATATATGTGGCTAACAGTTATGATAAATGTAGGAAAATGTAGGAAAAATGTGCTAAATGTGAAAAAAATTGAGATAAATATTGAAAATGTGTCAGCTACAACTTTTATACTAAATTTTTACACTTGGCACCCCATATTTGCCAACTCTCAACAGTCTGATCAGTCTTCTTAATGGTCTTTTGCCTCGAATGTGTATCAATTGTGCTTTTTAGAAATCCTTTAAGCAGATCTATTAGAAAGTTTTCCCGGTTCTCCAGACCACAACTTAACCTCCACAGTTCTTGTCTGCTGCAAATCATTAATTGCATCATGAACTGTTCACGAGCATAAAGCTGCTCAAAGGAGCTAATGGCTCCCCATGCTTGACATAACCTGACCTTTTCTTACTACAACTGTGAATAAGCCATTGTCTCAACAAGGTATAAGGCCTTATTTATATCTTGGAGCTCATGTTTCTGGGTTTTTCTTCTCTTTTCTATGCTTAAATTGTACAAACAATAGTAATATATACAAAAAATGTTGAAAAGAATTATAGAAGAAACAACGGGGCATCACAAGATGCTGTACCAAAATAAACATATTGCCACTCTTGACATTTTATAGATTTAAAAATTTTGATGAATGATTAATTGGATCAAAGTCAACTCTAAGTCTGCTTTATTGTCAATCCTACTTTACATAGAGGAATCAAAATTACATTTAGTTTTTGTCCTCTCTACGGGGTAAACATAACAAAATAAATTATATAAAAAAGTATAAAATATAAAATATTTAGAAAATGTAAAATACAAGGTAGCCTTAGGAAATGTGCAAACTGCATAATCATATGCATAGTAGAGACTGTACATAAAGCCCTTTAAAGTGACTGGTGCCAGCATGGTGGGCAAAGTTATTTGGTGTGTGGGGTGACAGATGTGAATGGGGTGGGTCCTTTGTCAGTGTGAGAGTGCTGGTAAAGAGTTTACTTTCCTGAAAGCCTCGTGAAGCTTTTCTGCAGTCTGGTAGAGCTGGCTCATGGACTCTGGTATCTTCTCCCCGACGGTAGGAGGCTAAACAAGGGGGTAGTAAGGGTGAGTGGAGTCCGGGCAATGTTGACTGCTTTCTGGACGCTGTGCACGTCTGTGAGGGAAGGGAGTGGGACACCGATGATCCTGCTAGCTGCATTCGCTATCTGCTGTAGGGTCTTTTTGTTTTTGGCAGTGCATCTGTCATACCAGATAGTGGTGCAGCTCGTCAGGATGCTTTCTATGATGGGAACTGATGCTTTGCTCTCCTCATTTTGCAGAGAAAGCAGAGACTCTGCTGAGCCTGATGTGATGTTGGCCAACCAGAAGAGGTCATCGGAGATGTGCAACCCCAGGATTTTGATGTTGCTGACATTCTCTAGGGTAGAGCGATTGATGGTCAGTGAGGGATGCTGCTTGGAGCGAGGACTTCTTAACAAATTGTCCATAGTAAGTGAGTCTGCATGCAGAGATGACGCCTAAAACTGACAGCATGGTGCTCTAAAACAATCTGACATTAAACCCCTACAACACCAAATTATGTTTTTTTGCCTTTAAGAGCAAGAAAGAAAGGAGCCTGCTCCTCTTCACATAAAGGAGACATGATAGAGAGGGTCACTTACTGGGTACACAGATTTCTGGGCACACATTTCTCATTTGACCTCTCATGGACATTCAACACTACCTCACAGGATTTAAGTGACAGCAACAGCTGTAATATTTTAGGTCAGCTAGAAAAGTTAATCTGTTTCAGAGACTGTTACTGTCCATTTATAAAGATTCTGCTGAGAGCATCATCACCCATGACATTCTGGTGTGGCTCAAAGACTGTACTGCTGAGGACACCATAGGAACTCTGTTTTCTTTTCTCTTACTTTTATCCAGAGCTCAGTAAAATCTGACCAGCCCCCCAGGTGCCACCTCATGAATAGACAATCAAATCCAAACTGATCTTTTCTTGGGTAAACCTCAGTTGCCCAAGAGTAAGTGAATGGATCACATAATGTAATGTTGTTCTACATCATCACTACCATTTACTTGGTAGTACAGGATTCATAAGACATCATCTAGCTAACTAATAATATTTGTCTGCCCAAACTGTTTACATTTGTGGATGCAAAAGTCATAAAACCACCAGATGTGATGACTGTGTAGAGTTAAATGGCCAATAATGCTGAAGAAACACTGATAAAACTTGTGTTTTGGCAAAAAAAACAAAAAAGGAAAATTATCAACGAAGTATTTATAGTTAGTGCAGTGCAGCAGTGATTAAAGTCGTACAGTGTAGGAACATCCTAAGTAAACAGTTCCTGATGGAAAAAATGTGTTTGATTTGACAAATTTTGCTATAATTTTTAAATTAGATGACCACTTTATAATAATAAGTTAATTATTTACTAAAATCTAAACCCTTTTTTAAAAGGGTCTTTTTTACATGTGTCACACTTTTTCTGGTGTGTGCTACTGGTTTCCCCATTAAAATGTTTTTGACCCACCCATGAACATGTTATATTGGTCAGCATCTTAAAATCAAAGGGCCTTGCACTGGTATATTTTAAATGGAAATATCAATCATACACCAAACTCTTGTCAGCAGTATGACCTGCTTTTCCGAGTGTAATGAATAAGAATCACCTCAAGGTGTCGCTAATGCCCCATGAAAGCTGATGCAGTCAGACGTCTGAAAAGTCTTTCGCTGTTAACCGCGGACTCCAGAGCTTTGAGAAACCACACAACCATTTGAAAAGTTTATTTCTACCATACACAAACTGTACAACACAGCGCATATCTGTTTATTATGAAATAGTAAAAGTAATAGGAAGTTTCAATTTACAAACTACCTCAACTGAAAAAGAAAGCATTACATTTAAATGTAAAAGAAAAAAAAAAAAAATAAAACAGTACAATTTCATATCATACTAATATCGTTCCACAAAAAAAGCATTTCACATTACAAAACATCAAATACTAACAGGAAAAAAAAAATATTCACAAAACTTCCTGAGCGAACAATGTGTGGTGTAGGAATTAAATATAAGAAATTATAGATAAAGGATTGTGATACAGTTTTTAAAAGATTACAATTTTTTGAAAGGTACTGAATATTTGGATAAATAGGGTCTTGTTTTTTTTCTGCAATTTGGCTCTTTTGCTGTTCTTTGAAAACTCCCAGGCTACATGTCTTTAACTTCTTTTTGCAGAAATGTAAAAAAAAAAATAAATGTATTGCTTATATAAATTCATCTTAAAACTAATGGATTAACCTAAAAATTGATAGATTTAGATGTGTGGAGCAGTGAAATTACTAGACATTTCTTTGATTTGTGGACATCAAGGGCCAAGTGTTGAACGGAAAACACAAAATCCTCTAAATACAAAAGTGCAATCATTGCAAAAAGAAATAACTGATTAGCTGTCAGCTGTAGTTTTTTTATGTTAAAAACACACTTTCTTTTTTTATATTTAATGATTGAAAGTGATCTGCATGTTGCTGTGGCTCCATTCTGAAGCAGCTGCTGTTCAAACCTGCCCCAAAACTGTCCGAACTTTAAGACTAGTTCAAATGTTAAGGCCTGTCAGCAATTTTAGGTAAAACAGTAGTAGATTTTTTTTGTCCTCTCTCCATGCTAGAAAATAAGAAGAAGAAGAAGAAGAAAAGAAAAGAAACACCAGTCTTTCAATCTCAGTCATGATATCTTTAAAACCTGACTCTGAGATTGCAGCTACTGCAACAACGGTATTCAAACAGTCATCAGGAACGGGTCTTCCTATGAAAATAATTGTACTGTATAATAAATCAGACACCATCCACATAATACTGTCCTACCACAAAACATAGTACTTGTATATTTTTATGGATTCATATACATTTAGGCACATACTATATGCACACTTCAAAGTGTGTGCACAAAAGGCAGTTTAATATCTATATATTATTTTTTTTTTAAAGAGAAAGACATCTTGACAAAGTGTATTTGTGATTTTTGTAGCACTCCTCTAGTGGCACGCTTTGCAAAACATTCAATTCACTGAATGATGTTGCATTCTTGGTCATTGTAACCTCCTGGTTGCATTCATCTGTTACTTGTTGAATAGAAAAAGGTACAGTACTGGTGCATCACATTTTATTATTATCTTTTATCTCACTTTGTCTTACCATACATTCAGTTTCCAATAAAGAAAGCAAAAGCAATGCTTCAAAATATTGATGTGTTGTAGTTTGGTAAGTTTTGCTTTGAAGGGCGATCCAACTTATGATCTAATAACGGCAATAATAGTATAGGTTTTTCAACACTAGATGGCGAAAGTATGCCATGAAACTGGAATGTGTTTCTATATAAATTACAATGTGCAGAAAGTCGAAACAGATTTTTCAAACATTAAGCATTTACAATTTAAGAAATAAATAAAAGTTGAGGAAATAAATACACTGATGAACAAATATAATAATAAATAGTGATAATATAAGAATGACATGAACACATACAAATTAAAATCAAGCAAACCATACAAAATAATTAAGTGCAAGAGGGGGTAAAAAATCTCACCAGGATAAACATATCAAGTGAATGCAGAAACAGTAAAAGCATTACAAATCTGGCTGGTAATTTTCTCAGTGCAGTGTGTTTACCGGGAAATGCCAAACACATTTCCAAAAGCCTTGTCTTATACATGCAGCCGAGCCAGCACTCTTCAGTAAAATATCTAGTGCCATGATCCCAAGTCAAAGAAACCTCTTGGTAGCTCTACAGCTTAAACGTGGATGCCCTTAATAGCCTGTTTGATATTATCCAAGAGGGCCTTGCACTCTGGAGAGTATTCATGCTCCGAGTTGTTGTACATATCAGTTAATGTGTTCACATAGGCTTCAAAATTATGCTCACTGATGGGTCCCTGCAACAAAAACATGTTTGACCATTAGTGAAAACAGCACAGCAGAAATGACAATTTAAAGAAAATGAGTTTTCTTTCAGGACAGGTTTGATATAACAAGTTGTGGTTTGTGGTCAAGGCTTACTGTACCATTTGAGGAAGCTGAATGTCTGTAAGACTGTTAATTAGAGCTTGGCTAAGGCGAGCAAGCTCTTTCAGAAGGCTGTCATTGTGCTGTTCGATCATCTTGTTTTCCTCCTCAATCGTCTTCAGGTTACATTCCATTGACGAGATCTGCTTTCGGGTACAAAACGAGAGAAAACTCATCAAATTAAATGAGAGGTGATCTCAAACTTTTTGTTAAGGCGAGCTAGTGAGAATAAATATTTACCTGGGTGTGGAGTTGCATCATGTCTGCTTCTATTTTCATGTTGGAATCATTGAGTTCCTTGATCTCATGATCCAAGTGTTGAATATCTTCTTTGTTTTCAACACCTGTGTTAAAAGAGATAATCTTATTTGACACATTTAGTCAGAAAGTACTAATGTTTTTCATGTTTACATACATTTAAAATATAGTAGCTTACCACTGCTGGCTTTTAGTTTGATAGTCATCATCTCTTCATCTGAGTGCTTTTTCTTGATACTCTGTGCGTTCAGTGGGCAACCTGACAAGCTAGTCGAGCAGACCATAAAATTACAACTTTAATGGTTTGAATATCACCAAACTTTAGCCTCAACAGAGAGAGAATTTAAATAGAAGTCGAGCTGTCATTGTATAGTAAGAATGTAACATGTCCACTGGCAGTATTATTTACAGATAAAATGGAGGACAGATGACCTCACCTTCTGTGCGTGGCAAACACATTATTGGCATGTCCAAGGCCATTGCAGCCAGGCAAGGGACAATGGGGCAGTTCCTGTTTATTGGCCTTCCAGGCAAAGGGCAGCCCATTGATGGACGACTCCTTCTGTCTTTTGGCAGCAAGTGGACAACTGCCTGCACTGCGGTGAGATGTGTATTTTCCCGATATATGGCCTTGACCGTCACATCCAATTACTGGACACCTACCAGAAAGACAGACAAAGAGTTGCAGACTGCATACACTACTGAAAATTTTAACTAGCTTGCATTTAGCTGCATTTTTGTGCTGCGACTAAACAAAATCACTCAACTGCACAAAAATATCAAGTACTTTACTGTTAAACTAAAAAAAAAATAATATCTGAGATCATTAAAAACAACCTCTTTCAATAAATAGACCGGAAGATTTGTTAACCATTAAGTTGATTAATCCATCCAAATGCTGATTAAAAATAAAGTCGACAAAACTAGAGATGGACTCAAATAATCGCATTAACTATAAGTTACTAATCCACTAAAACTTGGGTTAGAATGTGCGGTCTGCTCTGCTGAGTGCATACATTTTGAAGTGAGTGATACAGTGCTAAAAAAAAATACATGAGCACAACTCATGTTGAATATCATTAAGAGTTTGTCAGTTGCATTTCCAGGCCTGTTTTCTGCAGGTCAGTAATGGAGTGACATGAATTACAGATAATTGTCATGTTTCCCCTCATGCGAAAGAATGTAATTTGGAGGTGGCTAACCCGTTCCCTTATTGATAAAGGTGAAAGGTCGCCTGAGATGATACAAATGGCACACATGCTGTAGAGTGCTGCAAAAAGCTTGTTTCAGCATTTTGTTACCAGACAGCACGGCAGCACTTAGAGGACAAAACAACACCAGTCCCATTACTTACATCTACCACAGGTAGGTAGCTTGATGCAAGGCTCCCAGACAATGGAGGCATGCCATATGGCCCACTATTTACAATAATCTAGGGACATTTGCTATCCTCCCCCTTCCTCTCCCTTTCTCTCTTAATGTGTATGAGATCTACTCCAGTCTAATTCCTAATCTCATGGCCTTGCATTAGTAATTAAAAAGAAAAATCTGGGTCCAGATGTATAAGTAAACAAGGGCTCATATATCTGACTTTGGATTTAAACTGCAAATCAATTACATTATTCTTTTTTCCAATAACACTTTCACAGACAAGAGTGATTAGAGCAAATGAGTGCACTGCCATCGGCAATTCAACATTTTCTTAATATACTATAATTATAAAGAAAGCACTCAGCAAAGAGTGATAAGCCAGATATTCCATTCAGAAAATAGGGCCAACACAAAACCCTGAGAAAATCCTACAAAAACATGCTGCTAATCCTTTGGAAAATAATTCACTAATGTTGGGGCAAGAGAAGAATTATTTTCTTTGTTTAACTTAATGGCCTGCAGGTATATTGCACAAAAGCATGACGCAGTTTCACTGTGTTTTCTTGTTATAGTTCGAGGCTAAAAACATGACAGCAGGATGAGGAGAAAAATCTCTTACTTAAGCTCCTGCTCGTCTTTGTCGTCCTTGTTTGGTGTGAGCTTCAAACCTCCTTTTCTGGCACGTGGACATCCTGACAGGCTGAAAATGGTTGGAGACAATCAAATGGCATGAAGGAACACTATTGACGAGGTACATGAAGAGCTTTGATTATACAGTGGATGTGAGCTTTATGGAGTTCCAGCTGCACATGTTTAAACAAATCCATGAAAATAAGTTTTTATAGATAGATAGATAGATAGATAGATAGATAGATAGATAGATAGATAGATAGATAGATAGATAGATAGATAGA
>JBAMHW010000008.1:18771938-18815835 GCA_037177495.1 Rhadinocentrus ornatus
TATATATATATGGCAAAATGCTTTGATTGCTGGCATTTTTTTATTGAATGTAATGTAAATCTGTATTCATTTCTCTTGAATTTTAAAGGATTTTTAAATAATCCTTTTTCTTAAGCTTATTTTACTAAATGCTCTCAATAATTTAATTTGCATTAAACACCAGCCCCTCCATCTTTTATAATAAATCCAAGTGATATGTACAGAACGCCAGAAGATTGTGGGAAGCCTTTACATTTTATCAGTGGGTTAGGGTTATCCCTCAGAATGCATCTAAAACAACACTTTATTAACACCACCAATCATATTAAGTTATGGTCAGTGATTAACAATGGAAATCTGTCATCTGGATTGATTCAGCAAAATCTCTTTTGATCCTCCAAAACCAGTCAAACTTATGCTCTATTAAAGCTTATTGGGCTGTGAGGGTTTAGACTTTCACTAGGATGGACTCGGGGTCTATGTCCACTTAAGTAGCTAGACATTAGAGCCCAAACCAAAAGTAGGATTCAATAGATTGAGAAGATAGATAAAGATGGATTGTGCAAATCAGATCATGCAGTACAGATGACGATGAGGATACAGAATTACCAGAAAGCTGTGACTTATTAATGGAAGCAATGCAAAAAAAATGTAATCCTTGCAAAAGGGGCTTTAAAATCACAGACATTATGTTCTGCTCATGAAACAAAACATTTTTTTTAATATATAGAGTTTTGTGCATTGTTTAAGGAGTTTGGCATACTTGGTTCCTTTTAAATTTTACTCCCTTATATATTTCAATAAAGAGGTGTTTAAAAGCAAACCTTGCTGAATGAAGAATTAAAGCCAGTTAAACGTATTTACATCTATGAGTGAAGCAACAAGGGTTTTTGTTTTTCATCCAGATGGACTCCCATGCCTGACACAGCCGCATACAGGCAGACAAGCACACACACACAAATGCATACGCACAGAAGTGCAACGGGGGGGATGAAAGCGATGGAGGAAAAAAACTTGGATCCCTCTGGTGGTTTGTGTGTTGGAACAGGTGAACAGTTTGTACTCCAGAATAGCCATTACCAGCACTCTGCAGCAGGGCTGCAGTTGGCTGGAGTTTAACGCGCCGTGGCTCAACCAAACAAGAGGCTTATTTTTCTCCCTTTTTGTTAAAATGCAGATATGACCAGCTTCATGTTAGAAAATTTTTTTCTGCCTCCAGTCCACAATTTTTATTTATACACAGAAAATAACAGCACCACAACGACAAAATATATTCAGAATATGTTTGAAAATGTTTATATTTTTATGATATAATTCATACATTTTTTAAATATTGGCTGAATTTTGCTTTATTTTAAAGCAACTCTTTTAAAACAACTCTACTAAATAACAGGCTTAATTGGGAGAAAAAAAATATGGCAGTCAATTAACGATAAAAAGAAAAACTGTCTGAACTACAGATAACAAAAAGAAAACCTGATGATACACAGTGAACTTAGATAATTGTAATGTAATATGAACCCAGGAAACAAATAAATTCCATTTCCAATGAATCCACACAATTCGGTCAGCTACTCTCCAGGTCCATTTAACTACACACATGTGTACTATAATGAGCTGTAGACATTATGCCTAATTATGTATTAGACTGTGTTAGAGGGCCTAACAAAAGCTTTTGAAAGGGACAATTACGTTTGTTGCTTAGTTACATCGTTAAAAATATACCAAATCAGAGCAGATTATAGTGGATGAGAATGCACATGTACACCACGAGCATTGTTGCCAAAATGCACAAAAATCAGTTCATTAGAAGAAAAACAGAAAACATTTTTGTTTGTTTAAAGACAGTGTCACAAGTGAAAATACAACCAATTTTAAGCTGTAGTTGATAAGCTGCTCCTGTAACCTATTGAATATAGTAATAATAATAATAATAATAATAAAACCCAGCAAAGTTATGAAGAAAACTAATTTGTTTTTCACAATAGGCAACTTCAGTAGCATTTGATATAAATGACTGAAGGACGTTTAATTTAAATCAAAGTGAACTGATGCACGCCTCTGTTCAGGTTTTTATTGTATGGATTCAATGTGTCTGGAGTGGCTATTGAAAGAGGACAGATGAGGGGTCTGAAATCTGGCCTCATCAAAAGAGGGTAAAACCACGCCAAAAATATCATGGCAGATCAGCCGTCAAACTTCAATTTGTGGATGTGAGACACAACTAATATGGACCCAGCAGTGTAGTCTTTCACTTCCACTGCACAATGACTGCGTCTGCTGGCTGATGGCAGAGGGAGGGAAATATGAATGCAACAGATGGGATTTTAAAATTCAGCGTCAATTGTTCATCAAAACAGACAAAACAACAGGACATCTGTTTACCTGCTGGAGTGTCAATGTTCCTCAGCTCTTCTTTGTCCTGTGGCAGTGCCAGGTCCTCGCTTTCCTCTTCACATGCCTTGCTGGGGCTGTAGTGGCGGGGCTTCATCAGCAGGGACTTTCTCTTATTGACAGGGGCACCCTGCACCCCTTCCTGAGCACTCCTCTTCCTCGCAATGGACCCATATGTGCTGAACAAAAAGTAAAGCAGGGTCAAAGAAGGCCCTAGTCTTTCTTTTATGTGTTATAAAGTTAAAACTCTCTTTGTGAATCACATGTAAAATCTGGGAGGTATGAGGATAAAAATATATCTTTACTTAATAAAATCTTACCTGTGCGTCTCAGTGATGCATTCTGCCAGCCCTGCAAAACAAAGAAAAAGATATATTGTTTACATTTCCAACACAGTGGCACAGCATCTGTCCACATATTCTTCATCAAAGGTTCATGGCCATTCACTATTTTTGGGCTGTTGTTAATGAAATTTTACAATGCCCTGTGCATATTTGTTTTGTAGATAATGTTTAGGGATTATATAACCTGGGCCAATACTAGCCTTTTACCATAGATTTTACAGTACCACAGTATCAGTATAATCAGCAGAAGGGTGTAGAAGTGGACTCTTCATTGATCTGAAAAGCTTTTCATTCAGTCTGCTCATTCTCTGGAAATGTAAAAGTAGCTCATCCTTTGACAGCATTGACAACATGATCTAAAAGGGTAAATCAATTTTCCCAGAAGCCTGCATAAATCTCATTCACAAGTTCTACTACTACTTCCCTGAAGCACAACCTGCAATAATACTGTTTTTTATGAATTTTTGCACACGTGGTAATAGCTCCAGCATCAGCAGGAAGGCTTTAGAGGCCCTGAATTCTTGCTTAATGGCACATTCAGTTTAGAGGTTTTCAATCACACAATATATGCACACTCCTTAACTAATTTGAGCCAGTGTACCAATTTAATGAAGTTATTCCCCTCTGAATAATGAAAAGGCGGTGCAGTGCTCTTCAGACCGGTAAGATAATACATAAAATTGACAGTTATAAAGTTGGATTGTTGAACTGATACCCCTAACCCATGGTGATAAGTGGGATGTGTGTGTGTGGATGCATGTGTGTGTAGCAAGCTAAAATTGAAATCTGTACTCACCTGTGCTACCATTACATGTTTTCAAGGTTTGCTCCTCACCTTCAGAATCCATCTGCAAGTAAAACATCAGATGTGCAGATAAGACACTGAAAGACAGATTGAAATGAAAGCAAATGATTTATCTTATTGACTTATTTATCTGAAAATTGAAATTTTGTCAATTTATTTTAAAGGCTTCAGCATTTAGTAGAATATTATGTAGTTTTGCCTGGTGATCTAGGAGTCACCCAGAGCCATTTAGCCTTAAAATGTATTTTTGTGTACAACATCGCAAAGGGCTTCTAAAACACGAGTAATATGTAAACACATCCTGTAAAGTATAATGTTAGGGAAAAAAGTTTCAAAGGCGTGTGAAAACATAATGACACCAAATAATGACATTTAGGTACAGATAGCACCACACAGTGCGTGTTTTGACAAAAATAGTTGCTAAAATCTATCCACTCTCACTGGCTGTTGCTTGTGGATCACAAATAAAACCTATTAAACATAATTATTCCAGGCTGATGGTGGCGTATAGTGGTCACAGGCCAGTGAAATCTGTGAGTCATAGGATATGCTGTTACTTTTCCCTGGTAATGGGAAACATGACTCCTCTCTCTCGTTTGCTGTTGTGATTGAAGGCACTGACCTGTCATACATTTATAATAGGGGAGCAGGTGTGGCAGTGATGGACCTTAATTTCCTTTAATAAACCTTTTATGTGCCACACTCTTAATGCCACGCCGGGCCCTCAGAGGTCCTGCTCATAATAGGTTCATTACTTTTGATTACTACAGCCTATTGAGACAAACAACTCCCAAACACTATAGATTACATTCTGTAAAAATGAATGTACCTCATTAGTTTGTAACACTTTTTCTCATAGACATGCTTCAACATTTTGTTTAAATTTGTTTGTCTGAAGGTAAAAATGTAGCTTTTACATCACACACCCTGAGATTATAACATGGACATTAATCAAAGATCAAATGAAGTTATCAGCGTATGAAAATATCACCATCGACTCATGATATAGCCAGATTTTTCTTTATGTGGCATTTTAAACATTTCCCTCTGTTTATAGTGTTATTTAATATAACTTGTTATATTTTTTGTAGTTTCTTATTTACTAGGTAGTCAACAATAATATGTCTATAACATGAAGCTACTGTAACTTAACACTAACAATAATAACTAGATTTAAATTTCTACATGAATTTCTGGAATATATCTAAAATTATTTATTAATTTATGTTTTGATACTTTTTTATCAATGCTGGAAGATCTGTCTTTGTTTTTGTTTTGTTACTGTTATTTGCATTTGCAGGGCTAACTACCATGCAGAAGTAGATTATGTTGCTGTGACTCATAAATGACCAAATTAGAACAAGAGTAGTTCAAATTATAAAACCAAATTAATTTCTCATATAAGCCATGGGAACTTTTAAATTTAAATAATATAAAACGACTATAAATAGGCATTGCACAGCTCAGCTTTGCCTATCTTTTGTCTCCTTATTCAAACATAAGAGCTTTAACTCTTCTTATTATATTCATATAATCTTGCATTACTTTTTTAATAAATTGTATTTATTTATTTTCATATAATTGTTTAATACAATTGTTTTACTAATCTGTTTTTGTCCATCGGTGGCTGGTAAACACAACAACACAAGCATGTTGAAGAGGAGTAGCTCATTACTAAACCCTGCTTTTGTGTTTTTTCTCTTTTTTTTTTCTTTTGATGATTAAAAGGGTAAATATCTCAAAACTTTAAAACTTTTATCAAGTCCAAATTCAGTTGAAACAATATTTCAATTGAGGCTGTCATCATTTTTCAAAAAAGCAGATTCAGCAGTACCTTTAAAAGAGAGTGTAACCTGTCAGCCACCCACAGTTCGGCATGAGTATAAACCAATCTCAGTTTGTGATCACTGTGGTCAAAAGAGCACTGACTCTCCACCACTAACAGAATCATTTTACTTATTCAAACTCTGTTACACAATCCTTTATACCTTTTCCCTCTCAAGCAAAACTTATTTTTCTACTTTCTATTTAAAATTTGAGCTGCATCTGTGCCATCTCTGCAACAGATTATTTACCTTTGAATGCAGTTTTCTGGGCGTTCTGTAGAAAAAAATGCCAGATCCAGACTCTTCACTCCGGCTGATGCTTTCACAGTTCTTATCTCTCAGAAAGTGATCATGTAATTCATCATCTGTAACACAGAAAAGACACAACAGTGTAAAATTTCAAGTCATGAAACTTATTCAAATAATAGAAAAGTTCAATCTCTAAAGCAGTTTTTTTTTTACTTAAATATTTCCTTCATTGGATGTGAACACACAGTAAGAAAAAGGTGGAACAACCATATTAATATCTAACATGAAATAAGGAACATGATGCAAATTGATTGCTTGACAGAGATCAAATTGCTTGCTTCTAATTAATACAAAATATCCAAGAGGGAAAACAAGCATGAACACAATGAGTACATTAAGCCTCTTCACTTCACAGATCTTATTACGGAATTATTTATTTCGGTTAGCTCTGAGAAACATACACACACACACACACACACCTTCTTAATTATAACTCACTGAGCGTTTCCCCAGAAAAACAAAACTGGGGAGAAAAGAAGGGGCTTGGGGGTGGATGGGGGAAGGGTTGGGGGTATTCACTCAGTTTCATTAGCATATGAAAAAAGACTTAGCCTACTACTATCCGGGCCGGTTCGTCATCTGCTGAATCATATTTATACCCCTCAACACACACACACACACACACACACATATGTACACACACGCCCCAACATAAATAATGTTTCTCAGAGGCCTGTTTCCCTGCGAATAGGGCAAATTTCTCTGGGGGAAGGGAGGCAGCCTGATGCTGAGAGTCTATGAGATTTTATATCTGTTAATCTGGCTGCTAACTGTCCTTGAGCCCAACCCATTCCCCCCTAACCCCATCTGCTAGCATTCCCACCACAGAGGAGAGAATGGGCTGTGACTGGGGATGCAAAAAGAGAGAGACCTTCCCAGTCCAGCAATCATGAATAACCATTGCCTTGCCCCATTATCAGAGAGCCTGGATCCAGGCTGAGACAGTGGAGAGCAAATGTGTGTAAAACACCCAACGTTCCTGACATTACTCTAACCACACTCACATTTTGTTGTGAGTGATGCTATTATTATTATTTTCATATAATGCCTTATTAATACGCCGCAGCTGCTGTGGATATTCATCACTGACCTTGAATCTTTGTGTCCCCCTGTTCCTAGCTTATCCGTGCACTTGGGACGCTCTCATATAATTAACACAGACATTATTGTGATGGAGTGAAAAACTCTGCACTGATACCTCATCTTGAAACCAATAAAGCAGGCCAGAGTAGCAAACTAAGATTCTGGTGACCATAAAATTAATTACATTATTTACATTTCCTTTAGATAGGGGGTACAGGCGAGAAGATAGAGGCAAATGAGATTACACAAAATAAGATTTCAAAATGTCAGTGCTGCACTCTCAACCAACCAACTGTTATTATTAGATTACTCTTTTAATATAATTACTGTCTAAGGCTGTGTGTGGAAACAATGCATACATAAAAAACAGGAGCCATGTATTAACTGATTCCCATCCTTTTCTCTGTGAGTCTTTTTCTCTTAACCTTTCTTCAACAGTATCATTTTGAATTATAGGGAACGGATGGGGGCTCTGTGCAAGGTCACTGTCTGGTGTATATACTCACCCCCTCCCCTCTCTACTTGTTTTTGTTTCCTCTTCCAGAAGCACACTGAGTGAAGGGTTAAAACTGGAATGGATTTAATTATGGAATGAATGGAATTATAATGCGCCTGCAGCAAGTTTTCCTCCTTATTTATTAAAGCAGCTGATGGGCCAGGTTTGATGAGCCACTTCTGGCATAATTGAGTCATCACACAAAGAGGGTTCCTCGCATTCAGAGTGGTTTTATCAGCAGCAAACAGACCTGATTACTGGCAATTACACTCTGATCTAGGGGAAGGAGAAAAAAAGGGTAAATGTGCGGGGTAACTTTTGTGTTTATAGTTTACCCCGGGAATAATTTTCACATTAATTTTACATGCTAAGTGTTTTCTGTTTATGTATAATAAAGAGCAAACGGCAGGAGATGGGACCTTTTACTTTCATATTTCCTTGTAATGAAGGTCTATAAGAATATATTTAACTGATCACAATTCATATTTACCCCATAGGAGGTTTGGAGTGTGTGTGGAGAGTGAGCTTAACATACAGTGTGTGTAGCTGAAGCTGAAAGGTGAGCTAACAGCAATATACCTGCTTGGAAAGCGCTCACAACTATTTTGTGGAAAGCGTAACATAAGTGATTGCTTTTGCAGTTTTTCATTGAGATGCAAATGGATTCATGGAGAGTAAATTAAGCCTTGGTCAGAGACTGAAATCAACTTTTGTTTAGAGTATTCAGATAAACAACTTTTCCTTCTCTCTCAATGAGTGTGTGTTGTTTTTTTTTATCTTTTACACCTTTTTTTTATTGTTTGTTTTTTTGTAACCACGAAGCCATCAGACATCCTGTCCCTAAAAAGCAGCTTGACCATCCAGGAACTAAAAGAGAGAAAAAAAAGGGGGTAAAAGAAAAACAAAAGTCTAAGAAGTTTAAATAATGGCAAAAGTTTTTTTGTCAACTGTGCTCGTAGTAAAATTTATAGTTTGTAGCAAACTTAATAGAAAGATTTCTATATATTTTCTGTGAATAATTATATCTTCTTTTAAATACAGAAAAGCTATATCTTAGTTTAAAGAAAAGATTCTGCCAACATTTTATAAGCATTCCTCTGTGTGATAGAGGTTTCTGGATTCATGCAGACACAGGCAAAATCTTGAAGTCAACTGCGATTTCAGAGATAACAGCCTCACAGCTACCCTGACGGCCAAGCAAAGTGTTTGTGCCTTTTGCCAAAGAGTACTTTTTTAGAGAAGCGTATTGGCATCTTATCACTTCTCCAAGACAGAGATGCTTCAATAAAAAAAACACAGCTCACAGAATTCTTAACAGACAATTAGGAGCCTGGCTAGCCACTATCGCTTCAATGATTTGTTATGATGGCATAACTACAGGGGAAACTTGTTATTGGACGCGGTTTGCAAGAGTCCCATGAAAGAGTCAGATGGTGACACCTTTGCCGAGGTGATTTATGAATCTTGTAATCGCTTTCCAAAGTCACCCCAAAGCCTTCCCTCTAAATTGAGTTCATCTGGAGCCGGACCACACAGAGGCACGAAGTCCAGATTGTTTCTTCTGACATCAAAGAGCCAATTTCTGTTTTTTGACCACATTTCTGGTGCTTTTAGTCTCCTCATCTTATGAAAGGAGACTAGATGATATGCTATTTTATTTGTGAATTTCAATCCAATTAAGAACACCAAAATATTGAGACAAATAAAATTTGTATCCTCTATCACTGCACCATCCATCAATAGCATAATAAATGAAGCAGTAGACAATTCATCCATTGGCAAGACTCCAGCTTTCCAAGCCACTCTTATATTAGCCCGAATCTTTGAATTCTATCATGAACATGGTTTTTCAAACCTGTCTAATTTAGGGACAGGTGTTTGGGGAAAAAGAAGTTCCAGCCCTTGTGCGACAATGAGCAGAGTAATCCTGCTCATTGTTCCTGCCCGAGGTGCCCCTTTCATGGAGGAGGTTGTATGAATGCTACCAGGTGGTCTGCCATTTGAAGAAACGTAGTAACCGTTCTAGCTAATCCCCCATCACAAAAGGCAGGTCTCTAGTGCTCTGGGGCTCTCCAGGGCAAAGGGAAAAGTTTACCTCAAACACACAGTGTCTGAAAGGAGTCAGGGACTCGAGCAGTGATTCCTAATCAGATTGCGCTGAAGTGAACAGCTCGCATGGCAGCTGTAGTTTTCCCAGGGTTAATTACCTTTCACTGCTCTCTCTAAATGAGTCAGCTGTTCCTGTCATTAAACAACTCCACTCTATCTCTGCTCCTCTGTCCTCCTCACACATGTGCACATGTGCACACGGCTGTGCACGATCACACACACTAACCCTTATGCATAAAGAGATGCACCTTTCACCCATTAGTTTGAATGTGATGGGAATGCTGATCAAAGACTTTGACAACATCATTTATTTGGATATTATCTTGACTTTGATTGATATACTTATCAGTCAGTGGAAAACAAATGGCGGTAGCTGGCTTTTTTTCTTTCTGATTTTTATGCATACAGAAGGCAGTAGTCCCAATGCACCTCCCCTTCCTTGTTACAGAAGAATAATACCAATCTGTCAAGGTCTTATTCTAAACAGCTCCTTTAGTACTAATTAAGTGCATATAGGAGGCAAACGTGTTCACATATGTGCACACACAAACATGAGCATACGTACATACACAAAAAACATGTGGATGTACATACATGCAGTCCAGCTCTGATATAGTTATGCTGTCATCAAGTCTGAACAATCTGTCTGCTTACTGAGCTCAGTGGCTCAGGATGTTGGGGGAGTTTTAAGTGATTTTTGCCACTGTATGGTAAAATCCCTTGGCCACCTGGATTACAAACTCTAGTCCTTTAACTCATGCCAGTATAAATCCGTGTTAACTCGGATTTACCTCTGGCATATGAATTCTCAATCTGCGTAAGCTTTGTTTGGAATGAGTTGAACATAAGTATTTCATGTGGTAAGGATGCCCAGTGGTGAATTCCTATTTCTGTGAAACACGTGGTGGGAGACAGTTTGGGACCAAATCAGATATCAAAACAACTTTAAAACCTGAAGCAGCATTTTATTACAAATGAGAGGTGACACCACTACAGCCACTCATATCCAGGTGGAAGTGTGCAACATTGCGCTGTGAAATCCACGCAACCATGGTGACTGATATAAACTTAGAAGGCGGTCAAGACTTTAATCAGATTCCTTACACCAAGATTTTGCATTGCTTATTGTGAGACAAACATTATTTGCTCAGTTGTTCAAACACAAGTCCTGGTCTGCTACCAAAATGATCATGATAAAATAAAATATGGCATGAGCAGCCTGGAGGATCTAAATTAAGTATTATCCAATCTCTCACACTCATGCACACATACACACTTCTGGGATAGAAGAGTTAAGCCAGACTATTTTGTACTTAAAAGGTTAGTGGGGCTGTTTTGTGAGTTTGATCCATGCTTGCCAAATCAGCAGATGGTCCATGAATATGATTATATGCATCAATAAAAGGAGTAATCTTTGACAAAATGTAAATTTGACTTAAGTCCAGGGTTTAATATACACCATGGACTTTAACCCACTTTCCAGCTTGACAGTAAAGCTTGATAAGCTAATGCACTTGAAATTTGTACAACAATATTTACTGTTCTACTATTCTGAAAAGAATTAAAAGTAGTGAGAGAAAAGGTAAAACATACTTTCTATGTTAAAAAAATCTGCTGGTAAATTATGATGCAACATCTTTTCACTTTTAAGTGAGGAATTAAGTAGTTTATCAGTCAATTGCAACTGAGCCTTAGTGCTTAACAAGATGCTTCCTCTGTCTTGTCTCTGTTACACTTTACATTTGAGTGATTTTTAATTAAACATTTGGAAAGAACCGAATGAATCTTTACTCAATAATCAACAATGAACTATCTTTAATAAAAAATAAAAACTCACCATAACAAATACAAAAACAAAGATAATTAACCAGTATTGTTTTTCTAAACAAAAACAAGTCATAGTTGTGATACAAACTCTCAGAAAGTTAAAAGCAGACAGAAGGCTTTAGAAGCCATTTAGAAGTTAACAGTGATAAAGTAAAATGTGTTGATCTTACTCTGAGTGTCATAAAACAGCATCACTGTTATTGACCCGGCCATGAAGCTACTTATCTGAGCCTGAGGCTTACATAGCACAGCACATCCCTACACAGACAAACAGAATCACTTGTCTCCTACGTCTAAATGCTCTCACGTTAACATGTCCGACAGGGCAGAATTGCAAGCTCGACTTACCGTGCCCCTTTTAGCCTTTGTTTTCCATCTCGTGGGGACATCGGGGGAGGAGATGGAGCAGAAGGATACAGAGGTGGGGTACAGGGTATTCCAGAGTCTCCCTACTCTAAGAGCGTGTTTGGTTGGAGTGTGTGTGTGTGTGTGTGTGACTGTGTGTATGAAGGGACACTGTGATATTCCCCCGAAACTCAAAGCTTTTTTATTTATTTTTTGCCTTTTCTTTTTCTTTTTTTTTTTGCCTTTGTGTCATTCACTTAACAACCAATCTCATTAGCTGCTAGGCTACAATGGGCTGAATTATTTTCTGTGTAAATACAACACATTGTGATCTCCAAGGTAAGATCTCGGAAGGTCTTCTTAATGACATAAACTAAAGTCACCCCCAGAAATAAGAAAAAAAAATCTGTTACCACCACTAAAAAGATTGACATACAGCAGTCATGAAGAGTGATTTATATACCCTGATGATCTACAGTGAAGATAATGTTAATGTGTAATGATATGACCAGTTAAAGTAACATGGTGATCTACATGTGTAGCCATGATAAGACATGGAAAGAATAGATGGATGATGGATGTGTAGTCCCAACCAGTACTGCTTTTTTTTTTTTTTTTAAGATTTTTGGAATAAATTGTATGACGATAAGGAATTGACTAAAACTAGATTTGTGAAATTGTTTACAGATTTTGCCTTTTCACAAATCTCCCATTGCCGCGGTTATTGGTGCAGAACCATGAATGCCTGCAAAATGTAACTATTGTAAGTACTTGAAGTCATGACAGCTGTCTATAAGCATTGGGGACATGTCTATTGGCCAACTTGACCCTTGTTAGAAAACAAAACAAATACAAAAAGAAAATACTGCAGCCTGGGACTGCCGAGCCGGGTCACTGGAGATTTTCCAGACAAACGCCGCACAGGGGAGGGGAGGGGAGGGGAGGAAGAATAAAAAGGACAGGCTCAGAATCTCATTTTAACAGACCGCACACAATCTGGGCTCCCACAGAACTATCTCTGCCTGACCGCTTTCTATTTATCCCTTATCAGTGTTTACCAACCGCTAGTTTTCTTTCATTCACACTGTGAGGCAGTTCTCTTACTATCAGTCAACAGCTGACACCGTGGAACAGCCTCAAAGGCAAGAGGAAGGGATCAAAACTAAACCAAAGCTGTTTAAACAATACAACAGAGGAAATAAATTCATAAATCCTAATTCTTCCCAACCCACAAGGGTATAAGCAGATCCTTTATAGTTAGGCCAACAAACAAAACCACAGCCAATGAGGTACATTACAGTCAAGGTAAATTCTGAAATATATTTAGAATAAAGAAAGGCAGAAAAAAAATCCCATGTAATATTAATTGGGAACATTTCATAGTCTTGCCCTGTCAAGCAAATATACATTTTCACTAAAAGGATTTTTCTGCTGTCTTTTATGATCCTTTCAGGAAAATCCCACTTGATTAAACACTGGCAATATTTTAGATCATGTTGTATATTACTAACGGGCTAAAAAATATTAGTTGTCCTATACACAACTCAAAAATTTTATGAAAAATTTAGGAAGCTACAAAGATCATTAAATGCCAATTTAACAATCTGATTTGGAAAAGTAAACTTTTACAACAACAAAAAGAAATAATAAGCATTTTAGCAGTTATTGGTTTATTTATGTATTAAAATGTGCTCTACAATCCAAAATACATAATTTACAATCATATTTGTTTAATTATATAATAAATTCTAATGGGTGTAATGTCATTAAAATTATTCTGATTTCTGTGATTAATTCTTGACATGATATGGATTACTATTTACACAGAACTGATTGTAAACAATATAATGGGCTGTACAAAAATACTTTTTAAAATATAAATATAATGGCACCGAGTAGAATAAAATAATCAGATATCATTTATACTGTTGCTTTCCATGTTTTCCTGTAGGACACACAAACATCCCTGTTTTTGTGGAATACTGTTCAAAAGTTAAGTAATTAATTACATTTATCCTTTCACCAGCTGCTCAACAGCAGATGGATCATTTCTGAAACCTTGTTGAATTAAATCCACATAATTCATTTTCCTGGATTAACTAACTAAAGTTTGAGTAGGGGGAAAACAGGTAACACAATGTGCATTAAACTAGCTTGTCTGCGGAGCTTTTTGTGTGCGATCCTGTTGTTTTCAATGTGACTACCCGACGGCGATTGACTTACAATTAAAATAAGTGCTTAAATTTTTTTTTTTATGTGATTCTGAAGCTTGAAAAACTTTGAATAACGAAAGATATATACAAACTAAAATGTCCAACATAGACATTTAGAATGTTGTGCAGTTGTGCAAAGAGTTACTGTAAGTATAAGTTTATGCATATACAGTATTTAATTGGGCAGCAGGTACCATGGACAGTTCCTGTAGGCAAACAGTGGTTAATGTGTTGTGTAGCAACTAACATCTCTTAGCTTTGAAGAGGAGGGTATAAAGAGCAGAGAAATAATACCTTTTTTCTTATCACTGCTTTGCCACACAGACCAGCCACAGCCTGTCCTGCTTTTATAATTAAAACAAAGTGTTGAGGTGCAACTTTGAAACCTTACTGTATTTTATGTTAAAATCACTGTTAAAAAAACTTTAAGAAATATTTTTAAGATGTGGCTCTTCCACTAAAAGCTGTATTATGCCTATTGTGGGTTTTTTTTTCATGTCCCTCGTGAGATTTAAGTAGTGAAATGAGTTGATGTGATTAAATCAGAACAGAGTGGCATTTTTATGCATTTTACAACTGAGTGAAATCCAAAATAATTCTTAAGACACAAAAAAGTGACAGATAATGTCTAAAAAAGACATGGCAACAGATATGACTTTCAGATATACCAGATATTGTCAGTTTATATGAATATTCAATCTGACATTATTTTTTATTTACTGCAGCTCAAAATAATGAAAAAAATATAAAAAACAATCTAATTAGGATAACTAAGTTCAACCATTTAATCCTGAACACCCTAAACTCTCATTTTCAGAAAATCCTGATACTTCTCAACATGGATCAACTTAAAGATGGGTGATATGAGCAAATTTTGAGTCATTAGCATGCTTCAAGTTTGTAGTAAATGATGAACTTTTTTAACCAGCAACCAGCCTCCTAAATCAATAGTTGCTCTGGAGACTGTTGAGTGCTTTGACCCCTCACAATTTGTTCAAAGCAAAGTCTTGTCCACATCTGACACAAAAGTTCACTTTTTTACGCTATTTTACTATCACTCCACATTCAGCATTAGCATGATGTTTTACAACTTGACCACAGTAATAAAGCAAATAATAGCAGAAATTTAGGATAATATAAGTTTCTTTGCTAAAGCTGAATTTGTACAAAACTAATATCTGCCCTACGACTATAAAACAATAACAGATTTTGAAGATTATTTTGCTGTTGGACTACGTTCAGTATTAGCATACAGTTTTCAAACTTACAGTACAAAGCAAATTACAGAGAACCAGAACAGGATGCAATAAAATACTTGGCTGACTGCTCAAACATGTTGTTGGAACACAGAGTAAATGTTTAAGTGCATTAGGCTCAGTGGTCTTGTATGTACAGCTGTCACTGTCAAAGCCAGAGGCAACCTGACTTGTCTTTGTCTCTACACACAATACGAACATGTGTTCTTCTAAGACAAGCTTATATAAGCAAATGTAGTGAATCTAATCTAGGTAGACAGTATCTCATACTATCTGCTTGATCAAAAATAGGTCACGCCTTTCAAAAAGCAGTTTGAGCCATTTAATCTCCTCTCAAACTGTCTGAAACCTGGACAGAAGCTGCGCTCGCTTTCCAGCAAAGATTTTAAGAACACTGGTCTACATCGGGCATACGCTGTATCATCACAATCAAAACAACATTTACTAAATATCCCCTGACACAGTTCTAAAGAATTGTCAGCACACTTCTTTTTTACAGAGTCACATGAAATCCACAGAAAACAAGTTGAGCAGCTGAGGAAAATCTGAGTGTAAATCTGAAGTTTTGCACACTTATAAATTTCAGCTCCTGTTTTGGACTTGATTACACGGCATCTAACAGCATGAGCTAAAAGCCTTGTCATTCACATAAGCGATACAACGTATCAGTGATGATAAATGCTGACCAAACTGACAGTATATTAAATAAAAAGAACTTTGACACCAACCTATTGCTGTGATCCAAAAAGTTTGATTTTCTCCCAGTCTCTTGATAGCTGAGCTGGTGCTGTGGCTTTGAAAGGTAGTCCCCAGGAATATGACATACTGTGCCTTTGACAGCCTCGAGATAAGCACCTGCGTTTGGGTCCCTTTTTACGTCACACCTCCCCATTCACAGCCCTTCAACATGATGCACATTTGCACATCAACAGCCACCAACCCCCCTCCTCGCTCTACTCCCACATCCGCAAACACACAAACAGGCACACAAGAAGGCAGATGCGTGCACTAGCCTCTACTCATGCGCGCGTACGCTCATACAGACACATGCACAGACACCACAGATTTGTGTGCGCTCACTGAGGACACATACTACATGCAGGCACATGGACACATGTATACACTCACAGGTAATTTGTTCAACTCCTTTAGCCTTATTTATTTATAAATCTGATATTTTATATAATAAATTATTTTATGTCTTTCAAAAAATTTACTTTCACTTGCTTTGTCGTAAGACCAGGGCATATGCCCTCCCAAGCTCCTCATACATCACTCATCATGCAAATGAGAGGGAATGTCACTCCTCAGCAGCAGATGGCCAGGGATGATAACAATGGCTCAACAGACCAGTTTCAATGTCTGAGACTTTATCGCTACGGCAACAACAAAAATAGATGATATTAGATGTCTGTGAATTTGATTTCCCCCTTTTTTTATGTTTGTACCTGTCACATGTTTTCACCACTTTGGAGCATTTGAATATAAAAAGCTTTGTCTGAGATTTTCTATCATTGGAGACAAGCTATCAGTAAAAGGCAGAAACCTGGAAATGATTTTTGGTGACTACAGAAAGCTGCTGCCTTGCAGTTATTCAAGTAATTAGGTGTAATTCCTCCCTGTAGGCCATGTTAGCCTCCTGAGTTAGCTCATGCGTTCGACAGGCCTGGATAGAGACAGGGAAGAATAAAAGAAGAAAGGGGCCCAGAGAAATCACAAATGCAGCTTTTCAAACACACCCCACCCAAGCCAAAGTGATGTCACCCTGCGTCCTGCTGACTCCTGTTCATACAAGCCCCCATAGCAGAGAGTAAACAGTGGAAGCGTTTAGCAAACAGGGCCAGATTACAATGACAATGGCAACCACACTTCTGGGTGGAGCCTGGGGCGAGGGGGCAAAAGAGGAGGGGTGGGGGCGGGGGGGCGGGGAGGTCGGTGTAGCTCAGGATTTAAAATAAGTGATACCCATGAGGGGGCCACCCTCATGATTGAAGCGTAGCCCTTCCCCAGGCTAGTGGCCACCCAAACATCCCCCCCACCCCCACTCCCTGGAGACTGACGTGCAAACACAATATGTAATAATAATGAATTTTCATTTCTTTTTTTCTGTGATTGGTGTTTTTGGTTATGCAAGGCCGGGGACTTGAGGACTAAGAATATCATTACTTAAGGTTTGGCAGTTGATCATCACCTTGTTTAATGCCTCATTTGAAAGTCTAATTTCTAACTGTCTTCAAGAGCCAATTCATGGTACACTGTGAAAGAGACATACAAAGAGAGCAGACATGCTCTGGTTTACTCTCTTTTCACCGCTTGTTCCTGATAATTGTACAAAAACATGTAAGTAAGGAATCATCAATCTAAGAATTTTATCAAACAGCATGTACTTTGTTTGTTAATGCAGACAATCTCACAACCAGCTTGTTCTAGGGATGATTATTTCATGTTCTGGACTAGGCATAAGCATTGTTTGAGGCAAAAAGGAATCAACTCATGGCAAGTAATCTTGACACATCATGGGAGAGCAACATATTGAAGACTACAAAACAACATCATTACAAAATGTAACATTTTCTTTTGGCCTTAACATTTGTTGAAATCAAATAAAAAAAAAAAAACAGAGAGAGAAAGAGAGAGAGAACTCATTCAGGGCCGACACACAACATAAACTAGTGTTTTGTCAAGCTATTTCATGAACTGAAAATGTGGGCATAACTAGAGAGAGCTGATGGAGAAATGAAAGAGAAGTGGGTTGGACAAAATTACATGTCAAACAAGGGTTCACATTTAAAAAGTCTAGCTCATATTTGTAGAAAGTGTTTGATTGCATTTAGAAAGGTATTACAATGGGTCACATCTGTGTCTAAAAGCTTTTTGCATTCTGCTGCAAATTATGTAAGCAAAGTGAAGTGTCACGGCACCCTGTTGTTTTGAGCACTATACCTTCCTCCTGTGAAACCTACACAAATATGTTTAACTGAATTCTCCTAATGCAATGCAGGATCAAAATGTCAGAGATATAACTTCAACAAACCCCCTCACTCAACAACCCGCCCAATAATTTCAACAAAGCAACACGACTAATTTCACATGGCAGCCTGTATATCCAACAACAATGCATATCTTCTGTGCTATTGAAAACTATTGATGTGTACAAATCTATAACAAATTGTGGTTAATTTTAGCTATAAAGCTTCAAACGTGGTCGACCATGACACACATGCTTCTTCTTGGTGGTACTGAACACTCATTGTGCAACCACTTGATGCCGCTTGTTCATCACACAAAGTCACATTAAAGCAGTGAATTAAATTTTAAAAAATATAGTTGCATTATGCAAATATGATAAAAAGAAAAAATAGAAAAATGTAAGTACATGTTGATGTTTATGTTGATATGGCTCCAGGATGTGGTACCATCTTTATGTTAATGTCAACAGACAGGGAATATTCTTTTTGAAAATACAGTACGTTTTTCATGGGGATCATTATTTACACTGCATGTCTCTGAGTCTCAGTTAAAAGAAATGATTAGATTACTTCCCAGCAATTCCCCTGTAGGGCGAATGTGCGTGACCGTGGGCAACCTTACAATTTGTTTATTCAGTGTCCTTTGAAGACACTTCAATTACATTTGAAATGTTTTATGGACAAATTAAGAATTTTTTCTCTTTCCACCATGAGCTGACACCACTGGAACTACTGCTAGCGCTGGAATAAACTGGTTGTCCAAATTCATCAAAATCTATGAAAATGTTTCAGGTCACCTAATTTAGACTTTTGCTGTGTTAAATAAATAGATGTATGAAATAAAATCAGAATTTAATGTTTGTCAGTGGAAACACCTGCTTACTAAAACTACATAGAGTAGAAACATTAATTAACACTGTTAAATTTCATAATTATCCATAACACTGGAGGTTGGAGCGATCCATCATCCATAAAAAAAAAAAATAAAAACAGCCATTTATTAAAAAAAAAAATCAAAGCATCTGCTTGTTCACATCTAAATTGAACACTGACTTCTATCAGGCGATGTCTGACTTGCATCTGTTACTGCCACACCACATCATTACTACTGCTGTAGTGATAGTGAAGGCCGAGAATATATTTGCTTTTTAATTACGTGTACCTGTGGTTATCATGGATGCTGCACATATTTTGTATTTGTTTGAAGCATTTGTGCACATCTTTAGAGATTAACACTATGTGTTAGCAAGCGATGATGTTCAAATAACCACTAGGGGCGGTGTGGGGACCAGTTTAACCAGCTGTCATGCCACAGGGTCAATAGCATAAAAGTGACATAAGGTTTCTAAGACAATACAAGTGTGCTTGGGTTTATGGTCCTACATACCATCTATGATACTATTGCTGTTATTTTTTCTGCTGTGATGTCATAGTTAACTAAATACTAACCTCCTCTATTGTGTTTATTGTTTTGTTTACACCCTACAAATTAAGCAGCGTTATCCTTTTTGAGTTCTCTGATTCACCTCCTTGTGGATTCCTCTGGTAACAATTTTAGAACACAAGCAAGTTTGTTAACAATTACACTCACCAGTTGTCTACCTGAACGTGAGGTTAAAAAGCCAAAATATTCTTGGTCTAACAATGCAATTAAACAGGGGGTTAATACTTGTTTTCCTTGTTTACTGCACTTAAATAAAAGCATTGCATCACAACTAACTTTACCAAAATCCAGTTTTACAAAATATGATGGGGAACTAAATTCCAAGATTTAGAAGTATAGAAGAGATGCAAGGAAATCAAAATTCACCTTCATCTATTAATTTTCTGAAAATCATCATCATGTATCATGTTTTTTGCTGAGACAAACTGGCCTAAGTTTTCCAAGATCAAACTTATGATTAACATATACACCTGATCAAACTTGTACTTTGTGATGTAAAAACCCTACTAACAACCATTTCTTCTATACACAGAAAACTAAAGTTAAATGCTAATTCCTAAACCTGTGTAATTACAGAGTGCAGGTCTAAATCCAAGCATCCAAGCGGTCACAGCTGGGTTATATTTACAGCTTTCAACTGAGATTATCTGATTGCTTACATTTAACAAATCGATTCCTGACTGGTCACTCAATATCTTCCCTTTCATAGGCTGTGGGCTGACTTTGTTGTGTCATTGAAAGGTTAGGTGGGGGCCTCTGGGAAGGGGGTTTCTGTCCATCTTTTCTAGCCAGGCAGGCAAACAATGAAGCAGACACGCCTATAAATGGTGAGATGTGAGCTTGGATTTTCAGCCAAAAATGAGCATCTAAACAATGGTAACAGGTGTGTATAAATGTGTGCTTCAGTAATGACCTTGGTGGCTGTAATAGCACGTCTAGACACAACTAAAAGGATGCATTTCTATTTTGCCTCATGAGTCCAGGGGGTGCTTACTGCTCATTGCAAGAACCTAGGGATCAGATATGCCAATTGTTAGTTCTAAAAACCAGAAAATGTCTTAGTTAGTGTAGCTAACTAAATAGGTTTCTCCATGATGCAGCAGGCATTTAATAGCATCATAAAAGTTCAGCCTGCCACTTACATTTGTAACACTGTGGGCATAATAAGCTAAAATCATCTTAAGTATTCTGAGATATGCACTTGAATAAACAGAAAAACCTCCATCAAATGGATGGCTTGTAATTGTTGATTGCACCAGATACAGGAAGCTTTGTGACATGAACTAAAATGCTAATGGCCTTTGAACAAAACAAAGAAATTGATTATGAAGTAAGTTTCTCCAGCACAAGTAGCCGGTTGTAAGTGATTAATGAGGGCGGGTCATTGATTTGCTTTTGTTTAGATCTTGGTTAACTTTCTAGATACACAATTATCATTTGTTTCCAAACAATAAATCCAATCTAGCTTGAGCAAATTAAACTTCCCTATGGCCTCTTCTGTGTCATTTTAAATGTGAAATTGGTTATTATCGAAAGGCATTGCATGTAAATGTGCTTTTTCTGTTTGTTATATTTCTGATTAGATATTGTTTTTCTCAGTATATTGGAAGGTGAGAACTTTAAAAGATTCAAAACAGTTGTTCACAAGGGTCTGCATGACTCGTCAGCTACTGTGACAACAACTGTGATGAGTTATTTTTCCAGCTCATATTTAAATAGCTGTATGTCTTACATCCACACTATCTGGAACATAGCAAAACTGCTGTCTTCATGTTGTCTAAAACATTCAAAAATGTTGTGTATTTGTTAGCACAGCTCATATTACCTATCTTTACATTAGCTAAAGGTTGGTAAAAATGAGTCTGAGATACTGCAGCACAATGAACTTTATATTTCTGTGTATTTGCAAGTCAAATTTCAGTGTTACAGACGACTTTTCTTAGAGGCTTTTGCCATATTTCTCGGCTTTACAACTTTAAAAACTTCCACAGATCCAGACATTTATACTTCCTGATTTCTCGCATCATCTCTCCAAGATAGTGATAATACGATTTCTGTGTTTTTCGCTGTTGAGAAACAAACTGGATTATGAACAGATCACTACATAAACAGCTTTCTAAAAGGAGGCAGCTATTTTAAAAAAGGCTGAAGAAATGCAAAGAGGGATTTAAATTTTAATTTGAATTTATTCCAGCAAGTGAAAGGTTCTTTTGAGAGGGGATTTCAGCAAAGATGATGGTATTTAAAAGTGATAAACAAGCATCTAAACCTCCAGTGGAAAACAGTCATTTTGCTTCTTTCTAGTGTAGGGGGGAATTGAGCTCGCTATGGTCACATCCAAAAAATAAGAATAAGTAATAGTAGTAATTAAAATGTAAATATGTGAGATTTTTCAACTGATTTCTGTCATAAAGTGTACAATTACTGTTTTGTTTTGACCCACCTTTTGACTGGATGAATAGCTTTATGTCCTTAGGTGAATATTCATGTTCTCTGTGTACTTGGCATTGCATACTTTATACTATATTGGATGCTATAAAAATATTTCACACTTATCACATGCAATTTAAATCCTGACAGAGGAACACCAGTCAAAGTTCAAAATTAAATGCCTTACAAATCAGAATTTAAGTTAATTATATGTTCTTGTGCAGTTTAAGAGAGTATATCTGACAAAAAAAAAAGGGGGAATTTGTGGGGACAGTGACTCACTTTAGGCAGCCACATGTCACATTTGTGTGACAAGGAACGACAAAACAAGCTTGTCATCTGCTATATTTGTAATATGTGGATTATAATGCTGTGACTGAATTTCAAGTGCGTCTATTCTCTTCTGGATGACCATTAAACTTAAGCAGAGAAACCTATGCCACACAAGAAAGACAAAGAGTTACATCATTTTGTTGAACAGTTAATCCGATCATGGACACTCTGTGTGCATTTGCTATCTTCGAAAAATGCCAGCAAAGGCGCTAAGTAAACCTATTTTACAAGACTCCCTCACAAGGATACAGTGCCAGTATTGGGATAAAATTTCACACAGCAGCATGGCTCAGTCACATAACCTAAGCAGGCTTAGGAAAATGGAGCACAACAAAGTATTGCACTTTCTTCCTGTACGTCTGTTGCAGCATACAAAATGCTCAAATGACTGATGTCAGTTTCAGCATGAAAGCCAAAGAGAACTAATGGCTGAATAGCATGTAGATACTGTTGTTAATGCTCTGAGTTGTTTAAAATGGTAGATTATGGAAGTGTGCACCTGGCATTCTGCAGGCTAGCCTGGCAACACTCCTCCCTTATAATTATAATGAACACACAGTAATTCAGGGTTGAGGCTGAAATACGAATGATGTCCTTTGAGACAGCTTGTTTTAATGGCTATGCAGAAGAGTTCCTAGAAGTGCAGATGGCAGATGCAGTGCCTTTGAAGCTATTTACAGATTGTACACTACAAGGTATGGAACGACCATAGTGTGAGGCCATATTGCTTTTATGTGGTCCTGAATTAGACATTAGGCTGCTTAAAAATAAATAAAAAAAACATATAAATAAAAAATTTTAATTAAAAAATAAAGAGGCTATATTTAGAATATTTTACAGTAATATTGACAGAACATTATACTTTAAAAAATTAGGTGGCAAAGTTGGAAATAAAGACACTGGCCCAGGAAAGAATACACTGCATGTGTATTTCATCCAGATAGCCTTGTGTTCTTAGTTTGTCCACATAGGGGTGCATTTTCTCACAACTTGGGTCCTTGTGTATTTTATCTTGACAGTCAGGCAGAAGCCTGATTTCATCTCTTTGTGTTTGTAATGCACCCTTTACAATATATGTAAGATGATATCCTGCAAATAAGTTGGTAAAAAAAATGCTACAATAATTTAAAAAAACATTGTGTATAAATATAAAGAAATGATGTCAGCTTATATTTAAATGTTTTTCCTGTTATTAAAATCTAATAACATGGCAGTGTTCAACAGTAAAATATTTGTACCCGTTTGCACTGAAAATATTCAACCAGTGTATTTTTTTCTCTCCCTTTATATACACATTTAATGTATCTCCATCGCTGGCACATTCCCAAATACATATAAAAGAGCGTGGAGCCTTTGAATCAGTCCACTGGTGTGATACAAGAGTAGGTATTGAAACAACAAAAATGTTAACTCTTAGAAAAAGTTTTGCCGCATTAAAGTCACATAGGACCCACATTAGCATGTGAAAAGAATAAACAGGAGCATTCTCAG
This sequence comes from Rhadinocentrus ornatus, assembly GCA_037177495.1. NCBI lineage: Eukaryota > Metazoa > Chordata > Actinopteri > Atheriniformes > Melanotaeniidae > Rhadinocentrus > Rhadinocentrus ornatus. The sequence continues at coordinate 18,795,592 of JBAMHW010000008.1, forward strand.
TTACACACTCCACCTGGCTGCTAACCAACGTCCTTGTCAGAAGTCCACCCACCACACTGGCTAACACTGAAAGACCTCCTGGGGACCGCAGTGACCATTCACTCGGTTCTCTCTTTTTCCCATGCACCTGTGACTGTTTTTGTGTTTGCTATTTTTTGCTTTGTCTTTTTCTGGCAACACTGTATCATCGGAGACACACTCTCCCTCAAAAGGAATTCTCCTGCCCAACAATGTGGTTTGTTTGTTCACTGGATATGGCAGGCCAGAGAGTCAAACGGAAAGAAAAAAAAGAAAGAAAGAAAAAAGAAAATCAAGTCACCACAATAATAATTAAAATTGCCACAGGAAAATATAAGCTGGTGGAGGTAGCACTACGACTGAATTCAAAATAAGAAAAAAAGGTACTTTTACCAACTGATTTCTTAGCGAGCTGGGGGGCTTCACAGGTGCAGTTGGAAAGGCCTGCCTCCTTACTCTCCTCGGAAGGCTCATCCGGCTTCTCCATGGTCCTGGACCTTAGAGAGCTGCTTTTCCATTTTCCAAAGGACTTTGCCACAATCGCTTTGTCCGCTCCTTTCATTGTTTTCTGTAAAACACATTTACAGCATGACTTCCCAGGTTTATCCCTCTTGTGAGCCATCTGCCCCCTTTTTTGGCTCTCAATAAACCTGGGCTCATCTTTCCCAAACCCAAAGTAAGAGAGAATTAGGGCATTGTGTGCATATGCATTCTCTTAAGCATTCCAGAAAATTTCCTGATTGCCCTGGCATCTTTTTTAGAGAGCGCTTGGACATTGTTTTTCTCCTGACATTTTGCAATCCTGTGTGGAGAGTCAGACTGATTGAAACAGTTTAAAACAATACTTTGCAAAGTACCCTCACAGCAAACAGTAGATGGGAAAGGAAAAAAACAAACATGTTTTCAAATTTAATCCAACTTAAAGGAAATAAAAATAGCACATTATGCTCTAATTGAGTGCTGTACAGTCCGCAAATACTATTACAAGGCCGATCAGGATTAGCAGTGGAACATACCTAGTTATCTATTTCTGAGTGCCAAGACTGCTTGCAGTGGGCAACTAAATTTCAAAAGCTGGCAAATCCAGTTGTCTCCAAAATACAGAAAGTACTTAAATCCAGAGCTAACAGAAGAAAAAGACGGATAAAGGGTGCTCTGCATATCACCGAAAAGCTTGTGCACTTTTCAGAATCACTGGCTAGGTTAAACAAATATGCTAAGTAGAGATCAAAACAATCCTTTGATCTGCAGCCTAGTTTTCAGAGGAATGGCTTGGCTGTTGTTGTAAATAACTTGTATAAATCTATATACCATTTGCCTTCAGGTAATATCAAAAGTGCCAGGGATTCACAGGCAAATACCTTGTGGTTAGGAAATAGATCAGATAAAAGCATATAAATATTTCAGCAACACTGCACTCTGTCATTTCCCGCATTATAACTCAGGTTTTTAACCCCCTATGACGATTATACTTATTTCATTCTACCACAAAGACACAACTGAGTACTATCTAATAACAAAAAATGACTTTCTACCACTTTCTACTTTGTAGTATGGAAAAGGGCTCCTACCTCCAGCATGCCATTCAGGTCAAACACAGTGTAAAACATTGTGCTAAACTTCATACAAAAGAGGCTTGAAGAATCAGAATGCAGAAGCTATGCAACTTGCTGACTAACTTTGCCCTCTGTTTTGATCGAGCACACAAAGAAAAACGCTGTCCATTCAAAACAGACAGCATAACTCTTTTCAGAGAGGGGGGACCATGAACAAACGGGGCCATGTCCTGAGCTGCAGTCAGTTTCCCGTCAGGCCTGCACAGAGCACGGTGAGGGCCGCAGGGACTGGGACCGGCTGACACCACTCTCACAGGCAACAGAACAACTTTTGTGCACTTTTCTTTTTTTTTAATCCTTTCTCTCCCTAAATTTGACAAGTTTGTTTTGTTTTACTGGTTGTTTTTTGTTTGTTTTTTTCTTTTTCTCAAAGCTTTGTGTACCTCAGCCTCCTTTGGTCATGCGTTTTACATATACATATATGGATACTTTAATAAAACTAAAAAAATTTCCAAACTAATCTAACAGCTTAGTAAGAGCTCCTTAACTAGCAATGTATTATCTCATAACCAGCAAAAGTATTTAAACTATTAATTTGGTTTAAAAGATTTATAAAACATTTTTTTAACATATGCACACATAATGTAAATTAAGCATTAAAAAAAAAAGATAGCCATGTTATTAAAGCTGATTTAAATTTGATAATGAGCTGTGGAACAGAAAATCTGATGCTAACTAGCTTACACAGACTGGCTAATTAGCTTACTTTAACTCCAGCAAAACATTGTCAACTCAGGAGCAGCTTTAACTAAACCATCCCTGGTTTCTTGGCAAATGGAAACAAAGCGTTGTGGATCATGTGGCTAAAACAACAGATATGACACTCCAAGACAAGCTAATAATTATGTTACAATAAGTGTGATATAGAATAAATATTTATATCATGATAAAAACAGACTTGTGATAATACCAAAAGCTAATTGATGGCATTGTATTGATGCCTTGCTTTGCCATCAGTTAATGTAGTTGTGTTTACACTGTCCATTAACTATTCTGGCCATCTTGAACATTTACGGTTACACAACTGCCCTATTACCTGCACCTGTATTTGAAATGTTTCAATAATTTGCCAATATATATTGACTAGACACATGCTGACCAATCTTGAAAATTTACTTGACTGACAGCATAATTTTCTTTTTAAGATTTTGTTTAGAGTTTACAATATTGTTAACATGACTCCCCCTAACCACTATGTCAGTACAAACACAACTTAATTAAGGAGATAATGTAAAATTGATGATCCTTTGGCTGAACTAGTGCAGACTAAATTGTGTGGTGGGTATGGAAATGCTTTTAAAATAAACACATTTTTTTAAAGACACTGTGTCATTTCACAAATGTACAATAATGTCGCCTGTCTCTTGTATTTTCTGGGGGTTTTTTTGTGACCTGAAATTTTGCTCCATGCATAATATATTTGAGATAATTAAGATAAATTATATTTAAAGATTCAACCTCCACAAAAGGCAGTGAAATCCCCTCATGTTGAGGCTGTTTCAGTGAGAAGCTCCTAAGGTCCTTGTGAATTATGTACATGCTGCATGTAAATGTTGGTCATGTGAGCATTATTCATGCTCTATGGGTGTAAAAACTACCATTCAAATGGTTTTTTGATAAAGGATTAATTATAATTTGAGAGGGTTTTAATGTTAGCAGGAAACCTTCTGAAAATGAGACATTTATCTTCTGAAGAGAAGTATTACATGATTTTATTAAAACAAGCTAAAACCTTAGAAGTTTTAAATCATACAGGCTCCCTAAAGGTCTTTGTAGGATACCACGAGGGCTTTATCTAGCTCCTTAAGAAGAAAAGCACATTTAAAAGAGAACAGAATGTACCATATTCTTGACCCGTCTGCCTCAGATGCTTGCTGTATATGGAACTGAATACTGGACGTGAATTGTATCGTTCTCTGTGTCAACTTGTTAGATGGCAGTTGCTGTAGTATAGTGGTGAGAGCGGCACATATGCATTATAGGAGAAAATTGTGAAATGACAGATTCCGGGTGTGATACTGAGGGAATGACTAACTAATAGGAGGGGTGCTCCAGGCTGTTAGCTTTGAAAAGCAGTTTGCACATTACTTTATCTTGTCAATCAGATTCCTGGAATGGAAGAGGTGACTGATAACTTGAATTAATTATTTTCTTATTGCATGCATGTGTTAATTCATGTTAATTTATGTCCCTTACAGGCCCAAGCCAGAATATCCAGAGTAAAGCGCCACCTCTGGCACCCAGATCACCACACCACTCTCTTTGCATATATTTATATCAAATGAAAGACTTTTTTTAATCCTGTTGAAACAAGGACTGACTGCCAAATGTGATTTTTAAATGTACTTTTAAGCTGTTCATGCTTTCCGTTTGCATTTTTTTCCAACAACTGAGAAACATGGAGCAGTATTTATGGCTATGATAGGATTTGAAAGTTACAGATTATTTTTTAAGCAATCCTAACCCTTAAAACATTCTCCTATTCTTAAAGAACTGATAAATAATGCAGTGTTGGGTCAACACTAAGAAGGCATGTATTATACAGATTATTTTATGAGCCGTGGTTCATCACACAAAGCCAGGTTTGAATTAATTGATATAGAGTTTTGAGTTAATTTGATCATAAAGAAATAAGCAGCATTATGTGAAATGCACTGAAAAGACTTTGAACAATTTCACTACACATCTTTAAACATTCTAACAAATTTAACTCCCCCTGAACATTGAGGATAAGAGGAAAAACATTTCTCTGATGAGAACAGAAACAGCAAGAAGTTCTAACAAGGAAAAGCCTGCCAGGTGGCGAACTGGCTGCACCAACAGAACGCACAATCTGTCTGCTTCTCCTTCCAAACCATTGACAGCTGCCATCACCAGCCTTGCACACTCTCACTCAGTGGCTTCTCAGCTCCCTGCCCATCCCTCTTTAGTGTTTCCTGCTAACCTTGGAGACAGGGTCACCTGGCCCCCTAGATGCCCGTCTGTGGGGCCCTGCTGGCCCCCTGGAGACTGGCCTGCATGGGGATGCATGGGTAACAGGGGTCTAGTAAATCCTCTTTAATATGCAAACCGAGGGGCTATTCCTTTGACCTGAGACCATAGCTTTTCTAACAGTGAAATCCAAAAACATTTTAGTGATGTACAATGATGAAATTTGATGAGCAGTTTTTGATCTGCTGGTGATTTGATATCAGGCTTTATCACAGGCAAACAGTACCATATTCATGCCGTCTGCAGTCAGGTCGGACCTTTTTGTTTAATCCAAGTCATGTGTAGCATGATGGAAGATTGTTTTGTCAAACCTGTTTTTAGAAATAATCACATACAGTTTGGGCATTTTTGTTAAATTGGAAGAGCATTTCCATCACTGAGTAAAACCTAAGCACACAGATGCACAGAGGCTAAAGTGTAGAGTGTTCCACAAAGCTAGCAATGCAACTGGGCTAAAAATAAAATCTGGCAAAGTTATTCTGATCCCTTATTGGTCCCATAGTTTGATTTCACATTTAGCATTTGCATTCCCCTCCGCATAAACATTTCATTCTTCCCCTCCTGCAGTACAATGAGACTTGAGTGACTCTGGCAGCAGATTTTGGATCGGTGCTCCTGAATCCACCAGTGTATGTTATCAGCAGGTAAACAAGCTTTCGAACAAAGCCATAATGGAACTGCAAGCGGCATAAAAAGGCTCATCTCAAAAGCTATACAGCCCATCAAAGCTGGTGTCATTTCCTCAACACTGCACTGCAGCTGGAAAATGCATGGCTGTTAGTTACAGTTTAAATCGCTTGTCTATTTTCAGACACTTCAGAACTATTTGTATTGATTATTTTCTTGTAAGTAAGCAGCCAGATTACTAAAAAAAAAACAACAGATTTTAATGTTTACTGGATTCTTCTCTGTTCTGTGGTAGGAAATCAAAAACTGTGTCATGCACTAAATTAAAGGGATTTGCACTATAGGGTATTTGAATAATTATTTTCTACTGAAAATGAAATAGTTCTGTCTATATTTGGAGGGATTACGGGTGCCATTGAACTTAATGTGAAAATAATTTGCCCTTTAAATATGAAGTAAAGCTATATCCTACACTTTCTGCTCACCAGATTCAATCATGTTAACCGCACGCCTGGATGCTTGTCACCAAACTTTTCACATATTTGCCTTTTGGGTACAGCTCAGATGCACAACTAAACCTACGCACTTTTTTCCCAGTAAGTGGAGAAGCCTCAAAGCTTTCCTTTCATATGCTGCATTATCTCTGTAGCGGTAATTATCCATAAAACTATGCCATCAGATGGTTCTGATTTCCAATATGAACCCAATGAATGTGTTTAAATTTTGAATTATCATATTTATGTAGATATGTGTTACTAATAGTGATTATGTTCGTCATGTGGGTAGAAAATCAACCGTCCTTACATTGCGCATTCTCACATATTTCTCAGACATTTCATCACACATTTAATCTGCCCCTGTCTCAGATTTGCTACTGAACCTGTAGTCAGAGAGGGGGACAATAACGGATGAGATTATGAAGCATGTCTGTTAAAGCATGTCTGTTTGATCATCATTCTGTTTAGGTTAAGTTCTCTACTTGGTCTCTTCAGTCTCTGACAGCAGATATATAACCTAATCTCTTTCCCTAACCCTTTTCTTAGGCATGAATGGGGTGGAAATATGATGGCATTAAGTCGATTTACTCCTTGGTTTGCAGTTTCAGCCTTAATGCCTCTTGGCTCTTCTTCAACACTCTCGCTTCATTTAGATTTCAAAAATATAAATGTTGTGTTAGGGCTTTCCTATTCATTTTCATTTATCCATCATTTGAAGTTCATGCATATATTTACTCTACAAATAATGCTTGTTTATTTGCAGCTCCATCTATCTAGAACATTGTCAGAGATATTGGAAAATCAAAAACAACTTGTGTATTATCTTCAAATACAGAATTTATCTGTAACAAAGGAAACAATCTGAACCTGGAAGAATTCTCTGAATAGTCTCTAACATAATTTTGATATTTCACACGTACTCATCTAAATCTTAATTTAGTGCCTCCAGCAAACGTTGACATGCTATGAAAAGGCAACCTAGTATTTTTGTATTCCACCTGATGGCATTTGAAAGCCTCATCTGTATACCTGTGCTTATGAGTATATTTATTGTACGATGGATCTGTTTTTGTGCATAGAAGAAAAATTGGTCTAACTATGATTTTGTTGTTCAATGATAGTAATAAATTAATGTTTTGCTTTTGCTTGACACGTTAATGACAGCAAGGCAATAAGGTGTTCTTTTTTTTTAAAAATCGTGATTTAAAAAGTTCAGTAGACAGTAACCTAATTTCAGTGTTAAATAACACACATTTCTATAAAAGAAATATAAAGTCTAAGAGTCTGCATGATTTTAAATGCTTAAAATGAGACCTGTAAATGGATTTTTAGACATATGATTGTGTAAAATAAATTGTCTAGTAAAACTCTGATGGCAGACAACCTAAACTACAGGACAAACTTCATAATGAACTTACTAAATTGCCTAAAACATTTTTTAAATCATTTTTGGGTAACTTGCTTGCATAGGTGTTCATACATATGCCTGAAACAATTATAACATTTTTTTCTATCACTTTAGTTTCCAACCGATTTTATTATTGCTGCTCCTTTTCTTTAAAAAAAAAAAAATATATATATATATAAAAATATCATACACATGTAACATAGGCATGTGTCCTAACATTACTTAATTTTATAATTCATCACTGATTAAGTAATCAAATACTACACAAAAAGCATCAGCAAGTCGAAGGCAATTTCAACAGTGGAAGTAGCTAGAGACTACACATGGCAATGTTAAATCCCATTGAGCCTGATGAGAGTGACTCCCAGCAGCACTGAGCTCAGTGGGGGGTTGTAAACATTTACACTAAGAGCCTGTCCAGTGCACATGGTTGGTGCTTGCCAGCCACCTCGGTATCGAATGTTGTGTTGCATATTTTGTCATTCAGGCCTGTCCCGAAATTGTAGGAATCACACCATCAATTTATGAAGGAGCCATCCAAATGTGACAACAGGCTTATGCTAAATGGAGAAAATAGAGCTAAACATTGTTAAAACACCCCTAGACCCACATGGTAGAGAGTATTCGGCAGAGAGCTGCTATGCTCCCCGCTGTGAACTGGGAAAGTGATGTTGGTGGGCTTCCTCCTCCATGAGGGCCGCATCGTTCTTGGGCCCCGATTTGAAGCCTTTTTGAAGTCTGTTTCCTGCAGCACCATGCCAACATTTATGTTTCCACCAGAGCAGAAAAGGCTTAATCAAATAAATACAATGTAATGTGCTATTCCGCATCTACATTTACTCTTGAATCTCCAGAAAATTCCACTATAATTTTACAAACTAAGTACTGTAAATGCATAAACCCTAATTTGCAGCAAGTAAAATCTGAGAAAAATAGCAATTTATGTTGGCTTAAACTTTTTTAGTCCATGAACTGTAATGGGAAAAAAAAAAAAAACTTTTTCCTACTCAGTTTTAAAAGGGCTAATTTAGTTGTTTTCCCATTAGAGATAATTTCTAACAATAACCGACCGTAGAAAAGACAGACAAAAGAAGGTGTATTTGGGTTCAATCCTTTATTGTTTGTCAAAACTATCTTTTACAATACAGTCATTTATTGTTATATGTGATTTTATGGGTAATATACAATGTCTTCCAATAATGAAACACAGTCACAACATATTCCTTTCTACATATCAATATTCTATGGTAGTGAGAAGTCTGTGCTGATATATTTACCTAGTTTTGACAGCTTGACAGCTCAATTATAACTTCCCTTTTCAAATCAACAAAAGCATTGTTTTTCAAAGTGCATTTCAAGGATTGCAAAGAAGACTGTTTACCTCAGTCATAATGTACATTTCAGTATTGACAGAGGGCCAAACGGCTTTGTGAGTAACAAACAGCATTAACTACATTTCCAACTACAACATTTATCTGGTAAGTAAATCAAACAAAATATTTTAATATGCATGCCATGAACATTCCTCTTTAAACATTTATTATAAATGTATATTTTTATTTATTATTTTGATAATGACACGGTATTTTTCACAAAAGGACAAATGCTGAACTAATATTTAACATCCAAATTTTGTTCAATTTCACACACAGGTCAAAGGGCATAATGCCACAGTGTATAGAGCAATGCCCTGATAAGGTTAGTAGCATTTGGTCCACAATAACAAATCTGGGTTTAAAAGAAAATTAAAATGTGATTGCAAGTGGGACTTTGAACTGAAACATAAAATTTAATGATGCCAATCTTAATTCTTTCCATGTGTAACGTCTTTTAATTTTGAGGTTATGAAATATGTAGTGAAATTTCTGTTCAAAAATTAAACATGAATATACATTTTAGCTCATTACTTGGCTATTATACTTTTCTGTTCCATGGAACAGCTTTCACTCGGTAGAACTTGGTTCCTAAAGGAACCTTGAACCTGTTCTGGGCCTGGAAGAGAAAACAAGAGAGAGCTTTGTAAGTAAAAAATAGTTCAATTAGTTTTATTGATTTTGAAAAATCACTAACAAGACCCTGGAAGACCAATTATGATCAATTTACAATTTACCAGAAAAAAAAAAACAGCCTTTGAGGCCGACATTTGTCTAAAAAGATAATTTAGGTAAATATGAAATAAATACATAACAATAAAAATTTTAGAACTTAACTACCTTTTTTGCCTGACAATATTCCTTCTCCATCACCTTACCAAGTACCCAAGGCCTTCTTGAAGTCCCTGATGCTTAATATAAAAACAAAAACACATTAAACAATGAGCACTTGGACAACCAGTCCTAAGTGATTACATGAAAAACACAAAGCAGTTCTAGAAAGAATAAAGAACAAATCTAATTTTAGGTGATGACCTATACTAGTTATTATTATTAGTATTACTATTATTATTATAAAGCCAGTCATGCTTGACAAAATCAAAAAGACAACTTTAAGTTTTACCACTGTGTTTGTAGGTAAAAAATTCTGACACTACAGTCCTTATCACAATCTCAAAGGTTTGAGAATAGCTGACCTGGTTTGAGGTCCAGTGCTGTGAGAGACTCCGAGTGGAGGAAGTAGAGGGTTGGACCGACTGTGAACAGCACGTAGTTGTCATGCCTTTCATCCAGGATGATGAGAACCAAATCACCTACCTGGAAACTTAAAACAAAACAAAAAAAAAGATGGACAGAGAGACAATGTGCACAAAAAATAATAATTATATAATAATGTTGTGGCATGCAATGATGGTAAGTTTTAATCAATAATAAATTGGCTAAAAATCACATTTGTTTGGACATACTAAAGTCCTTCATTATTTTATTATTCACTTACTCTCTGATGGCAATTTTGTCTGAATGCCGTGATGACACAGACGACATGCTTTGAGACATCTGCAAAGGAACACGTGAGGCCAAAATGACTTTTGTATAAAAACTGTAACAAAACTAAAAACAAATTGCTTCCATATGGACTTATGTTAACATTTGTTGACTGGGAATTTGCAAAAGAAGAAAAGGAAAAAAAATTAATTTGGTAATGATTATTAGTGTTTGCTTAGAACAGCGATACCCCAAAATCTGACTGAAGCTGTGTTGTATTTATGAATATAAAATATCCAATATTGAGATCGATTTAAAAATAAAAAAAAGAGGGGAAAAAAGCTCAAACAATAAAATAATATTTTAGAGATTTATATTTTGTGCTTTAATATAATTTACCCATCACACCAGGATGACACACTTTCTAAAAAGTCTCATTCACACTTCTTGCCTCCCAAGTCCGTATTTTATTCTATGATGTTACTGCCACCTAGTGGGAAAATTTATTATTCTGTTACTGACCAGTCTTTGACTGAGGCGCTTGTTTTCTTCCTCCTTCATGTGTAAAGTCTGCAACACATATTACAATCGATTAAACGCATAAACAGAGCAAAACAAAATATTTTGTGTGGTCCCGTGCATAACTATGTAAAATAGATATTTACCCTCTCAAGTAAGATTATCCGTTGTTTCTCCTCAGACATCATGGTGTCACTACGACAGGGGGAAAAAAATAAATAAATAAATCATTAAAAAAAAAAACTCTACTGATAGAAAAAAAACTAATAGAAAAACTTAAGAAAAAAAAGTATAATTTTTAAAAATGATGCTAATTAATTAAATAATTATAATAATAAATAAAAAAAAAAAACTTACACTGTCTGATCCTAGTCTGCCTTCCTTCAACTGTTAAATGTTCACTCTGTCCATCTACTTCTGGTTAGTTTACACAACGGGCTCTTGAAATCCTCCAGTAATGCAAAGGTCTGCTTTCATGACTAGCACTACATTTGATATAATCCTGAAAAAAAGCTAATATTGAAAATAATCGCATCCTTCTCCAGGCCTGATTTTGTTGTGTATATTTAATAGCAAAGTACTCTGCAAACATAATCCACATAGCACGGAAATATGAGCACACAGAAATTAAAAGTACTGATTAACTCAGAAAATCCAAGTTTTTCAATGCAAAGTCCAACTTCAACTGAATTATCTAAAACTATTCTAATTACATAGCATGCCATTATTAAAATTCACACAAATGTTCAGTCTAACTTGAGATTGTGTATGCACCTTCTTACCCAAATGTCCCTTATCAAAAGATCTTCCACAGAGCAGCTTTTATGCAGTACCACTGGTAGTTCACATACTTTTATATTTTGTTAGTCATGTTTTCTGCCAACAATTGTGGGCATTATTTTTAGTAGGGCTGCACAATAAATCGTTCAACGATCTCTACCTTGATTCACATATACACAGGATCTCATTTCTACACACAGTGACTCTAAAGCATTTATATCGCCAGCTGCATCACAAACAATTTATTCCCGGATTTATTCAAGCGTCCCATCCTCCCTCAACCAATGGTAAAGCGGCATTACAACACGTGATTCAGTGGCAGAAACCCGCCTGGTCGACTGTTTGGAAAGAGCGAGTGAACGTTAAAGCGGAGGAAAGTCTGCGGTAAGGAGGTTTAAATGCATAGCGACGAAAACCCAAGTGGTAGTGGTGAGTCACCCCCTCAGCTGAACCGAACTCGCATTCGGCAGCAATGTAGTATTTTGGATTTAAGCCAAATTATGACAACCTGTGAGTTGCATATATATATATTCTAATTATTTTTGGCTGCTGTTTTCCTGTAGAAAATATTTTCAATTGAAATTACTCTGGAAAAAATGCATATAGAGCCAAAAGAAATAAATGCAACAGATTTTTTTTATTTATTTATTTATTATAGGCAAGAACTAACGGGCTCTGTTAGTTCCAGGTTCAATGTGTGCAATAAAGTCAAAAGGTTTTTAATAAACATTGAACCAGTCTAGACCTCAACTTGTTCCAAGTTTTTCTTTTTGGCTCACTGTGTATTTGAGTTTGACACCCCTCCTCTACCTGAAAGACCATTTAAATGTATTTTTTATTTGTTTTGTGAAAGTTCAGTGCAAAAAATACATTTTGTGAAAAAATTGTGCCAGAGAATTGTGATCTCAATTCTAAGCAAAAAAATCGTGATTCACATTTTTTTGAGAATCGTGCAGCCCTAATTTTTAGTTAGAAGTTGCAATGGCAAAATTATCCCATCTTCCTACAGCAAATAATGGTTTAAAAAAAATCCTGAATAGAAGCAGTGATCTGGATCCCCCCCCCCCCAAAAAAAAAAGTAATAATTTGTTCATTATTCTATTTGAGATTTCCAGAACGTTTACATTTACATTGCTAACAGACAGACAAACCAACACTGCCGAATACATGACGTCTGCCTTGGCAGGTCATAACTAAAAAGTGTTAGACCACAGGGACCGTGCTATATCTTAAACAAAACATGTTAATTGGAGAATAGATGCTTACTGGACGGTCACCATGCTGGCTTCCACTGCTGAATCAACATGTTCGTCATCTCGAATGGCTGCCACAGAAGCCAGTCTGTCAGTTTCAGCCAGGGTCTCAGAAGAGCAAGCCCCAGCAACAGGCAGAGCTTTAGCTGCTAGTCCAGCTTCTGAGACCTCTTGTGCTGAAGGGTTTGGGGTAAAATAGGCTGAGGAGACCAGTGCAGTGCTGCGGAGACGGTTAAGCTCTTCTTCCAAGTATTTCTTTTCTTTCATAACGCTAGCCCGGTCCTCGGAAAGGGTCTCAATCAGAGCTGAAATGAATTAAGATAAATAAAAAACAATAAGATGTGCCATTATAAATCATAACAATTTAAACATTTTTAATACAGCATTGAGTAATAGAAAATGTGATGAATATTAAATAAACAGGTATTAAGATTTAATTATCTACTTGTTTATGTGAACTAAAGTGTGTTATAACATAAGTAGGAAGCTTTTAAACACAATATGCACCATTTGCCTTTTCATTAGATGTTAGGAATGATAACACAAACTACACACTATTTACCAACTGTAAAACTTACCTTTGTCCTTTTCCTGCTGCTGGCTAACTTTCCGCAACTTCTCCGTGAGTTCATTGATGATCTGCTCCTTCTTTAGCTTTTCTCGGGTTAGAACAGTGTTAAAATTTGTCTAAATGAAAAAAAAATTGTAAGAAATTAAACATTTAAAATTTGTAAATTCAAGTTCAACAATCAAATCATTTGTATAACATGTTATTTACATCAAAGCACACTTTGTACAAATGTACACTTTATGTACAAATGTATATTTTCTTGGCCTTTACAAATTTGTTACATGTCAAAAAGCTTAAGTAATAATAATAATAATAATAATAATGTGTGCAGCACCATAGTTTATTATAAATGCAATAAAAATTTAGATTTCTTTATCTAACACACACAGAAATCTTTATGAAGAACTGGCCGCATGCTAAAAAGCATAAAAGCTTTAAAAGAAAACGTTTAGCCTCTCATCTGACACCTATGTTCTACCGAAGGCGGAAGTGATGCGGAGCAGCTGTTTTGCTGCTGATCGCAGCAACTCTAGTCAATGAAAGTGCTTCCACCAGGTGCACCTAAAGCGCTGTGATGCTCTGCTTCTCTAAAAATACGTGTTTGTTCTGTTTTTGCCGCCTGCCACTTGGGGACCACGTTAATCTAGAGCAGAGGGGATCGTTCAGGCAGGAAGTCAGTCGATGAAAAGCGAAGCGGATCTGGTCAATTTTAAAAGTAAAACACTATGTGCAGACTTCATTTTGTACAACACCACACATTCCTACTATAAAAAATAAAGAGCAAGCACACGAGACCTGGTCAGACTGGCTAAATAACCATTAGCTGGTTTATTGTTCTATTGTTCCCCAGCGGAATAAGAGTAAGATATAATGTGAAAAATAATTGCTGACATAACTCAACCAATCAGAAATGTTCAGCAGTGTAAGCCTATAACATGTAACGCGCAAGATAATTGTACCACGGCCATCTATTAGCTACTGTACATGGCTAGGTATGTCCAACAGAAATGATATTTTAAAACATGATTAAAAAAACTATATGAAATCTTAACACCATTCTAATAATCATACCAGAATGTACAGCCTGTCTCCTGCTGTTAGCCCCAGCTCACGTTCTTTTTTTTTTTTTTTTTTTTTAGATGGTCCAGCTACACATTCCCATATACGATGTGTCTTTCTCAGATCAAGCAAAGCTTATTTAAACTGAACAACATTCATTCTTTGGTTTAAAGAGACTTCTGTAAATAGAGGAATATGATTTGTGTCCAAATTAGCCTCCTATAATGAATGAACTTAAGGTTTCACATTTGGTTTTGACTGTTATTTTTTTGGTTTGATTAACTGTAGTTTAAGGCTAACGATGTAGTTTTCTTAAGTAATCCTTTATTAGTCCCTTACTCTTACTTTCCTAGGATTGTTAATTATCCCTTTAACTATTTTTAAGTTACTTGTGACTCCACAAGACTTTAATTCATTTGGACCTCCTACCAGCCAGAAATGAGGAATTGTTTTGGCTGAAAGATGAGGCATTTTCAACAATCAAAAATAAAGTTCAGTTACTTTTTACTCATGCTCTTGGGATTAATTATTATCATTAGCTTATCCAAACTTAAAACTACTGTCAATGTGCTTAGCAATGGTCAATAACTATTAAAAATATCAATCATGTGGAAAGACACATCCGGTGATTTTGGAAGAGATGCTAGTCTGTTTAAAAAGGGTCAACTCAATGACATGTATGAAGCAGAGAAAACATCTAAGGAGATTGAAGAAACTACTAAAATTGGGTTAAGAACTGTCCGACGCATTATTAAAACTGGAAGGATAGTGGGGAGCCATCGCCTTTCAGAAAGAAATGTGGTCAGAAAGAAATCCTTAATGATTGTGATCGGCGATCACTTAAATGTTTGGTGAAATCAAATGGAAGGAAAACAACAGTAGAACTCAGGGCTATGTTTAATAGTAAAAGTAAGAACATTTCCATGGACACAATGTGAAGGAAACTCAAGGGATTGAGAAAGAACAGCTGTGTAGCCATAAGAATACTACTAATTAGTGAGCCTAACCAGAGAAAAACGCTTTAATTTGCTAGGGATAATAAAGACTGAACTCTGGAGCAATGAAAGAAGGTTATGTGGTCTGACTCTGTTCCAGAGTGATGGGCACATCAGGGTAAGAAGAAAGAAAGGTGACGTGATGCAGTCATCATGCAAAGTGCCTACTGTACAAGCCTGTGGGGGCAGTGCTATGAGCTAGGGTTGCTGCGGTAGGTCAGGTCTAGGTTCAGCAACATTATATGTGCCCAAACAATGAGGTCAGCTGATACCTGAATTTACTGAATGACCAGGTTTTTATATCAATGAATTTTTGCGCAGTGGTCGGACTCTCCCATCATCAATACAAGATCTTGGTTAATGCAACACTGGATGGAAATAAATCTTGTGACATTGCAGAAGCTTACTGAAACAAAGCCACAGTGAATGTGTGCTGTAATCAAAGCTAAAGGCAGTCCAAAGAAATATTAGAGTGTGTGATCTTTTTATTTTTATTTTATTTTTTTGGGGGGGGGTGGCAACTTTTTTTATTTTTTTTTTAGCAAGGCAGTGTATCTTTTACTTAAGTTGCATCAAACTACAAATAGTCACTAAGGTTTGTGTTCATAGGCAGTACTTAACAATGCTTTTAAATCAATTTACAGCCAAAATACAAACCTGCTGCTCTGCGATTAGTGATGTCTTGATGTTTTGTATCTCTTCATTCTTCTTCTTCTCCAAAAGTTCCATCTGGACCTGAAGGGAGGCTCTCTCCTGCTGCAGGCGCTCTTGTAGTGCTGAGTCTAGAGAGAGAGGTGCGCCAGCGTCTGCATAACCCTCAGCATGCAGCGGTAACCCTTCGTCACTAAGAGACACACAGTTAAATAAAAGTCTGACATTTATGTATCTGTGAGTGACAACACATGGATTTTGTATGTTACGTGAAACACAAATATTTTTAATCAGAAGCACAATTAAATTTACTCCACATGTTCTTACTTTTATATACAGGTTCATCAAACTTGCCAAAAAAATTCAGGCTGATTTTATAAGTTAAAAACCAAATAAATTTAGCAAGTTTTCTAAAGTGTTTGTTTGAGATCAAGCATTTACCTTTTTGAGGATCGTTTCTCATGAAGCTCATTCTCAAGCTGTCTAATTTTCTCTAAAAGTGTCTGCTCCATCTCCTCCTTCTGCTGTTCAAACTTTAAGGCATCTGGTGCTACAACATTTGGGGCCTCTTCTTTCTCTAAATCTTTCTGAACTACATGATTATCCTGCTCTAGTTTTTTTGATAGCTGGTCATTTTCTGCCTGCAAACTGCTAATATCAGTCCTCAATTTCTGCTCCACTTCTTGGAAACTCCTTAACTGCTTGTCTTTTTCTTCACCAAGAGCAGACATTTGATGATGAAATTCTTCAAGTTTCTGCTGCTGCTCAACATGGTTCTTTTTAGCATCCTGGACTTGCAGTTGCAGAGAAGAAAGCTTGCTATGCAACTGGACAGTCTCCTCCTCATGCCTGTCCACCAGTTCTGAAATGCAGTGGTCCTTTTCAATCCTCATGAGCGTTCTCAACTCTGCTAGGTCCACTTCATACTCCTCATTCTTTGCTTGAAGCTGTTTTTTTAGACCAGCCAGCTCTTCTCTAAAGACTAAAGTCTCAGCCTCAACTTGGGCCCTGACAGTATCTACTTGGTGCATCTTAGCCTCCTGAAATAAGATCCGCACCTCTTCTGTTTCTGATTCTTTGAGGGCTAGCTCCATTTCTAGTTTGCAGCGGAATTCTGCAAGTTCAGAAAGGCGAGCCTCCAAATCCTTGATTTGAATGTCTTTCTCACTAATAGCAGCAATGTGGTTGTCAGCTGCCTCAGTTAACACTGTAGTATTTTCAGCAGCAAGACGTTCCAGAGCCTCCTCTTTATCCTTGTTCAGGGCCTCTAGTTCCGTTTTGTGTTCCTGCCTTATTCTAACCTCCAACTCCTTTAAATGGCACTGAGCAACAGCTTCCAGCTCCTGTCGGATCTTCTGCTGATTGCGTTCAATCTCAAAGTGCAGGTTTTCAAGCTGGCTGGTCAGAGAGTCTTTTGAGGTTAAGAGCATCTTGATCTCTACAGCTTGATCATTGATAATCTGCTCAAAGTTTTTGATTCTATCAGTCTGACTGCTATCTTTTTCAACCCATCGCTCTTTATCATTCTCCAGTTGAGTAAGTTCTTTCTCTTTGCGTTCCAAAAGTCCCTCCAGCTCTAGCATTGCACGCTGAACATCTCTTACAATATTCTGGTTTACTTGGTTTTCCTCTGTCAGTTTGTGAACCTGCTTCTCAACGTCTTGCTGAAGGGTCAAAAGCTCACCTTGATGCTGCTCCTTCAATTTCATTTCATGGGTCTGGCAAATGGTATCTACAGTGTTGTGAACATCTGTGGTCACATTACGCAGACCCATGCTAAAGTCATGCAGTTCTTTTAATACTAGAACTCTGAAGTGATAGAGGTCATCTTTTACACTTTTAAAATTAGAATGGGAGTCCTCTGCAGCACATCGGTACTTCTCAACAGCTTCTTTGAGTTCAGTGATCCTTGAGTTTTCCCTCTCTAGTATTGTGGTATCCTGCATACGCTTGCTGTCAATAGCATTAATGACTGAGGAGTACAGTGACTCAACCATCATTTCTGGGCTAGTAGGGTCACTGATGGGATTCGGAGATGTCAAGTTCTCTTCAATCACAAACTCATTGACAGCCGACATGAAGTCAGATTCAGGGCTCTCTGCAAGAGAATCTAAGTCGAGGGATCCCTGCTGTAAGACTGGATCCATGTTCGGATGGCCAATAGTCTCAAAATCAAATGTTTGTGCATCAATGCTGTCTGGGGATAAATCCTCTAATGGAGCAGGGACCGGTACAAGCAGGGGCTGGCAGCTGGGTCCGTGAAGGCTAAGAGAAGGAGGTGTTTTAGAGGACATGGGTGTTGTGGTCCTAAGCATGCTTTCAGACTGTGGAGTCTGTGCCATTGATCTGTGTGCACTCTGACTATAAGATGCCTAGAAAGACAAAAGACAAAAAGACAAAAATGTACAAAAATCTTATTGAAAGTGGAGTTTCATATTCTTAAAATAACTTAGTTGATTTGACAACATCAACAACCCATTAGCATCATTTGAAACTAGAAACAATGTATCGCTTTAAAGTATTGGATGTATTAGATGCAAATGAGGTAAATAATGAGGTCATTACCCTTTGTTCGGTCAGTAGATCAGTAATAGTTTGAGACATTTCATCCACACTCTGTGCAGCTTGGACCAGTTGGTGAAGTGTCTCTACATGGAGATTTAAGGGCTCAAAGTCACACATGGTAGGGACCCTGCAGAAAAAAACATATGGATTATTCGAAAAGAAGAAAAACTTTATCGTGACATTATGTTAATACAGCAGACTGCAAGAGAAGTTTATATCTACAATCATTTCTATAACTGAATACAGTGACTTACATGAGGAAAGGCTGCACCTCTGCAGGACAACATGATTTCAAGTACTGCAGGTCATCAAGTGAGATGTCTGGAAGTTCATCATCAAACCTTCTGGGCCTCCGTGTCTATAAACAATTAAAATAAGAAAACAAATCTCCTACAATAAATAAAAAAATACTTGTAGTCATTCAGTGCAACCTTTGTCAAACACTGCACTTCCAACTTACACAAAATGATGTTGGAGGCCATGATTCAAGTCCTCTAAACAACCGATTTCTGAGGAAAGACTTCCCTACACAAAAAAGAAAGAGAACAGTAAATGAGTCATAACTCTGATCGGAATTCATATTATTTAGGGTACAAGTTGTTTTACACTGACAATGCAAATGCAATCAGCTGAGTGTTTTCAAAACACTTACTAAAGAGTTTCCCAAAGGATTCCCTTTTGAACTTCTCTGCCTCGTACAGTCGTTTCCCATCCTTCACAAGTGCGTTAGCCCACTGGCAAGATTAAAAGCAGAATTTGGCATCAACATCATACTGCAAAGTAATAATCACATTCCTCTTTAATGCACATTCATGAGCTGGCAGCAAACTTTTGGTTGGTTTTCACAGTTACTCAGACTTAAAAAAAGAGAGATAGTCAAGTACCTCATATGTCCAATTCAGTGACAACCAAATTTATACAAATGAATTGCAAGTTGGTTTATCATATGATCAAAGCATAGGTAGTGGTGCACTGACACACACCTTAACATGATTAGTACATAGCCAGAAGGCAGCATAACAAAGCAGACTTTCTAGCTGAAGCATCAAATCCTCTGCAACTTTTACACACAGTAAAACTTTCAAGATTGTTAACTCATGAATTTAATTTTAATTATAACAAAAAAAGAATCCTTCTTTCCAATTATCACACCCTGGACAAAAAACTATGAGGTAATGTTTATTTTTGTGAGCCATTATCTGGGCTTAGCTATGCAAAAACACATCAGTTTGACAAAAGGTGACGAAGTAAAATGCTGACAAAAAGTAGCAGGCTTTATTACCTTTTGTGTTGTACAAATGGAGTGCATTGCAGTTTATTTTCAATTAGATTTTAGAGGTATTAAAAAACAGCTCTGTCCACTGAACCAATACACTGTATAAAAACTATTCTGGACTATATGAACTCATAACTCCAAAATAGGTCAATTGGCAACACTGATTTAGCTGTACTATAATGTAATAAAAGTCCTACAGCAGTATCACCCAACATAAACACCTGTTGATAAATTATATCATTGACTGTTTGCTTTACAGGTTTTTCTTTTTTTTCCTGGCACCCATCACAACTAGCCCACCCCTGCATAGTTAAAATATAAATCCTTTTTAAAGCTACATTCTTTTGTCAGCCACTGTGTTAGAGAAGGTCCTGCCAAAAGTACTTTGGGATAAATGTGACCGTGTGAACCATGAACTTCTACTTTCCTCCTTCTCAGCTAAACGATCAACAAACACAACAAGAGAAAAGCTGATCACTGACAGCCGTCACAAAGAGAGACGACCAGTGACCAGTGATCCACTAGAGCAGACATGTTGGTGCAAACAATATAGATACAAC
>JBAMHW010000008.1:18827980-18879836 GCA_037177495.1 Rhadinocentrus ornatus
TTGAAATCTCTGTTCTTGATTCATCATTGTTTGCCCATTGTTACTTTCATAAATTTGTCCATGTTTTGCTGGCAGTGCACGTTTTGTTTAGCCTTGCTCTTGTCCACAACTATTCAGATATCACCTATTAAAAAGAAGGGACAAAAGTGGAGAGGCATAATTGCCACATGACTTGGCCCTCACATTTAAACTTCTCTGCATGTTTTTATTGACTTGTATGTTTTGGTTAAGAGACATTGTATCACTTCTTTTTAAACTGATGACATTTACAGACAGGTGACTAATCGTGAAGCCCATGATGAATGAGCTAGGAACCACATTAGTCACTGACGCTTACAGGCTCAGAGCTATTAAGCCATTAATATGTAATTGTGCTCTGTTACATGTTTACAAGTGCTAAGCAGTACATGTTGATTCTGACTTTTGAATAAATATGCCAGGAGAAAGAGAAGATCTAATCAACTCTCGGTATTCCTGGCATATTCCTGTGAAAGAGTTGTGTTCCATTATGTGTTTAAAACTGGTCTATTCTACAAACAATGATAACATCATTTTATTTGGTATATATAACATATTGCTAGAAGATGTATATCTGGGGTCTTCTGTGGTTGATGGATAAATATGCCAAAGCAAGACAAGGCAAATTTATTTGTATAGTATTTGTATATTTGTCAAAGTTAAGTCTTTCTGAAATTGTTTCACAAGTAAGACCTTTTTTCTACAATACTGGCCAAAATGACTTATTAATGTGGGAGAAATTCACGGGGAAGCTTTGCATTTTTGCCTAGTCCTTGCAAGTTAAAATGTAACTCCATAATTTAAAAGGTTTCATACATTCTAGTATTCAGTTCAGCTTCTTAAGCACTGGGTCAGCTCTTACAAACTCTCACAGATCATTTGGAGAAACATGCTAAATTAGTCAAATGGGAGATAAAGAGCGCATCACTTAATTATTATTTAATTATAAGTAACTCCCTGTAAATATTGTGTATTCAAACTAAAGAGACCATGGGGAGTCTTTAGAATTTAAAACATGATAACAGTTTTCACTCTCATTTTCTGTCTGTGTAGAAGTGGATTTTTTTTTGTTGTTTTTCATACATGAAACTGGACTTTGTGCATTTAGATATGAAAAAAAGATAAGCAGTTAAGATGACCAATTTCTTTTCTTTCATATTTTATACCCAATTTAACATAAACAATACATCAGATGTTGAAAATGAGACATTTTACTGTTGCGTAGAAAATATTAGTTAATTTTGAATTTGATGGCAGTGATGCAGCTCAATAAAGTTGGAACATGCTGATGTTTAACATTGTGTAGCATCTAATATCCTTATCAAAATCTGTAAACTTCTAGGAAGTGATGAGACCAATTGCTGGAGTCTGAGGAATGGAATGTTTTATTTGTTTATTTATTTATTTATTGAACCTTTATTTAACCAGGAAAAAAGATCCCATTTTTACAAGAGAGTCCTGGTCCAAGATAGGCAGCAGCAAATGCAAAAACACTGCTGCATAAGCTACCCAGTTAAAACACACATAAGACAACAAACAAGAGAAAATTACTTTGTCGTTCCTTTCTAGTCTGATGTGGGATTCCAGCTGCTCAACAGTCCTGTGCAGATTTTTCATTTCATGATGCTTTAAATGTTTCTTATTGGTGAAAGATCTGGACTGCAGGTAAGCCAGTTCAGCACCCAGACTCTTCTCCAGTGAAGCCATGTTGTTATGGTTTAGTATGGTCTTGCTGAAATGTTTAAAGCCTTCCCTGAAAGAGAGATTTGGATGGAAGCATATATTACTCTTAAAAATCTACTGTATCTACTGCTTGCTACTTTTTCTCTAATGTGCTTTTCGGCATTGATAGAACCTTCACAGATGTGTAAGCTACCCACACCATAGGCATTAATGCAACTCCGTACCATCAGAGATGCAGGCTTTAAAACTGCCTTCTGATAACAAGCAGGATGGTTCCTCTCCTATTTAACCCACATGATATGGCATCCATTTTATACAAAAAGAATTTTAAATTTTGATTCAAACAGTTTTCCACTTTGCTTTAGATTATTTTAAATTAACTTTGTCCCAAAGAAGATGACCGCTTCCTTATTGTGTACAGATATGGCTTATTCTTTGCATGATATAGCTTTAACCTGCATTTGTGGCCTGCTCAGCAGACCATGTTCACAGACAGTGAATTATGGAAGGATTCCTGAGCCTTTACAGTGATTTTCAATAGAGGATCATGTCTGTTTATGATGCTGCACTCCCTGAAGGCCCAATGATTATAAACATTCTTGTTATTACCTTCAGCCTTATCCCCTGAGCACAGAGATTCCTTCTGATTCTCTGAATCTTTTGATGATATTTTACACTGGATAGTGGGATTCAAAGTCTTCGCAATTTTACGTTTAGGAACTAGTTTTTATTTTTTATTTGTTTCCTAATTTGTTTTAGACACAGTTTGTTGCAGATTAATAAACCTCTGCCCATCTTTGCATCTAAGAGGTGCTCCATCTCTGAAATTTGTCTTTTATTCAGTCATGTTACTGACATGTTGCCAATCAGCCTAGTTGTCAAATGATTTACCTTTATATGTGCCAGTTACTTTTCCAGCCTTTTGTTGCCCCGTTACAACTTTTTCAAACTGTGTTTCTGCCATCGAATTAGAAAGGAGCTAGTATTTTGGTAAAATGTTTCAGTTTCAACACGTGATATATTTTGTAATGTTCTATTGGGACATGGATTTACAAGATTTACAAGTTGTAGCTTTCTGTTATCATTGACGTTTTCTGTAGTGTCCCAACTTGGTTGGGGTTGTATATTTAGAACAGAAACGTCTTTGATAACGTGGTGCTGAATCTATTTACCACTGTAAATAGATTAAAATGCCAGGTTAACTCTGCACATCCTTTTATTTAATGTGATATCACACACTGACTACTAATAAATTAGATGAAAATGTGCACGGCTAACAGTGTCACATTGCATATTTCATCACTCTGTGGCTTAGAAAGTCAATAAAACGTCCGAACATCAATTTAGTTTAATCCACCAGATTTTACTAATAGCTCCCTGTTGCTTGATGTTTACCAGAAGTGTTTATTCACAGGCCGAGAGTATATCTCTGATACACAAATGGAACGAAACTATAAATGTTTTAAAGGTTAGTGAAATCCTTTCAGCAGATTAAACAATTGTTTTTTGCTAAAAAATGTTGTTTACACCAACATGGAGTGCAACAGGACGGACGAACTGAAGTGTGAATAGAGAAGTTCCACATTTGGTCAACAGATGGAGGCAGAAGACTGACAATTAAAGACAATGCAGTAAAAAGAAGTATGTACACTGTGTTCTTATTGTTATGTTTAATGTTTCTGGAAAGTACTATTAATATCAGTACTAATACCTCCTAAAAAAATATCTGCCTTAATATGCACTCCTGAAATTTGGTGGACTCTCAGACATCAAGAAGCACAATATAATTATACAGTCACGAAGCAGCCTGTTTACTTGGAAGATCATCATTCATCATGAAAATCATAAATAATGATCACAACTTTCAAAGGGTTTATCATGCTCCAGATTTTATAATTGCTCAAATGCGTAGCTGCACCAAAGAAGTAAAGGTTCTGTGTCATATTGCAGCTGTTCTGTGCATTATTATCGCAGCAGTCATTTGTTATGTTACATAACAAATTAGATTAATGTAATTACATAAACATGCAAGAATGTATAATTCACAACCATCCCAATAAGTAAACAACCCCAATTTAGCTTGCGTGAGGAATTATTAAAATATTATTAGAAGTGGAAAAGATACTGACTAAAAATGCAAAAATGGGGGTTTTGAAAATTATCTACATTTATTGAAAATCCCAGAATGTCAAGAACAATATTCTCCACTCTGAAGTGCTGTTACCATTTCTAACAATGTGGTGAATGATAATAGTAAAAGATTATTGCAGTTTATATTATTAATGTTAGAAAAGAGCTACAAAGATCTGCCTAAAAGCTCAGAAACTGAAATAGTTGAATGTTTCTAGCATGATTTTTAAATTACTAAATTTTTTTAAATAAATCGTTTCACTTTTAAAATGTTTTCTTTCCTATATTATAAAGTTAAAAAATTTACATGAAATTATGATAATGACCTACAAATAACAGCGTTTTAGCAATAGTCAGCAGCAGCAGCACTGCACCTTCAACAACATCCTTCTGACAGTCGTCTGGCCTTTAACAGCTGTTGCTGCAATGTGCATTCAACCCAGCAGGTGACTCTGGTTCTTCCTTTTTTCCCCTTCTTCTTTTTAATAGAAGATTTATAATTTAGGACTCACTTCTAATGAGATTCTCTTTGGATGAGTAGTGACATTTGATGTAGTATGCATGCTTTGGGGAAACACTAAATGGCCGTTTGCTCTGCTTTATGGTTTTATGACGTTAATAGAGAGCTTTTAATGATATATATAATACACATTATACCTATTTTATTTTTGGTTGTTTGCTACAGATGGGAGGGTTTCTTTATGCAAAAGAGTGGGTCCACAGATGATGCAAAAGACTGCTTTTATTTGGATGCTTTTCTTGCTGTGGTGTCCATTGTTGCATTTGCTTCAGTCTCTTAAAATAAAGGAAGTCTGTATTTTTAAATTAAGAGTGTCAAACATTAGTAATTACTTTGAATGATGAAACTAAGTTTAAAAATTCAAATTATGGTAAACTGCGTGTCCTCGTGCGCGAGCACGTAGGTTTAGGCCTACATGTGACAAACCAGCCTGGATTTTTGATATTTTCGGGCAAACACGGCAACACGGGCAAAAAACGGCATCACAGATGTGAGAGCAGAATTCACATTTACGTATTGATGTTGCTCATTGTCGTGCTTGCATAAGGACCAGGTAGTTTTTAGGATGATGTGCACGTTGCGATTTTCTTCCTTCACCAAATCAAATCACACCCTCCCCCATCTCAAGTACAATTACGTGATGGGTGACGTTTCAGCA
The DNA here is from genome assembly GCA_037177495.1 of Rhadinocentrus ornatus. NCBI lineage: Eukaryota > Metazoa > Chordata > Actinopteri > Atheriniformes > Melanotaeniidae > Rhadinocentrus > Rhadinocentrus ornatus. Next base: position 18,832,990 of record JBAMHW010000008.1, read on the forward strand.
TGCGGAGGAGGGCTCTGGGCTGGGACCACTTGGACCAAAGAGGACCAAACACTATTTGATTTCATCGCAGAAACAACGCATTCAAGGCTGCGGATCGGGGCGCCTTGCTGAAGCCTAGCCCATTGTCTCCTTCAAACAGAGCAACTAAGGAAAACGGGTTTGACTAAACAGCGGTGTAGGAGGAGTGTCCAAGTGGTAGGCATTGCGGGTTTGTAAGACAGAAAAAAAGAGAAGAGAAGGGCCCTGGACAGATCTGGCCAATAACGGAAAATGAATCAAAGTCAAGTTTTAATAATATGAGCCGCGTTTTTTTGCAATTGGCAACCAACTATTAATGCTTCTGCTCCGACCGTTTTCCAGACCATCAAATCGCGCGGACTTCTTTTGTTCGTATCGCTTCGATCCCAATTTCTAGTCTGCATATCTGTGTTGCAGTTCTAAAAGAGTTAGCAGCTCCGGAAAAACAAAACCAAGAATGAATTTCCAGTCGAGCGTCCCTGTGTCCGGTATCTCGCAGCAGTCCCAGCCAGCCATGCCCACTCCAGGCACGGTTCCGGCGCCCGTTCCTGTCCCAGTGCCCCAGTCCATCCCGTCCCAGTTCGGATCTGGATCGTCTGCAAGCTCAGGGGCTGGCCAGTTCGGTTCGGGGACTGTTTCGGGCCAGGCTGCACAATCCGGCCCAGCTGGTTCGCAGTTTGTTTTGTCCAACTCAGCGGCCATCAGGGCAGAGATTCATCGGTTTGAGTCTGTCCACCCAAACATATACGCAATCTACGACCTGATCGAGCGCATCGATGACCTGGCCCTGCAGAACCAGATCAGAGAGCATGTAATCTCCATTGAAGGTGAGTAGATGAGACACACGAGAAGTCTCAGTGATTTTCATTCATTGCGGGTTAAGGAAAAGTGGGGGTGTCTTCTCTCCCCCCCCCCCCAAGAATGGTTGAAACAAATCATTCTTGGTGTGTGTGTGGGTGTGTTTCGAGGGGGTGGGGTGGGGGGTATGTATAGGTCCTCATTTCCTCCCTTTATGCACTTGGTAACATTGTCGTAAGTGCACAGCCCAGTGTAAACAGTCACACTTCCAGCTTGGGGGCGTAGCCGATCTCCTAGTCCTGTTCAAGGGTTGTACTACAACCCATACACTGCAGTGTTCACAATACAATCTTCAGCTGCCCTTACAAGAGGCGGCCTATGTGTGCAGCTGTAATTAGTTCCCCCCAAATTAGCCTGGCTGCTTAATGGGATTTACAAATGGAAACCTTATTTTACATCAAATAATGACCTCCAGTGGGAGCCAGATTTTTGTTACAAGGTGAAATAGAGGCTGTCAAATGTGAAATTGTGTGTTCCATGAGTGTAATGACTGGCCTGAATAATACAGAGACAACACATATACAAAGAGGCATAGGAAGTTTGATATACCATTAGTCGCTACCTAATGTTAGTCACAGTCGAAGTCCAGAGGATCCCACATAATTTGAGGAAGAGTGGCAGTGGCTGCAAACCAGACTTCCCCTCTATGTGCAGCGTTATGCCAACTGAAGATGATACACTGCCACATGTAGGCATCTTAAATTATGGTATCAATTTCTCATCTGTCTCAACTTGCTTCTCATCCAGCCTTTTTATACAATCGATGCTTGTGTGACTTCACTATCCGTCAAAATTGGTCTTTTGAAGAGTACTACAGTAACTAATATGCTGTAAAATTTCTAGTATTTCTTTCTAATACAGTTTATGATAGTTTTAATAATCTAGATTAATTTGGAATAAGATTGAAGAAAAATACAAACATGCATTGTTTTTATCACATTTCTAGAATGTGAAAGAGAATATATTGGTTTGTTTATGGTGGAACATGTGAGAGAATAATGGAAGCATAATGCCCTAAAAAGAGTTCTTATTGGTTAGTATTCAGCTGCAGTGGACAATACAATGCAACTAACCGGCCATTTAAAGAAAGATGTACTGTAGAAGCGGTCACTTGGTCAGCAACTATAATTCCCATGAGATATGAACCACATGCCAGTAGCAGAGGCACTGCACAATATACAGGTAAGCTGCTCAAGGCTGATCATGTGCAACTTTATGGTGATGACTACTTATAAATTATCCACGTTTGCCCAAAATGGTTAAGATTTGGCCATACTTACTTTGTCATCATTGCCATATATAGCCAGTTTAAAATTTATTTTTTTTATCTGTTCAGTTTTTGTAGAATTTTCTTTGCCTTTATTACGTGTTAATCAGTTTAACATCTATGTGATATCACAAAACATAATTGTCACAAGTGCAAAAACTAAGGCTGAAAGAAAATAAAATGTATCCTCATGTAAAAATAGAAAATAAACAAGTATAAACAATGAGAAAATTGTAAAACATGACTGCCTCACATCAACCTTTTTTCTTTTTTTGGGGGGGGGGGGGGATTTTCCACTTTTATTTGGATGGTTGCATACTCTTTTCACTCAAGACATTTTTTTTTTATTCTGTATCTTGATGGAACAACACTAGAGCCTTTTGTGAGTATTCTCTTAGATGTGTCTTTTTAAAAATATAAAGGTCATAACTTACAATATTCTCATTTTATTTCATTTCAAATTTTTTGTTGATTCTCCCTGAGAAAAGGAGCAAACACTTGACCCAAAGAGAAACTAAAATGGGTAGTGTTATTGACTTGTAGACTGAGTTTGGTGGCCTTCACAGGGTAATTCTGTGGTGCTGCATTTACTTTTATTGTTGATTTGTTGTCCCCCTAAATTAAGTTACTTCAGTTAGAGAATTTCTGCTTCTACCATAGTGCCATCAAATAATCCATCTTGAGCAAGCCTGATCCTTACAGATCATGTTTGAAAACAAAAATTTGCTATAATCATGTTGTCATTAGCATCAGCAGGAAAATATATTTAGCCCTTAGCAAACATTTAATTATAAAAATAATTAAAAAGGAACAGAAAACATGGTTGTTTTCCCTCAACCTTCAATTTGTAAACTCATTTAGGACTAACATGTTGGCTTTGTACTTTCCTTTGTGTACATAAAGCACTGGATTGAATAAACATCTCCAATAATGCGTGTTATTCCAAAAGGCAGAAAAACATTGGAATCTTTTTGTCTGCAAGTTCATACAAATTTCTGTGCATTTTATACCGTGTTAAATTACATGCATTTTCCTTATTAATTGTTATTTGAAAAGGCTTTGAAGAGCTACAATAACCCTGACTGACTTGTCTTCACCTGCACTGTGGATCTGCAGATCTGTTCCTCTTCAATCTTGCATCATCGTGGAGTCTGTTGCTAAGGAACCAGTGGTTCATGCATTTAACCGAAGAAAGACTGAATAGAAATTACACCCTTAAAAAAATGAATTCCCAGCGATACTAAGGACTCTCTGTTTTCTTGGTGTATAGAACTTCTCCTTTGTATGATGAGGACACACCAGTCACATCCTTTTCTGTCCTATAATGCTCCTTTAGCAGTGACTGATATTTGGGGTGTTGTTTGGTGTCGTTGGAACATTTAATTTTGCAGCTGGCATTTGAAAACAAGTGATGATTTTTCCTGCTCTGCCTTTTTTAACACCCTTATTCATGAAAACAGGACAACTGAAGCTGACATAGATTAATCTACTACGAGGTAGCCAAGACATCGTTAAGCAAAATGGCGGTACTGAAATGTATAAATAGTAAGTAAGATATTTACCATTAATGTCTTCTAGATATTCACTACTACTCAATAAGGCTTTGATTTAACATAAACCATTTGGGGTCCCCTGGGCAAGCATTTGCAGCACACTATAGATGGTGTGTAAATTATATTTCGCTGAGGGAACTTAAGAGGGATCAATTGGAATAGTTTTGCCTAGATTTTGACACAGAGTTGTTCTTCCATATGGGGTAACTAGGTAATGTGCAAATACAGCATTTAGCTTGAGGTGTAAATTCAGACTCATCAGATATAACAACATGCAATCAACCAGGGACTTTTCGGACCCCTGTTAATAATCAACCAAATTTCAGTAAGTCAGATCAGGGGGATCATTAACCTTCATTGATTAAACATTTGAAAAGTTCTTGAGATTAAACATAGGGGTTGCTAGTGTAGCAAACATGCTTAATCAGTTTCTTGAACAGCAGTTTTGTCTAATCCAAAAGGTTTGTTTTAGTAGTGGTCTGTTTAATATAATCTTTATACAAGGATAAATCATCTGGCTTATAAGTATTCTGTCTACTCAAATCCTGCGATTGATTGCATAAACAGTGTATGTAATTAAAATGCTAATGCATAACATCTCACGCTAACAAGAGTGCAATTCAATACAGAAATGAGCACAGCAATACTCATTTACTGTATATGTTTTATGAGCAAGAACTAAGATTTAAAGTGATGTTTTATCATTTGAAGACATGAATTGTGGCCAAATCTTTGTCTTGATTTTCCACCATCATTACAATTGGACTGGCCAGATCTCTTACTGGTGGTTGCCATTAAGCTTTTTGATAGAAAAATGTCAAGTTGCAGCATTTTCTTGTAGAGCTGTCAAACCAACTGAGAATTGCACTGCAGCAATGATGCTGAATCATCATGCATAATCACAGATGCATAGTCAGGGTTGCAGAATATGAGCTCTGTATGTTTGGGATGTTGGCATGAATGGCATTTTAGTTAAACCTGCATTCACCGTGTCTGTAAGGGTTGTTTTAACACCAGAGTTAGTTCAGACACTCATCTCAGATATTGAGTCTTCAATGGAAAATAAATTGCTTGACATAGTAGATTTGTCTTCATTTGTTTAGGGAATGAACTAATATTGATGAAAGTGGGTTTTCTTCCTCAAACTTGAATTAGCATCTGTCAAACCTTGGACCTTTAATTAGAGTTAAAGATTAGGTTTGGACTGGGATTTAATCAGGTAATGCATGTGTGAGGAATGAAAACAGAGATACGGAGACAGCTGCAGATGGTATCTATATTATTATTTTTGTAATGTTTAAAGGTGTTAATTTCAATGTAGAAGTTTTTCTGTAACCAGACTGCATTTTGGGAATAGTATTTTTTGTTCTAGATACAATGGGGATTTTAATTGTTATGCAGATTTAGAGTCTTAGCAGAGTTTGATATTTTGTTTTCTGAGAATGCTGCAGGATATTGAAAAGATGTTGCTGTATAAAATGTGAAGTATAAACTGTACCTGTGGATTGCACATCATGTAAAGGACAAAAATGGTGCAGATTAGAAATGGGGGTGCTGTAAAGCTTCAAACCTCTTTCTTTTTTTAGCTTTAAAGTGGCATTGCACTTTCTCAGTAGCAGGTTATAATTCAAGGACACTGACCCAAGTGTATTTTCCTGGGATTTCTTTGAGTTTTATGGTGTTTTATTGTAAGTTTTTCTGTATCTTGGGTAATACCTATATTTCATGAAGCTGGGAAAGCTTACACTGACATTCAAATTTCCAGCTGACAGGCCAAAATCAGAGCAAAGGCAGTCACACAAAACCATTACTACTCAAGAAGGGTGCTTGAGATTTCAAGAAAGGATTAATAAGGCTGCACAATAGGACACTGTGCTAGAAAAGCAATCAGGATGACACAGAGAGATACAAAAAGCCCAATGACTGAAGCCTCAGAGCTCTCTGTTGGCATTGTGTGGCACCTAAGCAGCCTTCTGGTACATCACATTTGCTAAGGAGAGCATGAGAAGGCAGGTTCATCTTTTAATTACAAGCAGTTACGATAATGCATATTTTTATTGCTGGTTAAGCAAGATTAATATTCTAACGACTGCTGAGATGTAAAACTCTAGTCATAAACACAGATGTCATTGACTACAATGAGATCACTTTCTGTGGTTTCAGAGTCACCATGATGGTAAAAACATGTGATTTTGACAGATGAACAATAATTAATCCTGCAAATACAAACTAAGTTTGCAGAGGTTTTGCATTGGGTGGTAACAGCTTAAAGTTTGAATTGTTTGTAGATGTATGGTTTGAATTCGATTTGATGAACTGAGCTGAAGGCCATCTGTGTTGGGGAATGCTGCTCTTCTTCTGGAAAATGAAGTCTCCACAATTTGCTCATTAAATTTCAAAACCGTATCTGTGAATATGGATTAAATGGAGTTAGAAGTGTCTGTCAATACCACCAGCTGTGTCTCTTACACGGTATGTCAATGTAAATTGCTGTTAATGTGGAATGCTAGTGTTTATAGAGTAAGTCGGTAAGTATTTACTTGTTGTAGATCTTGTGCCTAAATAAAGCCTTATATAAATACATCTGTGAAGTATGGCATAGACCCAAACATGGTGAAATCTTAAACAGTACAGATCAGGAAGCACACAATTAGAAAATCTTTATCTTTCTTGTCCAAGCCAGAGGAACAACATGTGGGTTTGTAGTGCATTCCCTTTGATTTGCACTTATACAGAAACTGACCAGTCCATTGTTTTCGTAGTCATTTTAGGCTCAACTATCATTTAGGAAAAACTAGAATTTAGCTGGAAAATTAATTGCAGTCTGCCAGAACAGCACTGAACTCTTTAGTGAGAATTTAATGAGATGTTGGTACAATTTTTATGGTGCAAGTATGGTGATGGAGCTTGTGGATGCTTATTATAATGTCATAGCCCTGCCTGGAAATGATGATTCTAATTGTTCACAGTTGTAAACAAGGGGTAGGTTAAACCAAACATAGGTTAATAAATAGTTTTTTATCAATAAAGTCTTTTTCAAGATGAGTTCTTGTTTATATTTCAGCAAACTGCATTAAACACTATATGCAGCTGATATAAAATTTGTACAGTGAATAATTTATTTCCAGTGTGAAGGAAGTCATTGATAACTTAAAACCCAGCATTAGCTGCAGTCTCATTGGAAATGAAAATTTGTTCCTGAGCTGAAATTTAATCAGTTTCACATTGTTATGTGGATATTAGCTTATAGGATCTATTATTTATTTTAGCAAATATACTGAATATGAGGCCCAGAATAAGGCCATAAAGCTGAAAATGAGCATTTTAGACCTACTTTAAATGATTAATATTGTTTTAGAACTAAGACCAAAAAAAACCAAACAAAAAAAACCCCACTTCTTGTTAGACTAAAACTGAAGTTTACTGAAGTTTATCTACAGAAGACTTAAACTGAGCTGATGCAAGGCTGTCACAGTAAATCTCTAGTGTCTTAGACCTCTGGACCTCTATATTTCCTTAAACTCAGGTGTCCTTTGGTATTTGTGTTGGATAAATGAGTGATCCAGCACCTGTAGGTTCAATGAGCTCCTTTGCTTTTTCTCATGCCTCAGAGCTCAGAAGCTGCCATGGTTGTGTGTGATAAGTCAACTCATTGCTGTTGTAATGTCACAGAAGTGGGGATTGATTAAATAGCCTATAGGCTTCTTCCGATTTCCCATCCGCCTGAGGGTATTATCATTTCTCCTCTAACATCTGCAGCAGAAATGTGACTGTGCCATGCTTCACAAGTATCAGATTTCAGTCTTATTTAAACCTTGAGCACTGTTGAAACAACATCCCACATCTAGTTGTATTTCTATGTTTATTCTCCAGAGTGTAGTAGTAACAGGCCTTCCCCCCTGACAGATGTTCATTAAATAACGGGGTATTTGCATGCCTCACTCTCAAAATATTCTCTGTTCAGTGATTAGCCCATACAGTTTGCTTCATGCACAGCGTCATACTTCTCATTATAACCCCATTTGAATTCTTTTTAACATTAAAATTGACTCCTGACTTCAGGTCAGCAGAGATGAGCTGAACTTGTGAGCTGTAAACTGAGCCGCCGTCTGAGGGCCTGGGAGGTCTGTGGGGTCAGAGCGCTGTTTCTGCTTCAGCCCTGCTGTCCTCTCTCTGCTGCCAAACCACAGCATTGGCTTATTGAATGTGACGCTGTCCTCCACAACAGAATGTCCTCCATTGTGCCCCTGAACAAAGGCTCTCTCTCTCTCCTTTTGACGGACACCATTTTTAAAAAAATGTGCTGAATGTAGAGGGTGGGGAAACACTAGTCGGGAAAATTTAGAGTTCTACTCATCCTAATCTCTCATGAGCAGAAAGAGGGTTGCGAGACTGTCATATTCTGACATTGTTAGCTCTGCTCTGATGTTTTTGTTGGAAGGCAAAAGCTCTTGAAATTCTGCACTGAGTTCATTTTGATTGTAATTTGTTCAGAATAAGTGGCTTTATTAGATTTTGATTAAAGAAAGAGACACCTTAAGAAACATTTAGAGTTTCTTAGGGTATATTGGGATGTAATACGGTTGATGTTTTTCTTGCTGTATGGTTATTATGTAATTGTAAAGCTATTATTTCTTTTTTTATTGTTTCAAAAGAGACTCTGGTAAAGTATATTGCCTTTAATTCACTATTTTTATTCCTAAAGAGCTGAGCAGTAAGGTAATCAATTGTTCAGTTGATCCATGGAAAAATAATTTGAAGTTATATATATACTGAGTATTGGTAATATATATATATATAAAAACAAACTTTTACTTATTTTGTCTTTTTAACATATTAATTGTGAAATTTTGGGATTTTCTTTGCATTGGTGGCAGTAAAAGAAAAATGTTCATTTTGTGATGTTAGTAAAATATTTATCAGCAATCTGATAAAGCCAGCTTGGGCTTTAGAAAATAAATTTTTCCTTATCTATGTCATCTATATTTCATATTGTTGAAACTGTTCTTTTATGACCTTTATTACTGATGCTGATTATTTCGAGGGCAATGTACTACAGCAAACATTTTTTTTCGTTTCTGCATATTCAGCTTATGACGTACCTGGCTACTGATTATCTCAAATGACTAGTACTCAAAGGAGCTCACATATTAATCCTAAAAGCAAGTATAATATGAAAGATTAGTAGATAGTGGAATTAACCTGAAACCTACAACTATGAGCGTTTTGGGATATTTAGAAATACCTTTCTTCAAACATGATCTTGTTTTATTTTAAGGCTGAAATAGAGGTCCATTAAATTTGCCATGAGCTCTTCTTTTTTCAGTTTGTGTCCATCAGCCATGTCCTATGGTGGACGTGCTCATGTTTCCTGCCAGTGGGGTAGGGCTGGAAGCAGATGGCTGCTGACAGAGGAAGGGGTTTGGAAAGCAGTGAGTGAGCAACAGATGGAAAGGCACATATGCCTCCAAGTCCCCTCAGCTTGCCAGCAGTCCCGTGACTAACTGTGGGAAGATTCTGGCTTCATCCAGGTTGGGGATGGACAGAGGCTCATGGTGAAGAATGAAGTGCCCCGAATATAGAAATGGTTATCTGAGACCAGTTTGTTTCTGGAAATTCAACTGTGGGAGGATTCAGATCCTGTTTAATTGGGGATGAATGGAGAATGGTGGCAATGAATTAAGTTGGACCACTGGAGCATTTCTTTAAAAAATGCACCATTTCAGCACATGGAGATCTGTTAAGCAGTGATTTTGTTTTGGTTGTCATGTGCTTTAGGAAAAGACACTTGGTTGCATTTTTTTTTAAACTTCAAACAGAAACCTTTATACAGGGACTTTTGTGGCCTCAAGGGAGCATATTTTTTTCACTGAAGGAAAATGCAGAATAAAGGAAATGTGGCATACAGTTTCTGAGGCCCGATGTTGCAGCTTAAATGGCAACCAGAAAAATATCATAATGCATTTTAAAAAGGTAGAAGGGGTTGTAAAAAAAAAAAAAAGAAAAGAAAAAAAAATAAATAAGAGAAAATCAGTGTAATTCCTACAATAGCTGACAGTTTGTTAGCAGTTTGTTTGTTACCACATGAGCCGGGTGCAGCTTTCATAAAACCTTTTGTTGTGTGTGCATCCTGTTGAGCATAAAGTTATTCCATGAGCTGTATTATTACCAGATTGCAGCTTTGAGCCTAAATTACTTTTTTTGAGTATAAAATCTCTGAAAAGTTTAATCACATGGTGTGTTTATAATAGTGAAGGCAAGAAGTGACATTTGCTCTCACATTTGGCTGTAAAGGAGATATCCTGACTGTATGTAGCACCTCCTGACTGTTTATTCTTAGTGGAATGAGAATAGTTGTCATCTGTGGTCTGCTTGTCAGTACAGCTTGTTTAACATGTGCCAGTTACATGTTATCACCCAGGTCCTACATTCCTTTTGTAGATGTCATTTGTTTGATGGTGTTTTAACATGTCTCTGGCCTTGTGTTCACTGTCTTCAAAAAACTTAGTCAGGCAACATGCCAAGCTCTTGTTTCCCTGTTTATTTGGACACATATTTTTACAACTATGATTGTGATAGCATATTTAGCCAAAATTGGGAAAAAATGCTGCAGTGCACATTTGGTTTTGATGAAGTATTACAAAACAAAACAATCAAGAAAAAATCTTTGAATCAAAAATCTTTGAATCTGTGCTGTTGCATCTCCTACTTAGCTTAAGTCTCAATCAGCTGAGATATTTTGGTCACTTGTTTTGTAAATCATAGCTAAACAGGGCTAAGCAAGGAGAAGTTTGTTGTCAAGAGATGTTTTATTCTGTGGGAATCACTGGAAAGGAAGTGTAATGTGACCCCACATTTACTGTTTATACCCTCCCATTTCCTGCTTTCCCCAAATGGAATAAGCTTAAGTTTTTCCACTGCTGATTCCCTCTGGCCATGACCCAGGGCTGATGTCATGTGGTGCAGTATGTGAACTGCATGTACTACAACCCCTTTTGGAACACAATCACAGTTCCCATTTTGGACCCGACAACCTAAGGGGGGTTTCAGAATGCTTCTGTTAGCAGGAGGAAGCTAAGAGTTACATTCTTGTTGCCAAAAGTTAGAATGCAGTATAAAATATAATAAAATTTAAAAAAATTCAGTAGTTGACCAATCATTTTAAAATATTTAATTTTTAAAAAGTGCAAACACTTCCTAAAAAATGTAGAAGCAAAGGATTTGTATTGTTTTTGCTCACATGGACTTAGATTCTAGTAACACACATAAAATAGATCAAATAGACTAAGACATGGATGTCATCTGATTGATAAAGTTGTGAGTGATTCTTAGATGACAAAGAAACAGAAGATGCATAATCCAATTACTAAATTACCAAATGGAAAAATACCCAATAGTTCAGTAACATGGCTGGTGATAAAATGAGTATCCTAGATAGGATGATTCCTTCAGAAGGAAAAATGGGCATTGGACCATCATTATGTAAAATACTTTGTGGAAAATAGTTTTCTTGATTTAAGAATAACTCTTCCTAAAGTAAACAAAAAATGTATGGATTTGCTTATCAACAGTTCAACATGTCATTAAATTATTAAGAGAATAAAGAGAAAGCCCTGGACAAAGCTGTATTGAATGGGTGTGATTTTTGGGTCAAAGACATTCACACTGCAGGTCCTAATGCTTATATTATTATTTTTTTCCCTTGGCTGTTCACATTATCATTTCAATGCAACCTTCATCACACTTAAGTGTGCATGTGTAAAGTAACCTGTATGCACAGAGGAAAGCCCTACATCGCGTGGTGCGTTTATGGAAGTAAATATGGATGCCTCACTTGTTTGTGTATCAATTTGGATGTACTTGCACGGTCTGAACCAACAAAATTACGCCCAATTTATGAAATGATTTGATATTGCCATGATTCTAAATTGCTGCAATCTCCTTTCACCGATGTAGAATTGTGCTATTTGACTCACTTCAAAGTCGGATGAAATGTGGCATGACCGTTCAGACTGAAACGGCTTCGACACAGATCGGATATGTATCCAATCTAGGCCCAGATAAGGCTCTGTTTACACTGCAGCTCAATTCTGTTTTTTATTTTTTATTTTTTTTGCCTATGTGACTCATATTGGATTTTTAATGACTGTCTGAACGGTACAAATCCAATTTTTTAAAAATCCGACCCAGGTCACGTTGAAATGTGGTCCTAGATCAGAAGCATATCTGGTCTGTGTTGAAGCAACGTCAGTCTGAACGGTCATGCTGCATTTTAACGGACTTTGACATCTCAGACGTGAGACAAATGGCACAATTCTGCGCCAGTGGAAAGGTGCTGCAGCAATTTCAGATCATGGCAATATTGAAGATTTTTATTCATAAATTGGGCATAGTTTTGTAGGTTCCGTACTTCTAAATACATCCAAATTGATACAGAAACACGTGAAACATCCATATTTACTTCGATAAACAATACGCACTGTAGTAGAAATACTAAAGATCATCATCACCTGCATGTCTACACAAAAACGTCTTTACAAAAACGCAAATAAAAACCCAATTCCTTGTATTTTGACATAATTGGAAAGTTCATCTAAAACTGTGTAATATGATAAATGCACACGTCTATGTTATCTCTGCATCACAAACGCCGTGATGATTAACAGATGATCCCACCCATGTTGAGGATATTGTCTACCATGAAAAATGAAGCATGGAAGAGCTGCGTTGAGCTAAACAATACTGTACCATGTAATCTTGACAACAGCGTTACTATCAGCTGCCTAAAAACCAAATGTCAGTTGTAACTTTTGACAGCATTACAAACAAGATTTCTCTTAAAGGGACACTGTAAGAATTACTGCCATCTAACATTGGAATCGTGTATCGCATTATAACTTATACTGCATTCTAGCGTCTCACTTTCTCAGCACATATTGCAACCATAGCCACCGTATCTAAAAAACTTAAAAAGCACAGATGAAAGCAAGTCATCAGATAGTTAATAGTGTGTTCAATCACTTCTGAAGTTGAACGTTAACTTTATTATACCGCTGCCATATTCACAATAACGCAGTTCATCTACTTCTGTTTACTTCACAATACCAGCAACCGGACTTCCGCCCCCCTTCACAATTACAGTATTTATACATGACCACCATGAAACAAATACAGTAAAGTATGTATTAACCAGCAACACAGTTACTGCATTTCAAACATAACAAACTCAGGTGAAGAAGTTCCCTCTGGATAATAGTTGGTCAGTGGGAAAAGATCTGGTGGACGGAAGGTCCAGCCTTATATAAGGTTGAGTTCCATTAACCAAAATGGCTTCCCAAGGCTTCCTCCACTTAACAGGTGAGTCTATCCTTTAAACATAAATTCAACACACAATTTAAGTGACTCATTCACAGTCAACTTAAATAAACATGAACACAATTTTTAATAAATGAATCCTGGTACCAATAGAGAAATCAAACGTTTTCTGTAACACAACATTATCAATCTCCCCCTATACTTGAACCCTTCCAGTGACTTCATTAAATCAGGTAGTTGGTGTCCGCTGTACGCTGCTTGGCCAAAAAAAAAGACACCACCCAAAAACTTCACTGTGGCTGTTTTTCAATAAGCTTCTGCAGTGTGACAAGGTTTATTTCCATCTAGTCTTGCAAATCCATGTGTGAAAATGACGTCTCATGCTTCCTGAACCACTCTTTCCAAACTTGAGCCAGATGAATTCTGGCATTGTCATCTTGGAATATGCTTGCGCCATCAGGGAAGAAAAACTCCGTTAATGGAATAACCTGTTCATTAAGTATGTAGGAGCTGTTTTACTCTAAGTTTCCCTCCAACCTATAAGGGGTGGTAGCGAGTCTTGTGTGCTGTCTGTGCCGTAGAATAGCCTGAAGTCATTGGCTCACACCAAAGATTTTCACAGTCGCAGACTAAAAAGGTAAATCTTAGGATTCTTGCTGGAGTCACAGCGCGCTCCCATTATCTCGATTGTTAGGTTTAAGGTGGTAATGTGCGCTGTTTCATGTTAATCTTTCCCTAATCTTCAGTCTGCAACATGTTTGATATTATCGCAAGTCGCAGTGAAGAAACACAATCAACAACCAATAGATGAGCTCTGAGAAAAGCAGAAACAGGAATCATGAAAGAACACCGGCAAAACAAAAACGATGGCAAAAACGCAAAAAGGGACGAATAAAAAAGAAAGAAAATAGACGAACAAGAAGCGGTGATGACACGTTGTAGGTGGGCCGTCCATAAAGAGGAGCGGATGGTTATTAAGAAGTAAATGTCTGCTGTGGATCATTTGTGTTACAGTATAATTATCTAACAAATGAGAGAAGAATAGAAAACACTTCATCCCTCCAGATTATGATGAGTCGGTGTAACACCTGGCGGAGATGCAAAGTCACACTTAATAATGATGTGTTGGAAACTCTCCCCTTGTTTGCTTTGCTGAGGGCAGATCAGCCCTGTTCCATATCAACTGTCCAATATATCGCAAAAAATGCTGAAAGAATCTAGTTGTAGTTCACAGTCTTTGTCTTTGTTAAATCTCAGTCTGGGACCAGGCTGAGACTTAAAACTCTGATGAGCATTGGTCTTTAGATGTGAGCTGGTAGTTTTCTTGAGTCTTGCTAATCTTTTCAAAGTCTTCTGATGTAAGCCAAGGTGTTGGTAATTGAGAGAAGCAAGCAGTTTTTCTTAATGGATAAAAGAATGAATTGTAAACCAAATAAATGTGGAAATAATTTTACACAAGAACAAAGAGGAGTTATCATTACCTTAACTGAGTGCCTGTAGTAACAACGGCAATCTGATTATCAACCAGTAGCGCCTTATTGGGATAGACGCTACAATAAAGTAAATTCATGTAGTCAGCTAACGTCATTCTTCGGACACATAATGTTACTGAATCAAGACCTGAACAACTGCAGCAGCTGCAGACTTTTTCTCCAGTTAGCCTCACTGATTAATTTATTTTTTATGGCTGCACAGCTGTTCAGTCCCAATCCCTTGTGTTCCTTAAGTATTGTGCACGTGAAAATGCTCTTTCACTGTTAAAAATAGCCCTGAGTTCTACTGTTGTTTTTCTTTAATTTGATTTCACTAAACGTTTAAGTGATCCGTGATCATGATCATTCAGGATTTTTTCCAGCCACATGTCTTCCTAGAAGACAGTGGTTCCCAACTATCCTTTCAGTTTTTAATAATCCATTGGTCAGTTTTAACCCAATCTTTAGTAGTTTCTGTATTTTGTTTTCAAAAAATGAGAAGCTACTCATTGCCTCAGTTAGGGTTAAATAACTTGTTGCTAGCTGAAAGATAATTGTCCATGCAGGCTCATGCCCATTTGCTTAGTTAAATCCAGGTGGCGACTTCTTTTCTGGCCAGGCAGTGTAGTAGGTCATGAAATGCCAGGACTATAGAGGCCAAACATCAGATGGCAAAAGTGAGTTAAATCTGGAGAAGTCATTCAGACGAGTCATATTCTTAATAGCCTGCCAGTATAGGAGTGATGTTACTATGGAGATTTGGAAGAAGTTTACCAGAATGCTACAGTGTTTGCTGAACACCATTTGGTCCTTTTGTTAAAAAAAAAAGAAGAAAAAAAAAAGCAGTGTTTCAGATACAAGACAATGCTGTAAACTGAGAGTGTTTTGTGCTCTGGTTGAAGAGACGCTCTGCAGTGTTCATTTGAAATAAGCCGTTCAGAGTCCTGCTCAAGGCTGTGTCAGTGCAGCCTCGCCGGATGATGAGATTTTCCTCCTTTAGTAGTCTGGCGTGAAAAGTGCACTGTTCAGCAGCATCTGCAGATGAGCTTTCCCTCAATTCTGTGTTTGCGTACTGGAACGAACTGCCAGCCTCAAATAAAATACTGTACAGTTAAAAAGGAGGAATTATGACACTTGTGTTGCTACACAGTATATCTCATAGCCCACTGTGCTCTTGGGCCCATTCTGTTGTGAAATTGGACCAAGTGGTGTCTAGAGATGCACCCTCCTGTTGTATTAAAGCATAGTAAACCATTTGTAATCATTTTGTAAGGCACTTACAAGATATTTATTTCACAAGCAATTTAGTTTCTTAGCAGCTCTCTGCAGCTCTGATTTGCAACTATTTTGTCCAGCTTGCACTTGCATGAAAAGAATGGGCAAAGCAGGAGGAATTTCACATTTCTAATGTTTTTGTGGGCCCTCTTTATTAAGACATTCACACTACTAAATGGTGTCTTTTCACACATTTGGCTTTCAAAAGACTTCCAGCAGCTCTAAAAGGATATCTTTTATTTTTTCAGGATCAGGCATAAAATCTAGGTTTGGCTTTAAAAGAGCTGGCAGCTCCTTACAGATCAGACTTTATGTAAAGCTTCCATTTGTCTGTTTACACAATAAACCAACTCTTCCTATGGTCTTTTCATGCCAATAAGATTTTTAGTAAGTAGGATCCAACCTTTACTCTGTTGGGGAGTAAGAGCAGGGGACAAGTGGCTGACAAGGCATTAAGTGGCTGACTTTGAAACACATTTAGCCAACCTCACTCTTGTGGATAGTCAAATGTCACATTTGGGAAAAGTCCATCTGATTGAAATCTCAGTTTTCACTGTTAGGACAAGCATATAGGTCATTTATCATCATCAGCCCAGAGGACCTGTCTTCGTGTCTCTCATGATTCTCCAGGCTGAGAGATTATGTCAACTGTTAAGACTTCAGCAGTGCACGAGCTCTGGTGATGAATCTCAATTCTTGGCTGGGTGCATTGCAGATCTGCTGGTGGACGGGTAGGCAGTGGCATGTGTTATGTAACACAAGTAGGTGGCTGGAGTAGCTCTGTGTGAGTGTGTATTTGTGGTGTGCATGTAGTGATTTCTGGACGTGTAAATTTCCCCACATGCAGTTCCCTGCCCCCGACCTGGATCAGTGTCTGAAACAGCCTGTGGAGACAGATGTAAGGAGAGATGTTGGAGGAATGTCACACTGATGGAAGGTCAGGAATCGGGGGTTGTCCTGCCCTTTAGGAATCCTCCTGACTGTACTTGTCAGGATGAATCCATTTGTATCATTTTCTAGGATTAGACTCGCCCCTTATCTTGTATTTCTTGTCCTCAGTATACTTTTGGAATTGGTGCACATAAATGCTCCCATATCTCTACCTCAAACTCCTTTGTTTGCAGCTAGTCAAATAGTAGATATCTTCATTCGGACACAGAAAGTCATTGACATCAGTTGTCAAAACCGGTGCTACTGGTCTGGTTTATTTAGATAAATTGGATAATTCTTTGTAATATTTGTTCTCCAAAACACAGATAAAAGGTTTGTTTTGCGGTATTGCAGTTTGTGCAGTCGCACAAGATGATTTTTAATTATTTATGCGCCCTTTAAAGACGCCCACATTCAAATTATTTGACGTCCCCGGAGAATGAATGATATCCTAGTCTATACTGGTTAAAAAAAGGGAAATACTTAGAAATACAACCTGTCATTGGTTGGAGAATGGAGAATATAATCAGACAAAGCCTCTTACAGTGACTATAGGCAACATTCAGTCAACAACAGAAAAAAGCATCCCTCTGTTTTAATGACTGGTTGAAGATTTCCTTTTAACTGTTATAGACTAATGCTTTCATGTAAGAAGGATTTTGAACCCACTGTAAGCTCTGTAAAAGCATATAAAACTATTAATATTCATGTCTATTTTACTTTACCTCCATTACTCTTTGCTTTTGTTTCCGTTCCATGTCTGTTGTTGGTCACTGTATTTCTTAACACATATCTTTATGACTGCAGGTAAAACTCAGCCTGCTATTAGATGCCAATGAGTCATTGAAAATTCTTCTTGCTGTATATGACCCGTGCTGAGCAATGCAACACCTCAGTCTGCACTGACTCAAGGGCAGGGATTGCAACTGCAAAACCAAACATGGAGTGTTTGCACATAGTCTTTAGTTGTGGCTTAGACAGTGGAACTAAAACAATCTATTTTCACATTAATTTATACTGAATATGGAACAGTTTTATTTGGTTTTTTTACAGAGTCTGACTTGAGGAAACTCTGAGAATTTGTTCTCTCATACCTTTCTAGAAAAAATAGTAGACACCCTAATCAGCTTTTTTGTTGGAACTATTGTTTATGGATGCTTTTGTAGTTGTGGTTTTGTATTATATTTAACATTTTTAATACCTAATATCAGTCATACTCCAGAAGTTCATGATTTGAAGCACAGCTCCTTTCTTAATAAGGGGTGCGCTCATGGTGAAATAGTTTAGATAAAGGTTACCTTTGAGGTAGTGTTGGGTTTATTATTGAGTCTGCCATACCTAAGTGGTGCTGGATGGACTGAAAATGACAGTAAATGCAGGACATTTAGAGACCACTCAGTTTCTATCATAGCAGATGAAGCAGTGGGGATGGGAGTAGGCTAAATGGCTTAGAGGGACAATCGACTACCTCGATCAAAGATTGGAGATTAAACAAGCAAATATTATCTGAACCCTGCAAGGAACATCTTTGATGTGATTGCTTTGATATGAAGGCATAGTAGAGAAACGCCCTCTGATACCAAGTTTTGTCAAAAGATAAGGGTGATGCAGGGATATCACTCAATGTTAATATTCAAATCTGACCCCAGAATCTACACTGTCTTCAAGGAAAATATTCAAACTATCACTTTTCTTTAAGGTGATGTTTTTTTCTCTCTCTTTTTTTTTTTTTATAACTTGAAAGTGTTTGCTGTATGCGGTATCCTGGATAAATAATATCCTGACAAATTATGTAATGAATTATTCATTTATTTTTCAACTTCTCCAGTGTACTCACTGATTTTCTGTCTCCCTGTCCTTGCCTCTATGCCTTGGCGGTGTTTGATTCACCTTTACGCACCCTGCAACATCTTATACCTGCAGGTAAGCCCAGCACACACTCACCAGTATGTACACAGCCTCAAGAGCAGCTGCTATATTGTTAGATGATAGGATGGACTGTTAGAATGTTTATACATGACTGAAGGGCCAGCAGTCCTGACATATTGAACTTTCTTGAGTTTCACCATCTGTGGATATCCAAACAGACAAAGCCTCGACCTTTGCATCTGTTAAATTGGGTGCAACAGTAAGGTTGGGCTTTGTGACCATCTGGGCATTGAGAGTGGAAGCAGATAGCCTGCTGCTTATAAGACTTCGTTAAGAGTGAACAAGAAGTACCAAAATATTTTCTTTTCATGAGCTCAAATGCCCAAAGACTTTCCCAGATGATATGAGACCTTTTTCCAACAGTGCAGCCAATTCATCCTCCCAAAAGACTTCTAATATGTTGACTTGGTTGATTTGGCGTACTAATCTAATGAAGGATAAAGTGCAAGAAAGGGAAGGGGTGTGGGGCTGATTACTCATTTGACTCAATGCAGAATAGATTTTCCGTCCTTCTGACATATGCTTTATGAAAGGAAAGAAGCATATAGCCCTGGGCAAAGTTAAAGCAGGGCAGTACCGATAATGTATTAAAAAGTCTTAGTAACACAAGAGTATCTGGATCTTGCAGATTTCTGTGTAGCATGGGGATTGCTCATCGTGATATCCTCCAGAGAGGATCCCAGATGGGGATGCCATCCTTTCAGCTGGCCTACTTCCCTGCCACTCATCACACATGGCAATTTGTACAATCTGGCTGTGCCACTTCTCTTGCTAAGCCAGCCATGTAATAATTATGTACATTTCTACTTTGCTGCAGTGGAAGACACTCATCTTAATGTATGCAAAATTTCAATATGATTTAAGCAACACACTGCAAGCATGTTTGTTGTATATATATATATATATATATATATATATATGTTGAAAGGTAATGGATATGGTGGAGGCCTCTTTAGCACGAGAAACATGAAAGACACCATAAAATGTGTTGCTAACAGTGATGCTGCTGTCTTTAAGGCACATTTAATGCTGACACTGTTTGGTCTGCTTTAGATGAACCCTGGTCCAGTTCCACTGATAGTATGGTTCATTTGGAGCAGTGTGAATTTACATTCAAACTTTGTTGTGGCCAATCAGTAAGTCAGATCTTATTGGTCAGCACTTATTTCATTATATATATATATTTGCCCCTTTGCGAGCAGTTGTTGAAACTACATGCTTTCCAGGCGGTTTGGTTGGTAGCACAAGCTAAGCCAGTTTGTATTTTTTTAAATTGGTTGACCTTTGTAGGGAATGTATATTTTAGGTCAGCTTATGGATTTCAAATAAAATCAAAATCACAAATACTCTATAAATCCCAGAAGGTAATTTTTGAAATGCTTGTGATCATAGGTTCTTTGCACATACTAAGTAAAAAACAACATAAATGCTTGTTAGCCCATCACTGTGCCTCCTCAGTAATGTATTGATACTAAACTGAGGTAGCTCAGCAGCACATCAGTGTGTGCTTACTCACATCTTGTGCAATGCCTGTTTAACCATTGTTACTACCTCCCTTGCCAGCTCAGATACATCAGCCGTAAATCATCTTTAACTGTCCTTGTTGCCTATGTATGTTATATATGGCACAGATGTGCAACAAAGACATCTCTCCTGGTTTGTAAATCATTTGCAAATGCCTTTTAGAATACTTCTAATCATTAGTCATCTTTATACTTAAACGGAAACATTGCTTGGTCAACATAAAACAGCAAACAACCATTTGCTATATGTAGATATAGCAGCGCAATAATTTCACCAGAGAAAGAAAGTGTTTGGTGTGTGTGTGCTGTCATCCAAGCTACTCTGTTCCTGTTAACAGGTGGTCCAGGTGTGTGCATGTTTAGTGCGTGTGAGTCCCTGCCATGCAGCTTTGAATTAGTAAAATTCCAGATTTTCTTCCACGAATTACACCACATGTTTTAGCTTGAGAGAAAGTTTTGCGTTTTTGAATTTGTGTTGTGCAAAGTGGTTATGAAGTGTTAGTGTTACTGCACTGCTATGTTATGTACTTTCGTACCAACATGGATTGTATGCCACAGTTGTCATACGCAGGTTGTCTTTACCGCATGTTTAAGGGATTTTTTTCTCCCAAAAGACACAACAGAGGCTCCTGTTGTTGCCATTGGTTCCTGACTTCAGCTTGGTTTATAATCACCCAAAGTGGGCAAAATATACAAAGGATCCATGTTTGTCTTTAAAAATCGTAACGTGTCATTGACATTGAAGTGTTCTAAAATTGATATTTGTACTTGTTTAGATCAACATAAATACTTGTAGGAAGCCATGTGTAAGGAGGGAGTAGCCCTTCTGCAGAGTTACAATACACACCACACACTGTTACAGACCATATTTAGCCCAGTCTGCTCCAGTGTGTTCTACTGTATTGTTACTCATGATTGGTTTGGATGATTTATTTAAAATAATGATTACATGATAACATAATGATAACATCCATGGTGGAGATTCACAACTACATCAGTTGAACAATGCCCTGTAAAAAAACAAAAACAAACTACAGACAACAAACGCTGCTGTGTCACAAAGCTTGAACATTTTTATTGTAACACTGTTAATCTCCGTACTAATCTCTCAATAACTTGACTGGTACTGATTACATTTGGGCTGGTTTCAGTTTGCCGATGTGTTAGTTTTTGTCACAGACCTGGCAACTCTGTTTGGAAACTTAACTGGGAAGTTCTGCTAGCAGCTCTTTGAGGCTTCCCCTTTTAATGTTGTCAGTTTGTTAACAAATTCATGATGACCATGCTGGCAGGCTCATGTATTCCAGAGTCAACGCTCGCAGGAAACACGTTAGATTTCCATTGAAAACAAGTACTGAATCAGAAACGGATTTGATAGTGATCAATAAATTTTAGTTCAGAAGAAACTGATGTTTGCTTGTACATTTAACTTATCTGACTCCTTCTGGATCAGATCAAAGAGAAGAGAAAACAACTCTTAAGCTTTTAGATTATTTTTTGTAAGCTTCTCATAACATCAGATGCTGTCTTTGTTGTAATTAGTTTAAATATCCCATTCCCAAATATACAGCATTTGGGGTGGGAGGACTTTGTAACCCATATTACTGCGGTCTTTCTCAGCTTCCTTTTTAGCTGTTTCTTTTAACAACTATAAAATGAAGACGCGTGACAAAGGAGCAGGGGCTCAGGCGGCACAGAAATCATTCATTGCCGCCCTATGGTTTGCTTCATAGCTTCTCCAGTTAAATGGGGTTATGTAAGATCTGCAGCCTCACGTACACAGGGAGTCATAAATCAACTGACATGCTCACAACAACGCAGCAACTTTTGTCTGAGTTGTTCAGAGTGCTCTTCATCTCTTCTTTACTTCTGACTTCTGCCATTATGCAGTCTGGAGGAGATGAAAAATGACTATGAGAGAGATTTTATGAAACTTATCTGTTTAAATGAATCATTGCTGTTCTGTTCCAAGACACTGAGTATGCATATTTTTAAAGACAGCGATTTGGATGAACATTTTTTTTCTTTGTTATGTCATCACTTTTTTATATTCTCTGCAGTCCATTTGGGAAGACACTTTTGTTTTAGAGTTGTGACCTTCCTTGTCTCATCACCTTTTTTAAACAAAAGCGGAAGTCTCACATTTTGTTTTCAAGCTTACTTTGTGAATCATGTTGCAGGATTTTGGTGCAAGATTCTTTGGAAAGTCTTCCAAAACTTTTGAGAAAATTGAATTTGATGCAGCTCTTGTCATGCCTGTTTCATTTAGCATTTTTTGGCCTGACAGTTCCCTTTGCCAATTCTAGAGTATGAAATTTGCTGCGACACACTCGCTGTCTCTTGTGGTGTTTTGCTCTCGAGTGCGTTTTGCTGCCTTTTATTGATTTTACCACATCATTTGCATCACTGCTTCCCATCCACTCCGTCTTTTTTTCCCTGTTCTCACGCATACAGATTCACAGCCATTCAGGCAAGTTTTAAGGTTTAATTTTCACTTCCATTTTATAGTAATTATATATAATTAAACTTGAGTAAAAACTGTTTTTAGCTTTTATGTTACAGAAATGTTTTTGTGAAGAAAATTCTTTGTATGCTTTGTGCTAGTGCAGTTAAGCTATCGCATCAGTAGACTTGTTTTAGTTACAGTTACAGAAATTTTACGAGTACCTGCTCTTTGTTAGTATTCGCATTGCGCTTTACACCACTGTCACATTGTCATGTCAGGTCACTAATATAGAGCTTAACACCTCGCTTAAGCACACAGACGGGAGCGTCCGGTCTTCATGGCCATGGCTGGCATGTGACTGGGAGAGAAGGAGGATGCAACTCAGCCACCGGATCTGTAGTCAGGAACCAGTCATCACTCTCTTCCTAATCTGCCTGTTCACCCCCCTGTCCACCACCATCTGGAGAGGATGCCAGGGACTGGCCTGGTGGCAGAATTAGAATCATGGGCTCGGAGAGCTGCCAGGCTTGAGAAGAAAATCCTGGAGGAAAAAGGCCTTTTTGCAGTTCATGCTTGTCTATCCTGCGTCCTTGCTCTGTGGTACTGGCCAGCAGCCAGCAGTGCTGACGTAGGCTGGCCTGCCTCTCAACAAGATAACATCAAGCTCATCTGGCATCCAAACAGTGCTCGTAAGAGCAAAACCCCTGATTGTGGATTATTCATTTGCTGCAGAGAAGCATTACTTTAGGGTATTTTTCCCCCCACTGTCTCAATTTAAAGTAATTTAGGGTATAATTGAAGTAGAGGTGCCTTGTCGTAGAGCTTTATCCTCTGAAGAGCACTGAACTGCAGAGAGCTGTTTTTGTCCAAATAATGAGTATTGGCCACCTAATATCTGGCTGCCAAAATAATGAATCAAAAGATTCACTATGCATGTGTACATACTCTGTGCTGTATAAATAATGCTGTTCTTGATGTGATAATGTAGCTTTTATCAAATACTGTCAACTTTAACCCTCTTGTCATTATATTCAGTACAGTAGCTTGGCTAATTGGTGATGTGAACAGAAACTGGAGGAGAAGTAAGCCCCTCTCCATGGTTACCCAGGTTTTATGCTTTTTGCAAGCTAAAGTAAGGAACATTTTGTCTCTCCTAGTGTAGTTAGTAAGCCAGATGGCTTTCAGGCTGCATGGAAAAATAATTTTATTTCACTCAGTGGAGTGCTGATTCCAAAAATGTCTGATTAACTCCTCCTTTGTGCTTCTCTCCCCCATAACTACTAGTTTAGTCAAACTAGCTTTAAAAACCTGGTGATCACGGCTTTGCTTTAACCTTTTATAGCCCGTCAGCTCAGTGGTCTACAGGGAGAAGAGATTAGGACAGGAACTTATAATAGGCCATTTATTGGGAAGAGTTCCAATATTTGTGTGTGCTCACAAATCAGTGATCTTGAATATGAGCCATGACAAGAGCTCATCCCTGCTGATGAACTGTCTGTGATGGATTTCCTCCCCCTGTGGTAATATGGGTCACGATCATACAGGATCTTCAGATGATAACACAGATCAGTCAAGTCCAGAATGGCTCCCAATTCACTACACTATTTTTATTGGGATGTAAGCAGCCTGTACATTGTGAGCTGTAGTTTAGATTATGGAAAGGCTGAGGTTTTAAGTGCCACAAGGACAGGCCCCAATATCTCTACACCAGAAACTAAAACAGCACATTTATTTGCTCTTTTTTCAGTTGGTGATTTTTCAGTCCTTGTACTGTAAGGCAGGTAAACGCTTGTCAAATCTAAGTAAGTTATGGTGGTAGAAATCTGACTCACTATTGTTTTGGTGAGTATTTAGATTAAAATTATTTCAAAATATTTCTCTGTGACTTCTGAAACATCAAGCATGCATTTATGGGCAGAAGAAAATGTGAACTAAACTAGATGTGTCTCATTTGCAAGGTGCACTTGTGGAGGGCACTGGGTAAATTTCATTGATCAATCAAGTTGGTTAACGAAATGAAACTCACACTTGACTTTGATATGTTCCAGTTTACATGTTTGTGATACCAAATGATAAAGTTTTACATAGCAGCAAATGTAGTGTTTGTGCTTACACACGCTGTGGCAAAATGTTCCTATCTAGAGGTTGGACCTTCTGTGTTTCTAACACTCAGGAAATTACTTTACCTTCGTCACTTTTCATGCATGGGGCAAACAGGGTTGATTTTAAAGTCATGGTTCTTCTGATTTCCCAGGGATGGAAGTCCAGTTGGGTGGAGGGCTACGTCTGAAAGGGGGCTTTCAAATACTAACACAAAACCAAAACTAGACCATTGTTACTAAATGAAAAATGGCATCATTAATGTATTTTTCATACTTTTTGGAAGTCAAAATGGTAACTGATTATAAAATGGGAGATTTTCTATAACTTGAACAGCATATAAAATAGTCACCAAATACACATTTGTAAGAATGTGTTTGTATCCACATCTCCCATCATACAGGTTTAAGATCTAACATACATAAGGATGGAAAATTATTGGTCTTACATTAGTTAATTGCCCTTTGTTTCCCTTATTCTGCTCCTTGATTATAAAAGTAGTTTCAGTTGCAGTTTTCATGAAAACGTGGAAGCTGGAGTTGCTGGTCTTTTTCTTCTTTAAAAAATCAATGTGGTTCTAACCTGGGGGATAAACAGTACCTTATTCCTGGGAATAAGCTTGTGAAACAAAAATAGTTTTTTTTTCTCTATTTAATTTAATGAACTAGAAGATTGCTCAAGTCGAGAAGGGGTAAACATGCTCCCATTATATAAACAAGATAAACCTGACCCACTGGTGTACAGACTTAAGAGTTAATGTAATTATTTTGGGTTTATTTAGCTGCACCGGCCGGGACATAGTAAACCATGCCTGGCATGCTGCCTTCGATTTGTACAATATCTAAACGTATTGTTTGGTCGTGCAGTCGTTTGTAAGAGAAACAGCATGGACCAATATGGTTTGTCCTCCCATAATGTATCGTTGGTCTCTCGCTGTGAAAGCAAGGTTTTCTCCTCTACCTCCCTCCCACTCTCCCTCTCCTTTCTTTCTTTCGCACACTGCAAGGGTGAACGTGGGCGATGATACAGAGCATGGCAGCAGTGCTCTGTTGAATGTAGACTAGAAATGAGGATAAAGAAATACAACACCCATGGAAACACTGACACAGTCTCAATAATGGTGCTTGTTTATCTTTAGGACTGTAGATTTGAAATGATTGAGCTAATCGTTGCACCACCATTTTGTGGTGTTTGTGTGAGACTTTTTAATTGGAAGTTACAATCTTTTATTCATGCTATTTTTGTGTATTAATCTCCAGTTTGACATCGTTGGTGATTTTCTCTATCATGTTGTATATCTTGTGTATTGGTAACAGGAGTGTGTTTGCATCCCATAATGCATTTATTTCAATTTTTTCCTTTATGTAAGCATCCTTCTTCTGTCGTCTTGACTCCTGCTGTGATTTGTGCAGCAAGGAGCTCAGCAACAGTGACACTAACGAGCACAGCATCAGCCTCCAGCTGTTTGTTTGTGTGTGTGCTGATGGTTGTGGCTGTGTTTTGTAGATTTTTATGCATAAGCCTCATAGAGAATTTGTCTGTTTATGTCACGTCCCCCTTGACAGAGTAATGGGTCTATCTGCGACTACAGATAGACTAAACTGAACGGTACTTGTGATTCTCTCTGACACAAAACCAAACATTTGACCTTTTTCTTTTTTTTTTTTGCGATGGCGAGAGGAAGTGGTGCTGGTTTGCTGGATGGCTGCAGAGCAGTCGGACTGGGTGTGGAGTCATGACTGACCTGGCTAGATGGGTGATGGATGACTGCAAAAATCTCTGCAGAGGGGTAAATTACCTCTGTAAAGGAGGTTTGGGTTGGTATTGTTTGTCTGTTTACAAGCAAGAGTACTTAAAGTAATGAAGAGATTTGCTTCTTTTCCTGTTATAGGTAGAAGTAGTGATGAATTCTTTGTTTGTTTGACTCTGAATTCAGGCATTTTATATTTTGGGATGATTAGTTGTTTTGGACTTCCTAATTTATGTAAATGGCCCACATAAAGTACAAAATGATTTTTTTTAAATAGCACTTTTTATAAAAAAAAAGATTTAATCTATTTCTTCCTATTTGTGGGTATTGCAGTTTTTTGTGCACGACAAAGGTCTGCAATTTCTGCCCCTCAACTGCCTGAAATGCCTTATTTTTAGTGCAGGCTTTACATCACCACAAAACACATTTGCATGATGCATACATAGTGGTGAGTTTGATATGCCACAATAAACTAAGGAATGGAATTGACTTGCAGTTGACCTGTCCTGCCCTAATCAGCTGACCAGTCTGACAAGACTTGGGCTTGAAGTATTTCTGTTGCTCATCTGGCCATGTACGTTTCATGTTTACAGTAGTGCCCAGGGTTCCATTTCCTGTTTGTCATCCCCACTCTCGACAAGAAAATGCAGCCTTTAAAAAAGTCAAGGTGAGAATTAAACGAGAGGTGCTGCAGCTGTCTGCTGTATGAAGAAAAATATGTATTATTCTGTAACCATTGTGCCTTTGATGGTTTACATGGAGTCCACACAAAAGGATTTTCTTCTTCTAGAAAAGACGGTGATCCTGAACTGCAAAGAAGACTTAATTTGCCTAATATTAGCATATTAGGATTTTGCATCATACCTGTTCAGTGGCTTGTTTAACCTGCCTTAAACAAAGAATGAATGCTGCCATTTTTTAACTTTAATTTGTTCAGTAAGAGCCAATGAGCTTTTCAGGGAGGAAGATTAAAAGACACTGGACATCGGATTAGTGTTCTGACAAAAGGTGACAAAAGGTACTAAAGCAACAGACAGTATGCTCACTGTAACACACAAACATCTTTTAAATTAGCATTAATTTGAATCTTAATCTTTTTTCTTTTTTTTAGATCTGTAGTGTCTGAAAACTAAAAGTGAAAACTGAGTACTTCCATTTTTAAAAATTTGATTAATGTTGTCCTTGATGTTGACAGGAAGCTGTCTGCTCAGTTTTCTACCTTTATATCAGACTTTTATCTACACTCTGAGGGGTTAAAATGTGAGCACCGGGTTTGCTCATCAGAAGAGATGGGCAGATGTGAAAATAAAATCATGAATGAATGAATGTATGAATGAAAAATTGTCTGTTAAACAAGTGAAATGCAAAACAGAATTTATCTTGACACTTAAACAGCATGGCTTTGAGGTTGCCTAGGCAACTGGTTGCCTGTGCCATGGATGGGCAAGTGGGTGTGGAGTCAACAGGGATTTGTGGGCCGGTGAGAGCATAGGTAGGCGATTGGCACAAAGCACATGCTACATGGGGGCTTAACGCTGATGATATGACAGTGGTGTTGACCCCGCTGGGCAGTGACTAGAGTCACAACAACATGTTATGTCGGTAGTACGCACACCCATGATTTTTGTTGCACGCTGCAGTTGGAAACCAATAACAGTTTGTGAAATCATCGCACTCAGAAAACACCCTCTTCATCCAATGCCTATTTCATGCAAAATCAGTGTTGAAAATGTGCAGGACTGACGGAAAAATGTAGACACTGATGTAAAATTCATTCTCATAACTCAAGTTGAATTATGAAACCATAAAATAATAAGACAGGACTTCAAATAATTCAAACAGTTTGGAAAATCACACCACATTCATACATTAAAACATATACATAATATAAAATCAATCTAGTTGCTGCTTAATTTTATGTTGACTGACTAATTAAGCAACTTGAAGTTATGCAAGATAGCGAAGAGTACAAATGTTCATATTACGGGAGAATAATCAAAATTGATCAAAAAGATGATATTATGTACAAAGTGATTATTTGTACTGCATAGTGAGTGAGTTCTCTCTATGTGCTCTGGCGTCCTCCCACAGTCCAAAACATGCAGGTGTACCTTCTCTCTTGCCCAGTGGCAGCTAACCCTGAATTGGATGAAGTGAATTTAGAAAATGGATGGAAGAACATTTGTTTACTCCTGTAATATTTTGCACAACTATCTTGGCATGCACTGGTCTTTGCTTGCAAACACAACTGTCATTCCATAACTTAATTTCACACTTTCTCTGACACACACCGAGATGTGTTAAGAGGGCTGAATCAAAAAGGCAAAAGGCAGCCTCCTATTAAAGGCCAAGTATCTTGTACTTTTACATTAGCACAGAGTTTAGCCACAGTGAAGATTCCATCAACTCTACTATGTAGGTCTGGGTATCACCACTAATTTCCTGAAAACAGCCTGATTTAATTAGATTTCGATTCATTTACAGAAATTTATGTAAAAGCAATTTTAGTTAGTTATTAGTCGCTAATGTGAGCGGTAATACGCTATTAAATAGTAGAGAGGTGAATGTAATCCATTGGTGAATAAAAAAATCCAAATTTGGCATCATTTCTGCAAGAGAGAAGCTGATTTTGGACGGAAGTGGCACAGGCGACACCTTTCAGTTGTGTATATAGACTAATCTGGATTAATACCAGAAGTAGACAGTCTGCCACTGCTCAGGTGGCATTTTTGTGTATGTGTAAGTAGAACAGATGCAAATCTGACTATTTTCTTAACAATGTCAAGGAAATCTGTAAGTACTTGCGCATTTCTTATCTCTTTGAACAGCAGTGGAAAACTTTATTAGTGGTAAAATGTTAATGCAAAGATCATTTACATTTACTTAATGAAAATTGCCACTGTCTTTCTGTGTGACATGGAGGTTGGCAGTGGTTGACAGTTTGTCCGCTGATGGGTGTGTTTGCTTGAGGGAGGAACATCAGATATACAGAGAGCAGAGGAGAAATGACATGCTGTCATGGCAGAAGAGACACTGGAGTTTATTACCAACAACAAAACCACCAGAAAGGCTGCATGGAAGGGCCTGACTTGTGAATGCCTTGCCCACTGGGAAGCCTGTAGTGCCGGCTCTGCCTACTATCATAATATGTTGCTAGTCCAGATATCCATGTTGCCGTCCATGTCAGATATGAGGTCATTAGGACTGGCCACCTCAGTAATGGCTGTGCCGCAAGATGGCGCAACACACAAAACTACCACCGGATTTTTCTATATGCTAAGATCTCGCCGAGCATTGGGAAGTCGCGCAAGAGTAGGGTCGCTGTTGTCACAGGAAAGGGAAACAAATAAATAATAAGAAAAATAAAAAATTTATCTCTGTGTTTTATTAACCAATATTGGATTAATTATATTTGGATCAATTCACGATTAACAGATTTTATTTTGAACCTATCTCTACAACAAGAGTTTATGTTTTACAGGTTGTGTGGCAAAATGACAGCCTGAGCTACAAGACAGGTTATGGGTCAACAAAAAACAGCAGAAATATTCACATGGAGTAAGTCACTGCATGTAAAAAATAATTTTGCAGTAAGTACCTAATTAGCATCCTCTTCTTGTAGAATCTGATATGTGTGTAAATACATGATTTTACAGGAACATCGACTGCTGTTTGTCCTCATTCGCCAGTTCACATTTGCATTGTGATGCATTTGTTTAGAAGCTAATTATCCACATAAGTATCTAACTTCTCTGCTTCAGTTTTACCTCTCAGGCAGTTGCCTCAGCCATTTTGTTCATACTTAAGTGAGAGTCCTATCAACAGTATGAGATTCCTCTGAGGATGCTGGAGTGCGTGGGCCACTACCCCACTGATGAGCTTCTTATGTAATATCCATCTTCCAGCCTCTCAGCACACACTGATGATGGTGGATGGTCCACAATGAGCACAACCTGGCATTCTCTTCTCATGTGTGGACACAGTTAACGCACTAAATCTTTGTATTTAGGTATTTGACATAACACGTACTGGAAAACATAATTTAGAAAACATCAGGGCTTCTTTTATGACTTTTAACTTCATCTGGACAAAATGAACCTAGAAGCATCTTAAGATAATTACTCTGAAAATATGCAGGCTAAAAAAATAAATATATAGAAAGTTTCTTTAACTGCAGGTACTAAAATAGATCCATAAAACAAATGTTTCATTTACAGTGTGTATCTACAAGTATTTAGTATTTTGATGCAGCAATAGTGACACCTTGTGGTTGTGCTTTGCTACCATGGTCATACATCAGAAGAGCAAATCTTTGACTTTGATTTGGAAACTCTGTTCATTTTTAGCTGACAGGAACAAAGCAAATGCACCGCATGAAAGTGAATAGGCGCCGCAAACAGTATTACCCATGAGCACCAAAGGATGCAGAAATAGAGGGTGTCTGCTTTGTTGTTCCCATCTCTGCAGCATGTGGGCAGGGCTTATGTTGGAATTTAGATGAATCTTCCAGTTTATTGTGTCAAAGAAGTGCTCAGTTATTGGCTAAAGTCAAATTAGCCATTTGTTTACTCTCCACTGCTGTCCTTTCTCTGGGGGCAGTGTCTATTATGCTTTGTTTATTATCTCAGCACCTGACAGTTCTATCTGGTATATTTGATAAAGGCAAGAGTGGCAGAGCATTTCTGTCTCTTGACTCACTGCTTTTCTCATACCATGTATTTTTGGTTGAGTGAACAGGGGCAGTGACCTGTATATTTGATTGAAATAGTCCTTTCCTTACATTTAAATCTGTTATCATGTTCAGTTTATGTAAGAGGTCTTGGCTTTAGAAAAGTGGTCTGTCTTTGCCTCTAGATGCTCTTTGATGAAATGGATGCTGATTCCTAAGAGATTAGCTGTGTTAGACATCAGTTAAACTAAAGTAAATTAAACCAAATCTTCAATAAGTAGGCTCTACCTCTGATCTTAAAAACAGCATACAAACATGGAACTGTTGGATACATGGATAAAGTTCATCATACATGGGTCTTCTTTCTTTGTAATGCTGTCATGCCTAGAGACGCCTAGTGGCACTTGTTAGTAAGTAAGCATCGCCTTGGTAGATGGATGGTTTCTCTACTTCCATTGCAGCATGAGTCATTGCTGGACTATTATGAGATACAGTGGCCCCATTAGGATTAAAACAGACCAAATAGCTATTTACATGTGACAAGGACAATTAGCAATCCTTCTCCCACATATTTTTATTTTTAGTGTAGGCCTCTGAATAGTCAAGAGAGTTTATTCAAGGTCAGTGCCCTGCAGGGTCCTAGCACATGTGGCCTTGGTGTGAATTGTGCATCCTCAGTGGTGTTTGTTTCATACTGAATGTGCATGTGTCATGACTTTCTCAGTGTGTGCTTTCAAAGCAAAGTCTACTTAGCACTGAGAAAGTAAGAGCCAGCACAAATCCGGCTGAATCCCGAGAACAGCTGCTTATCTGTCAAGTGTTTTACTGACAAACATGTATTTACCTCCTCAGACAGTTTACACAGGATGATAATTTTCCATTGGAGTAGCAGGAAATTACCATAGAGATTGACAACATATGCAATCTGTTGTTTTTTGTAAATATTTCCTGTGTTTTTGCTTGTCTCACACGCTAATCCTGCTGGCTTTTCACCGATAGTAAATTGTCACTTTGCAGCTCTATACCTTTGCAATTTGCCACCAATGAATTCCTTAACTGGGAAATATTTTTGCTGCAGTGTCAGTTGACCAGCCAAGACTGATGCATATGTGAAATAACATCTGCCAGTCTGAGCCCGCAAGATGATCATTGCTTTAATTTATGCATTACAAAGAAATCAGTTTTGATTCCCTCTGATCACTTCCCTGCTGTAGGATGAAAATCATGAGTAATAAGATAACCACTCATTTTGACAGTAACTGTCAGGCTTTGTCTTCCTGCACGCAAATATTAGGTGAGATATTATCGCCTGACGTCAGTACGAGATTAATGCAGTGATGTCACCCGCATGTTAATGTGCATTATAGCAGGCTAATAATGAAATATGGCGCAGGCAGTCATTTCTACTGATCACAAAAGAAAATATGCAGTATTTAATAGAAATAAGGCTGCTTAATGCTTGCAGTAATTAATATGAAAAGCATAGTTTCAGTTTGCTATCAATTTAATTGCCAGCATTATTAGTTTTCAAGGAAAAATGTCTGTGGGAACCTCTTGTAATGGCACTCAGTCCATTAGGTAGTCTGCTGTGGTTCTTACTGCATACTAACAAAAAGAGGGAACATCAAAGAATATGGACTTGTTAATTACACAACCTTGGGAAAACCAGTTTCTCCTTCTGCTCATAATAATTTCAGTGGCGCTCATTCAATTTTTATTATGTTTTCTTTCCAGTTACATCATATCTCCCAACTGTCCTAATTTCCAAGACTGCATTCTTTTTGTTTTAACTGAGCCTTGGACAAGGATTATTTCAGAGAATCTTCTGAGATCAATAACTTGGAGTTCATTTATAGTGTCACTTCAGACAGCAACTAGCCTTGAAGATGGCGCTCTGTAAGAGTGGAATGCTGATAGGCTAAAAATTTGCTTTAGCCAGTAGTTGCATTAGATCTTTGTCCACGTTGAACTCTGTTGTTCTGCAGCAGATCAAAGGTAAAAGACCAGAAACAACGCAAACACAAGGAGCCTTTACTTCCAATTATTTAATAAATTCTAAGATTACTGCCAAAACACAATAACACACAGTGCACTACCATGATCAACCCTTTAGATGTGCGTGTTTGCTACTAAATTAGAAATTAGAGGCAAATTTACTGATTCATCAGAAGCTTTACAAAGACTTGCAGCCCAAAACGGTTATTTGTGGGCCTGGACAATAGCAGAAGGTTGTATGCCTGATTTAATGGCTTATGAGATCTGAAGAAAAAGAATCTAAAGTGGGAAGAAACCACTTGTCACACTGCTGGGCAACAACAGGCCATAAAATGGTTGTAGCATTAGACTGTGTTTATCTTAAAGACAAAAGCCTAAAAGATAGGGAATGTAAGTCAATGTAATGGTGGCTATGTTTAGTTTCTGTTTCTGGATGCACATTCCTGGGTTGGTTAGCATTAGTCAGCAAATTCATGAGAAACTGGTTAAAATTCTTGTTTATTCAAATACATCAAGTTATACTATTATTAATGGTCCAGTTCAAGTCTACTCTTTCACTGACTATTTTCTAGTATTCTGTTCTGTTTTTTTTTTACTGCTTTATCAGCACTGTCCTTGACTAGATACAGTAAAGTCCAGGGTCATGAGGGAGTGTGATATTGATGTAATGCCAGCCATCCTGCAGCTGTCATAATGGTAAGGCACAAAACTGATCCTGCAGCTGTGGTGATCCCATTGGAGTCTGTTAAGACTCAATTTAAGAGCCTATCAGTCAAAAATAACAGCAGACTTACACATACTTTTACCTTTTGATCCCTTAACATTGACCTTGAATGTTTAAACTGTCTCCATCTCATTGGGGTAGAACACACGAGACTGGTTGGGGCCCTGGTTATTATTTGTACCATACAGTATATTTCAACCATCAGTCCTAAAACAGTGGAGCGCTGTTGCACCTTTCAGCAGGTTTCTCCCTCCTCAAGCTTTCACACCTGTCTCTTCCTGTCAGGAGCCCAGAAATAGTGCTCTGCAGCAGCCTCTCATAGGGGTGGGTAGCCATGTGACCTCAGAAACAATAGTAGCTTTAGAGATGCCTGGGTAAAAATAGCAGAGCCGTTGTTCTCCTGCAGATCAAGCAGTAAGGAGGGGAGGGTCTTCCCCTGAATTTCATTAATCTCAGAGTGTCTGCAGTTATTTATCATGCCGTATTGCATAACAGAGGATCACATTAAAGAGCCTCATCTTTGAAGAAAGTGTGGGTGCAGATGAGGCTGATGCATCATGTCTGCTTCGAAGTGGCCGGTATTTGTGATGGACGAGTTAAAAAACAGGTCTCCTTTCTCCAGGGGATTCTGCTGATGCAGTGTTCAGCAAGCAGTGGGAGGGTGAACAATTGTGGGCGGATTGGAGTGAGTTAAGGATGAAGAGATTCAGAAGGACAGAAGGAGGAGGAGGAGAACCAGAAGGAGATCACATTCATGTATCATTTATATTGCTAAGGGTTGGTTTCTATTAGCCCAAAACTAAATTTTCAGCTCATTAAGTTGCTTATATCACTTTGGAAAACACAAGGGAAGGGTGCATGTGCAGTGTGTTTGTGTGTGTGTGTGTGTATCATATTCTGACACAGAGAAGATTGTTGAAAAAAAGTAGCATGGAATAGAGGTGCTGGAGTTCATGACATTTCAGGTCTCAATGAGGCTTAGATGTTGAATAATAATGTGCACTTGTGTGCTCTGCATACAGTATACCTCCCATTAAATGCAGTTGAGTGACTTCTGGTAAATGCAGTATATTCACTGGGGTACATCAGTATCTCGAATGCAGCCTATTTCACGTCTGCTCATTTCTTGCAATTTAGACACATTCCGTATAATACGTATTAGAATATAACAAACTGAAAATCTCAGTAGTTAAAATAAGTACAGGACTAAGAAGACTTTTGGCTGTATTTAGCATTTTTTCCCCCATCTCATAGAAAAAGTTCTGTGCAGTGGAACGACAGCATGATTGCCATGGACTTTTGCCTCCAGGTCTGAGCTGTGCTTGCATGGCAGCTGCCTGTATGGACACTCCCTGCAGAGCTGATGAAGTTATTAAATGAATCTCTTTGGAACAGCAGAGATACATCCCCCATAAATCTGACAAGATTATAACTCTTCAGAGGGCAGAGCTCTGTCTTGCATTATTAAGACATTTAACAAGATTGCTGGCATTTGGGATAATTCAGTGCCATGTTTGTAAGTCTGAGCAAGCAGAGTTCATCATTTGTGGTGAGGTTGTGAGATGGAGGGATGGATATCAGTTTTTGCAAAATTCAGGTAAATATTAACCTTTAAGGGTTAACACACTTGTCACATTATGTCTAAGATTTTGCCCCTAATGTTTTTTTAAACTAACAAAACAGCTTTATTTAGCTGTTGTGTGCTTTTGTAGGTGTTTATCTTTTAATTTATACAATTTTTTGTAGCCTGTAGTCCTTTGAAAATGTTTTTATGTTTGTTTTAATCTTTACTATCTAGGAGGTGTCAAAACCTGCCAAAGTCTCTGCAATAAAATATTAGAGAAAGGTAAAGAAACTGTGTATTCAGCATGCTGTGTGGAGCCTGCAGAGAATCAGATCTTCTGATCAGCAGTTTTGATATCCTTGCATTTAAATTTGACAAGGGAAAAAATAACATTGGTGAGCATATGTGTGTGTATTATTACTGCGATTTTGTGAGTATGCTGAGTTATTCTACTCATTTATTAATGTCGCAGCCTGTCCACTTTTCTTCGAATTTTCAAACTAGGTTGACGACGTTATAAGTTATAATTATTATAACGTTATAATAAACTCATCAGGGTTATAATAAAAACCTTCCAGGACTCTTTATTTCTCGAAAGGCAAATTGCAGGACATTCCCGGTGGGCAGCATTACTCATTGTCTCCAGTTTAATTAGATCAGGTTTTTCTGCTTCTTCTTGACCTGCTGCTCTTGCCCACAACCTGCTGGAGTGAAGCAAGGAGCATAAAGAAATGCCGCTAACTCATCCTCTGATGTAGCAGGCATGGACAGGATTATATGATATTACGTTAAGGGTACCTGTAAATGTCGCAGGGACCTTGTAGAGTAACAGCTCCATATTGACTTTGACAAATAGAGCCATCCAAAACTTTACCAATCAGGACAAAGATGTTTGGTTTGACCTCTCCTTCCTCAACGCTTCAGTCATTCAGCTATTGTAGATTTGACTGAGCTTGAACTAAGCCTCTGTGTCCAGTTGTGTAACTGAGAACATTTACCATCCAGAATACTGATAGTGTGCTGTTTCTGTAGGCATTGTAATAGATTTACAATAGATGTTGTTTCATGCTAGTACTCTACTTTTGAGTCCTTTGTGAGATCTCAGGCCTGTGCCAGCTGTGCTAAGATGCTTTTGACTTTGCAATATTATAAGTGATGTTTTACTGCCAAATATTTTACATTTAGTTTATCCCGTGCCTCTACCTGTTCATGGTCTCTAACTATTGGATCGTGGATTAATAATCAGTAATTTGTGGAATTAAGTCTCAGAAATCTTTTTTAATGGGATGCAGATCAGAAATTCTCATCAGTCACAGATATGCTGGTTAAATGAACACAACAACAATTAATCCCACGCTGAATACTGAAGCGATGATGCATCACTGCCCTGAAGCCATTATCTGTAGAGAACTGATTGCATAATTATTTGGAACCAACCAGGAGTGTTGTGTAAAGAGAACA
Source organism: Rhadinocentrus ornatus (assembly GCA_037177495.1). Taxonomy (NCBI): domain Eukaryota; kingdom Metazoa; phylum Chordata; class Actinopteri; order Atheriniformes; family Melanotaeniidae; genus Rhadinocentrus; species Rhadinocentrus ornatus. The sequence goes on from JBAMHW010000008.1 coordinate 18,869,839, forward strand.
GCTCAGAATTTTTATTTTGCAAACCTGGGGTTCGTGAACTGCATCTGCGTAATAGAAGCAAATATTCACATTAGTTCAACTAGCAGCTGTTCCTGTTTTCTTGTTAGCATCACTGACAGGTTGCAGTTGCAGGATGGATAGTATTCTGCCTGACTTCATAAAAAAATTGATGTCAGCTTTATAACGAAGCTCCTAGCCTGTTGTCTCCACATGCATGGGTGGCACAGGAATAGAGACAAAAGGCGTGGGAGATTACATGGGAGCTTATGCCCAAATGTGTCGCTACTACTGGCTGTCGTTTTTGAACGCCATGTTGAGAAAAGCCCTAAAAGGAGCAAAACGGAGAGACTAAACAGAACCACTGTAAGAATCAAAATTTAAGGTTAATGTTACTTGAGGCAGCACAGAGGCATCATTGTAAAGGGAAGAAAAATGAAAACGAGAGGTTGGTTGGCTTTCTTTATGGTGTCATCCTTATGTGGTCAGCTGATGTGACTGGCAGTTCAATTTATTTTAACAACTTCAAAGATTATGTTGCAGCAGGATGGTGGTGAGATGCAAGAAGGCAGCTGAAAGCCTGGTGGTGCATGACAGATTACATGTTTCTGTTTGAAGGAAATGGGAGAAAATATTGGGTAGTATAGTTGCTTGAAGGTAACAAATGATAGTTAAGTTGCAACTAGTATATTGACTCGTGAAAAGTCAAAACTCTAATTGATTCCAAAACATTAAAAAATGTTTTAAATAAGTTTAATCAGTTTTATGGGTATTTTTTAGCAAATACTTTAAATAGATTTACTCAGATTTTGTTTCGTCAAAGATCTACTTAGTGTGATAAGGTACAAATTTGTGCCTATGTTCCACCCATTCTTTTATTTAATGGGGGATTACAGACTGTAATACTTCATGAAAGCTCATGCATGAAAGTGAAGGCTAGTTTTAAAAGATGACACCAGTATTAAGCGGGGGTTTGCAAACTAATATGTGGAAGAGGAGGAGGACTGGGAGCTACCAACCCACACAAACTGTAAAAACTGTGAAGCTCTTTGCAGTTTCCTCCCACATTATTTTTCTGTGGTTATGTTGTCACAAACCAGTTGGTTGCCTCTGTGATTCCCTGCCCAGTTCGAGTTGGTGAATTTCAGATGGACCTTTTCTACCTTTAGTTTCATGCTTTCCAGCCAAGTCTGAAACCCTCCCCCACAGCTTTCTGAACCTTAAATTTGTCCATGTGGTACATCAAACAGATTGTAATGCATTGGCTGGCAGAGTGGTTGTAATGCTTGCATGTGGGAGAAGTCAAAAAGTCATCCACCCATGCATGTGCAGTGCACTAGCAGATACAAGGAAACACACAGCATATAAACACTGATCCTTTTAAAATTATTTTCTGTCAACAGGTAAATTGGCAGTTGACATCTTGGATGTCAAACATTATAATAAAGGCACCTCATGCGGCTTACAGCTGAGGTTACACGGTTAATGCACACTCTGTCTCCGTCTCTCTCCCATTCAGTTTCTTGGGGTGTCCGTCTATGTCTTCCTTTCACACACAGTGTACAAATGCACAAGCTCTCTCTCAAAACCTAAATTTCAGAGACAGAAGCGTCTGGAATTTCTTTTCACAGCCTCCCACAGACGTCCTCGAACCTATCATTTTCTCTGCAGTGGAGCAATGGTGACGTATGCTTGTCGCTATTGCAGCTGAATATTAAAAAGCTCTACGCCCACGTTCAGTACCTCTACTGCAAGCGTAATTATCATCAACTTTCCTTGCTGTCTGTAGCTGCTGTGCAACGATTCTTTTTATTAATTAATTTGCCAACATTAATTCAGCCTTGACAAAGAGGATTGTGAAACTGGGGCTGGTAAATTCACATCTTTTTGGAAATTGCTTGGTCATTGTGTAATGACCTGGGTGTGGAGGAATCAGGCGTATTTTCACTGTCTGGGTTTTGGTGTGGAATAGAACATGAGCTCATGCTTGCACAGATGCACAGTTTGTCTTGTATCTCATATCCAGGCAATTTGTTTACATGTCTTTGATTAATTTTCATAGAGCTGCTTGTTGCAAATTAATTCGTAAGTTAGCGCCACATTGTAAGTTTCAAATATAGCAAGAATTCCTGTGTTTCTTTAAAAAAATCAGATTTTCCTTAGAGGTTTGCAGACCCATTTGTTGTCTTTTGTGTGGAGTCACAACATGTGTTAAATATGCAAGACACAGCTGCAATAGTCACATCTGAAGCAGCAGTCTCTCAGAAAAGCCCCCCTATGGCTACAGACACATTGTTCAAGGCAATCATTTATTCACACATTTCTTTTTTAAAAATCAAGTCCCAATTTTTTTAATATAAGTTGATTCTCCTGCAGCTCAGGTTGCCTCTGTGGCGTAATCAGTCAGGGAAAGCATGGATGTGATAAAATGTGCAACTTCAGTAAATGAACGGGGAACTGTAACCATGCTATAAAGAAGCCTTAGTAACAGTTATGATTTAGGTAGCTTTAGTGGTCTGCTTCAAAATGATCATGATTATAGCACTTTGTTGTTCATTTATCTAAAGGAATGTCAGATAAAGCTGAAATTCAGTTGGTATCAACCTATTAAATGGATGCTATCAAATGCTGTCACTCTCAGTGATATGGGCAGAGAGGGGGTCCTCCTCCACCTTGTTTCTCAGTTTGTACTTCCTCATTTCCTCCCTTTGTGTCCTAGCCCTTCCCCCCTGTGACGCGAGCGTAGAGACAAGGAGGAGGCACAACGAGAGGAGTTGATTTAATGAGCATGAGACGCTGCTTCTCTGCAGTCGTCACTTTTAACTGACGATTATGTTTGACGTGAGCTGCATCATCTGCTTGTTGTTTAGCAAACCCACTTTCCTCTAAATGAATTCGACAAATGTTCAGACACAGTTTGATGTAGATAATATTTTAGGATCCATAATCTGCCCATGCAGTGAATGAGCAGACATGTCTGAATTTTGACTGGTACTCTGTCTTTTTACTATAACTGTCAACATTTCTACTTCTTTTCTTTAAAAGAGCTCCTTGCGTGCTTTTTTATTCCAGCTACCAGCGAATAGCCAAACGATGAAACCCTCATGCAGACTCTCCTCCAGGGATTGATAAGCAGTTCAGATCTCATCTCTAGTCTGCAATCACACTAATCATTGTCCAGTGAGGGAAAACTTTTTCTGAACAGAGAAATATTTCTGATAATGGTCAATGATTTCCTCTATTTTCTCACTTTAAATATATGGCATTTACGTGTTCACGTACACTATATTTAAAGCATGACATCAGTAACTTTGTTAAACTCCAAGTGAGTCACTGCCACAAGCTTTAGCACTGATTTGTCATGCAGCGTTCCAATTGAACACTTCTGAATAATGTAGAAGGTGTGCTGTATGTACTTTCAGGAAGTGGATACTATCAAGGGTTTTGTCTCCATACGTGATTCTGGTGAATGTTGGATCATCAACTGGTGTGAATATGTGTGAATGAGATCAGAAACGCCATGCTAATCGATATTAGGCAAACAGGCTTAGGATTGTGTTGCATGAAGTTGCGTCCTTTCTCTTTTCCAGTTACCACATTTAGATAAGGAACCATCTTCATGAACGTGTGTACATATGTGCAAGACTGTCATCCTCACACTGACTCATGTTATAATACAGACAAGAGGTTAGCAAGCTTTACTCATGTAGCTTGGATGCATCCTGCAATCTGCTAGACAAAACCAGCATTTGTCGCTCATACTGTCTTGTTCTTTATTTAAACACACCAATACAGGATGTTTGTCATTCTGTTATGTCAGCTGCTCAGACATATCTGTCCTGTGGTTCCTCCTAATAAGTATTCAGAAAATATCTCAACCCCTGAAATTGCTTAAGCCCTGGAGGTAATTGATGTTGCTGTGAAACCATGGCTATTCAGCCTCTCACTAAACTCAGGCTTATTACTGTAGCTGACTGCAGCATTGATTGAGGCTTTTTCATTTTAGAAATAGCCTATACTTGATGTAATTTTAATGCAGTAGTTCTCAAATTTCTGAAGCATCATCAGATTTTCACATACAGGATATAACTTGGATAAATGTGACAAAATGTAATTCCTAGTTTCTTTCTTTATGAGGGAAAATGGTCTGCCAGTGTGACCCCTGCTCTCATTTAGCAGCAGCTGCAGCTAAATGGATGTCTCAGTCCTGTTCATACAGTCCTGTTGTACAGAACTGCTCCATCTCTTGGATTTTGGTGGGCTTCCTTACATGAGCTGTTTGCTTCAAGTCTTGTCACATTTCTATTAGTTTAAGATCAAATAATAATTTAGCTGTTCCATAGACATATTTATTTATTTATTTATTTAACTTCTGTGTTTTGGCTTGTTTTCCTGCTGCATGACCTTCTTGTCCCTGAAACTCATAGACAGATGCCCTTGGACTTTATTTTATACTTTGTTGCTGTCATTTCAAGTTTATTCTTCTATTAGTCATGAAAAGCTATCCTGGCCCACATGAAACACTATGAATAATGCAACCAACGCCATAATTCACAGGTGGGTTGTGTAGTTCTTTAGCTGAAATGCAGTGATTTACTTTCTCCAAACATAACTTTTCCCATTAAACCAAAGAGTTTAACATTTTCTTAAACTGACACCCAAATGTAGACTAATGAACTTCAAAACAAACCATTATGAGAGAAAAATTGAGTTGATCAGAGTTCCTTTGTAACATTGCAGACTGTTACAAACATATCTTTGCTGGCCAGATTCTGTTGGGGAGGACCCACTCGCACCTGGTTATCATCTCACAGATTAAAACCTTCAAAATAGTCTTAATCCAAGATGTTCATATATTTTCCAGTCACATAATACTGGAATAATTACCTCAATTTAATTAATTAGCATTTTTGTCTTGTCTAATTGGGTTCTTTGTATATACTTTTGGAACTTGTGTGACATTCTGATGAGTTTATGTTCAAATTATTTAAATGTGGGAAGATTTAAAGGCCTAAAATATTATCAGTAACAACTGTAACTGTGATGAAAAAACATTGTTAAAAAGTACACAGAAAATCTGTGGTTGTTTAGTCTACCTGAATGTAAGGAACAGAATAAAGTCAGGTGGAAGCCATGTGGTCAAAACAATCCTACACTGTTTTTTTTTCCCCAAAACACAGATGAGATAAACTGTCGACACACATACACACAATATAGAAATGAGCAGATGTGTACACACAGATGAAAAGTGATTCAAGAATCTCAAAACAAGCCAGGCCAGTTTTTCTGAATGTTTTTTCCCAATCTGCCATTAAGATTCAGTTACAGGAGGGACTAACATTTAGCTGCGGGACAGAGGAGGACATAGAGGCACACAAGTGAAGCTCTGTTAACCGCTCAGCACTTTGAAATCCTTGGATTTATCTAGTCCAGACTTCATCTGAACAGGACCACAACAACAAAGACAACAGGACAGTGGATTAACTGTAATCCTATCAGTGTTTCTTGCTGCTAACCAACACCTGCATTAGGCTACGAATTACAAGAAGGAAACGACTCAAAGTGGACCACAGTGCATGACCTCTCTGGGTCATTTCCACAGACTGTCTGGTTACCGCTCAGCCTTCTGCTAGAAACCACATTATAATGGAAGACACACCATGGCTAAAGCGGGATGCCATTGACAAAAAGATTTTTTTTGTTGCAGCCAGGTTAGAGAAAAGCTACAAAGGACTAAAATGCCTACTGCAGTACCTAAAAGAAGTCAATAACAATTAAAGTAATGGATATTTTTTGAGTCCTATCTGCTGAAACCCATTTAAGATTTTTGTTTCATCATGATGCTGTGCTTCGGGAATCGCAGGCGAACTAGACACCTCTCGATCCAGTGGAGCGAAAAGGAATCTTTGCTCTATGATGAGACACAGTTCATTGCAAAGCCTTGCTTCCAAGACTCAGGTAACTGCAGACACAGTGAGCCCTCACAGTTTGAAATAAACATGAGCTCACTCTAATACAGTCTTTAATGAGTAATACTTGTCTGGTGGTGCATGCATGCGTGTTGTTCCACATGTGCTGAAAACATTCAAGGAAAATTTCTAAAATGTTTTGGATTGTTTACTGATTTTCTCTGACAAGGAAACAAAAGCTATGAAGACAAAACAAAACAGCTCATGTTTTAGGAATTTGGTAACATTTAGATGGTGTAATGATAAAAGTCATCATAAAGAAATGATCAACCTTCAGCTGTAAGGTGGCTTTAAGTAAAAAGAAAATATGTGTTTTTAAACCAAATCAACTTGCTGTAACTGCACATTTGAACTTTGTGGTCATGTTGGATTTTCCATTCAGGTTGCAGTTTTAATGTAGTACTGGTTTACCACAGAGATGACCCCACACAATAGCCGTCAGTATTTTTGTCATTCTGTTCTATGATTTTCCCCTTATAACCATTAACTGCAAGGTTTATATGTTGGAAAATGTAACACTTTCACAGATCTCATGAAGCAATAAAAGTATTTGCGTAATTTGATTAGAAATCTGCAGCTGGTTACCTGATTGATATCAGTGTATCTGAGCAATTTCACCCAGCTTTCTGTGCTATCAGAATTGTTCTCTTATTGACCACAAAGGGGCAGTGTTCTAGCCTTAACCACAGTCCAGGTGCTGCAGAGCTGTGCAGGTTGAATGTGGCTACATTCACATTGTCACAACATACCTGGCCCCATAAATGGGCATTCCATGTGACTCCACTTATGTATCTTTAAGCAGCCTACCTTTTGGGGAGGAAACAAAACTGAATATTGTGCTGGCAATTATAAGGTTGCTGCTTTATTTAATCTCTAACATTTAATATGATGACAGTAGATTTCAGCATTTTATTGTGCTGATTTTCTTAATGAAGTTAGACACTAAAACAGCCGACACTATTAAAGTAAAGTAATGATAAGATGTGATGAATGTCATTTTACATAATCTTTAATGTGCCACTTTCTGTACAGTAACCATCAGTGCTTTAAAAAGAATACAATTTCCCTCCCCATAAATAGCTGTCAGCCAATCTTGGAATTAAACTTAAGCTCTCCCACTGAGTGTAGGCTGCAGTAGGAGGTACTGGAAGCATAGTGTGTGGTTGTGTGGTTAGTCTATGGTACCAACACAGGTTTTGTTATTACAGATCCTGGAGGGAGAAGCATTTGATTTTCTATGTGGAATCTTTTACTATTAAAGTTTTCTGATCTACGTCTAAAGGGCTTAAACAGTGCTTCTATGTTGATCTTTGAAACATGTATATGTAGGTGGATGTAGGTGAATCAACAAACTCTTGGGGGGCTTATACACCCTGTTCCCTCTTCCACCAGTTAATACGAGTGTGCAAGCCCCTTTTTGTGTTTTGCTATTGGTCAGCCAAACACAAAGTATCTATTCATGGCTGTTTGTTGTGGATTGTCTGATTACAGCAGGGTGTAATCAGCTCTTCCTTCTCTCAATCTCATGTTCACTTTAGTCTGTTTATATCTCAGGGGGTTTCAAGCAGCACTAGAGAAAGCTGGAGGGTGTGTTTAATACCCCTGGGATCCACTCCATGTTTTCCATGTGTCCCGGGGGTTGAAAGGCAGCTGAAAGTTCAAACAGAGACACACTCCCTCATGCTCTGCATGGCAAGAGCTCAGAGATTAAGGGTCTGGATCGTCAACAGCAAGGATTGCTCACAGTTTGTGACTTGCCAAAGAAGAAGAATGATTCAGGGTTTGTTTTTTTTTCCCTGTTAGAGATATGACTTTGTTGCAAAAGATGCAGTGGATAACCTGTTTTTCTTTTGAGCATCTGCTTGCACAGGACAGGTAGAGCAGTTTGAAGAGAAAACGACTACCCAAAATGCCTGTGTGAGTCTGCTGAGGAGGCTAAAGAAGCCAGAGGATGCAGGTGGCAGCAAGGCTTTGCACTAACTTGTTTGAAGTTTTTTTTCCCATGTCAAAGGTGAAGGATTATGCCTGGCAAAGGAATTTAGTCTTCAAATGAAGGACTTTGACTCTCAGCTCTCAGGCACTGAGCTGTGGCCTGTCTTACATGCTTGTTTTAGTGTCTGTATGAGGTACTACGCGTGAATCTGTTCGTATTAAGTACAATGCTATTCCTTAGCAGTGGGACTGTAGATGTGACCCCTCGGAATAACGCTATTGGGCAACAGCAGCAGGGGATAAATGTCTACCACATCTCTGTAATCCTAAACAACACGCAGGGAGATGCAGCGGTGTCGGAGGCAAAAATGGACCAGGTCAGTCACAGCTTGGAGAATTGCCAGCCAAAAGGACAGCTAATGAATCTAGTGCCAATGGATAACAGCCCCAGGCTGGGCAGGGCACAACAGGAGCTCAACAGGTGGCCCTCCTTGAGCTGTACGAGCAGGGCTGGGAGGCAAAGAGAGGAGGTAGTTCTGGAGGAGAGTGAGGAGGAGGAAGTAGAAGGAAAAATGAAGACAGACAGGTTTTTGAAACAACCCTCCCAGAACTTAGGAAACTCCACACAACACGGCAGAGACGTGGAAGAGCGAACAACTCAGAAAGACACCCAGAAGCAACTTATTCAGAGCTCAACATCATGCTCTGTCACCAGCCATGCTGACGGGCTTGTTCTAGGGGGTCATGCCACTATTACAGGTCACAGCTTTCTGCCACGGGCCGTGCTGCGAAGGCCACGTCAGAATGAAGCCATACTTGGCAGGAGAACTATGAGCATGTATGGCGGCCCTTCTGAGCAGCAAAGAGATTTGCAACCTGAACCCGAAAGGCGTCTGCAGAGGCCTAGTAGTGATTGCATGCTGGCAGGCACAGGTCCAGTTCTGTCAGAACCCAAGGCCCATCACTTCTTCAAAAGGACTGAAATTTTAGACAACCAGCGGTGCAGGAACAGGAAGGCTGAGTTGAGGGCAGTGGATGGCCTCACTTCTGTGGTGGGTCAACGGCCATCTGCCCCTTTGGGAGTCAACCTCCGGACACGGCAGCGGAGCTGGAAGCCCAGGCCTGTCAGTATGACAGTATTGGAACTAAGAAAGAGGGACTCTGATGATGAGATTGACAGGCAGAGGAGCTGTGGCCACACAGGCAACAATGGAGGATTTCTTAAAGGGAGCTTTCGTTGGAGACTGTTTGGTAAGGGATCTCAGGATAAAAACAAAGACAAGGAGCCAGAAAAAGATACAAAATCTTTACCAAAATCCAGCAAATCTGACTCTTCACAAAGTACATTGACTTCTTTAAGGCGGAGCCTCAGCATGCGAATTAGGAAGACTCGTCCCTGTGACAAAATTAATTTAGGGTCTGAGGGGGAGTCAAAGGAGTACCCTCAAGTTAAAAGTTTTGCTGAGGAGACAACAATGGCTCCACGGCCTTTCTCGTACCTCACAGGAAGAACCCTCCCAGCTTCCAGTGAGCAGATTGAAGATGGGGGAATGCAGTACATTCAGTACCACAGCAGGGGAAAGGTCAAGGTAATGGAGGTACCCCTATGTCCAACAAAACTGTCTTCCAAACCAGTTCAAGAAGAACCTAGCATATGGCAGCTCATAGCAAACCGTTTCAGGAGGAAAGAGCAGCCAAACAAATGTGAATCCCAGCAGTCCCAGAGCAAAGACACTACCCAGAATTCCCATACTGGGAATAATAAGTCACAGCCAGTCACCATAGAGACTCTGACAGACAGTCACTCGATTAAAGGTCAAGGTAAGACTGGCAAGATTCCTAAAATTATTTCTCAATCTCAGATGGTGAGGAAGAACGCCTTCAACTAAAATTAGGAGCTTTTTATTTTAAATTCATTTGTTTTTTTGTTTGTTTGTTTTTCCTCTCTGTTTATAGCTCCTCATTCACCGCACTTTAAGTTGCAGCTAAAAACAAACAAACAAGGAAGAGCATTTTTTTAAGTAAAGGACAGGCAAATGTGGGTAACTGAGAGCTTGGATGGCATTGAAAAACATCTGGTTCCAGAGAGTTCTTTGGAAT
>JBAMHW010000008.1:18888284-18901508 GCA_037177495.1 Rhadinocentrus ornatus
TTCTATTCTATTCTATTCTATTCTATTCTATTCTATTCTATTCTATTCTATTCTATTCTATTCTATTCTATTCTAAAAACAAAAGGGGAAATAAAACTGTGTGACATGACACTGGGTATTGCTGAAAACATTTTCCAGATTCATGGATTGCTGAGTAGGTCAAATGTACTTGAAAGTGGAAAGGTTTTTGTCATATGACATCTAGACCATCCATCATGAAACTGAAAACCTGCAGATTACACAGACATACGACTGTTATCTGCTATTGATTTTCTTTGTCTTTTTTTTTTCCCCAGACTCTTTCGTTAACAGCCAGGAATGGACATTGAGTCGATCAGTTCCAGAGCTGAAAGTGGTGAGTAATTTTTTGATTCCTAACATCCTCTGGTGGTTCACTCTCAGAGGTTTCTACTCATTGATTGGTTTAAATGTTAGTGGGAAGGCATGTTACGTCCATGTAACCCTGGTTTTATGTTTCGCATGAGATGGAACATTTGAGAAATTGGCTGGACTTTTTGCTGGCACATAGTGGGGGATTTTTTTTAATGAGATGCGTTGGCATGGAGATGTAGGGTGGCTTGCAGCAGGACGCGAGATGAGTGACAGTTTTGGGCTAGACCAGTGACACATCCTGGGTCTGATCCCACCCGCTAGCAAAGTGCACACAGAACAACACTTGCCAAATGCACAACTAACATCCTCATATGCCTTTTACCCATAAAGACTAGCAGCCTTGAAAGCTTCACTCCTCCATTGTGCCGGCTGATATAATTTTTCTTTAAGCTGAATTCATTGTTGTAACTCTTTGAAAAATGAAAAGCTTCAATGGAATTTAAAGGGGGCAGGGGGTCCACAGTACTGAGCTTAGACAAAGTTATCTTTTTGGCTTCAAACACTTGAAGCATGACTGTTTCTTTTTATGATACTCAGGTGTTAATTGGGAGTTCGCACACAGGGGCTCGTTAAAAGGACATGGATTGAATTAAGTGTTGCAAAGAGATCATTACTTGAAAAACTTTAACCGAGTTAAGCTACGAGATCGTTTTAAATTAGGTTTGTCACAGAAGTCTCTGAAGTTTCAAAACTCACTCATTCTGTTTTTCCTTTGTCATTACATCAATGTTTACGAAGAAAACTGTTGTTAAAATGTGTGCTGCAGATTTGTTGATGAGAACCTTATTAGGGAAACAAGTCAACTGTAACACTGGTATTGTGCTTTGTGACTTAACTGTAGTAATACCTTACTTTATTATTACCTTTTGATCATCAACTCCACTCTTGAAATTGTTAACAGAGCTTAACATCTACAAAGAAGAGTAAATGTTTGTGGAGCACTGCTGATGCGGCAGTCTTTTTTTTCATGAAGCCTATATACCAGCAGGTCACAAAGCAGAACAGTTAAAACAGCAGGAACATAAGTTCTGTGGTACATTCAAAGTCACTTTTTGTTGACTCATAGCTTTTAATGCACATAACTCAAAAGTTTATTCAGAGTATATTCTGCTTGGGTACTTTATAAGACCTATATTCTTAAGGTGTAAGAGGGCACTCTTTGGCTGGCCTCAAGTAGATCTTTTTTCTTGTGAATAACTTGTACAAGCTTCTCAAAATTTAGAGCCGTACCTGACTTTAACACACACTAATACTCTGAAGAAGAAGAGGGTGGTGGTGGGTAAAGGAGGAAGAGAGGGAGAAGTGGGGTGTAGCCTTTGTTCTTCCCAGACATACAGGCATGATCAGCCCATCTTCCACCACGCATTGCCCTGAAGGCCTCTCAGTGAGGTCTGATGTAGACACAATTGAGTAGAAACAGAGGAATGACTGCAACAAAACTGCTAGATGTAAGAGGACTATTCACGTAGTTTCAGCCTCTTGCAGCCTGCCTTAATAATCAAACTGTATTATTTTGACTTTTGTTCATGTAAATGTAGTTTTTTTACTTCCCTTTCTTCTTTTAAAGCACACCAAAAGCTTCTAGGTGGATTTTCATCTCTCCAGGCCCCATTTACTTTCAAGTCAAACCAATGTTCAATGAAATTTTCCGCAATTAAGTCATATTATATGATTTGGGTGTTCCCTCAACTCTAGTAACTTCATATAGTTTTCTGTGCAGAGAAAAGGTTTTATAAGCCTAGAAAATCAAATAGACATTCTCAAACAAGAAATGGTCATGAATACCTAGTGAAGCGTTTTCTTCCTCTGATTAAAAACATTAACTTGAAGAAGAGGTTGAAACACACCTTTACTTCTGACCAATTAGCATAAGACAAGGCCTTTTAGAGGGATGGACTTTAAAGAGACAGAAGCTAAAGCTGAAAATCCAGACAGAAAAATGCTTTCTTATTCTATCTGAGACAAATAGTTTCTTTTGTTTTTCTGCAAGAAAGCTTTTCCGTCTGTTCTTGTAGAACCCCAATATAATTTTGAAACACACAATAAGCACCATATGAGCATGTTAACATTAAAGCAGTTCATCACTTTTTTTTTGCATATTAATAATAGCCCATCTACTGCTATAAATATGTAGAAATCTGAAGAAAGATCAGGCAATAATAACTAATTATTATGCATTGACGTGCGCAGATTTATGACGACTCTAACCTATGCACTTACCTTTGTTATATGCTCATACATTTCAGTCTTTGGTTTATGATTTGGGTTGTATTGGTACAACTTCTGCCAGCATGAACTATATTGAAAACTCTTGTGCAATTAAGGGCATGTTAAAATAATATTTTATGCTTGCCATCCAAACAGAAACCTGTCAAATAAAAAAAACTAAGGGCAGTGTTTTATTGTTACCAACAAAATTAGGAGATTTTGGGCTAAAACCAGTAAAGCCTTTATGATTTTGCTCCTTTTTAACATAGAAAACAATAGTTTAATATAAATTTATGCAACATTTCTGATTAAGTGATTGATTGATTGATTTTTTATTTTTATTTTTTTTAAGGTTGACAACTTTAAAAGCAAAATAACCTTGTGTCATGTTTTTCTTATTATTTTTTTTTTTCTTCAGTCAAACCACAATTGTGTGTCATGTCTGTAGTAACCACAATTTTTGCCCCTGGCTTTGCAGGGCATTGTGGGAAATCTGTCCAGTGGGAAGTCTGCCTTGGTGCATCGGTACTTGACAGGCACATATGTACAGGAGGAGTCTCCTGAAGGTAAGAGTCTGCAGATGTGGTGGTAATAATAAAAGTGACGGAATAAAAAAGATTGAGTGATGCATTGTGTTATGTTTATTTTGAGCAAGTAGTTAAAGGAGTATCACTGTTGACCTTCTTAGGAGGGTGGGGGATTGTCGTTGGGGATGGGGCACCTCCATAATATAATGGTAGGGGAAACACTGAATGGCCAATAAATGAAAAATGAACAAGAAATCCACAAATACCAAAAATGACGCCACTTCAGAGCTTCACTCAACATTACATTTACTGCAACCAGGCTATTTAATGTTAACCTCTGGCCCACTTAAATACTTTTATCTCCCCCCACCAGGCTCAAAATTCCCAATATTTCACAAAAAAATCCTTTTTTAAAAGATTTAGTCAGAAATGCTATGTCAAACCAAATACAAAAATCAAATACATTATTCAGATCATTTCGTGATATATTCTTTAGTCCCCATAGTCCCAAACACACACACAAAAAAAATCACCAGCTCTGAATTCCACAGGTAGCTTCTGACTTGTACATTACATTGTAGTGTGACTCTGTACTCAACGGTGGCCATATTAGGAGTACATTAAGATATTTACATGTCAGGTTCTTGTGAGAGGCATTTATCTAATTAGTTTGTATTGAAATGTTTTGTTTTGGATTTAGTTCCTGATGCCAAGATTAATAATTTACTTGGTTTAGTGTAGAAATTTCCTTTATTCTATATCACTAGTGAGGGCATAACAATTCTAGTTAATTAGGTTGTGATGATTTTTTATTGTTAAAACATGAGGGTGAAATCTAAGATTTCTAAAGGGTTGCAGAGTACAGAATTATTATTTTTTTTTATCTACAACCAAGGAAAATTATAAGAAGAATGCCTCCTTTAGCCTTGAAACATCTATCCTCCAAAATCCCCAAGATTTGACCAAAACCAGAGTTAACTGAAGATCTTTTTAGGGTTTGCAGTGTTTCATTTTAGCAAAATTATATTGTGGATGAGACATGACGCACATAATTAGTTTCTGGCATTTCACTGCACCAAGGGAGGAAAAAAATAAAAATCCTCATAGCTTAATTAGTCCTTGAGAAATCAATGGTAGAAAACCGAGCTGAGGTTTGCTGCTGTAATCAAGGAAACATGTCGGTTTAGATATGTCAGTCTGTCCTTTAACATCGTTGCAAGTTGCTTTGATGTAACATACCTGTCTCATGAAACTGCTCAGGCTCTTTATGTGCTTTAAGACTGGCTTTACTCCAGTTTTAGTATTTACGTCGCAGAAGCATCACCCGGTAGAGGAAGGTTCATCTGTGGCTGTTTCTTCACCGTTTTGTTCCTGGGCTTTTGCTATGATATCTGAAAAAAAGGTACTGGGCTGTGTTGCTATGGCAACACAGGATGGAGCTCTGTCAGATTGTGGCTCTCTGTCAAGGTCTAAGCCTCTGTGTAAAGCAGAGTATGCTTACTGTGTTGTTAACCATGCCTATAAACTTACCATCTCCCTTTGCACAAGGGTGTTAGTCACCTGTTTTTATGTGAAGATGAGCTGAAAAACTAATTCAAATCAGTCAGTATTAGCCTTCATCATGTAGTAGTCTGCCTCATTCTTCCACAGCACAGTCTTTCTCTTTGGATGCATTGTTGTGGTTCAGCTTTAAGAAAAGACAACATTGTCTCGGATTATTATGTAATATAAATATTTACCTTCCCTTTTTTCAGCTTAATAGTATGTTTATATTATATTGCTGGTTTCTGAGAGCCTTCTCCATAATCTCTTCTGCTGCCTGCATCCATACAAACTCTGTACTCTGATAGATCTTTGGTTTTCTGCATCGGGCTGATCCCACTGTGTAATGAGATCCTTCTCATCTTTTTAAACAAGATTTAAACATGCATATGCACGGTCTTTTATTCCTTTGTCTGACAAGCTCCAAAGCTTTGTGACTTCAGGAAAATAAAGAAAGAAAGAAAAAGCTTGCTGGTGTTTCATCAGTCTCTCTCTCTTTCTGTTACACAACCAGCATACAAGCAGGATCTGAGAGCCATTGCAAGAGACTAGGAGAATCCCCTATTTGCCAAGAGGGCTAAAGTGGACTTAACAGGGTGGAAGTATGGCTCAAGTGGATATCTATTGCTTGCTGACACAGGAAATACTGTCCGCCTATTAAAAATTACAGCCTCCAGCTACTGTATGGCCTTTCGTTCCCCTCTCTGATGTGAGATCTTATAGTTCTTAATAGGCTGCTTGAACAGCAAGATCCCTGGCTGTACTTTCTGATCTTATTAAGATCTTTTGAATTGCAAGATAACTGTTAGAGAAGGCCTTTTTTCCCCATATGCACGTCTGCTGTTCTCAGCATAGAATTTTGGATGTAATTTGTGATAATTTCGAAAGCTTTTCAAAATTTTGCATTATTCACTTCTGTCAAATTGCTTTCAGCATCATTTCATATTCATAAGGCACCGTTTTCACTCTCTGGGACATCTTTAGCCTCACAACTTTCTCATTTGAATGTTTTTCATCTCCATAGGATCGCAAACCATTCAAATGATATGCAAAATCTAATTTACTGCATGGTTCTCCCATTGGTCTCTTCTTTATCTGCAGCCGGCTTTGCTAGCGGCAAGAAAAGTGCATTTATATATGAGAAAGGGAATAAAAAGGGGAAAGAAACTCAAGGCTGTGAGGGAGCCAAGTGTTAGTCCTCTACTATGATTTGAATATTATGACCTGAAGTACAACAGTTAAGAATAAAATATATTCAGTCTTATATATTCTCCAATTGCTTTATTTCCCATCTTATATCCTAAAATGTGTATCATATGATGTGTGTTTCATCACATGATTACAAACGTTGAGAAAACACGTCTCTCATGCACTGAAATGTTGGAGGCTAAATAAGCAACCTGATGTTTGTGGAGTGAAAGTTTGTCCTTTCCATGACTTGTGGCAGTGCACAGATAGCAGCTCTGAGCTGGTTCCTTGAGCAGCTGTGCATTAGACATGCTAAATGGCAATTTTTCGCCCACATAATTGGATCCAGAGGGACCTGCTTTTCTGTCAGCACATGAACCCTACAACACATTTAGGAGTTCTAAATTGAGAAACTACACTTTTACTTATGCCTCTGCCTAAACTTTTATGTTCTGTGTAGTGCTGTGTATTAATATTGAATTTTTAGTTTATTGTTTCCCCTATTATTTTTTCTTTTGAAATAATGAATGTAAAATGTGTCCTCAGTCTTTTTTTTTTTCTTCTGTGAACCCTCCTCGTGGTTAGATGTGACATTCTAAATGACAGTTATCAATATCATCTCACTAATAATTTGTCTTCCTCAGGTGGACGTTTTAAGAAAGAAATTGTGGTGGATGGACAGAGCTACTTACTTCTGATCAGAGATGAAGGAGGGCCTCCAGAATTGCAGGTGAGAGCACACAGGAGCTGTTTGAGACATTGCTTCCCAAACTGGACTGTCAAGAGCATTGTGGCAACACCCTGCAAGTGTTTTTCCCAACAGATAAGCTGAACCACAGCTAACGCATGAGTCCAGACCCATCAGGAATAAAAAGATAGGATATATTCAGATATGGCTAGATATCGTTTTCTTCTGCCTTTTTTTTTAAATTGGGAGTTACCTTTTGCTGATAATAAAAAAAAATACAGGTTTAAGGTGCTTTTCTAGCCTGGAGACTAAGTCCAGCTTTGATATACAGTCTGTGGTTCCACATTTCATTGACAGCTCTAAAACATTCATGGACCTGACATTGGGTGTCCCATAGTAATTTACTCAACCTGGATTTTATGAAACCAAAGGGTCACTGATTCATACTAATATTGATTTACGTATGATAGCATAACATCAGGATGATCTTGTTCTCAAGAAATGTCTTAAGAACTTAAATTACAATAATATACTTTGAATTGTAGTGAGGATGATGAATGGTGATGGATAGGGTGTTGGACGAGATAAGGCAAGAGTCCCCAAGGACTATGATCATTCTAGACATTGTGATCCTCACTAAGAGTCGTGAGTTGGTGGAGCGATGGAGGTATGCTATAAAAAGATAGAATGAAAGTTAGGAGCAGGATAGAATGCATTTGCGTGAAGGTAGAAGGGTAGAAAGATGGGGATGCCAAGAGAAGAGGTTGGGACAATGGATGAGGTTACTTGGGTCACAGAGTTGCGAAGCAAAGTAAAAGAAGGGAATGCAGACAGGCTGGAGTGGGTAAAGAAGAATGTCAGGGGTGATTTGTGATAGAGGAATACCAGCAACACTCAAAAAGAAGGTTTAAAAGACAAGAGGGAGACCAGAGCTGGGTTGGAGATTCTGCTACTGATGAAAAGACTTTAGGGAGAGTTGAGGGTGGCTGAATTAAAGATGATAAGATTTATTCTGTGAATTGCACGTATAGACAGGATTAGGAATAATTATTTAAGAGGACAAACTGAGGCTGTATGGTGGGATGTACAAAAGACTGATGTTATTATGGAAGTGAAGAGGGACATTGAAGATGGTGCTGCCAGCTGTATGGCATAACAGATCTAGAAGACACAAAGACATGAAAACAGAATTCAGCTTTAGGGACCCCAGAGATCAATCGGCTCAAAGAAGAAGAAGCTCTGAAATGTAATGGAGAGCGGTGCACAAAAGCATTACATTGAGGAATTCAGGGTGAGAAAAAGTGTTATAACAAATCTGTATATAAGTTACCTTTGTGTGCTGTTAGAATCAAATGCCTATTAGTGTTGCTCTGTATTATCTGAATGTGTAAATAATCAAAGTATGCCTGTGGAGGGCATCTTTTGATTAATTTAAAGGTGATTACTGTATGATTGTTGCACTTGAATCTCCTTTCCCCAACAGGCAGGAGAGCCAAAACACCCGTTAAGTTAATAACTTTGTGCTAATAGTTAATCTCAACAGCTGTTAAGTGAGTCTTTCACTTTTTCTATAATGTAAATTTGTTAATCTTTTTTGTTGCTTCGAAGGATTAAATGATATTTGAAAAATATTTGATAAGGGATTTAAAAGATTTATATGTAATAATTGGATTCAATCTATTCTAAAGTATCTAAGCCCCACCCTTGAGAGTGTCTGCAGAATTGGGTTTCATTCACAAGCTTCGAGATTTCTGGTAAATTTACTCTCTCTGGCCTGGCAAAGCTCTGACTTACGATTGCTTACTGCACATAGAGATAAGGGAATAGAGATGAGTTCGGCTCAGTTGTCAGCTGCCTGTATAATTAGTGGCATAATTAAAGGCCTCCATTATGTTCCCACTCAGAGTTGTGGCTCAGAGGCTTTATTTGCCATTCACTCCATACAGGGGGTCTTAGCCAATGTGAAAGCTGAATGAAGAATAGTACAAAAAATGGGAATAGTTTGCCACTGGATTACCTCTGTGGCTTTTACTAAGGAATATGCTAAACCTTTGTTCCCAGAATGGATTCTGATTATTGATTTTCTCCTCAAGAGAGACCTTTCTAAACTGTTTGATCATCAACTATGTGACAATGGGAATGTGTATAACATTTAAAATACAAATTGTTCTATGTTATGATTACAGTAGGAATTCAGAAAACTGATGCAGATTTAGTGCTGATGTTTAATTTGTCTTTGCACCTGGTTTAGTCGAAATGATCCATTCGTTGTTCTGTTGATGTTGAAACACTGCCCCCTTCTGTCTATATTTATGAAGTACAGTGGCAACATGTAAAGATTTTTTTTTTTTTTTTTTTTTTTCGCTATAAATCCTTTATTTACTGTTTTTATTTTTTTCAGTGCACTGGAGGTTTTGCCATCTTCCAAAACCATGCTACTACATACAGAAAACATGTTTGTTTTAGGACCCGATTTGGTACAAACAGTGGATTTATGTGAAAATTCTCGAGGCAACAATGAAGAATCTCCTATTTCACTGTGCTTCAACACACTGTCTCTGCACTGTTTGCAGTTCGCTACCTGGGTGGATGCGGTGGTGTTTGTCTTCAGCCTGGAGGATGAGATCAGCTTTCAAACGGTCTACAATTACTTCTTGCGCCTATCCAGCTACAGAAACACAGCTGAGGTGCCCATGGTCCTCGTTGGAACGCAAGGTTTTGTCCTATGTCCTATATCCATGCATGCTTTCTATTGCTTCCTATAATATTGAACTATTGTGTCATTTCTCTGAAGTGCTCCGTGTTTCTTTTGTGTCTTACACTTTAATGTTTCTCCTTTACTCTGGTCTATCAGATGCAATCAGTGCTGCCAATCCCAGAGTGATCGATGACTCACGGGCTAGAAAGTTGTCAAACGACCTAAAGCGCTGCACATACTATGAGACCTGCTCCACCTATGGCCTGAATGTGGAGCGAGTCTTCCAGGACGGTGAGAGGGAGATTTTAAGAAGTGCAGATAGGATAGTTTTAATATTTTTGGAGTACAAAGTACACTGCTATGCTGTAGGCACCACTGCTCTATCTTATAGTTCAGCATACATTTTATAATCCATGATAAGTTCTTGACTTTTGTGTAATTAGTCAACTGAAAAAACAAAAACATAGATTTATAAATAATAATTGGTTTATCATGCAGTTAAATTTAAACATAAAACACTCAAATATCACTGGTTTCAGCTCTCCACTGTCAAATTGGCATACATCCGTCAATGCAGGTGGATATTCATAGTAATCAAGAACACTAATAACAGATATCTTAGCAGATATACATTTGCAATAAAAATGTTTTTTACTTTAGAATAATACAAATATTAATGCAAAAACACCAGTTTGTTTGTCTTTCATTCAATGTTAATAATAAACAAATATTCCCTTGAAGAATGGTAATTGTGATATATAAATCAATCAGCATGCTGAAACCTGGATATTGTATGAGAGGTGGCTGCATGAGAGACAAAAGTAGCAAAACTTAGGACTCATTTTTTATTTAAGATTTATTTCACCAGGAGCATCTATAGATACAATGACAATACATTTTACAGGAATCACACTGAATAAAAGGTGAAAATGTTGGCACATACATAACCAATTAAAACCCTGTAAATTATCAAAACTGTCTTCTGACATTCAGAATTGCTCACTTTATTCCTAGGGTTCGCTCTTAACAGCAACACTGAACTGAGATCAGAATCATGTCAAAGCCACAATTGTGCAAAAATCCCACTATTTCAAGCAGAGTGATCAAATTTAGTCTAGTGTATAAATGCAACACTATGAGATGATTAATCATCTGTGTCCATGTTGAAAATCATCACCTTGTATATAAAGCAAGGAGTCCATACTCGAAGTTCACTCTGAAAATATGTTATATAATAAAACTAAAACAAAAAAACAACAATTAGACTGATTAAATATTAAATATTGTATGGATATGTTTGCTGTATGGTTGCCTGATTTAGTAAAATGCTTCCTTCATTAAATTTGTTTTTGTTAAGTCAGTCACAACACTGCAATTAATAATGTAAAAGCTAAACCACGATTGTAAATGTGGCACTAGCAAGCAACTGGATAAACTGACTTTTGTCTCTTAAAAGATGTCAGGAAACTGACTGTTTTTGGAACTCAGCTGCTACTTCTCTGGCACATTTATCCCCTTAAGGCTCCAGCTTCTTTAAAAATCTGTCATCCCTTCAGAAAACATCTGAATTCATAATAGTGTTCACGGTGCATTTCAGTGTCTGTTGATGTGCAGGTTGTCTTTCCTCCCTGCTTTAATAGCTTCCTGAAGCCCAATTTGAAATAATTAAAAGAGTGCTTGCTGTCTGGAGAAGTCGCTCTGTACCACTATTCCCTTCTCTCTTTATTTACCATGCTGCAGCAGGCAGCCGGGCATTGTGGTCCCAGCTGTCGGCACAACTTCAGATCATCTCTCTTCCCCTCAATACTAATTCATGTCACGCAGCCATAAACATCGCCTCCTTCCTTTCCTCCCTCTCACTCCACCCAGTCGAGTGTGCTGGGAATTAAAAGATGGGCAGCACCTACTGCATAGCTAATAAAAGTGTGGTTGTGGTGGTTACCACCTCGGCCTCACAGCAAGAAGGTGATTGGTTCAAGGCTCGGCTGAGGAGGGGATTGAATAGTGGCCATTCTGTGTGAAGTTTGCATGTTCTCCTTGTGTATGCATGGGTTCTCTCTGGGTACTTCGGTTTCCTCTCACAGTCCAAAGACATGCATTTTAGGTTAATCTGTCCTTTGCCCTAGGGGTGTGTGTGAGTGTGAATGGTTGTTTGTCTCTCTGTGTTAGCCCCGCGATGCACTGCCGACCTGTCCAGGGTGTACCCTGTCTCTCGCCTGGTAATTGTTGGGATAGACTTCAGTTTCTCGGTGACTCTGAATTGTAATAAGCAGTATAGAAAATGGATGGATGGTAACAAAAGTCTCTTTGGGCCAAAATCACACTGTAAGGCTGGGTGAAGGTCAAGAAATCGTTTTATATTACTTTTTCTAGAAATTAAGTTGACCCCTCCCAGTATACATTTGATTAAATCTTCACTTAATGAAACATTTGGACGTTTGAAGTACCACTGAGACAATTCTTGCAACTCGCGCAGACACACAGTCTGCAGCTATTTTTGTGTCCTGAGAGGCGCATCTTAATTCCAGTTTTTTTTTACTTATAAAAATGCATTTTGGTTCTTTACAGTGTTTGTAGTGCATCCCAGTAAACAGCAGTGTTTAGGCATTTTGTTAGTTCTTACAGACAAAAATGACAAGGACACAAATTCACTTATTAATTTTTTTTCCCTCTCCTTTGACAGAAAAAGTACAATTTTGATATTTTTACATGACCCATTTTTTTTTATTTGTGTAAAAGTATTAATGACCAGTAGGGTCAAAATATTTGGAACTGTTGCATTTTGTATCAAGAACCCTGTAATGACTACAATCCAAATGGACACTGTGTGCTGAAAGTGCTTTTTTGTTTGTTTGTTTTTCCCCCCGTCGTGTTTTTTTTTTTTTTGTTGTTGTTGTTAGGTCAACTAAATAGTTTATAAGTCAGAAACCACTATACTGTATATTCACCTCACAGAGGCATCACCTCTAAAAGCTTTTTATTACCACATGGCAATAAATGATAAAACTGATAAAGATGTTCACATCTGGTATAATATTCACTATTATTTAATCAGAAAGACACATGCTAAGTTGAATTGTTTCACAATCTCTGCATAAACCACCAGTAAATAATGTGTTGCTGTGTGTCCTCAGTTGCCCAGAAGGTTGTGGCCATGAGGAAAAAGCAGCAGCTCTCTATTGGGCCGTGCAAATCCCTCCCCAACTCTCCCAGCCACTCATCAGTCCCTGCTGCATCCATACCCTCTGTCCACATTAACCAGGTAAGATCTTTACACCATATGGACAGATTACTCTCTTTTACTTGTCATTTACTTTTTCTTCATCCAATTATGTAAAGAGAAACATAATTTTATGTAATAGCTCCTAAGATGATTGCTCACTTTTAAGTGTGGGAAATAACATCCACATCCCATCATCCTAAACTGACCTGCTTTCATTCCCTCTTCTCTGCAATCCCTATCTCCTCCTCTTCCTCTGATTCTCTTGGTTCCTCGTAATCGTTCTTGCTCCCTAGGCAGCCAACGGTGGGGGTGCATTCAGCGACTACTCCTCCTCTGTTCCCTCCACCCCCAGCATAAGTCAGCGGGAGATGCGCATTGAGACTATCGCTGCCTCCAACACGCCCACACCCATCCGCAAGCAGTCTAAGCGCCGCTCCAACATTTTCACAGTAAGTATGCGACAGCTGATGCAAAGCAACACCCACTCACACTACTAGAGGGCATGTTGCCAAGCACACTTTTTCCACCAGAGGGAGCCAGGTATCTCAAAACGTAATCAAAAGCAACCTCTCCTGCCTCCGATGCTGGCAAAGACGACGACGTCTTGTTCACACAGTTCAGTGTGCAGAGGAGAAAAAGACTTCATAGCTCTCATAGTAGATCGATGAAGAGGGGGGGGAGGGGGGGGGGGGGGGGGGGGGGAGGGGGGGGGGGGGGGGGGGGGGGGGGGGGGAGGGGGGGGGGGGGGGGGGGGGGG
>JBAMHW010000008.1:18910586-18925323 GCA_037177495.1 Rhadinocentrus ornatus
AAAATCTTAAATAAATAAAAAAATAAGGATTATTTGATATTACTAATATATTCCCATATTCTTAAACATAATAACTTCAGATTAGCTTAGTTTATTTCAAATGTGTTGGCAAAATAAAAAAAAACAAAAAACAAATAATAATAAAGAAAAGAAAACAAGCAGGTGGGCAGTCCACCACATTCAGACACAATCAATCAAACCTGCAATTTCTTTCCATGTT
This sequence comes from Rhadinocentrus ornatus, assembly GCA_037177495.1. NCBI lineage: Eukaryota > Metazoa > Chordata > Actinopteri > Atheriniformes > Melanotaeniidae > Rhadinocentrus > Rhadinocentrus ornatus. Next base: position 18,910,807 of record JBAMHW010000008.1, read on the forward strand.
GGAAAAGGAATGGGAAGAAGTCAAAACTTATTTATTACAACCCCATTTCTACATCAACAAAACCCACCTTCCATATGCCCAGTCAGCTCCTCACTCGATAACCAAAAGAGCAAACACAACATCATGTACAACCAAAATTGATATCAATCAATAGCTGCTGATCCTCAATGGCATTCTGTACTGGAATATATTTGATAAACCAATCCTTTATATATTTTTTTAATTATTATATTTAAACTTATCTACAGTTTAATTCCTCAAAACAGAAAATATTCTCTTTGTGGTGCGGGCATACAAAGATTTGAAATTAAGATGAATACACTGAATAATTTCTGAATTTTACCTGGTAGAGGATTATTTTTTGCTTTGAATATTACTTAAACAGATTGAAATGCCACTAAGTCAGTTTATTACAATAATTCTGACTGTAGGAATAATGATTTGGTATGATCTATATCCAGCCTTTATATAGTATTGCTCTTTTTTGCAGTATATTTAATGAATACAACCTAATTTTAACTGATGAGATGAGATGATGAGATGATCTATGCCATCTAATGAAACTTTAGACTATGTTAACTCTCCACTTACCAAAGTACATTATTTTTTGTCGTACTTGTGTTTAATAATAGTTTGCATATAGTCTCATAATTGCTGTTTTACATGAGCTTTATTTGATGTAATACGAAAAAAACTTCTCCATGTAACCACCATAGCAAATCTGTAAAAACAATAATAAGACTGTTTTTATGGTATTTAACATCCATAATGGCTCATTTTATCAACCATGCTGACTTTGGAAGAGCATATGCTCATTGTGATGTTTCATCTCTTACAGGGAATTCTTCTAAAGCGAAGTGGCAAATCCCTCAACAAGGAGTGGAAAAAGAAATATGTCACACTGTGCGATAATGGCGTCCTCACTTACCATCCCAGTTTACACGTGAGTTTCAACTCCTCCCCTCCTTTCCATCCCTTTTCTTTTGCCAGTCGGCATTATGGTTTTGTTATATTTCTGTTTGTACTTGGGGAGGGGGTTCTGCTGGATCTTAATGTGGGACTTTTTCAACTGCTGAGCACAATTCCTATAATGCAATTACTTCTAGCAGCATTTCTGTAGGGGATAGATTACGGCTGTATATGCACAGTTTCTTGCTGCTGTATATAATGGCTATATTGGCTAACCCTGAGATTTTAGGTTTACTTAAAAAAAAACCTAAATATCCTTGTGGTTATCTCTCCCCACCCTCCATGGTGCTAGCTAATGGAGACATGGCTGTGCTGCTGCGTGCCCGCTGCACCCGGACTCCACGCTGGCTTGTATTTATAATGGTTCTCACTGCATGGCAGCAGAGCCTGACCACCCTCCCACATCCATCTTTGTCAGAATCCTGCTGGGCCGCTAATACCTCTTAAACACTCGGCTGGCTGGCAGCAGACAGCTCAGGAGCCCAGCTCTGCGCTCAGAGATGCCCCTCCGATTCCCCCCATCACTCTAATTCCTTCAGTCTTGTACTTGGGATGTTTTGATCATTTGCCCACACAAAATAAAATATATTGACAACTACTTGTGTCTAATGAAACAGCTCAGACTTTGAAAACCAGTCCAGTAGTTGGACATGAACCTTGTGTGGGGCCTTGTTGCTCTGACAGTGTGTTAGTGGTTTAATTTACAGGCTGTTATTAGTAGAGCAGTCCCGGGATACAGTGATGTATGTAATTGACTGAACGGGCTATTTCTTGATCATTATAGCTATTACAGGTCATTGGGGCAATCTTTGAATCTATGAATCTGTTGACTTACAGAAGGACGTGAAATAAGGCAGACAGTTACATTAGCTGGGAAACAGCTCAAGCTCATTTTGAGCAGTGGAGCAGAGAAGGAGTAAGAAAGGAAAAGGAGGGAGGCAGCCAGAGAGTGGAAGAGGGGAACCTTTAATTTCGCAGTCAGTCAAGCCATCCACACAATCACCTTCTGTTAATTCTATCTGCTACATCAATTAAATTGTTTGTAGAAACTAATTGAATGTGGCTTAATCACACATCTTAATAGCTTTGCACGCTTCGATCTGGCTGTTAATTCCAGCAATAAAATGAAATGAGAGCGCTCACTGGGTAATTAGCGTAGAGGCTTGGGAAAGAAATGAGTGCTTTATGACACGGTAATAAAGCAGAGGAGCCGGTGGGGGGACGGCAAAGGCCGAGCTCGCCTCTTACCGGGTCTTTTTTTTTTTTGCTGAGCCCAATGATTTTCACCTTGACTTCCCACATTCAGGCGGTAGCCGCTTTAAACTAAATCAAATGGGCAAATCGAAAGAGAATGAGACAGTTTGCATTCATTAAGCCTAACATCTTGCTGTTTGGAGAGTCTGCGTAGGCACAGGTGATGTATAATGGCTTTACAATCATTTTTCCACTATCACGCACCCTTGGCGGAAGGTCTAAGATGGGTTGTGACTAATGGGGATGGAAATCGAATAGTCTTTTAATTTATTTTTCTTCCATAATTCCTGGATTCTTGTTGGCCCTTAGTGTGTAATCAAGTGGCTAAATTGAAGGAAATATTTGGACTCTCACTTGTTTATACTGCTTACCTGCTCATGTTCTTTTTATGTTTTTTTTCTGTCTGTAGGACTACATGCAAAATGTACATGGAAAAGAGATCGACTTGCTGAGAACAACAGTCAAGGTACCTGGAAAGCGACCTCCCAGAGCTGTGGCCACCGTGGCTCCCACTGCTAGTCCCAAAACCAATGGGCTTACCAAGGACCGCAGCACCCTGCAGCTGGGCATAGGAAATGCAGGTTTGAATCTTTGGTACATTAGAAGTCTAAAAGCTAGATTTAATGGATGTTATGGTGCTTATTTAGCAAGTTTCAAAATTAAATATTTCTTTTTCTGAATAGAACTTAAGTTAGATAGATTTATGCACTGAAAGAAAAAGTACAACAAATGATTACTTGTTTCAAGGTTGCTTGAGGATTAGGCAAATTCATTTGATTGCTTGAACTTTTCTACACTTAAAATGTGCAGCAAATCCAAAATTATACATCTCTTACTAACTTTATAATACAGTGCTTCACAAGTAGAAATGTGGAAACTAAAGTATCTGATCCAGACATAAGACTTTGTCACATGTTTAAACTGATCGGGACTCTGCGGATGCAACGTTCTTGTCATACATAAGTGAGCCATGCCGAAGCTTTCCGTGCAAGATCATCAGTCTATAGATATTCTACTTTCTCAATGAAGTGAAGATCTGGTAAACAACAGTCTTCCTGCAGTGTCTACTCAAAGCAAATGTTTATGATCTTTTGCTCAGCATCTTCTTTTTATTGGGAAATTAATCCAGGTGTAGTTTGTGTAGTTGGCATTCGCAGTTGATGGTGTGGTTACTGAATCTTAGGTTGTCTGTAGTCAGAGATCCTGTGGACTCTCATGAACTGGTGCAGAAGACAAAAGTTTGGTAGAAAAGATCTCGTGAACAAGTGGATTGTTGTCTCTAAACCCAGCATTTCAAACTTCCTCCTCTATGCCGCAGAAAAAGCAGGGTTTTTTTAAGAACTGAGAGCACAGACAGGGGTAAACCAGAAGAATAAAATTACATTTAGAGATTGTTTCATAGGTTTGAGGAAGGGTCGTAACACAGTTACATGCTAAAAGCTCAATATAAAACTCCCACACCCCTGCTCACCACCTCACAATGTGCATCATAATCAGACGTTATGTAAATATCAACATTCTACTGTTGAAGGATTATTGAGTGATAGTGTGTGACAGTGATTTAAACTGATTATTTACAGTCACCCTGCTCCTGGTGTTTATACAAACGCTGCTCAAAGGCTGGAGCCCAGAAAGAAACAAGGACAATATAAACAGAGAGCTCTGTTTCTGCAGAAAAACACACCACCACATACTTTAACTGGGACATGTGACATGACTTAAGGGATTAATTTGACAATTAGTCATAGTCTTGTAGAAATATTCTGTGCAACATGCAGGATTTTCAGAGTAAGGGATTATGCACTTCCAACAAAGCAGAAACTAAGGGCTCATCTCGATTGAATCCTAGTTTGTTAACTCAGAAAATCCAGTTAGTTTGTGAAGGTGTGAATGTGTAACTGAACTCTGATGCACATGAAAGAGGTAAACTTTGGTTGGTCTCAAACATAGGTCTCAGTTAATTTTTAAGTGAAACAAATGCAGGAAGTAGAAAATAACGTATGAGGCAGAAACATAAATTGCCCTGTATTAACCAATAGATTAGCAAGCTTTCTTACTTGTTGTTTATCTTGCTATCTCATAAATGTTAATCAAAAGGTTTGGTCCATTTGAGTAACTGCAGTGTGAAAGTTAACTCACACCAGTTAAATGTTGCAACCCCCAACTGAACTATCAGGTGTAAGGACAACCCTAGAAGACAGGATTACATGTCCTCCAGCATGTTCCTTTAGGCAGTAATGCCTGTGGTAGGTCAAATTGTTGAAAGTAAGATGAAAATGGAAAGATGGCGACTATGATATAGATCACAGAGGACAGGCAATGGATGTGCTGGATCCTTTTAAGTAACATTCAGTGTCACACTAGTACAAAACAGTTCACAGAAAGACTGTTACACTGATCTTTTTTCCTGCAGAGTGAAGTTGGACACAAACAACAGCACAAACAAGTCAAGATTGGATGCAGTCTGTTGGTTTTCCTTAGCTAGGATTTTGTTTATCATGCACTGGATGACAATGAATTGACAAAGAGATGGTGTTGTGAATTGGCCTTATAAAAATAAAGCTGAATTGAACTGAAAAAAACAACAAAAAAAAAAAAGTAAAATACTTTTTAAGTTGTTCTACATATTTTAGGCCCTGCTTATGTAAAAGCCAACGATAAGGGGGAGAATTGGTCAGAAAGCTAATTCCATACATCTTGCTGTTACTGGTAACTTAATATACAGTGGACCAGTTAGCATAGAAAGCGGTTAGCTTTAGGCTAATAACCATCAGCTCAGCTTGTGGTTACTGTCATCGAACTTACTTTAGATCAAAATATGCAGTCAAATCAAAATACAAGAATAATCCTCAGCAGGTTTAACCTTTATTCAACCCACTTGCAAATGTATGTTGTTATTATGAGGGGATTCATACCTGGTAATGGGGAGAATTGGTCAGAAACACACTGACACCAGCTATTCTTGGCTCTTGCATGTATTAACTGAGGTGAGGAAGCGATGTGCCTTGTTACACAGCCCAACAATCCCACACTTCCCCTGCTGGAACCCTCTGGTTACTGTTTTAATTTCCACTGGTATAAATTCAGACACATAAAAATCTTACAATTTAAACCTCTAATGCAGGGATCCCCATCTCCAGTCCTCAAGTCCCACTGTCTTGCAGACTTTCAATGTTTCCCTGCTTCAACACACCTGACTCAAATTAATAAATCAATAGCAGACTTGTTCAGAGGTTACCAAAGATCCATTTAATTTAAATTAAGTGTGTTGCAGCAGGGAAACATTTAATACCTGCAGGATAGTGGGCCTTAAAAGACCAGTGTTACTGCTCTAATGAACACTTGCACTTAAAATGTGACCTGATCAGGTAACTCTAGCTCCCATTAAAGTTTTAATCAATTTCAGTCCTTCAAATTCACACCTTGATCCTGAGATAGTAAAACGCTAAGGTTTTGTTGTGTTCTGGGTTCTTGTTCACACGGTAACAGAGTTTTGGGAGGTGAAAACAGCAAAGATTTGACAACAGCCTCCAGAGGGAAATTTTCTTGCAACGCAAGACGAGTCCCCTAAGTGCACTGGAAGTGGAATCTTTTGACGACAGTGACATCTTTCCTGTCATCTTGCATTGCTCACTCAGACCCTGCTTAACCCATGAAAAGCACAATTGCAGACCTTTGTATCATGTTTGTGCTGCTACATCTGATATATTTAACACATTCAGTCTCTTGAAGAATTAGCTGTTTCTCATGTAACATTCATGCTGTCAAAAAAGACACATAGGTTGCATGCGCCAGATACCTAGCAGCTGGCATACAACATCTTATGAGGATGAGGCGCACACTTGGGTGTGTCGTTGCAAAGTTTCAAAGTTTAGCAGTTTTGTCTTAGAGACATCCTCATTCTCAAAACAGGCAGTAGCCCCAAAAGATGAACAGATGCAGAGTTGTGTGGGAACCGTTAACTCCCCATCAAAGAGGGAAAGGAGACGTTAAGGTGGCAGAAAACACCCTCTGTAGAGCTAGGACCTGTGCTATTTGTCATTGTAACTGTTTATTTTAATGGGATTTAACACAAATGATAGCATTTTTGTTTTGTCAGTAAATCCAGCAAATGTTATAAACTAGAACTTGAAATCACTACTGCTTTGCTGTGATGTTCAATGATGCTGTTTTTTTAAAGAATGTGGTACCTAAAGGATTATCTTTTATGTATGTCAATCACTGCGTCAAAGAAATTACAAATCACAGGTAGAATATATAATGATTATCCAATTAGTCTTTTATTACTGTGCTCATTTTTGGCGTACACTGTTTGTGATTAATCATAAAAATGGCTCCCAACAGATTCATAATCTACATTTTCTTTGTCATCCATGCAAATTAGCTGCCTGGTACAAAAGGAGGAAGCTAATTTGATGACAACTTAACGATCATCTATGATAAATCTATTAATTCTTTAGATTACAAAAGAGGGAATTAAATTTGTTTTTAAGCATCATGCTCATGTTTTAGGAGTAATAACACAAACGAGGGTCTTTAATGTCAATGTGACCTAGTTATTTTTCATCCAATGTAGTGGCAGGGACAGCAATAAAACCCAGTTTGGTCTCAGAGCATCATGCCAGGGTTTGCCCATCTTCAGGATTAAAAATAGACCTGTAAGCTGTACCACCAGAGGCTGCTGAGACTCTGGCAGGCATATAGAGGGGAAACCAGTGATTGAATTTAGGGCTTAGGATTAAGAGTAATTAATACTAATTAGCAAAGAGATCCCTGGAGGGAGACTGGGTCCCTCGTCGGCTGTGAAATGGGAACAGTGTTTGCATCACTCAGCTTAAAGCTAAACAGCTGAGATGGGTTCATTGCCAAAGGACAGGTCTGAGGGGACCATTAGGACCATCCAGGCAGGTTACTGTTAAATGTGGCCAAGGTCCTGCTTCTGCTGAATGGGTTAATTGGTAAAACTCAGAAAGATGGAGGAGTGTACATAGCACAGGACATTAGATGGAGGTTGTTTCATCCAACAAACTGCCAACCTTGAGCGTTGGGTTGAGGGCAGCCATCGGGGCGGACAAAGGACCAGGAAAAAACTGGCCAGATAAGATTTTTATGAGTGAAAATGGCACAAACTCTGTTTTTTCTTTCTTTCTTTCTTTCTTTTTTTATTTAATTTTTTTTTTTAACCAAAGATGTTTGTTTCTTTGAAGTCTCCTTACTGACAAATTCCCACGAATTATGGTCACAATCCATTTTTGCATCAGGGAACAATATGAGGGAGATTTGCCTTAATCTCCACTTAGGAAAAGAAAGGTTACAAATCACATCAGGTTCTTCGGCGGGTGGAGGACCCTCTTCTGATTGTGCGATCGGGATTTTGATTTCATTAGACATGCAATTGATGAAGGGAACAAAGGGGTAATTTTTCATTCACAGTGTCTAAATCACAAGCCTTGTCTTTGCCTTTGGTTATTCATTCATTCCTTAGATCTAAAGACCTTTATAATCACTGGGAGAAGAGGGATAGCTGTAGGGGCGTCGTGGATGGGGGAGATGGGCTGATGGGAAGATAAAGAGGACAGGATGAGAAGACATTGAATAAATGTGAGAACGCATGCGCCTGTGAGTTTGCCGAGCGACCAGGTTTAATTCCTTTGCTGGGTGCTAAGCGGAACCATTTTAAATATGATCCTCCCCGTTAACATGCGTCCTGCCGTGTCACCGGCGACAGATACACTGTATCAAAGTATTAATGGGCCCAGTCACTTCTAATCAATCCCATGGGAGAAAGAGAGATGCTCACCCTCCATAAGGATGTGGTGGAGAACTGGGGAAAGTGTTTTAGCTCCTCCTGACTGCACCAGTTTTTATTCCCCACATCATATAGTGCTAAAGAGCAAACTGCCACGTAGTAGCTGACCAGCAGGCTCTGTCTATTATCACATTTGTGTTTACATTATCGACACATTGTAGCCTGTTGTAGCTACTATTGACTAGATGTTTCCAACTTCTTTAATCTGATTCCTGGATCAACTAGATTACCTGTTTATAATTTATAAACTGTGTCAGGTGCACACAATCTAGTGGTTTAGCACATTAGTTTGTATCCATACGTGTTTTATCAGAACAAATAATTCTGTTTCTTTAGTTGTCAGATAAACTATTTCTGAACTAGGGTGCATTGGCAAATATAAGGGTTAAAGTAGAAATTTTAAGGTTAATCTGCTGCATATAGTTTGTAAAGTTTAAATTTTAATGCACAAACATGAATACAAGTGTTTTAAGTGACCAGTGATTGGCTTGCTGCAGCAGCACTTGAAGAGGTGCAGGGGGACATCGGGGCATTGCTGGTGATGATGGTGGTGTATTACACAGCTGCAGATGATGTGTTGCCCAGCCCGCATTAGCATGAATGCTTCATTATCTCACTACTTGTACATAATAGCAACAACTCCACGGAGGGGTCAGGCCTCGTCACGGCTCATCAGCCCACTGACGGCCCAGCCTAAAGAGAAATGAGAAGCAAGGCATAGCTGCTCCCCGCTAATCCATCGCCTCCACTTAACACCCCAGCCCCAGATAGCCTGCAGTAGACATGATATGGCTTTTGTTACCTCTTTATACACATGATGATACAGTCCACAGTGGGGATTTTGTACTTTGAAGAGGTCATTAGTGTTAGAAGGAACTGAACAAGAGTTAAATACACAGCATCTTTGAAAAAAAGGTGGTAATGTTTATTTTAATGATGTAGCAGTAAAAGTATTCTGAGATTTTGGTCAAGAAGAATTAGGTAAAAAAGAAAAACCTAAAGCTGTGTTGTTAGAATACTCCTCAGATAGTATAAGTATTTTTTTACACCAAAATAATAGAAAAATAAAGATTTTAAAGTTTTATTATGCAGCAAAATTGCTGCAGTTAACCTTATTATATACTATTTAATTAGATCATTATAACTCCTGAACAGGTCAAAAAATGTATTTTTCCATTAACCTGCCAGTGACATTTAAACTTGAACAAAAGTTGTTTAGCAGCCATTAAACTCTATCATTTGTTTTTATAAATTAAAGTACTTACATGAATTTATTGATATGGAAACTAATGTAGACTGCGCTTAGAAAAACAAAAAACAACACCATTAGCAAATAACGACATAGCACTTTATGTTGTGGAAGGTGCCACTATAAGCTTCTCTCATTCGATTAACCTCTGTCAAAATCAATTTTTAAATAACTTGAGATAAAATGACAAAGTCATCGTCTGTAAAATAGAAACATTAATATAATGTGGATATAGTTGAATAAAGTACATTATGGCAGCAGCTAAGATAATAAGTAAATAAATGTAGTTTTAAATTAAATATGGCTACATCTCACCACTGTTTATATTTCAGGCCATTTTGTACCGAGTGGATTGAACTGTATAGGATTTTATTAAATATAGTTCATTCATAAAATTTAAGGCAATTATAATTTTTTTCTGTATTTATTTAGCTGTTCTGAGACATAATTCTTAAAAGAACAGTGAGCACTGTGACCAGTTTCGTGCCAAGTCAGATGCAATAGAGCTCAGTTTGTTGTTATCAAGGTGGCCCCTGTCAGTCTATCATTGTGCCTGTGTTAAATGTGGAAGTACACTGAAGTCAGGCCTGGCTGGAGCTGTAAGTGCAGTTTTCTTTTAATACCACAAGCTGATTATTTTACCACTGTAATTACATTATCCTTCCCTTTATGCAGGAGTGGTCTCTGGAGACTAATGGTTAGTGCCATGTATAATTCATTAATCATTAGCATCCAATTTGACAATTAGACATGATTGTTGAATTTTAAGTATCAGTTAAAGTTGCCTTGTAGTTATCTGATGTTTCTGTTTTTCCATTGGATTTTATTTCTTATGGTGTTGAAGAGTCAAACTTCACACTGACATACTTGTATGTAGAAGAAAGTGGATTAAAACTGTGTATCATGAAAAATCATGAAAAAGTATCATGTATCTGTTTAATAGCTCATCTTTAATGGAAATAAAGTGACAGTGCTTCATTTTATAGAGCACTTAGATAAGTTTTCAATGCAACATGAGAATCCATCTTATTTCTGTTTTTTGAAACAGAAACTTATTTTGTGTATTATTCATCCACCATTTTTTCAAAAGCAAAGTTTCAAATTCTCATCTCAGTTCTTCCACTCCAAGACTTCCTCCTCCTCTTCCTCCTCCTCCTCTCCACTGATTTCAGCATGCTAATTTAGTCGGTGCTCCTCAGCATGATTCCCTCGCTCTGTCTCCCATTCTTGCTGCTATTCTGCTCCCTCCCCTCTGGGACCCGAAGATTAATATTCCTGGGCCCAACAAGATAATTACTGATACTAATTAGACATGATTATGTGAATTTGATACACTTATTACTCTAGATAATGAGCAGGACATATTATCCTAACAAGCACCCGTGCCGCTTAGTTTATTTTACACACGAGCCACACTCCATATTTTGTGTTATTGTCACCTCAATCAAAAAGTGATATTGTAATTATTAAATAAAAGGCCTTGATGTATTATACCGGTAAGATGAGAAAGCATTGTGGAGAAAATCAGAGAAATGTGTTATCAAACATAAAGCCTCAAAATTTTTAACCTTTCAGTGCCAGAGCTTTTTCTCTTGCTTAATTAGATTGATCTGTTTTTTATGTGTAGTTATGTGTATGAACTTTTTCTTAGCTAGAGTATGTTCTTAAAATTTATTTTGTTAAATGTGACACAATGTCATTCAGTCTCCGTAGTTAATCTGAATCCACACACATGACATGAAGCATGTCAATGAGTTTGTCAGAGTAGTTAAGATGTGCGGTACCAACTGCTTGCAAACAGGAGGGAAGGACCCCACATGGCGCAGCCTTGCCCATGAATTAGTAAAGAGAGCTAGGCGTCCGTGGCTCGCCTGATTGGAAGTTAGGGAGAGAACGCCTGCTGACGCCAGTGGAGATCGATGTGGCAGTCAGAGGGATGAGGCGAGATAATTAGCGTTCAGAGTGTATCTTGTTAATTAAGGGCTAATTAGAGGCAGAGGCGGAGGGAGAAGGGGGTTTTGTGTGTATGTGTGTGTGTGTGGGGGGGGTTGACTGACAGAAATATGTGCATAAAGATTTGTGCATAAATAAGGTGGCAGCAGCATCGCAGCGCTGCTGAAACTACAAAACACTGTCATAAGACTTGATGAAAACAATCTTGCCAGACTTTGTGAAGAATTCAAGCAACTGTATAGAAATAAGAGTATTTTTCTTCTGTTTCTTACTTCTGATCCAGGTGCTCCTCACTCCAGCAGCAGCACATCCCTGCAGACAGGCGGGTCGGTGTTCGGCGGCAGTAAGGATGGCATGCACCAGCGATCCTTCTCCGTGTCCAGTGCTGACCAGTGGAATGAAGCCATCAACACCAGTACAAGCAGCGGGGCCCGTAAGCGTTTTGCACCCTCATATACATTCACATATTATTGCCACAAAGGCTAGAGTGACAAACAGAAGATGATCTAATCTAAAATGGTGCTGTGATGGAGCTGCCATTTCCAGACTTTTTTTTTTTAGACAGGTGAAACCAGCCTCATTTTCATGATTAGGTGATCAGAGCTGTGATCGCAGTGACCTTTTCAGCTAGCTGCTCTTGGATAGAAACAGCATGTTCAGAAGAGAGGAAAAGTGAAGGTTAACTTTCCACCATTGATGCATCTCCACTTACTGTCTGCATGTCACTGTACTTGAGTGAAGTAATATAATATATTCACCATATCTGCCCCCCAACCCATCCTGTCTTTACCTTCTATCTTACTCTCTGCCTCTCCCCCTCCTATGTTTTCCTCTCGTTTCTTCTGAAGAGGAAAATGAATGCTTTTCGGGGGTACCATTCATCACCAGTTATTTCCCTCTCTTTGTGGTTGGCAGTAAAAAAGCACTTAAATGCACATCAACAGAATAACAGTCATTTCCATGCATGTTTGCACTCTGGTAGTTCTCATTAGCACGGCGGCGGCTCCCCCCCTCCCCATGGGCTCCCAGGGGCCCCGGCAGTTTAAAGAGCGCACTTTACGAGCGCTGCTGGAGTCCAACTGCACGGCCCTGGTGGTTCCGCAGACAAGCCTGTCTCTCATTTGGAGCTGCCGAATGATCAATTCTGCCTGGACGCAGGCACTTCCATCTCCCCCTACCCCCGTCTCCCATCAGCAGCATGCCCAAAGCAGAATTACTTAGATTCGTGGGGTCCTCAAATAAATGAGCACGAGTGTCTGTTGTGTATGTGTTCTTGCTGAATTTTGTAGCGTAGCTGTTTGTATGTGAGCTTTTTCCATGAAGTGTACTTGCATCTATGTTATAATGGGGCAGGAGAAGAAAAACAGCCTTCGTAGTCGGATGTTAGTGAGCATGGTCGCCAAACTGCAGAGGACAAATAAAAACTTACTAAACACTGCAGTAATGGAAATAAGAGGGCTAGAATTTCCTCTTTTAATATTTGTTAAAACTGAAAAGCCCTCAATATTAGCATAGCTCATTAACCAGCTCCCAGTCTTCAAATAAATCAGATTCACAATTTGCTCCATTATTCTGCTTTCTTCAATTATTTTCATGCTACTTTTAAGGTAACCACAAATGAGCTTGAATGAAGCAAATGAACTGAAAACAATAGTAAAAATGATAGATTATGTTGTAAGAACAGAAGTCTCTGTAATCATTGCATAGTGAGTGCATACAATTAAAGACTTTGCAGCAACATCTTTGAAGCTTGAAAACTTTGTCTAAAGAATTTGGTTTTTATGCCTCCTTCTAATTTCTGAATCTGAATAAGAGCAGCAGAATGCAGCTGTCTTGCAAAGTGTTACTGGAGTATAAGAAAACATAAACTTGATTGAAATGCAACCATCTTATCTTTCACTGTAATGCATCTTCAATAATCAATTGAGGGTGTTCCACAGTGAATGCTGCTCATGTTATCCATTTGAATTGACTGGAACCAAGCCCAATCACTCCATTATCCTTGGTGAAGGTTGCAGGTTATAACATAAAATGTGATGCAAAAACAGCAGATTGATGACTCACAAGAGAATGAATGCATTTTAGCCAGGTAACCATTTCCATATTATCTAAAGAATGCTCTCATTTGTAAACCTATTGAGCAAAGGCAGAAGCAGAGGTTGTAACATCTCTTGAATATTGAGCACAGATTTTTGATTAAATCCCAGCCCAATTTTTTTTTCTATTCATAAAGACACCCATTCTAATCTTACTGGGTGCTTGTTTAGACCCCACTCTCCTTTGCACACCTCAATCTTTGAACCTGGATTAAAAGCAATGGGATAAGAGTCTCCTGAGTAATATGATAGAATTGCTGATGACACTTATGGTCATAGTCTGAAAAATCTTGCTCATTTTAGAAAAATAAGAAAAATAGCTATAGAATCCTTAAAATAGTATTTTTACTGAACCTTAGATATTTAGTTCAGTTATAAAAAAAGAAGCGAGTTGGAAATATTTAATATTTGTGATTGTTCATTTTAATCATTCCCTTGTTCTCAGCTCATAAATATGAAGATTTGTTAATTGCCAGTAATGATGGATAATTTTACATCATTGGGTTTTAATTTTTTTTTCAAACAAAGCAATTATAATATTTCTTCATGAAACCAGACAATTAATTATTAACAATGATTTGCTAATCACCAGTTTAATGTTTTTGTTTGAAAACTATAGGTATCTCATATGGCTTATCAATGATGCATAAAAGTTTACATTATTTTCTTTAACTCTGTGCTGCAGTGTGTTCATATATCCACACATGCAAGAGCTTTTTCCCTTACAAGTTTGCACATCAGCGTAGAGGTGCTTAATGCACAGATAGCCTTTTACTGTGGCACTGTGCTTTATACGTCGGCCTCCCAATGCGAGGGTGATAGCATGCAGGGCGTTTGATTTCTACTCAAGGCCATAATGAAGTTTGACATTTAGTTTGGAGAGAGCAGCAGAGCGCGATCAGGCCTTGATTAGTACGCTCTAATTGAGGATAATAAGGGGGAGGCGGTGATTGTTTCTAATTTTTGCCATTAATTGCAGCCGTTGGCTTTGATTGAGGACAGGCAGGGCTGCCATGTCAAGGGGCCTGGCAGAATCATGGTGCTCCTTACCTTGAGCCTCTTGAATGAGAATGAAATGACTCCCACCTCTTCACCCTCCCCCTTTTGTGCTTGTTCTCTCTCTCTCTCTCTCTCTCTCTCTCTCTCTCTCTCTCTCTCTCTCTCTCTCTCTCTCTCTCTCTCTCTCT
>JBAMHW010000008.1:18925423-18937270 GCA_037177495.1 Rhadinocentrus ornatus
CTCTCTCTCTCTCTCTCTCTCTCTCTCTCTCTCTCTCTCTCTCTCTCTCTCTCTCTCTCTCTCTCTCGCTCTCTCTCGCTCTCTCTCTCGCTCTCTCTTTTCTTTTTTTAATTTTCATTTATTCTCTGTGTGGCTCTGGTAAAGGCAAGAAGCTGTTAACTGCACCCTCTTTGTCTCACCCACAACCTTCATCCTGAAGCATGTTTGAACTGTCAGCTCCGTGGAGGGAGCGTAATACACTGTAATCACAGGTTAGGCTGATACCTATTCTGCTGCCCAGGTGATCTTGGCTGAGTGGTAAAGAGTCTCATGATCCCCAGTGTGCCTCATTACCCAGCTTGGTTCTGATGGCCCTCATACACACTAACAGCTAGCTAATAATGGCGTAGTGATTTCTGGGCTTTCTGAGTCAGTTTAGTTTTTATCTTAATAATTTTATTCTTAACCAATTTAAACTGGCACAATTCAGAGTGAGAACTGCTCACAGGAAATAAAGGTCTTTGATGTTGTTTTATTGCTGCTCGGTGATGATTTGTAGTTTATTCTCTTTTTCTATGCCTTTATGTTACAATCTTGCTGAAGTCTGATGCAAAGGAGCATCACCTCGTACACGTTTCAGGTGCAAAAATGAACAGAGATTGGGTCATTTTCCACAACATTAGGGGCAGAAATTGATAATTAGAGGTGTTTATGACATGGTTGGGCCCCCCAAGGGGCAGCCCTCCCCTTTAACCCCAAGCGACATTAAACAAATGCTGGCTGTCACTTCGGAGGCAGGTTCGAGCTTACGTCTTCCACCCGCCATACGGAGCTGTGCTGGCGGGACAGACGCTGGTATGGAAAGGAAAGGGAGGGGGAGGCAGAAGGGTGTAAGGGAGGGGGTGCACACGGAGGACCCTTGTGCCCCCAGCTGTCTGAGCCAGCTAATGACTCATCTCAGGGGGGCTGTTGTAAGGGAGCAGGGAAATTGAAACAGACGCCTCGACGAAGAGCTGCTACATGTGTGGCTGCTCTCTGCCATTCAAAGCACCAGAGAGCTTAATATACATTCTCCGGCTCAGGCAGCGGTGTTATGTTTTTTATGTGGTGACATATAATCAATATTATTTGTCAAGAAACACAACTATTTATTATATTTATTTTAATTTTTGTCTGGATCAAATAAATTGAGATGTTTGTTTTTTTTAATTATTCAGCATTCTTGTTTATGTACATTAGCTCTCATCAAGGTTCATTTCTAAGTCTAGGATAGACATAATGATGTGTATCTCAGGTGTTGTTTCCTATACTTCACCCAGACTCAGACTGTGTATCCCCCAGTCTGAGTTTCACTCTCCCCCCATGTAAGCATCTTCAGTCCCCTGCTGAGCCCATCCTACTCCTCCAAGATAGCCCCATCTCCCTAAAGGTAATGACCAAATTAGGCCTAATGTTGTACACTGGCTAATGGCACAGTGTCGCACATTATAGCATGTGCAAGTGGCAACAACAACAGCAATAATCCCTGAGCCCCTTGTTCTCCTGCATTTCACCCCTGGGGCTGGGACGGTGCACAGAGAAATGAATGGAGTTTGCCACACTACAATGAGCTTTTGATGGGAGACAATGGAGGTGACTGCCAGCACCACACAGGGTGGTAAGAAGAGAGCAATATGGGGCCCATCTACCGGCCCTCCCTCCCTGCTTCCCCCAGGCCCCTGGCCCCCGCTCTCCAATTCTTAATGGCATCCGGAGGGGGAAAGAAGGGAAAGTGATGTCAAATGTCAGGAAATCAGAAGGATGGCAAGCTGACAGTCCCCTCCTATCGTCCCATCCCTCCTGTCCCTCTACCCAACGGTAGCACAGGTTAATATCACATTTATAAAATCACTTACAAGAAACAAAGCTAGCTCTTAGCCCCCTGTCACTCTCAGTCATATCGAGAGCTTTGCCACAGGCTATCTTAGGTAACCATTTGTTCACAGATAGCCCCATACTTTTCCATCACACCATCTAAAGCTGGAG
Organism: Rhadinocentrus ornatus; assembly: GCA_037177495.1. Taxonomy (NCBI): domain Eukaryota; kingdom Metazoa; phylum Chordata; class Actinopteri; order Atheriniformes; family Melanotaeniidae; genus Rhadinocentrus; species Rhadinocentrus ornatus. The sequence goes on from JBAMHW010000008.1 coordinate 18,927,428, forward strand.
TTACTTTTTGAGCTATTTTCAACTCTTAGTACTGTAGACACAATATTAGTATGTGACACGTCCACCTTTACCATCCACAAAGCTTTAATGGCAGTGAATATTTATGCTCTGTATGATTTTCCAAAGATCCATAAATCTACACACAGATGCCCTTTCTTCACTTTTGAAGATACATATGATTTAGTGGAAATAAAACATCTACTGTGGCCCTTTCTTTAAAGAATTAGTTCACAATGTTTCATATTTCTCTCCAGGCCTCACATTGCTTATCTAACACTTTTCTGAATTTTTATTCCACTGTCATACTTTTTTTTAAATGTATTTTTATATACTAGACAATTTATAGAAAAAATGGCATATTTGTAGTCCTTGTAATAACTGTTAAAACCAATTTAACTCCAGATGATGTCCACAACACTTAATTGTTGTGCTCTACAAGAGATTGCCCATACTAAAAGCAATTCCACTCCTGGAAATACTTTGGATTGCGTTCTGGTTAGAACACTGGATTGAGGACATGGTTTGTTTTGTTCACAAAATATTGAAGGCATAAAAATCTACTTTCTCATCTGCAGACAGCTGTTGTTATGCAGGTATAGGTAGCATGTGTATTTTTCATACCTACAGTAATGAGAGAAGAATGGAAATCAAGCAAGGAGAAATAAATCAACATGCATGCTCAGTTGTAGACAAATAACCTGCTCATTTGAATCATATCTGGACTCCAAATTATGAATCAGGCAGGGGAACCTCCACACAAAGTCCAATATGACTGATTCATATTCGGACCTTCTGGATAATACATTTATAATATGAGAGCAATAAGACATGTATGAAAATAGCTTCAGCTGCCACTGTCCACCCGGACCCAGTGTTATTCTACGGATTTCTACCAAAACAAAGTCTGGAGAGTATTTTTTTAATTTTTTTAACTTAAACAGATCAGGTTGGACCTGCGATGGACTGGTGACCTGTCCAGGGTGTACCTGAAACAATGCTGGGATAGGCTCCAGCTTACCCGTGACCCGTAATGGAATAAGCGGTACAGATAATGACTGACTGACTTAAACAGATCATTTCCTTTTCATCTACTTTTTATTCTTCTGAATACATTTCCTATATTTATTATGCATCACTTTAGCAACAAATACAACATAAACACATTTCATTCTTATTGCTTTCTTAGAAGAAATGTGTTTTTTTTAATACAGTTGAGAAAATCTCATTGTCTACATTAATGTATTTATTCTGTCCTTCAAAAGCTGTAAAACTGACATATATATCTAACAGAAATGTCTCTTTTTTTACAGCTATTTTTTTAACAACTTTCTGTTGTTAATTTTTTATTTTTAATGGTTTATCTTAAGTGAAATACAATAGGTATAAATTTAACTTTGCATGGCATACACCGTTACTGTAATGGCTGTAATGTAATATGTTTAAGGATTTAAGTAACTAGTTAAATAAATGAATATTATTTGCTTTGTTTTCTTTTTTTACACCCCGACACCTGGAAAGGTAGCCTCAAGCTGAAGTTTAGCTCCACAGGCAATAAATGAAACACTATTTAAATATTTAAATAGTTTATTTTAACATGAATACTAAAAATTGCATCCTTTCCTTTGTGTTTATTTCAGCCAATGGGATGAGCGATCCTGCAAATTCCAGTGTGGGAAGTGCGACTAGTCCCAAACTCGAACCTCCTCCCTCACCACACGCCAACCGCAAGAAACACAGACGGAAAAAGAGCACAGGCATCACAAAGCCAGACGGCTTATCTGCAGGCAATGAAGGTACTATTAACAGTACATTGCTACATTTTAGTTTTGAAATCGGAAAAACTTAGAAAACTAAGCAAAAGTTGCTTACATTCTTGTATAGGTGGGTTCCTTCCTTTGTGCAAGACTACAAGACAAGAAAAGCTCGAATACTTAAATTTGTCTGAACTGATTTAGTTTATATGTTTTGTAGTTCAGCCCAGGTGTTTCAGCAGCTTCCTTTTCATGTAAAATTAGTCACCAAGGTTGACACAAGATTTAAGCAACACTAAGCATTTTTAATTATACGCTCTAAAATGAATAATTATGTCAGATGACAACTGCAGAAACTAGTCTTTTTGTAAGTATTTACTGTTTTTTCCTCAATTTAATATTTGCTATTCTTTCATTAACATTGACTTCACACTTCTACACAAATATTCCTTCAGTCATTATAAAAAAAAAAGTGTAATCTGACTGAATTTATCTGCCATGTACTAAAAGGTGCAAAGTTTTGTATCTCCATGTGGCCCCCTGGACATTTCACCCCTATAGCCCCGATTTATTTTACTATTGTATGAATAGTGAATGTGGCCCTCCTCAGCAGGGGAGTGGCAGCCAGCTCTCCACCCAATTAATAATGATTCCACAGCCCAATGATGAATGGAGCGCCCTAATTGGATGGCATTGTGAAAACACTGAGACGCATTTCAGAGACCATAAAACTGATGTCACCAGAGTAGGATGATCAATCAACAAGATTGATACGCTGGATAACAACAACAATGGCATTGACGCCTCCTAAATGGGGCTTAGCATTTATAATCATTATATTTTTTTTATCACGGTCTTTGACAGCTCCTCTTTAAAGTCTGAATGGGTCTGTTGGCCACATTGTTGTACAGAGGGAACATCAACAGCATCACAGAGATAAGTAGTGTGCGATAAGTGGTGCTCCTTTTATTGTTGGAGTAGTATGTGGGGACCTACGCTGCAGTTGTAGTAGTCAAAGGAGATAATATTCTGGATTAGGCATCATCAATTATATTTTGACAGTCTATGACGAGCTGCGGAACCATATCTATGCAAGAAGCAGACTGCAACTCACAGCATCCTTACTTTACATTACTTAGCTTTTAATGTGCATCTCCCAGGAGAATTTCACATGAGAAGTCTTTACTGAGTGACAGTTGGCTTGATCAAACATCTTCAAACATCATCAGTGAATATCCCATATCTATTTAGTCCTGGACTTCCCGAGGAGGAAGTCTAAGAGCAATCTGAATATTTTTCACATCATCAAACATGCACATTGTTTTCTATCTATGTCGTTGTTCTCTGCAAGGTTTTCTATTAGCATCAGCTTGTCTGTTCTGTTGAACGCTCTGCAATACAGACGTATCGCTTAAATATTGGATTCAGCCAAGTCTGAGGTGTGAGCTGTGTCTTCTGTTAAAGGAATAGTAGAGAGAGCAGAGAGAAAAAGGAGGAGAGGTGGGATCCTTGAATAAATTGCTATCAGTTTATCTAATTTACATGGCAATCAGAAGCATGCAATGCTAGCTGAAATTGAATTTTAGTTGTTGTGAAGCATCATAAATCAAAACAGCATGAGAGTTTTAAGGTGAGAAATCATTTTGGTCAACATGAGACATGTGGTATGAGTGCCTGAGGAAACTGTTGCTGCAACATCTTTTAATTTGGCACTACAATATGTAGGGAGAAGTAGGGAGTAATCAAAGTATATTACAACCTTAAGCTGATTATTATGATAACAAAAAATCTGCAAACTCGAACTTTCAAATCCGCCCTAACCTCCTGTTCTAAAGCCCATCTCAAACTTCGGTAATGGCATTTCTATTTCAAATCTAAAGAAACTCATATATAGTCAGTCTCTGTTTTGTCTACTATGCTACATATCCACCAAGAATGTGCACAAGGGACACAGCCCCTAATATCCTATGCACTGTCAGAGCTGTGTGGTGTAATGAACTTCTCATGTGCTTAAAGAATGATGCAGGATGCATGGCGAGACAACTGACAGCCCCGTAATGTGTTTCCCAGCAGCCGCCCGACGACGAGCTCTCTCCGTGTGTCGCTCGCCATAAACCCACTGGAAAATCGATGGCCGATAAAGACTTGTGTTCAGGGGGAGCCCCTTCTGATTAATGCAGACTGTCAGGGAGCATCATTAATGTATTTCTCTTTTTAAGAAAGTGTATCAAACACTCATTGTTATAGGGGTGTAGCTTAAGGAAAAAACAAAGGTGAAGCAATGGAACAAAATTGTGATGCGAGACTTCAGTTTTTTGGTGGAATTTATTCTCACTAAAGTCATAGAGACTAGAGTAAATCATGGGCTGGCCGGAGTGCATTTTAATGTAGGTTAAATTGAATGATGGATACAGGTCTTATTACAGAAGCCGAGAAGTAAAGTATGTTTTTTTCAGTTTATGTTTTTTTTGGAACTCAGATTAATGTGTTTTGTAATCTTGCCTGATTAATATAAATTAATGTAAAACAGACAAAAGTTTTTGACATTTCTTCTCTAACTGGGTGGTAAATTTTATTTATGAGCATTTGCACAAATTGTGCTTCGTCTTCGACTGTTGCAGTTACCACCAACAGAACACAAGGCTACATTACGGAGATATATAAGCTTTTCAGTTGGTTAAAGATTCATTAGGCTGACGAGACAGGTGCATTTAGGTAGTCAAAGTCATTTGTAGTGTCAGAATTGGAGACTGACAAAGACTGTGGCAAAGCTCTACACAGATACGTATTCTTTTGATTTAGGACCTTTTGTTATCACTACCTGTGATGTCTGTTGCAAATGCAAGCTCATAAACATTGATGAGTCATGGTAATAAATATTTCAGAGTTACCACAGAGGCAGGTTTTTGCACAACAGTCATAATTGTCTTTATTTAACTCTTTTAAAACAGCTTAGTGGGGATTACAAAAATGCCACATTTCCACATATTTATACCATTGAATGTTAACCTGGCTGAATTTACACCCTTTGATTAAAATGTCAATGGTCACCTCTGTTATACTGTTGATATGTCTTATTCTGGAAAGCCTTAAAAACAAACAGACACTTTGCATATAGTTTAAATTTAGCTTTTTATTTGTATTTTAAATAAATGGCTGCTATTTTTTTCAGGATAAGGTAAATTATTGCACAGACATTAAAATGACCATAGACATTAAAATTATTAATCACCATATTTGTTGGACAAATGAACACCCCCCTCCGTCTTTTAACAAAGAACAGGAAAAATAAAGGTGGTTAAAGCTTTTCACTGCTAGTGTATAATTTGGAACTCAGTGAAATCATTAAAACATTGGCCAATTCAGTGAAGTAGCGCCACAATTGATCTGTCTGAGTGATAATACCTATGAGATAATATGACTCAAGAAAAAAATCCTTTTAAAATTTTAGTGAATGGAATGGACTTTTATATAAAAATTCTATAAGATGCAATGACCTCCATGAGAAAAAAAACATTCTGCAGGCCTGAATTCACCTTATTTCACAGATTACAGTTTAGAATGAAAAATGGCTCTCTAATCACTTTAGATAATCAAGTAGTTTCATTTCCCTTTGTAACTGATTGCTAGTAAACTAAGTTGAGTGTTTTCACCCTCCTTAAATTCAATTAAAGGATAATATGGGAGTAATTTTTATAATTATTTTTATTTAAAACTTTGTCTTCATAAAATCAATATAATGGATAAAGTGGAATTTGTCAGTTTGACCAACAGTACCAAATGTTAACAGACTGTAAAACTTTTCTCGTACGTGTACATAGCTTACTAGTTATATAAAATGTCATCCAGCCACAAAAGACACAATAGAATCAAAAATCTTTTCAAACTTTTTTTCCCCCCCTTTTCAAGTTTTTTTTTTTTTTTTTTTTTTTTATCTGTCCTGTCCAGCATCTTAGCAAGCAGAATGATAGTCTGGTTGCTGTGTTGTGCCGAACAGATTTGCTCTGCTAAGGGGAGGTTTATGTATATAAGACTCCTCTTGATAATCTGATTTATTTATTTATTTACTGTTATTTATTCTTTAAACTTTGGAACCTGCTGGACTTGACAGTCTGTTGCTGACTGAAAAAGCAGAAAGAGGAGACAAAAACACAACATATAGAAGACAAAGATCCTTCCATCCAAGTTATCACCAGACAACAAATTGCTACACTTAACCAGAAACACACCAAAAATTTTCTTATGGCTTTTACAAAACAAACAGAGCTGACAGTAATCAAGTTCCTAAATAATAAAAAGTAAAAAACACATATCACAAATGTATCACAACAGCAATAGAAGTACCAGATACACACTCACCAGATACTTTTTCACCCTAGTTATGCTCATTTTGAATTTTATGTTATGGATCAATTTAGTTGACTAAAATACTCCTGGTATAACATGACAGACCAATTTGATGGGCTGATAACAGGTTTGTAACATAAATTGAATGAATTTACCACTGAAAAAACTAATTTGAGCAAGATGTTTAGGAACAAAAAAAATTGGGAGCATATATACAGTATAAACTTCAAAAACGCATTAAACGCAAATGTGACTCTTTTGTGGAAGTTGCTGCATGGGCTCAAGAAGATTCCTAAAAACCACAGTTCATCACTTCATCCAGAAAGTTCAAAATAGCATGAAAAAAAGAGAAGTATTATAACCCAGAAAAAAAATTAAGCTGCTTTCTTTGGATCTAAACCCATCCCAAAGATCCCAAAGATGGAGGTCATTAGTAGACATGGCTTGATTAACTTGCATATCATGGAATGTACTATTAATGCTATGTAATATATTGAAGTTTTGCAGCAGTTTTTACCAGATGTCTTTTCTTAGAGAAGGCTCTGTTTATTTTAGCAACAACAACATGGTTGGAACAAAACAAAGATTACACCAAAAGAGCCCTGGAACGGTCGAACAGCTGAAATACTATATCAAGCAACTATATTAAGCAAGTGGATTAAAACTGTGTTGGTTCCAAAACTGCTTTTTTTTTCCCTGAAACACTTTCACAATTACTTACAAAATAAAAGTTATGTATTAAAAAAAAATTAACAAAGAAAATATCCTGGTGAAAATCTGATTGTCTTACCGCAACCATTTTGCACAACTTATTGCACAACTGGAAATTCATTATTAAAACTTATTGCATGATTACTGATCTCAGATTCAGTTTATAGTTGTTTTTTTTATTTACCCTGCCAAATTTGAATAGTAATAATGTGCATAAATTTTTAATAATCGCTGGTTTACATTAAGATTCCAGCTTAATCCAGTATCTTATTGTCCTGCACCTTAGTCAGCTAAGGGTTAATATCCTCTGGAGTCCAGCTGAGGATTAGGAAATGGAGGTTTAACTGCCTGTGCTAATGGTGGATGTTTATCTCAATACTTTGTTTTGTCACTCCCAGACTTGCTCTCATTTCTGAAAGCTGTCCCTGGAGCTTCCATTCTTGTAATGGTTTAGCTTTCTGAGTGCAACAGTATGGAGGGAAAGGAATAACAAGATTCTCATTTGGGCTCCATGTACACTGCCCACAGATACTTGTATAATTGGCCCTGTTTTCATTCTGCTCTGTTGTTAAATGCATTAGCTATTAGGCTAGTGATACTGTGTTGATTTCATGTGTTAGTTTATTGTTGGAAGGTGTGCTCCTTGCTTGTTTGAGCTTGTGCATGTAAAAGTGTGCAGAAGTGGATGTTTATATGTGTGTCAGATAGAGAGTGTGCTCTATCTTTCTCTTCCTCACTGCTCTTTTCTCTCTGAGTTTGGTCGTGGTTCCCCCGGGGGCCCCTGTCGCAGTAATGGCCTGCTCCTGATTGCTCTGATACAGGTTAGGAATATTGGCTTTAATGATGTGTAAAATGAGCAAGCAGTGCCTGTGACATTTACAGATGGCTCCGCCTTGGCCTGTTCTTCCCAACTGCTCGTTAATTCACATGAACGGCAAGCACTTCTTTAAGTGACTGCCTGATGCATGCATACGACACAAAACAGCACATCCTGCACACAAAAACAATAGCTCACCTTGTGTACCTCTGCACCTCGTCACTGTTTCAGCCAAGCGTTCACAAATGGATCAAGTACAGAGTCCTCAAGGTGAGGAGCTGTTTGCTAAGTCCTTTCAAAAGGTTCGTAACACTGGTCTCCAGAGGCCTTTGGGAGGTTTAGACAGAGTAGATGCTGTGTTGTAGTCTGCCTTATAGACAGCGCAGCTGGGCTCAGCATCAAACCCCTGAGGTGCTAATCTGGTCCACAGGTCCTCTGCTGAGCATCTGCTGTCCTTGAACAGCATAAGAGGAATCGCCATCCTCAGGTCAGCCTCTCCTCTCAGGTTCCGGCTTGATTTTAAGGTCCAACAAATACTTTCACTGACAGCAACAGAAAGTAAGTTAAGTAAAGGTACAGCGGTATTATCACTCAAATACACTTCAAGTATCATAGTAATTATGCATGACACTATTATAGCTTTAATTTCATTACATAAAGTAGCATTTTGCTTTTACAGAGCTTCATTCTATGCACCTAAAAAACCACCAACCTGGCCAGAAATCTGGGTGTAGTGATGGACTCAGACCTAAATTTAAAAAACAAACAAACAAAAAAAACATTACGGGAATCACAAATTCAGCCTACTATCATCTTAAGAATATATCATGGCAGGACCTGGAAAAACTAGTCCATGCTTTCGTCTTTAGTGGGCTTAAATAGGGTAACTGTTTTTACAGGTCTGCCTAAAAAATCAAAAGTCAAATTAGACACCTGTTTCTTGTTTAAATGTTGAAAACTTAATTTAACAGTTTGCACCCAAATATAATCATCCTAAAAGTGAAATTAGCTAATAATGCTAAAAATCTAGAAATGTAGCCTAAAAAAAGATTTACAACGTCACTCAACACAACAGAAAAAGTCAAGTCACATGCTCCAAGTACAAAAAGAAGTTCTATCTTTTCTTTTATTAAATATTATGTCTTCACCACAGCCATTAAATATTGAAAATCTTATTTTCAAACTATCTTATATCTTGAAAAAACAGTTGTGCAATTAGAACACTGCTGTAATGCTCTAAGAAGCTATCAAAGAGCAGATGAACAACATGTGTAACTGAGAAGATCATGAAAGGCTTTATGATCCATGTAAATGTTGGATGGAGATGTGGATCTTAATCTGCTCCTTCCTTTTTGTAGCTCTATGGCCATTACACTGCAATTTCCTTTTTATTATGCTACGTTAATTAAGGAAAATCATATTTTGCTCATTCTTCACACTTGGCGTCTCTGCTGGCTTTAAATTGTGTTCCTTGTCCGCCTGGAGAGCTGGCAGAGCTGTGTTAATTTATTTCTAATTGGCAAGAACTTGTTGATCGCAGACTCGTGTAGATGTGGTCAGAAGGTTAATGCTTATGTTAATGTGACATGGTGATCGTTTCTCGGCTGGCCATGTGCTAACTGCAACAGCTAAAAGATAGCAGAAGCACTAATGGCCCTTTTACATGCTCATCATTGCAGGTCCCTGTGAGATGGCAGCAATAACTTTGACTCTTTGGTCATGGTCAGATTTACTGTTCATGAGACAAACACTTTTACCTCATCCTGACATGGAGCTGAATCTCCATACTGTGGATGCTGTTAGATAGTACTGTCAGTACACAGGAGCTGCATGAAATATGTGTATTGCTTGTAGCTTTGCAGTCCTGTGTCACCTCACTGGCTTTGGTATGTTTCACATGTTCACTGCTATGCATGGAAAATTAGATTTGTTTTCCCTTGTATACTCATCAGTTTAAGGAACCAGCCATCCATTGCTTTTTTAATCTCCATAATGAAAGTGTTTTAATGCCTCCAATTTATTGCCTGGGCAGCCAACAGAATAATTAGCTGTGTTCAGGTTTTTTAAAACGATGAGAGCACAAGTACAACAACATTTGAAATCATAAATTCTAATCAAATCCATTAGTTATTGTACCTAAAGGTGTATTAGACAAGAAAAAAATGGAATTTGATTATGCATATCACAATTATTCCTTTTTATTTATTTATTTTATAT
>JBAMHW010000008.1:18937308-18949803 GCA_037177495.1 Rhadinocentrus ornatus
TATATATATTCTAGCTCTCCTCCCACCATTTCTGTCAAATGTCACTCCCATATCCAGACACTTTTGCTGTAAGTCTAAATAAAGAGGTTTCCAAGTCTTTATTGATGCTCTGTGACCTGGAGTCGATTCCACAAACTAAATCAGATAATTGAAGTCGGTGTCAGGCTAATTGGATTATTGCTTTCCCCCTGAAGAGATGGCCCTCTGCTGCAGCACTGGGACTGCAACATTAGTAGCGTCCATCGCACATCTGTCATTTAACAGCATACAACTGTGTTTCTCAGCAAAGAGGGTGCATTGATTTGAAGATAGTGCTGTAATGTCTTTAATTGGATGATTTGTCTCAGTCCTTATGATATTGTGATCTTTTTAACTCATACAGAGCTTATCGAACATCTTATACACCAAATGCCTAGTTGGTTTGCGGTGAGAATAAACTTGAGTTTTTTAAGTTATCAGAGATGAATTATATCAGCACTTTGTGCAGTAAAACCCAGTGCCTAGCACATCGGCAGAGGTAAGTCCAAGACAAATTGGATCAAAGCTGCATAGAAAAACACATCCTGCTTGAGTCTGTTTGCCTCCAGTCCTCCCATCATGCCTTATGCAAATGAGAATACTATTTGCATAGACATAATTAGGTAATTACAAATCATTTGACAATGAGCTCAAGCATGTGTAGAGACAAGACATGTAACACGAGTAAGATTGTACTGTACAGATTTAATGAATAGTTTCTGAACAGCCGAGGCATTACAGCATGTGTTTGAGCATATGTTATGTCAGACCTTGTCATTTGAAATGTCAGGTGACATTTTCATAAATCTTACTTAAATCACTGATTATCAATGTAAAAAAAAAAGCTTAATTAGCAATGTCAATGTCAGTTTCACATAAAATGTGTTTGTATGATGTCAAAAAGGGACAAAAATTTGATGAAGAATAAATTGTACTAGAAGACATGATTTTTTTATAGTTTAAAAAAAGATACAGAAAGAAGTAAATTATTATTTTGGATTAGTTAAGATGTGACATTAATCCCCATCTTGAATCTTCTGAAAAAATAAATGAGAGAAAGATCCATATCATTGCTATAGCATTGCTTTTTTATATAAAAACACACATTTTAGCTCATGTCTAATTGCACATCTGGTTGACTTTATTGTAACATATCTTATCAGCTCAATACAACACAAGATTATCCACTGAATTAATATATCTTCTTTTAATAAAACTTATAATTACATAATTTATTGGCCAAGTAAGTGTGGAATAAGTCCATTAGTTCATGGTTTCTCACTGAAAACTCATCTACACATTTCAATACTAGTCAAAATCTCAAAATCAGAAAACAGCTGGGACACAAATTTAGGTAAAAGGAGGACCTGCACTTCATAACTTCTCATGCTTACCTTATATTTGTTTGTATATTATTTGCTGTCAATGAAAATATGCCAAATATTCCTTTGTTGATCCAAATAAATCTGTAAAGAATTTCCAAATCAAGGTTTGTTTCACAAGCAGTGAATATCCCATATCTATTTAGTCCTGGGACCATTTGAAATGTCAAACTTGTTGTTTTTCCTTTTACATTTCATTCTTTTACCGTTATTTGTCTCTAAACATCAGTTAATCAAAATAACAGTGACCTCATCTGAATACCAGGTTATGGATTTGTGCCTGATGTCTGTTGCTAAGCTGTGTGGCTTATGCAGTCAGATGGTACAACCAACATGTGTGTTACTTTTTGTTACTGTGGTGGCAGGTGCTGACAAAGAAGGCTGGATCTGCTCACTATGTGGACAAATCAGGCATTGCAAAAAATCTTCTCTGTGCAGTGAAACAACACTAAAAGCAATCCATTTTTGGGGGGTTAAGCACTAATATCTAGTTTATTTTTGTTTTCCAGAGCAAGAAGATTCCTTCGAGTTCACCATTGTGTCACTGACGAGTCAGACGTGGAACTTTGAAGCATCTACGTATGACGAGAGGGAGCTGTGGGTTCAGGCAATAGAGAGCCAAATCTTTGCCAGCCTGCAGTCCTGTGAGAGTATAAAGAACAAGGTATAGTGGCTCATTGAAATATCAAAAGAACTGGACAGGATTGGCTAATATAATCTTATCAAAGCATCGTCATTATCCAACAATTCTACTGCACTCTTATTTTCCCCTTTATTTCCCCCTTTATTGCTCCATCCCCTCCCTTCTTCCCCCACTTCAAGCTGTCACATGTGGGAGGTTGTCAGACAGGTGCTCCGCAGTGTGGGGGATCTCTTATTAGAACTGACAGACATCAGAGAAAGAACACGGCTTGTGTCAGCATGCTGGGGAGACGCAGCCTCATTTTCATATTCATATATTGTCTGCATCAGTTTTCTCTTAAGAATTTGAAGAACCTCTGCACTTCCCCTCCTCACAAGTTGTTCATGATTTGAGTCCAGCTGTAATTGTTTGCCTTCTGTTACTCCACACTGAAATAATTAGTTCCTGTTCTTTGCTTCGTGTCTCACAGTCTCGGTTAGGCAGCCAAAGTGATGCAATGGCCATTCAGTCTGTACGAAATGTGAGGGGGAACAGCTTCTGTGTGGACTGTGATGCACCAAGTGAGTAGAACTTTGCATAAATGACAAGCCATAAGAATTATCTTAAAACCAGTAGCATCCTTTATAACCCAAGAATTTGAGTTATAAAGAAATGTAACTAGTTTCTCCAATGAATTACAAAACCCCTGCAGTTATAGCTGCTTATGGGAAAAAATTCCTCTTTGAGAATTCCACATCAACTCGGAAAGCTGGAACATCAAGGGTAAATGTTATTTGTATATACAGTATATCTACATTGAATTTGTTTTTTCTTTTGTTAGCATACCTTAAAATGTTGGATTTGACTTATACCATAACATTTGCCACTAAAGAGGTGTTTGTAGGGAGAAGATATGCTTCTTAAAGCTACTACAATTAAATTAACAAGCTATGACAGAAAAAAAACAATCAAATAAACTCTTCACCTACTGTCTGAAAGGCTTCCTTTTAGTCCCACCACCACCATTCTGAGGCATACCGAAACAGTTGCCGTTAAACATATATTTGTATTTGACATTACCATCATAAATATAAATGTGTTTGATGAGAATGTCATCAAACCCAGGAAGAAAAACTTGGACTACAAAGTTTGGAGTAGTTCAGATAGTTTGCTTTATTAAAGATTTTATTTTTATTGTCTAATTTTTGGGACTTTGTAATTTAGAGAGTTTTTAATTGTACAAAAAAACATAACAGACTGAAGTAATGGGTAAAAGTCAAAAATACTTGTTTTTTTTTTTCTTATTATTCTTTTAGTGGGAAACTATGTTGCGATATGAGCAGATAAGAGCAGAATAGTTTTACTGACTTAATCTGTCTTCGAATATGATCTAACTCTTGTGGATCTTCAACCTTTATGTAGATGTAATATTTAGGCAGCAACTATGTTTTAATTAGACAGTAATCAGAGGCACTCCACAGCTATGGTATGAAACTTGGGCTATTTGTTCAGAGAAAATGACACACGTAATAAGTAATACCAGTTTCCCTCTGACTGGTGGTAATAAAGCCAGTATTTAGCAGCCTTTACAGGAATTGCATAATCGTTTTTTTAAAGGCTTTAAAAGTCTTGCCATTTGTCCCCTCCAAAAAACTTAAATCAAAAAGAGATTCTTGTTATTCCTGTCATCCCTTTGCCATGCAGATCCAGACTGGGCCAGTTTGAACCTGGGTGCCTTGATGTGCATTGAGTGTTCAGGGATCCACAGGAACCTGGGGACTCACCTGTCTCGCGTGCGTTCTCTGGACCTCGATGACTGGCCGGTGGAGCTCAGCATGGTGATGACTGCCATCGGCAACGCAATGGCCAACAGCGTGTGGGAGTGCAATCTGGAGGGATACACCAAGCCAGGGAGCGACAGTAGCAGGTTAGCACATTTCTGCAAATAAAGGTGCTGCTTAATGAAGCATGCAGAGATTATAGAATGAGAAGGCAGCACTCTCTTCTCTCCATTAGCTGCCATTTATTGGCCACCCACATCACAGCAGAGGCAGCTCACACCACAAAATGCTCCATAAGAATCACCAGGGGTCCATAAATGTCAGCCTACTGAGCCAAAAACATTGTTTTATATCTGAGAATCAGCTCATCCTGTACACACTGATCACAAAAAATCTGTTGTATCATACAGTCTCCTGCAGTACATTTTTCAGGTTCATAATATCTGCTATTTCCACCACAGTGATGTCTTGTGTGTTTGTCCCCACAACTGACGCTACTTTAAAACATCCATCCATTAGCTATACTGCTTTGTCTATTATGGGTCACTGGGAAGCTGGAGCGTAACCCAGCATTTAACAATTGAAAGGCAGGGTACACCCTGGACAGGTCACCAGTCCGTCGCAGTACTTTAAAACATTAATTTTTAAAAGGTGTGGCATGTGTTGCACTTACCTGATAAATGTTCTGACGTGTCATGGTTGTCACTCAACATGTAAGTGCTAATCAAGAGGGGATTGACTCCACATCTTCAAACTCCTGCTTTGTGCAAGTCAGTGGAAGTTCAGTGGAAAGCCAGAGATCGGAACTCTCAATAAACTAAGTGGAACATGTTTTACTTTTAAAGAGAAGAATCTTTGCATCTTTCATGCTCCGCCTGCCCTCACCCAGGATTCCCTTTCCTGTGAAGTATCTTCATCTGATTGGATGAATGTGTTTTTATCTCTTGGAGGCAGGTGAGACCTACCAACCTAGTTTGACTAATGACCTGTTGTGTAGCTGCGCTGGTAATTAAGCACACTGTGATGACTAATCCCCACCCCAAGACCCAGGCCCTCAGGTCTTAAACTACCCTGTTATATATCCATCACATAGGGCCTTCACTGTGTCTACTGTCTGCAGGGTCCTGCTGGTGGTATGGTAGTATCTGACCAACTTTAGCTGAAACAATGAACATGGAAACAAAGCTTGTTTCTTTCTTTTGATTTGATTTGAAGCCTATTTTGTGCGTGCTTTTGCAGGTATAGCAAAGGTGCACATCACATTCATTTTTACACCAAAAGTACCATTTTTATTTTATGTTTTGTTATGTTAATTTGTAAGCACAAAAGTGAGCAAGTTGCCAGTTTTAAATTTTGATTCAATAAATGTTGCCTCACTTGAAACATCCAGTGCTGAAGCATGTGTTGCTGATATTCATTTGGCTTACAGCCAGTAGAATTAGTGGATTTATCATCAACTGATCAATGAATCATTTATGTCTTTAATTAATTATAATTTATTTAAATCAGAACATACGTTGTATGTATCAAAGAAGAAAAAAGTAAATGTGGAAATTAGCCAATTAATTACATTCTTGTTTATTACTTATTCATTCTTTTGATAATCCTTTTTTAGGCAACTTTTTCTAGTATTTCTAATTCCAGTATACTTCAACCTATAGATAATTGCAATTGTTGGTTATAAGTGTCAAACTGACTTTGTTCTCATTTAAAAAGAAAAAAAAAACAAAGGCCTCACTTGATTGTGAAAGTCCAAGCGTGTGAGCATAACTACACAAAATCATTACCAGTGACAGAAGCATGCTTGTGAACACACTGAGACCAGAGTAACTGTCCACTAAACATGCCATTTATTTGTTGTTTGCTAACAAACAGCTACTCCCAAATTTACTTTTGAAATATCCTTTGCTCTCTTGCCAGTTCAGACCTAAATGATGGCCTACAGTTGTTTATTGAATGGTATCTGTGCTGAAGTACTCCACTGTGGACTTGATGAAAGATTATCGATGTTGATTCTTCTCCCTACCACTGTCAGTCCCACGTCGCCTCGAGCAGGAAGGTTCTTCACTGTCTTAAAAATCCGATCTTGTTAAAAAATAAAAAAAAATCAGATCTTGTCCTGCAGCAACATCTCCATTAGCTTTCACTGTCAAACAATAAATCTCATTTGAAGGATAACTAATCTTTCAACCAAAAGCATCAGTTAAAATATCAGACGTGGCCACTGGGTAGTAAAATGCTGACATTGTTCTTGCTGATAAAATTGATGCAAGATTGTTTTGTAAATTAAATTTTAAAGATAAAATTGGAATTTTGTCTATTTTTTCTTTCTGCCATGAAAGCTGGCTTTTCCTGTGCTCTCTTCTCTTAACCTGCAAATATGCAGGGGTTTTAATTGTGTCACTCTGTTGACATGAAGCAGCTTGGTGATGGCAAAGGCAGGCAGTATATGGCTGCTGAATCCCGCTAAACATTAGTGACACCTAATCTAAACGATTCAGTAACTACCTGCATATCAGCTCAATGTCTGATTGAATGTCTCCTGCAAGACTAGTTTTACGCCTTTGAATTTTTGAGATTTAAGTTAAAGGCACTCATCCACAAGATTGGTTTAGCTTATCATATTCTGGATAATAAGAACACAATATATAAATTTGACATATGCAGATCAACACAGCAATGAAATTACAGGTAAACATTGGAGAGATTGCAGTCATCAACATAGAAGTGTTGTTTATATGCATTTATATGCACCAATGTCACCCGATCACCTGTTTCTACACACACATTTTACACTTAATTCTTAAAGTGCTCATGAAACAGTTTTGACACATTCCTTTTTATTTAACATAAAGACATAAAACCCGCGGTTTTAGTGCTCAGTGTTGAGCTATGATGAATTATGAATATATCTGTCTTTTTTCCCCCCTAAATGTAAGAAGAAATGTAAAAATCCAACCAAAGACATTTTTCATTGCCTGGCAACTTGCAAGTTGTTCTTAATGCCTTAAACTGATAAGAACTTGCAGATTGCTTAACCAATAAAGCAATTACTTACAGTATTAAACCCATTCATTAAATTTGTCTGGTGTCAATGCATTAAAAGCACAGGCTGGCAGGCAAGAGTTAAATCTGAAATGATAAACTTGTGGGAACTCTGCATTGTGGCTGATCTGTGCAGTCAGCATATTGCTAGGGAGTTTTTTCTCTTAATTAGCACCTGGGAGTTGTCGTGTTTTGCACATCACCTCTAATTGCTTGGCATGTTTGTGATAGAAAACAGTACAGATTATTTTGATGGATGTTGTGGGAGAGGTCCTACTGCTAGCTTTACCCTTATCTTCCTCTAGCACACATGCACAAAATGAAACGCACACAGATGCAGGGACACCAGTTCTCATTTTGGGGGAGATGTCCTTGAGGGTGGACGGATGTGGACGGCTATCCCTCACTGACGGGGGCCTTTCAGTGTCATCCTCTGCAGGCTCTGTGCCGCCTTCGGCCACAGGCGGGTAATAGCTCTGATGAGAGCCCTCCACTTTGTTTCAGAAATAATTTGCCACTCCTGCCGCCTGCAGGGGCTGCGTGGTAATAAAAATGAATCACACCACTAACCTCTCCAAACCTGGCCCCCGCTGCCTGGTTTAACCCTATCACAACCGACACTGGTGTTGTCTTTTCTGGCTGTTTTTTGCTCTTTACAAAAATCATTGCTGTGGCCATTAGACTTCTCCACATTGGCCTCTGTCCTTCACATACGTCCCCAAAACACAAACAAAGCTTCCAGGTGACTCACAGGTTAGCAGTGCTGGAACACAAGCTCTCCAAAGAGATTTTAATAGCAGCCGACTTTGCTAAAAGCCCTGGTGGAAGAAGAGTAATTAATTAAGATAAATGAATGACTGCATCATCCCATGTCCTCTCTACTTTCTCTCTCTAAATGAAACCCACCGGTCAGTAATTAGCCCTGTGTGGGAGATGTTGTACGTCAGTCGCTAATTGCCCACATGCCACCAGGTCTCAGGGCCAGATAGACATAGAGGAAAGTTCTCTCCGTTATAGCCTGCGTAGCAATGTTATTTAGTATAAGTATTTCTAGGGATGACGATTGTGTCTGATTAGCAGACAGACTAAGATCTAAAAATTTGCCCTTTGTGAAGCTGAATGCACACTTAAGCGAGCCATGTGTTATCGTCCCCTCAGCTTTGTATGAAGGCGAGGGTTCAGCAGGGGTTAACAGCATGAGCGTTTAAGGGTGTTAGTCTTGCTGGCACAAAAACACAGCCACTCCATCATGAGGAGTCTGACAACCTCATTAATGTCACAATATATTCAGCTCATCCCTCTGCCTGCCTACAGCACCCAGATGCTCTCTCACCAGCCTCTCTACAGAGCTCAACAACCTTTTTATCTCTGGTCATCTGTTCAGACCACACTCTGGAAGAGAGAAAAGCGGCATGTATTCCACTTGTAAAAATATTTGTCTTCATTCTTTTGGAGCTGTTATTCTCAGCGCAGAGCAAAGAAAGTCTCCACTGTAACCCGTTGGACTATAGGAGACCTTATTTAGCACTCTTGCTGTGGCGTTTACTGTGTTCCTCCTTCATTTCTCGCCCTTAGCAACCTTTGATGCTTTGGGGCCCAGCTTTCTCTCCCTGTTGTGTTTGCTTCTCCCTTTTTTCTTTTTTTTTCTTCATTCTGGCCATTCCCCTCTGAGCCCCCTCTCTGTCTTTTTTGCTGATGTCCCTCTTCCTCACTCTCTTCTCTTCCCTCCCCACGGTTTGTGGAAGTGAAGCCGCTGGCTGCATGGGAATCACAAGTCGCCCACCCCCACTGTGAAGTCTGTTCAAGCTGGTCAAACCCCAACATCCCTCCCTCCACTATTTCTCCCCCTCAGTGATTCTATTTGATGTATCCACAGTGAATATGGATGCTCATGGAAGAGTAGGAGGAGCTTAAGAAGCTTTGATAGTTTAGAAGGACTCAGTGTGTGTTTGAAAGATGGGCGAGTGCTGGGATGGACATCCTTCTCTTACTATGGACCGATTCACCTTTATTGCAGGCGGTCAGATTGGTCATTCTGCGGTTCCTCCACAGCTAGCCACGCCTCCTCCGTCTCAGTTTCCCTTCCCTTCATATAAATTCCTGTTCACTTTTGTCTTTCAGGCTTGACTAATTATCCTTGTTTGTCTCTCTTTATTTGAATTCAGTCATGTGTTCTTGACTCCATGGGCTGGGTTTAGGAGAATCATTCTGCCATTTGCCACTTAATTAAGTCAGGGTCAGAATCCATTGCTCAACAGAAAGCTAGAGGGACAGAGCTCTAATAGAATTATAAAAGAAGCCTTTCTCTACTGTTAAGGCTGCCTTTATCCTGGCTGGCTCTGCATAGGCAAATGAAAGGGGACACCAGCTTCAGACAGGAATCCCATTTCCACTTTAAACTCTGGGAGTGTTTTGATGTTTGCCCAGAATTTCACTCACATCAAAGTCAGGGAAAGAAAAGTTAATCGATGATTATGCAGTGAGAGAGCTGGCTGATGGAGGGAGCTTGTGACAAAACAGTTTGGTTTTAGTAGAAAAAAAAGAGCTGAGGTATTTTTATTGGGAACTTAAAGCTCCGCTCCATCCCCTAAGCAACACAGAATTTTAGAACAAGCATGTGATTAAGCTTGGGTGGGGAAAATGGTGACTATGAGTTTAGAAACTTATGTCTGTTTGTGTGTGCATCTATGGTAGCAGCCATCAGTTTAATTTCCTAAATCCCCCCCATACTGTGAAAATTCACTCTGCTTTCCCCTCTCCACCTCCCTTCCCTCTCAGTCCCTGGCTTTGACATGCTA
Organism: Rhadinocentrus ornatus; assembly: GCA_037177495.1. Classification (NCBI taxonomy): domain Eukaryota; kingdom Metazoa; phylum Chordata; class Actinopteri; order Atheriniformes; family Melanotaeniidae; genus Rhadinocentrus; species Rhadinocentrus ornatus. The sequence goes on from JBAMHW010000008.1 coordinate 18,946,955, forward strand.
AATCTGCTGATTTTATTTTTCTTCCTCCTGTGGTGAGGAAGTGTCCTTTTCAAGGGTCTCAGTTTCCCCAGACTGTCTAAACCCTACCTCTGTTTGGATTGTTGTTCTTTTTCAAACAAAAGACAGAGGCGGGATTACCATTTCACTTCCTTTCACACTGTCTTTTAAGTGGCAGCAGCTGGGAATTTTTCTAAAAGCCTTGGCTTGGCTGCTTTTGCTTCTGTTTTTTTGGGTCGACCATCTAGAAAGAGCTGTGAATTTGTTGAATTTAAAGCTCAGCATCAGCAGTGAATAAGGCCTTTTCCGGCAGGCATTTGGGGCTGATTTTGTAGCGAAGGCTAACAAAGTGTCCTCAAGGCTCCTTTATGAGATGTTGACATCTTCTTAATGGTTCTCCTCAGCCTTTTTGTTTCTCATCTTGGTGCTAACTTTCTGCCTCATTTAGCTCATATCAATTCACTGGACTCTACAGATTCAGCGTCTTGTTTGTGGTTGTGTTTTCCAAAGGAAACTTTGGAATACAGCTCTTACTGCCAGTTTTTAACCATGTTTAGTGTTTTGTTTTGTTGAAGTTGTGGATTTTGCCCTGAGGATTAAAGACAGATGTACAGTTTCAGACAGTCTTAAAGATTTAGGAAAACTAACTTTCTTTCAAAGGGTTTACCGGAAATAATGATGGAGCGGCAGGACGGCCCCTTCCTGTTGTTAGAGGTCCATTGGTTCATATGACAATTGATTTGCTAACAGGCTTGTCCACACATAATGACTGAGCAGGGATTGATGGAGGTCTTACACCATAAAACTCCAAGCAACTGCAATTGCCTGCTATTAGGGCTGTATTGTTGTTCACATAATACCTTCATCCTTAAGAAAAGCTTTACTGATAGTGTAGTGGGTTGAAGGACTTTCTCCTCCACGTTTTCTTTTCAGGTCACACTGAAAAGAAGATGTGCCCATATGCTTATCTGTGCAAGAACTTTAGAACTATTTTAAGATGCAGGTTAAGTTGCTTTATGAGCCTCCAAGGGTGTTGCAGTCAATCAATCTCAGCTCGAGTGATGATGAAGACTGGTTCCTCTTCCATCACTTCTTTTGCTACTGTAGTTGGGGCGGGTGCCAGGCTCCTCATTGCAAGATGAGCCGCTCTGTAAAGTAAACCTGGCATGTAACATATGAGTCTGAAAATGCCTGCTGTCTGTAGTAAGTGCCTTGCCTTGACACCTGGCTGCTAAGGTATATATAGCAGATAAAGAGGAGTGATTAATGTTGAGCTGGTTACTAATGCTTACACTGGCAAATATGATTGAAAATGTCTTTTTGGTGATACACTTGAAGGGCAGGTTGACCCGAATAAAATATATTTTGTTGTCTATCTTTAGTCTTGCTGCAGACCATTTAGGATTTAACACACTGATTTCAAGATATTACTGTAAAATTAATGCTTTTTCTTCAGTGTCACTCTTGGCACTGTTACAGAGATGTTGTCTTTTTTTAAATTATTTTACATAATTTAGAATTCTGTGCCTGGAAACAGGTGTTAATTCTCAACTCAAGTGTTTGAGCTCCATTCAATTTGTACAATTAAAAAGTCTGATTTGTAGAGAGAGCTGTTTTATCTTGAAGTGTTTTTGCTTTCCATTTACAATTAAATTAACTTTGCCTTATAATAACTCACATTAATTTCTTTGTTCGTTGAATGGTGAATAATGTTAAGACACATAAACAGAAAATTTAAAAACACAATAAAATGTTTTATGAGAGGTCATACTTTATTAATTTATCCTTTCTTTATGAAATCTGTTTCCTGAAAATGCGTGTTGTTCTTGTTTTTTTCAGTGCCACCATTCGTATGGCATACCAAAAATGCCATTATCAGAAATAAATAAAATACTGTAAATAAATACTCCAGATATACTTAATGCATTTAGAAATATATAATTAAACATAGAAATTGATACAAATTAACAAATTGATTTTTTGACATTCTAGTTCTTCCAGGTGACAAATCCAGCTTTAGATCTAGATTAAAAGATGCCCAACAAAGAAAATGCAGAACTCATTAAATGCATAAAGCAACTTAATGTGGGCTTGGTTAAACAGATACATTAAGAAATACATAAATGAATTTTGAAATATACAAATCAATGTAGAAACCCATAAATAATTAAAAACACAGATAAATGTAAAAATATTTATATGAATCCACACATGGTATTTAATTCTGTATGTCTGAATATATTTATCTATTAATGCCTCATTGTGGCATTTTTCTGTCCTCCATATACATATTTCTAATGTCCAAAGAAACTCACAAATTGCAACTACGCTGTTATAATTTGTGACATACTAATTAGGGCTGCTCGATTATGGGAAAAATGATAATCACGATTATTTTGATTGAAATTGAGATCTGGATTATCTAACACAATTAAAGAAAGAAAAGGAGCCATGGGAAGGGGGGTCATTTTAAGCGTTGTCTGTGGTAATACAGACTAGTTTCTTTCCACCAGATCCCAGTAGCTATTGTTTGTCTCAGACCAGCAGCATCTATGTTCTGCCCGGTGTGATCTGGAAAAAATTAGACTGGAGACATTTCGCTTACACGTTGAAATCCGCGTCATATACGGTTCTATGGTGCGGCTTGACCACAGGTCCGTAGCGGTGGGGAAACATTGGACTGTAGCCACGTCCTTCCCAACACCCTCCCAACACTCATCATACAGGGCAGGGAGAGACACGCGATTAAAATAGTGACGAGATGGCAGTGATACGGTTTGTCCAAAGTGTTGATGAGTTTCTTAAATCCGGGTTGTTCACTGTGTTAACTGAGCGCTGGTCTTTGGCGAGAA
>JBAMHW010000008.1:18949903-18979994 GCA_037177495.1 Rhadinocentrus ornatus
AGTTCCATAGAAAATTAATAGAGAAGGAGCGACGTCGCCTCCCGTGTGTCCAGCCCATAACTTGAGAGGTGTTTGCAACTCGAGTTGAATTAAACCAAAGCAGCTGGGACTGTGGGAGGAGTCTGCAGCAGAGTGCAGCGCTGCAATGCCAGTGGCGCTCGATTTGCAACTGAAAACAGCTCAAGAGTAAACTGCGAAGGAGCAAAATAATCGGAACATTTCATTTTTATGATCGTTGAAAACCCAGATCGTAATTGTGATTAAAATTCGATTCATCGCCCAGCCCCAATACTATTACATTATGATGAATTCTGTTTAATATTTTACATTAATACTTTGTTCTCTTGTTGTAAATTCTCTACTAAACCAAATGTGTATTAATTTGCAACTGAAACAAGTTACTAAAATACAACTATTGTTATCTGCCTGTTTGGTAAATTAAAACACCCAGTACTTGGGAAACAAAAGAGTTAATTTGTGAGCTGTGTTTTAGGATTCTAAGGTGTATTGGAAAAGGTGGGACAGTCAGAATATAAAAAGATTAACAAGAATATTTTTGATTGTGTTTTTTAATTGAAATATTTAGGTATTCAGAAATAGAGAGTTGTCACAACACTTTGTGTGCCACAAATCTTGGGTCAAATCTCAGAGATGGTTGTCTTCAAACCAGATTAGGTAAAATTTTATTACTATTGTTACCTCATCTATCTTCAAGGATTAGCCAACCTGATATACATTAAATGTTCCATTGTTCATCTAAAAGGTTCATTTTGTTAATGAAGCAGGCTGCCAGAGCTTGTTTTTACCATTATTATCATGAAATACAATTGAATAGAGTTAGACTGTCAGGTTGTACATACTGCTCAGCTTTGGCCCGTTGATAAAGGGTCCCACGAGGGTCTTGTCACTCATGCCAGCTCTGCTGCTTTAACTTATCCGTACAAACCTTCTCTGCTCTGTCACTCACTCGGAGATCCAAACAACAGACTCTTTCTGCTCCCCTTATCACACCGACTGACAGGGTCACCGGGTTAGTACCACACTGGGCATGCTCAGTCATTCACATATTGATATTGATTTCTCTTTCTTCCTGATTTGGACAGTTTGTATGTTGGCAGAGAATGAAACTGGGGGTCAAGATGGAGAGCAATAGATAGAATTCTGCTTGGTGATAGAGGATGGAGCCTTCCCTCAGACTCCATTCTCTGCTGCAGGCTGGAGTGAAGGAGCCCCACATCCCATCGTCCCTTTCTGGCTGCCATTCAGCCCCATCGATCTGACTCAGGGCCCAGCACCCCAAGGGAGACCGGAGCTCAGAGACACTCTGCCTCTTTTGTGGAGGGGATCCACCAGTTCAGACTGACAGCCGACAACGCTGATAAAAATACGTCCCCCGCCTTCCCTTATTGTCCACAGCAGACATACTGTTAAAGATGTGTAACCTTTAGAAAGCTGGCCAGGCTCTAACCGCCATGCCGACGACCATAATCACTAGAAACTGGAATATTGCCCAAAGCGTCTCACCCTTTGGCATTCTCTCATCTCTCCAGCCTATCTTTCTGTATTATTTCCCACTGTGATAGTGAAGTCACTTTCCTGAGCTCTAATAATTTAGAAATGTCACTAAACTCCAGTGAGTCTCATAGGCCAATTACTGTAATGTTTCCCTTGTGTGTCTACACTCCAGCTTTTGTACATCACTTTCCCTTTAAACCACAGCCTCTAAATTATTTGGAAAGTTCTTTAACCAAGGTGTGAAATTGTTCATAGCATGTTCTCCATGTTCCACCCTGCGTGACCTGTAGCATGTCTGTCGTTTCTCTCCAGGGAGGAGAAGGAGCGCTGGATCCGAGCCAAATATGAACAGAAGCGGTTCCTGGTGGGGCTGCCCCAGTCAGATGTGCCTCTGGGGCAGCAGCTGCTTCGGGCAGTGGTAGAGGATGACCTGCGGTTGGTTGTGTTACTACTGGCTCACGGCACTAAGGAAGAGGTTAATGAGACCTACGGGGACGGGGACGGACGCACTGCACTGCACCTCTCGTGTACCATGGCCAATGTAGTCATCACACAGCTGCTCATCTGGGTGAGTCGGCTCTACTCAACTTTGAGAGGAGTGGTCAGACTTGGATAGACATTTTAAATGCTGAGTGGGTGGACCAGTTGACCTCTTTGTTAACCTTACCAGATGTGCTAGTTTCTTGTTACAAATGATCATAGCCAAGTCTTAAAAATGCAGAAATGAATGAAACAAAGTAAGTTCTTTCAAGAAAAAATTCATATGAAAATCAATCACATGGTTAAAGAATTTTTACCATTTATTTTCTTACTATATGTAATAGATTATCTTGACTTAACGCACTCTTTTTTTGTGTATGTTTCCATGATAGATGAAACTTTATTGGTACCACGTTAGCCAGGCGTCCAACCAGTCTGAGCCGATACTAAAGCATTTTATTTAAACATTTACTGACAGGGTTATTATGTGGCTGCCCACCTACACTGACTCCACAGCAGCAGTTGTGGGAAAATTTCTTGTTCTCTGAAGACATAAACCACTTGAAATTGCATGTGCACAGGTTACAAATCTGCAGACATGGTTAAGAAAGACAAAGTTTGTACATAAATATGATTGTCTTTTTTCTTTTTCTTTTTTTCTTCTTCTTGTTTTTTTTTCCTAAAATATGACTCTTCGTGGACACATACTGTAGTCGTAGGGCTTACTATGAAAAAAGCCCATCTCTGTATTGGGAGTAGTTTGGCTACTTCCACTGTGCATTTTCCACTCAAAGTAAACAAAAGTGGAACTTCTGTTGTAATTGTAAAATGTTAGATGCATTGCAGGAACACCATTTAAACATTGAGTCATGCACACTGCAACCAGCTGAGAAGATCAAGTGCTGTGGTATTTGAACAAGTTACAGAATGCATTTGGTGAGATCAGATAAGGGACCACTAAACAAGAACAAAAGAAGCAAATATATGATTGTTTTCAGTGGTTTTTTTTAGTATGGACAAAAATGCCCTCAATCTATTGTAATTGCGAATATTAAAATAGTTTATCTTATTACAGCTGAAGTGCACTTCCTGACTGCTTTGTAAGCAGTCAGGAAGTGATGCAACTGTGGTGGGGGAAGAAGAACAGACTTATTTTCCTATTCTACTCTAAAACCTATAACTCAGTGGAAATGCAAAAGGGCCAAGACAGAAATGACCGTTTAACTTCTTGAAAAAAGACTGGGAGGACTTCCACTCTGAGTGCTGATATTCGGCAGATGTTCAGTTTTCACCTCTGAGATTTGGACTTCTTTCAAGAAATATGTAAACGTACCTTTACACAGGCTGATTCTCTTGGGTTGGGGATATCCATATAAACCTTTCTTCTTTCTGACTTCCTTGAACTCGTGTCTCCATGCAAATTTTCTTCTTTTATTGTTTCTTTTCCTTATTTCTTATGTGAACATATTAGTACAGCTGTGAACATGTGCAGCCAGTATAATACTTACTTCCACTTTTCTTGCTTATTTTGATTTTCAAATGAAATTTTGATAACTGATATTTATGTTAAATTAAAACAAAAGTTTTTTTTAAGTCTATCATAACACTGATGTCTGTCATGTCCTCCATTCTCTCCCACAGTACAGTGTGGATGTCAAAAGCCGAGATGCTCGTGGCCAGACGCCACTGTCCTACGCTCGACGAGCTGGAAGTCAGGAGTGTGCTGACATATTGCTTCAGCATGGTTGCCCCAACGATTCCAGCAGCCTGACCTCCGTGCCCACCCCCAGCATGAGCCGCCGCAACCCCAACATCAACAACAACAATGCCCAGTGTGAGCTCAACCGCAGCATCAGCATCATGTAGAACCCAGAAATCAACTTCAGTATGAAAAAAAAAAAAGAGAAGAAAACCACACGTACCCACCTGAATCCCTTCTTAGTACTTCCACCTCTATTTCTCACTGTGTAACCAAGAATAAATACCAATAGAAAGATATTGGGAGTGATGGACATACTGTTGATATTCCACTGTGCTGCAAGGATCAGACATTGTATATTATGTTTTTTTTACAATGTTATATAATTTGTAATTTTTTGTTAAATTTATTCAATTCTGATCTGAAAGGATCAGGATCAGCTTTAAGTGTTTTTTTAAGCATCTACCAAACAAATGAATTACTTTGGTTTTCATACCTACCCCACGAAAAGCATTTCCTTAATGCTTGAACATTTCCTTTTATGTCTTCCCCCTCTGTGATGTGAACTAAGCTTCTAGTAAGTGTGAGTGATGAAATTTCCTTCAAACTGTCAAGACTTAGCATCATAACAGAACTGTATAGAATATTTGTAGAAGTGACAAAACACTGATGTGAGGAGAAAGTAGTTCCCTCATGATAACAGTGATTGTTACAGCTTCATAATGATGCATGTCTTCAACCCAGCCATCATACTCTTGACATACTATTTATATACAAAGGCAAAGCAATTATAGTTAAAGAGGCCAAAAGAGTTAGATACTTATTTCATAGGGAAATGGATTTGGATCATCATAAAGGAGCTGATTGCTTGATTCCAATTGGATAAAAGTGAGTGATTTCCTTCACCACCCATACCACAATTCTTCAGTAAAAATTTAGATGACTATGAAGGAATTACAGGGCAAAGCATAATGTTTTATGACCATTAAGCCACATGGCTTAGTAAGTGTGCCTCTTCAATCAAAATTAATTCAGATTCAAAGATTTGATTGAAACGGTGAAATTCTACTATTATGATGTCTTTGTTGGAATAATTTTCTGACTGACTACATTGTGTTGATAATTGATTCACAAAATTTCAGACCATACACATCCCAGAATATCTGTTCACCTCCTGTGACTGAAACATGTAGAATTGGTACCCCCAAGATCATATCCTCTATTATTGCTGTGAAATACATATATGGTACTGTGTGCGAGTGTTCGTACATAACTGTATAATATGTTCGTGCTTACGTCTACGTCAGTAACCATGTGCTGCAGAGAGCGCCTGGGCATTTCCATTCATAAAGGACACTGGAGAGAAGACCTACGATGGAGAAATGGGAACATAACTGTTTTAATGTGCAGATATCTGTAAAGAGTAGTTCTTGTTCCTTCGCCTTATTCCTTCTAAAAGCAGTCTGAACTTATTCAGACTTTTAGAGTTGCTATAAAACAGCCTTTTCCTTTTCCTTGAAGCTGCCCTACCGTTAGTACCTGTCAGCCTGAAAGCAGGGAGTTAACAAAACGCATTCATGTGACTGAGTGTAAGGAAAATTAAGGGAATTAAATCAGCAGGCTCACAGACATAGTATAATTAGTTTTCATTAGTAAAGATGTACAGTATTCGACGGATAAGTCATTTCCTGCATAGTAAATTTTAATTTGGGTAAGAGAAAATTTAAGTTAAAGTTTTCCATATCTTTCATTTATAAGGTTATAAATCATTTTGGTTTTAAAGGTTTACAAAGGCAGGTGTTTACAGAGCAAGTCATAACTTGGTACATTTTTGCCTTTACAGTATGCCTTTGCCAGAGCAACCTGAAAGTTCATGTGTAGTTAAAAGGAGACATTGGTAGGAAAAGGAAATGACAATATTATCAAATAATGGTTTAACATTTTTCTAAATAAGCTTTTTGAATTATCTTGCTTAAAGCTGGTGTAGGATAAAATATGAAACAATAGAGAAAAAAACTCTAAATTAAAAAATACAACACTAGTATTGCAGCACTAAATATGCCACAAAAATATGAACTGCAACGCTTTTGCTTCTCATAGCAGGAATCCAAATTAATTGTAAAATGAATCTTTCATAGTAAATCTAGCTACCACTACAGCACAGATTATACAGAGAAATTAACTACTGACATGTAACGTAATTTCTTTATTAAAACAAACAAAAAACCGCATTGGCCACAAGGTAGATTTTCTAAATCCTTAAAAAAGAGCTAAGAGGTGGGGCAAAACTCGTGTTTAGTCTCAGGCCGCAGTGAAACTTTGTTCCAGTGTTTAAACAATGCACAGCGCCTGTGTATGTGCAAAAGTGCAGAAAAACTTCCCTGCAGACCCTCTTGCTTTGCACATTTTTCAACATAAAGCTAGATAAGCTTATTTCTTAAAATGTCAACCTATTCTTTCAAGACCTCCAAAAAAGCCACAAATTCTACCTGTTATTATTATTATTAATATAATTAATATTACTTGTTTTTATTTACTCGTACTGTACTGTGATACTGGCCTTATTTCTGATCATTACTTGACCAACTTATTCCACTAAATACATTTCAGTGGGATTACAGAGAAGTTAAATGTGCATAGTTATTTCTTTACATACCTTTGAAGATAGGAAAAGCAAACACTAGAAACCTGCCTGTTTTCCCCAAACACAAAGTGAAATGTATATATTAGCTTAATGCTTTTATCTGAAGACAAGGTCCTTCCTAAAGAAACTAGCTGAACTGGTTTTGGTCCTCTTGACCCACAAACCGTGTTTTGATATGTTGCTTTTGTTTGTCTTTAGACATATTTTTAAGGTACTTCTGTTTGGTCTGGATAGTAAGAGGCCATCTTTGGTACTTGTGTATAATGATGTACATTTGACATATTTATAAAGCAGTATGTAAATATCTTTTTCATTTGTTTATTTTTGTTCATTTTCCTATTGTATTTCCTTTTACGTTCAGAACGTGAAACAAAGCAACAGCTAAAGAGTAACATGTATGCTTGGCTGACTGTTGACCTATTAATAAACACTCAAATAAAACAATGTAGCCTTTCCTGAATTTGGGGAAATTGACACATTCATCCTGTGTATGTGTTGTTCATTCATCCTGCGCCTTGATCCCATTGTTCATGTATCTGCTGAGGCCGAGACTGCCTCATTATCACTTCAACACGTACTGCCATTTCATGTCCACTTGTTTTTGCATGCTCCTTCATCACACTTCTTGTCAGATGCAACTCAGCTGGGCCTGTCTTGAGGTAAGTAATGCAACCGCTTCTCTTCCTGCCTGCGGGACCCCCAACAGTTGCTGAAAGAGGATTAAGATAAAGAGCTGAGCTTAGTGTCAGGCAGCACAACACTGTGGGGAAAACCGAAAGATCTCAGTGTTCAGAGGAGTTGAGCCCTCACTAATCCACTTCTTATTTCCTGCTAATCTGGTTTCAGCATATCTTCATCTCCTTCCTCTCTCTGTTGCCCAGCTTTGTTTGCTCTTTATCACCTGGTCTTGCTTTGGTTTGGCCTCTTCCTGCCTCGGCACGGGCTTAACACGAAGGAGCCCCAGAGTCACACTTAAAGGCTCTGAAAACAAATTTCCTCATCAGCTTCCTTACTCAAAGCAATTAGAGGTAAGGTTACATGTATTCATGTGTTTGTGGTTTTCTTGCAGGTTGGGTGTTCATAGTTTCATAAGATGAAGTGCTACATTTTCTAAATTTGTTGGGAGTATTGGGTCTGTAAGCACAAACAAGGTAAAAAACAAAAGATGCTTCTCTGTGAATTTTTAACTTTTAAAAAAATGTAAGATTTGAAAACTGAGTGATAAAATTCATGGTGTATACTTCTTGCTCTCACTAAGCTATGCTGCTGTGAACTTGTTACACACCTCCTGACAAAAAAAGCCTGTCCTTAAATGTATTATCCCTCTTCACGTCTTAGCAGACCCCCGGCCACTTTTGTTTGTTGTGGTGAGACTTTAGCGCTTGCTCGCATTGCTGTATGTTTTGATATTTCATCAGGGCCTGCTAAACACTGAGGAGGGCTCTCTGCCGCCCACCTCTTCTCAGACAAATTGCCTCCAAGATTGCAGAGGTGGGTCTGAGGCTGATGGATGGGTACATAAAGACCTGATGAGACCATATTTGCAAACATTAAATCCAGATTTCCATAACACCTAGAAGGTGCTCTGCCACAGGTCACTTTTAACAATCTGTTTAACAGGCACTCAATAATGTGTCCAGTCCTGACTTGAATGTTGCATCTAGGTGGCATTTAGCATTGGTTCATCTTACATGTTCAGTGCTGCCTGTCTCGATGTGGATGTGTTACCATTGCTTTCATGGTTTTCCTCCTTTCTTCACCCCTTTAACCTCTTTACCAGTAATTATATCCACTCTGCTCCGTTGGTCTCACTATTTCTCCTCCCTTCATTCCCCACAGACTTGAACATCCATTTATCAATTTCAGCTCTGTCATGTCTGACCAGTGCTTCCATGTTGCACTCTGCCCTTTCATGACTACAGTGAACTCATGTCTCCACATTTATCTCCATATCCGCTCACTAGTAAGCAGATTTCAGTACATCTCTGAATCTTTTACTCTTCTCTCCAGTCCCGACCATTTAACAAAGCTTCCTCATCACCACTCATTCTCCTTTGTCTTATATAAATGCTGTGTGCCCATCGCCTTCTCCAATTCTCCCTTTTTCCTCTCTGCTCTCCCTTTCTCTCCCGTTCCCCATTGGCTTTTGCCTGCATTTTGCTGTTAATTTGCCTGAGAATGCATTAGCTGTAATGAAGGCTGAGGGCCGAGGGAATCCTCCAGGGTTCCATTAATCATCCCCCCTCAGACAGGCAACCTTGATTACAAGTGGCAAGAAATTCATTAGACCCGGGCCTCTGACAACTCTTATCTCCGCCACTAGATCTGACTCATTAGGCAGCCAAATTAAAGCTATGATGGCCCTGATGAAACTCATCGCTTGTTTATCTTGTGCGATTTGATGCATCTGCCCATACATCACTGTAGCCACAACCGTCCAGACCCTCCCAAGAAGTCAGGCCTCTAGTCAGCGATGAGCAGCCTGCATACTCACACAACCGGACAGTAATGTGGTCCCTCACTTTCCTCTCCCTCACTCTGCAGGCTGGATTGAGGAAATAGGTGCACATCTTTGCTGGAAACAACTGCTGATATTTCAATTTGGATTTTATTAGCAGAATATGTAGCTTCAAAGGTAGAGAGTTTAATGCAACTCAGAAAGAATTAACACATTTGAAAGGAACTTAAGTTTTATGGAGGAGTTATTCCTAAAATAGAATGAGCTTATTTGGCATATAAGATGAGAAACTTATAAAATATAAAAAATAAACCCATTCCCTCACTCACAGGATTTTGATAATGACAACCAACATGAAGTTAGTAGCTGAGCTGTCTAACTGTCCTCATCATCACCTCCACCGTGCAGCTCATCGGGACTAAAATAGCTGTTGCACTCTGGCACAACGTCGCGGAATTGACCGTCTATATTAGCCAGTTGTTGTACCATAAAAAAATTTCCCACTGCTACTTCACACGATCATCACTCCTCGAATCCCCGTCCAAGTGTCACAGTCTTGATATATGAGGTGGACGGTGAAATAAACGTTACTACTTATGGGTAGTCAGGTCATGGAAGAGCCGTTTATGCACTGAGGTCAAACTGAGATAAAGTATTTTTTAATATGTGCATGAAAGGCTTTAGTGAGTTGAAATGTAGAAGGGATTTCCTATATTTTTTTTTCAAAACATTTCTGTTTCCACTGAATAATTCTTCCACACACAAATCTTAACATTGACAAATTACTTAAGTAATATACCTTCATTATCAGACTTCAGCAGAAGTGAAAGGTTAAATGTGGCTTGTGTTCTGACTCTTTTTTTAAGTTGGAGATCAGACACTCTCTTCCCTCTAAGTTGAAAGGAAAATATTCAAACATGAAACTTTTCTGGAAGCAGTTCAGAGAAGCTGCAAAGCCAGAGCTGTGCGTATGAAAGTTTAAATGAAAACATCAAGGAGTATTTTCTCCTTCCTGTAATAGGATGTGGCCAGATATTATTGTAACCACATATTATTATATTATTTTTGTCTTGTATTGCACATTTCCCATGTCTGATCTCACTGATCAAGCTATCATTTATGGGAGAACTGGTGTACTGTTAATATGGAGGGAAATAAATATTAAATAAATATTGTTTTTTTCCAATAAATATATTTAAATGATGGCATCACTGCCAGAATGTACTGTGAAATGTTATTCTAATAAATATATGCATGTCTAAATGTTTCTGGGCAAATGTAAAATCAAGTTTCTATAATAATCTGAAATAATTACACATGGACATGACAGAAAAACTAATTGGTCAGCTCTTTGGATTTTTTTAAAGGTATTTAAAGGTTTTTTATTTTTAATTCTTGCAAGTTGTTTTTTTTTTATTATAAAAAATGTTTTGTTGCTATGACATAGGTGTTGTCGGTTTGGGTGCCTGTTGTGACTGATGGAGAAGTTCATTACAGTGTGTTGAATGCGCTCAGCCTAATGAGGAACCATCAGTCCACTTGAGACAACATGACCTCCTAAAGAGAAATCAATCACTGCAGCTATTTAAAAACCACTCGTCTACCTTTCCGGTCCTCGTGTTTCAAGAAAAAGGAAATAATTTGTAACTTCGGAAGATTAAAATCTATGCGACGTTGCGTGAAGGAAAACATTGAGATTTCAGCGTTTTTTTTGCGTTTTTTTGTTAAAAAGAAAACGTTTCCGTTTTCAGAAAACATTTCAGAAATCTAAAAAAGAAAAAAAGATCGCAATCATTGAAGAAAACGGATGATACTGTTTAATGTTAAATGATACCGTTTGTGTCGTTAAAAATCATTCACCTTTCCACATCAAAGGCCTTTTAAAAAAATATATATATCAGGATAAAATAATTTAAAAACCATACAATAGATATTATACACTGCAAACCTATTTTGAAATTAATAACGATTCAATCGGGATTCCAGCGTTTGTATAAAGCGATTTATTAGATCAATTATACTTTACAGTTGTCCCTTGTTTGATTTCCTTCAGAACTTTTATTTTTTTCTTCTTTTCCCTCACAAATATTTGTCAAAGATGCCTCCTACACCTGCCAAAGAAATATAAAAACCTCTTCAGTTGCATGCAAATGTGGTCAACAAATTGTACGAAACACAAAATCCAGAAATCTTCACCAAATGAGGACATGCACATAACTAACAGAACGTTTTGGCCCTACATATAAATAATTAGAAAATATTTACAGTCACATTTCATAGTGCCCTTTTGTAACATTTTAAACACATTCCTATTTACATATTCACATAATAATAAATAAAAATTACAGCATATTTCCAAATAATTGATCTTAATGTCAGTCTCCTCTCAGACAAAATATCTGAATCCTCCTTGTGCTTCATGCGTTCAACAAGTCAGTGGAAATGAGAGTCATTGTAAATGTTCTATTATTAATAATTTCTTAGTTTTCTTCTGAGATCATGGTCTGGTCCCCTGCTCTATTTGTTGATGCTGACTCCTCACAGCAAACCTGTTGACGTGCACTGGGATGGGAACCACTATTTTGGGATTTCTCACAGGTTCTCCTGACCGGTTGTTGACGTTGCCGGCTTTGATCCGTTTCCACTTGGCCCTGCGGTTCTGAAACCAAATCTTCACCTGCACCTCACTCAGTTTAAGTGCATGTGCGATCTGGGAGCGTTCAGTCAGAGAAAGATATTTTTTACAATGAAACTCCTTTTCCAGTTCGAGCAGCTGCTCGCTGGTAAAAGCTGTTCGTCTCCTTCGGCTTTTCCCAGCTGAACTGCCGGTTGGCAGCGTCTCTTGCGAGCCGGTTTTTAGTTTGCCCTTCTGGGACAGGGGACCACAGTTGTTCCCGTCCGAGAAACTTTCGTTCTCGCTGTCTGCGGAGCTGTCCTCTCGGTCGCTGCAGACCGTGTCAGCTGATTTTAGGTCCAACTTCTCGTCGTCTGAACTGTACAGTTTGGTCTCACCTAAAATGTTAGGAAAGGGAAAAGATCATATATTCAGCAGAGAGCTCATGAGTTGCATGTAACAAAAAAAAAAGAAAAAAAAAGACTTTTTTATCAATCAATTGAAGATAAATGGCTAAAAATGGAATTAGAAAGCAAAAACAGAAGAAGAAGAAAAAAAGAAAGTAGTATTTTAACTGGCTAAATAAACTGAAAATGTCATTATAGATGTACAGACACTGAGTTGTTTTTCAAGTTTTCTACTGCATTTAAGTAAATTGTGTCTTCTGAGAAAATGTTTAACGACCAGTACATGTTAATTTTATTAAAGTTAAAATGGGTTTGTGCTTTGTTTCTGCTATAATATCATGACAGCCAGTTAAGACACAATTAAACTAAGGTCTCTTTTCTGAATCAACATTTTTTTAAGCCTGGCCCTTTATCAAGCTCTATCCACAAGATTAATAAGATACATGTTATAAACATTTCTGTCAAGTGTGGCAACACTGAGCTAAATAGAGCCTTCCAAAACTTTCGCCATGGGCCGACAAGCTGTGCCCTAAAGCACAAGTTTACGCGATAGCCTCTAGGATCAATTATAATGAAATGGCAGCTTTTATGAAAGAGCTCCAGCTTACCTGATATTGTTTGAAAAGTTTCCGAGAAGTTCAGCAGCTCAGAGCTCTTGTCCCGGCTGTGCAGTTCCTCAGAGTGCGGACTTTCCTGTCTCCTCGTTACAGAGTCTGCGGCGCTCAGACGGGGACCAGGCAGCTCCTGTGGAGGGTAGAAACTGTCCGGTGGATCCGAGAAGCTTGGCATCGTTGTGGTGAGTGCAACCATGGAGGGCACCCCTTGTCCCAAACTGGCACAGAACGTGTTGGTCAGCCGTCCTGCAAAAGAAGCCAGTGGCGCTAGTGGAGGTATACCAGACGATAAAGGCGAGTGGGATAAAGCCTGTGGGATAACCAAAGGTCTATACGGCATGAACATAGGATAGCCCGTGTAGAGCAGGTGTCCAGGCCTGGGCTGAGGGGTTCCTATGAGGGAGTCGATTGAAAAGGCTGTCCCTTGACCGCCCGGTCGCTGCATTTTTGCAGGCAAATACTTTTATTTTGTGAGAAGTTGACAGCAGATGTCCTCTCCTCTGCGACGCGCCAAACTTTCAGTTTAAACACAGAGTTAGTTGAAAGCTGGTCCTCTGGCGTGTTGTCATCTCTGGGAGTGGACTGCTTCTCCGGATATTTGCACTCTATACGCCTCAGTCAGCCGGCGCTTTGTTGTGTGCCCAAGCGCTACCTTTTTTTCCCTCTTATTTGTCACACACTGAGACATAAACCCATGCTCTCTCTATCTATCTACCTCTTCCCTCTCTGCGACTCCTCCCTCCGCCCCTCTCCGATGCACCGTGTGTGCGCGCAGAAACAGAGGGCGAGAGCGCATTGGTTATCATCTGCAATACAAGAGGAATGAAAAGGGGGTGTTTCCCTGGGGGCTCATCCATCTTCCTCAAATTACGCTTCATTTCCTTATTCAGCCTCTGACTTTTTGGCCGTCTTGAGAGGCGGTAGTTTCCCAGTGGAGACCAAATAGAGGAGTCGCACCCCCAAGCCCCCCTCCTCTTTTTGCCAGGTTCACCATTGACTGCGAAACGGTGTGAGAGACTGCTCCAGCCCTTCCCCTTCTATAATCGTTGACCACACCAATCCAATCAGCTATTATTAATTTTGATTGATGATAAGTAATTACTCTGGATTCAAGGGACAGGGAAAACAACGGTGGCTTTTGTTGGAATATTGGGGCCGATGGGCATCAGAGTCAGGAGGGAGGAGAGGCAGATGTCTCCCCGCTTTCTGTCCTATTCAGCACAGCTAAAAACAATGCGTTTGGCTTCAGAAAAAGACGTGCTGCAACAATTGTTCCCTGGAGAGAGATACTTTGTGCGAAATTAAAAGCAAATAAAAGACATTTATGCGAGGTCAACAACAGTGCGGACACGGACACAAAGTAAAGTCAAATCTGTGTGGATTTCCACTTTGTTTGAACTCGAGGAAACTGAAATGAAAATGAATCCAAAACTTTACTGGTCTTTTTTGTTCCCTTTTTTTTTCTTTGTTTCAAACAATGTTGAATACATTTTGCGCTCATTTGGGAATAGTAATTTGCCTCTGATCAAAGATGCATGTGGAGAATAAAAATCACTCTTCTCTTTTCTTTAATCGCAGATCATCTCACCTTTTAAATTGCAATGGGGAGTGATGATGATTAGCCCTATTGAGTCCTGGGTGCCCGAGCTCTCCAACCGGTCGTCTGATTGCACGAGGACATAAACATTATCACCACCGACTCTGATTAGCAATGGAGGCCCAGGCCAGGCTAATTCTTATAATTGCAACTGACTTCAGTAGCACCTCTCTTTGATCTATATTGAAACCATTTGCCGAGCAAATAATCCCCTCTTTCCCAGATTTTCTTTTACATCCTCTTTGCAACAAATTAGTTGGAACTTCTTCGTAAAATAGACAGCACTTATTTTGAGATATCTTGGACTAAAATTTTTAACACACGGGCTTACAAAAAAAAAAAAAAGCAACGAAATCCACTTTTAATCTGACATGAAATTATTTAATTAAATTCCTGTTTTTTTTTTGTTTGTTTTTTTTAGAAAAAAAAAGTTTTTGTTTTTATATGACTCGTGGAGAAAAATAACAGTTTTAATTTATGTAAATGAAACATTGCCATCGACTTTAAATGACAGTAAAATGTTATTTTTACTCTATTATAAATGTAGAATACTAAATGTGCTACATTTGTCTGTAAAAGAACCATCTAATGTGATTCAAGCGTGCTGTTTTAAACTTAAATCTTGTTTTATTTTTAATTTAAGCTAATTTTTGTCACTTTTCCTCCCGAAAATCTAAAGGCAGTAAACACCAATCAGCAGATTAAATGAGTAAAAACAAAACAAAATAGCAACAAATAAACAAAAATTGAAGAAGAAAAACAAAAACATGAATAAAGGCCACAGTAGGCCTGTTTTATTCTATATCAAGCAGTTTTAACATAAATCGTTAATGTTGCTAATCACCATGGGTACAACTACTTGTGCAAATATTTTATGGTAATCCTAAATCAATACATTATTGTTGTGGACATTTACATCCAAGTATGAAGATTATTGTATAATCCCAAGTTCTTTTACTTTAAATGCACAAGTAGAAAAAAAAATATAATAAAATAAGAAATTGCAAAATGAACTTTCAGTTCTAGTCTATAGCTCCCTCTAGTGGTGTCAAATCATACATATGAGTATGCTGAAGCCATTCATGTGCAGTTTTTAAGCAAAATAATTGTAAGTTGAACGTTCACTTCTTAATATTTAAAAGCAGCCTTCATTACAAACAACATCTTTTCAGTGGACATATCCTCTGAATTCCAGGAGCAGATAGTCCTTGATGAAGGTGGGAAGATCAAGTTTTGGGACCACTTTGTGTACTCGGCCCTCCAGGAAGCTCCTGAGTCTGCAGCGAGCCAAGTGCTGGAGGGAGCGAGGTGTCATTGCTAAGGAGAAGATCGACTCATAGAACTCTTTGTGCATCTAGATGGATTAAAACACAGATTGACATAAATAAATTTGATGTAACTTTATAAATGCATGCCTTAATATAAAAGCAGCAGTTACCAACCTACAATCTGACATATTTAATTTTTAAGTGATAATTAGTCATCCAAAGGCCTTGGACTTTTAAGGCATTTAAAAAAGTTTTTTTGTAGTCAATTAATTATGAGGAAATCAGAGCAAATCGTTCAATTTTTGTAGGAAGACACAGAAAAAACAAAAATTTGAAGAGGGACTGTTGTAAGAAAAAAAACATTTCATCAAAATATGGAAAAGAAACACTGATCTTTTAAAACTTCCCTCATTAATAATTTAAAGAGCTTGCCTTTAATGCCTCTTCAGGCACAGATTCAGTCCAAGTATCTGTGACTTTCAGGTGACTATAGGCATTCAGGAGAACCTCAATGGTGCGAGGAGATTGCGAGCAGTGCTTCAAAACCTAAAAAAATGCATCACAACTCAGATATAACAATCAGACTCATACAATCGTTATTGTAGTTCATGAGCAAGCTTCTGACTCCATAGAACTGAAGAAATAAAGTAATTAAACACTTGTGAAATGAACAGATTGGTCTTCCCTCCAGGGGTTTAACTGGAAATTATGCAATTAGTGCTAATTAATCTCCTATTAACACTTGCCTAATTAGGAACCAGGCATTTTGTCTAGTGCACGTGGGTTCACTGATAGTTGTAGTCTGTTTCCCACAGAGAGTGCAACACTTCATGTTGTGTCATAAAATGGTAATGATTTGAATGTGAACTTGTGAAGTCTGCAAGAAGAGTGAAGTGTTTCAGGACTCCTAGTCAAGGTGTTGCATGCACTTGCTAATTATGCAGTATGAGCTACCTTGATGGCTGGTTGACTAGTTCATACTTTAATTATGATTAAAAAACAAACAAACTGGACAGCATTAGCCTTCACTTAAAACAAGCACCTTAAGAAAACAAATAAACTCATATAACTTATAGTGTCCTACCACAGGGAGAGCTCCTGGCCACACTCGAATTGAACCATGGTTGAGCAGAGCACGCACAATCCTCTCAGGCTCATGGGGAACTTTGAAGCACACCACTTTCAGGATGTTGTGCATAGGAGCTTCACCACCATAGTCCATGGTGTTAACGCAGGCGCCGTTAGCCAGCAGCAGATCAACTATGTCTGGATTTACATTCTTACAGGCCATGTGCAAAGGCGTGTGTTTGTCCTGATCCATAGAGTGAACACTGGCCCCTGCCCCCAGCAGCAGCTGGCACACCTTGAAGTAACGTCCTAGGTCCTGGACCTCCTGTGGTTGTAAACACGCTGCATTCAGGGGCGTGAGACCTTCATCATTTTGTTTGTCCACAACTGCTCCATATCGTAGGTAGAGCTCAACATGGTCTGGAAGGCCACTCTTGGCAGCAGCATGTAATGGAGTATCATCTTCATCCAGAGTGCAACCATTGATAGCAGCACCATACTGAAGGAGTAGTTTAGCACATCTGCCAACAGAAATACAGGATACAAGATCAATCAGATCAGTTAGACTAACATCTTTTCCATGACCACAGGATGCATCTTTCCACATGGTTTTTTAAGAAATTACAAGCTACTTATTGCATCAGTTGGGGTTAAATAACTCATTGCCAGCTAAAAGATTATCATCCATGCAGTAATTATCAAATAGGAGGCTTGTACCTATCTAACGGTTAAATCCAGGTGGTAACTTTTTTATTGACCAGGCAGTGTATGAGGAAATGGAGTACACCTTCTAATTTCTTATACGTACTCAAGAGATTCAGGGCTTGTGCAAACATGCAAAGGCATGAGGCCATCTTCTGAGACAGCGTTGGCATTGGCTCCATAGATCAACAGCAGCCTCGTGCACTCCGCCTGGCAATTTTCACAGGACTGATGCAGAGCAGTGATGCCCCCGGGTGCCTGTTCCACATTTGCCCCACGTTGCAACAGAAGTTTCAGGCAGTCAGTGAAACCTCGACCAGCTGTGATATGAAGTGGCGTCGTCAGTTCTTGCTCATAAGTCAGTGACCATAGTCCTGAAAGCAGGGAGCAAAATGGCCATAAGGTCATTTTTGGAGTTTTAGAGTTACAAGCACTGTTAAGAAGCAGCAGATATAATGTATTACTAATGCCATGCCCCATTAGAATGACAGCACTTCTCCCTCATAGAACATACACAGAAGAGTGACCTTTAAAACCTACTGAGGCATCTGTAGTTAAATCTGAAGTTCTTCCATTCCTCTAAATTGCTGGTGTCATAAATGGCATCAACAAGGTAGCCGTATTCTTCGTCGTCCACAATACTGAGAATGGTCAGCTCATCACCTACAAGCAGAGAATTCCAAAACTGCAGGACACAACCAGTGGCTGTGGCTGTGGCAATCACATCTTCACGATAGTTCTTTGGCTTGCGCCACTTTATTTTAGGTGCCACATAAGCCATATTCCCATGAACTTGTTTGTTTTTTAAGCTTTAGTTGTGTAGTTTCTCGTGAAAGGACCACTTGTGTGGGTTGTTTGTACAGACTGGACTATTTCAGGGAGGTGTTATGTGATATTTTGGCTGACCTGGTGAACCATGCCAGTGCAGCAACATGGGGTGCAATGACTGTGCACTATATGTAGCCTGTTTTTCAGCTACTCCACTGGAGCCCATAGTAGATTTGCATTCAAAGAAGTAAAATGCAACGCATTTATTTTAAATTTTCAAGTATCATTACCACCCACTGTTGAAAACATCCGTTTTATGATACAGTCATCCAAAATTTTTAACTTATTGTCCTCAACATTTATTTAGAATGAACAAACAAGCTGTTGTAGGTGAAAACTGACCCAGAAAATTAGATTTTTAACAGCATTTAGCCTTAAAAGGAAAGCAGAAATTGAATATAATGAACTAACACAGTGTTACACATAGCAAACAAATGACTACTGGGCCTAACTATGAAGCTGGACTTTTAGTGGTTTCTATTAATATTACCTCGTGGTCTGTTTCTATAAATATTTTATTACTGTGTCTTCAAACACTCAAGGTGAGGTACTTCTACTTGAAACTACTCATCTACAAAAACACACTAAAACTACCAGCTGAGTTTTCTCTACTTGCAAAATAAATTTTCTAATGAAAATAGAGGATCTTTCTTACCTTCACCCCGGGCGACCCAGCGCATTTCCCCTCCCTGAGGCTCAATGACAAAGTTTGCTGTGGATCCTTTAGGAAAAAGACGCTGCATAGCCTCCAGGTCTCCTGTATACAAAGCATTTTGGATGACCATGTCTTGGCAGACAGCTACTGGCTGAGCGATGCTTGACCTCAGCTGTGCTCTGTCCATTGCCTCTTTTTTCATCATATAGCTACTGAGGTGGTGGGTGACAAGCCGCTTCTTGTATTTGTCTCTCTCCAGCATTTCCTTGTCAAGTTCAAGAGAACGCAAGGCTGTAGATGTGAAGACAAAGCTTCCTTGAGACATGCTAATTGACTTCTTGCCTCTCCAGAAGAAATGCGAAATTGTAAGATGGGTAGGAATAAGTGAGGTAGGCTGTCTTAAAAGGCCTGTCTCACAATGTCTGTTTATGTTGTTGAACCTACTCTGGCTGCTGTCCACTTTTTGCCTGCAGGCTGTTAACAGAGTTGTTTTGATATTTGGCACGAGACCCTCCCTGCAGTGAGACAAGTTGTGCTATTTTTGTCTCACATGCATGGTGCACCCACTCTAACTTCTCTTGTTTGCCTCGAGCCTGCCATGAAGTCCTTTTGACAGGCTGGACATACCAATAAGTTGAAAGAACTTCACATATTTTTATGGGGTTAAAAGAGCCATATAAAAATTTTTAAATTACACTGCTTCCAAGCAGCCAGACTCTTTTGTAGTCTTTTAAAGCAGTCTATAAAGAAGATTAAAGAAGATCTCTCAGGGTTTTTTTTGTGGTCATTGACTTTTCTCCTTGTTAACCAACGAGCCATTAAAACATAAAGAAGGCAGTTACATAAGTCAAAGGATGAACCAGTGTTGTGCCTACTTTGAATAGTGTCTTTTAGCTTTTTGTTACAAGCAACCTGACCTAAAGATTCATCATTTGATTCCTCAGCTGCTTCCATGAAAAATACAAGGGAAAAAAACTGACATAAAATAGCATTTTTGCACCAGTAAGAGGATTTCCAAAAAGTTATTAGCTTTAGCTGTATAGGCCTATTACAGCATGGTGTAATAGTGTGTGTTCTTAAGAAATTAAGAATAATGGACAAGTGGAGGACCAAAAAGAAAAAAAAAATGTTAGAGTTAAGAACTATTAATTGTAGCAAAACAGTCTTTGTAACATCTAAAGAAGAGCTTTGAAATTAAAAGGAAAAAGCTTGAGAACTATTACTGAAGACTATAAATTACAATTAAGCTTGTCTAAGCTTAGGTTTAGGCTTGGTTTACGAATAAATTATGTAAATAATGCCACAATTAGCATAAAAAAAATAAAGCTGGTCAAACCAAATATTGGTGTTCAAATTTATTAGAGGTGAACAAATGTTTTCTTTTCTTTTTTTGGCATATACTGTTTTTCTTTTAATGTTTCAATAAATTGATGCAACCATTTCCTGTTTTCTTGGAAAAATATAAAGAAATATGGGGTGGCTAAAAACAGTCCAGGCTTTTCTTGATGTTTCTGTTAGAGGAAGTGCAAACAAGAACAACATATTTGTATGCCCCTGTAAGTAGCTTTCAAAATGCCTTTTATGTTCAGTATTTTTTCCTAAGAGCTCTAATGGATTTTCTGCATCCACATGGCTCCCTACATTAGAACATTAGGCTGAATGACTGGCAACCGCTGTGTCACTCTGCCCCACGTGTAGTGATCTGATGGCAGAGGGACGACGCATAATTAAGCCTCTTAAGCCTACTCGCTAGGCATCTGATAAACATCTCTTTTGACTGATGAATAGCCATTTTCCAGTGGTAGGAAAGCAGCTCACAGACACTCAGAAAAGGTTGTCATGGCTGGGAAAGATTACCTTTATTTAGAAGGCTTATTTATTATGTTTTATATGATGCATAAAGTATTGTTATTATACAAGCAGATTTGAAAGTCTGTTTATCCTCAATCCTGTAAGGGAAGACCATCAAGATGGCTTCAAGCTCTACAGAAGACAAGATTCAAGCCACAGGTTGAGACATACATGATTTTGGCAAAGAGGTTTTTACCTTATTTTGCTTTTGAAAACACAGAAGCATGGTTGCATGTCCTCTTTACCTTAATGACTGTTCTGGTACAGAAATCAAGGCCATTCATTTAATGTTACAGTGTGGTAATAGATGCCACATTAAACAGAAAGCAAGTAAGAGTTTCAACTTCGAAAACACACATTACCAAACAGAGACTAGGAATATTGTTTTTGCGGCTGGAGTACATCCCTTTAAATGATATACATAATGAGTTTATAATATGCATCTGGGCTACCTCCTCTCTACTTTGATGTCTTCCAAATGGCCCGGGTGTCATCAGCAGAACATGTAGGCACTTTCCCGCCTCATTGACTCCCAAATGTATTTTAAATATCATTCCTGGTAACGCAATTATTTAAAACGCTGAACTAAACACTTACTAATGGGGAAAAAGACAGCCACTTCGATAAATTCATTTCTCAAATGGAGGGCATTCATGTTTCTCTTTTTTTTTTTTTTCCCTTCTGTGAAGCGGAGGCAACTCTGATGACAGCAACAAAAAAAATATATATCAGCAGTACCAACACCCCCTGCCCTCACAGCCCAACCACCCCCCCCACACCCCACCCCCATTGACATATTAGATCTTTGGTTTTCCTCACATTACCCACCAGTAGCTGTCTTTTCAAGGCGGTCAACCACCTTTCTCTCCCAGGGTGGAAAGAGGCTGGACATCAGCAGAAGCCCTGATGAGAGTGAGGCACTTCATTTATGCAATCATAGGCAATTAGTTCCCTCTGATTATGTGGCTCTTAATGCTATTTTGAGTACCGTGGCACACAGTAACACAAAAAGGGATTAAACTATAGCCCTCCCACCACACCAAACAGCCATTTAATATACTGAGAACATAATGAAATGTACACAGTAATTACAGTAATATTGGAAGCTAATGGGTTTGCAATTGGATCTGCTGTTAGTGTAAGACAGAGGTAGAGTAACCAAAGGGAATCTAAGTTTAGAAAGAATCTTTTAATAGCAGCAGTGCACTTAGTTTGCCATCAGGTGTGACTTATTTTATTGATTGTCAGAAATCATTGTATCATCTCTGATATTTGGGCAACTCTGTGCTGGAATGAGAGCAAATAAGATCTAATTTACACATTTGGGCTGACATATAGTGAGCTAAAGAGCAGAGAGTCGGAAGTTTGCATTCTGGTTGTGGAAGAAATTGTAGGTCACCATGGAAACGTAATAAGACATAATGAGGACGCTTGATTGACTGCTGACATT
This sequence comes from Rhadinocentrus ornatus, assembly GCA_037177495.1. Lineage (NCBI taxonomy): Eukaryota > Metazoa > Chordata > Actinopteri > Atheriniformes > Melanotaeniidae > Rhadinocentrus > Rhadinocentrus ornatus. The sequence continues at coordinate 18,971,754 of JBAMHW010000008.1, forward strand.
ATGGAAAGCTTGTGGCTGTCTTTATATGATTTGTCTGCTGGTTCTGATTTGCATCTATGCTGGTCCTTATATTTGCAGATGTATTGATGTAGACACATACTGTCTGCTTTAAGAGTTCAATGCCATTAAAGTTCCTCTAAAAACAATCAATGCTGGTTTACTTATAAGGCTCTTAAGAGTCCACAACAGGGCTTAGACAAGTACCCTGTTAGCAGATCTTTCTCAGATCTCATTGCAGTGCTTGAGATCTTGGCAAAGAACTTAAATTAATTTATAGAGTCTTGAATTGAACAGTAACTTCAAACTATTCAATGGCGGCATGATTACTTTTTCTGTACTCTTTCAGCTCTGAGCCCTCTACCTATAATGTATCGGTCTTAGCAGATTCCAATTGTCTCTCAATGCACTGATCACCATGCAAATAGCCCTCTGTTTCATCATGACAATTGAGAGGTTCATATTTCAACCTAATAGTCCTTCATAACTTTAACCATCTATCACAACCTCATTTCATTGCAGTTGCAGTTAATACGCGCTTCCCTGCCAAGTGGAACATTTTCTAATGATGCACTCTTACATGAAAACAAGGCAAGGCATCCCAGCCTCTGCATCACTCACTAATGCACCCATCCATAATGTGTTCATAGCAGTCTGCCTAAAGCAGACAGCGATGACTAACACTAGGCGCTAGCATGAAAGGGGATATGGGGAAGGGTGCAAGATACAAAACCTAAATGACCACGATAATCATGAGCAAAGTAACTGCCATCAAAGATTGTATCACCCTCATAATAACTTCAGTAGATTTCATATCATTACCAAGAAAGCTGAGAAACATCTAAAATAGATATCTCAACAATAACAGTCAGCAGTGGGAGTCCCACCCAAGTATATTATAACAGTGAGCCCGGCTTGTAGGGATGTTGATAAAAGCTGTCTAATAGGTGTATGTAAAGTGTGATGTAAACAGCATCCTAATTAGAGAGACCTTTATCAGTTCCTCCATTTTATGCAGATTGAGCTGGTGCAAACGCTAGTGCCATTATGCTGTAATCAAGTACTATTCAGTGTTGCCTTTTAAAAAACTGATTACAATGCATAACAAGGATACAGTGTTGCATTTTTCCCTCTGTTGGGTTATAAATATATTTAATTTTTAAGAACAGCTTAATGATGACATTTGCCATGGTCTACATGAACCTTTTCAGAGGTGAAGGAAACCAAAAAAAAGAACACTGGTAAATTTTTAGATGTTAGTATTCTTAACAGTCTGTGGCTGGGTACATTGTTTGTAATCACAGATATTAGATAAATGATTCCAGGTAACTGAACAGATTTCCTCAAATTAAGAAACTGGAACATTAAACTGATCTCTGATCTCTCATTTGGATATTGTGGATCATAAAAATACTGTACTGCTTACAGACACATTAAAGATGAAGGATTTCTTTTACACTTTATAATTTCCACTAATGATAAACCAATCTACAGGATACCTTGCTGATTTTGTTCTCTTGGATTAGCTAAGATAACACAATAACCACACCAAAGCACCAGACAATATTTGGTTATCCTGTACAGATTTTCTACATTTTCAGTGTCAAATGATGTACAATATCCACAGAAAAGGGATAACTTCATATGAATACGGTAGTGCCACAATACTTAAACTGATAAAATGAATATGACAGAAGAAAATCATCCTCATATTTATGTCTTTAGTAATTTATTAATATGCAGATGTGTCTGCATGCAAATTCCCTGAATGGCAGAAAGCTAAATTTAAGTCTCTGAAAAGGCAGCCACCTGTTTAATTCCTCAACTGTTCGAGATGCTGTGCTCTCAGCTCTTTGTGCACAGATGCTGCATTTGATTTTAGCTTGATTGTATTGGATGATTTTATACCTATGAGGGTGCATATGCAAGTTCGAAACATACTTATTTTCTAGATATAATGCAAACAAAAACCAAACGTTTCTAAGGAGTTTAACATGGGATTCAACTACAGCCTCATAACTGCACTGTTGATCTAATACAGTTGACAGTTCTTAGCAGATCTTTAATAAATTGCTTGTTGGATACAAAAGCATGCATACAAATCCCACCAATATTTGTAGTTGTTATATTGCAGGATCGAGCTGACAGTCTTGTTAAAGCGTGGGCACTGAACAGATACTCCATCTAGTGGAGAGTGGGTTTACGAGGCTGAAAAAGAAACGGCATGAGAAAACAGTTTGAATATTTATTGAAATGGTTCACATGGAAACTCCGTACACAAGGCAGGAATCCTTGTTAAACTAATTATTCACTTGGAACTGGTGTACTTGGTGACGGCCTTAGTGCCCTCGGACACGGCGTGCTTCGCCAGCTCCCCGGGCAGCAGCAGCCTCACCGCAGTTTGCACTTCTCTGCTGGTGATGGTGGACCGCTTGTTGTACTGGGCCAGCCGGGACGCCTCTGTGGCAATTCTTTCAAACAAGTCATTCACGAAGGAGTTCATGATGCTCATAGCTCTGCTGGAAATCCCCGTATCCGGATGGACCTGAAGGCAGGTAAGGGGGAGGTTAAAACATAAAAACAACATAAGCTCTGCATGCTGTTTTTTTTTTTGCCTACCTGTTTCAAAACTTTATAGATATACATCGCATAAGTCTCTTTTCTTTTAGCTTTTCTTTTCGCCTTTTTCTCACCAGAACTCTTTCCTTTCTTTTTTGATAAATCGTTAGTCATTTTTTTTAATTCTCAAAATGCTATATCATATAGCTTAGGAATAATTATACCAGGTTTCTTGTAGCTGGGCAGCAGTTTATGTAGCTTGTCTTAATTAGTGTGTAATTTAGTACACCTGGCCTGTTTTTGAAGACTGACGTTTAGTATTAAGATGCCTTTTGTTCTGGTCATAATGCCTGTATTGACTTATAAGAAACATTTTTTTAGGAGCAACGCGATATTTTAGTTTTTGAACAGGGCTTTTATTTAAAGTTTATATATAAAATTAGGAAGGCACACTATTGCACGTTGGAATGATTACCGCTAGATGGCAGACTTGCATTCCTTTTCAAATCTAAATAAAGGCTCCTTCGTATTAAATCATATGTGTTGCATGTAATGATATATAAACTAAATGTGTTTCCCTTAGAATCACATGTGGTTTCATCCAGTGTTCGGATAGGTCTGGAGTTAATGTTTGTGTTTTCTTTGTTTTAAGAGATATAAATAGTTATGAAGGCCATTCTTATTAAAATGCTTGTAATAATAAGCGTTTCTTATGTATTCACCTCACATGCTAAAAATCTATGTTAATTTTGTTCAATTTAATGTTTTTACATCTAACAAATTAATTTAGTCTCCTCTGAATGGCACAGTTGTGCTGTGAGAACTGCTGCAGAAAAGATTCAAAGATGCTGGCCAGTTGGGATCTCTTTGCATAAAGGATGTAATGGAGTTTACATGGACACCTTTTCAACAAAAAATCGTGACAGTCTAATATTGTATTACCGTGCAATATTAATTTAATTGAGGATACATCCATTTTTCTATTTAAGGCTGGCAACACATTCTAAGAAAGGTGATATTAGACATGTAATATTACTTTCTTATACTACTTTCACAACAATATGATTTATGTTAGAACTGCAGGCATGCAGGCTAGTACCTACTCTCTTTTTCTGCCATTTCTTTGTAATGCTAACAGAAGTTTGCATGGTCTTGTAGAAAAAATACTTGTGTCCCTGGAAAAGATGTTGCCTTAAGGGCAGCATATGTGTCTCTAACTTTGCAGTGTACTTTTCTGTTTAATAGCATCAAAGGGGTGTAAATTAGCTTTGCCAAGTACACTGATACAACCCCATATCATAACAGAATCTGGTTTTTGGACTCTTTGACACCTTCTCTGTGACCTCTTTTATAAATGTTCTGTACGCACAAAACTGAAAAAGGTGTACGTCACTCTCTATGCAAAGGTTGTAAGTTATAAAAACAAACGGCGGGAGAATGTGCGCACCTGTACGCAAACTCTGATCCTAATGCATGGACATTCATCGTGTGTATTTAACCATTCATATCAGACTTGTAGACCATCCTAATTACAATCCTAATAACACCAAGGCCTGCAATATTATAGATGTGTTCCTGGAGGAAGCCATACATTCCATAAACACTCATTTAAGAGTTACAACACAGTACGTTCATACAACATCTTCAAATTATATAGAGGTGACACTTATTAGTACATTAATTGTGACAAGGTATGTAGCAATTAGTGTAATTACTGAGTAAACATATAAATACTGCAGTGACACTCATGCGTAATGCTTCACAATGGATGTGCTGGCACTACTTGAAGATTATGCCCATGGCAGGATCAGGATGGAGAGAGTTTATAGAAGGTTCGAAAATTTACTGGTCCATAATGATGACTGGCTTAAGATTCCTTAGAGCAGTGCTCTTAAATCTATGTGCTGAACTGGGCCCCGTGTTAGATCAACCGACCTGCTGAAACCATGCTATCCCAGTGCATCTGCTCCTGTTGACCATTTTTGGGTTTCTGGCGACAGTCTCTTTTCAGCAGGAGTTAACGAACAGGTAGATTGAAATGTGTTTGATATGATCAACAATCTATGTCATTTTCTGTCTAAAGCCCCGTTGGGTTAAATTAATTTTTTTATTAAATTGTATCCTTAGGTCTGCAATATCTTAGCCATCTGAGCACAATAATGCCAGCCGTTTCAGATGGCATTATTAAAAAGACTACTAAAAGCATAAAATCTTCTTACACTATGGGAGAACAGGCCAGCATAAAAAGGCAATTTGCAGCAATGTTTGGTTTCCCAAATGTAGTCGCGCGATTGACTGCACTCACATTGCTTTAAGGGCTCCTAGTGAGAATGAAATTGTCTATGTGAACTAGTAAAAATATGCATTAGATCAATGTACAAGTTATTTGTGACTCAGACATGGTTCTGACAAATTTAGTGGCACGGTGGCCTGGGTCAACACATCCTGATGCATAGCAGTGTAGGTTAAAGGTTTCCTACCAATTTTCCTTGGGTACCCCCTTCGTGCAAATACTAAAAAGCCATGGACCCCCTCCCCCACCCTGTGCTGCAACCATGCTTGGGCTTATGCTTTCAAAAGTGAGACTCTTACCATAAATAATGTATTTTGGCTGAGTCTTGTCCTTTGATAAAGCCAAAGTAAAATTTTTATTAGAATAAGGGCAATATGTGCACATTAATCACAATGGCTCTGAATGTTGAAAAACTTGGGGACCCCCTGCGCTCTTTAATGGACCCTCTTGGGGGGTCCCAGGCCCCAGGTTGGGAACCACTAGTGTGGGTAATAGACTACAGGTAGGCACTGCGTTTGATAGCTGGCTGCTTGTTAAGTAAATATACATTACAATAACTTGCAGGTGACAGTGGTTAACCCCTGAGGTACTGGCTCCTTACTCTATTTGCAATCACGCAGAGCGCAGAGGAGGTGCGCTTTAATGTGGACCACACTTGTGCGCGCTCTGTTGTGGACCAAGCCATTGGCCTTCTCCCCGGTGGAGGTGTTTGGATGCATCGGGGGTCAGACTGCTGTACCATCCCAAAACAGGTGTGGAGAATAATCATGGCATGTGGTGTCCTGCACAACGTTGCACTGAGGAATGCTATTCCTATTCACCACAGTCACCCTCACCATGAGGACCCTGAGGCACAGCTCCCTCCCCGAAATGAACAGTTTCAATATCTTAGCAAGGCTACGTGAACGTGTCAGGCAGTTCTTTTAATGAGCTAGAGGTTTCAGATTAAACACCATCTTCACTGCAATGATTGCAGTGAAGGAGTCATAAGTCGAAACGCGGCTGCAGGCCATCTCTGCAGCTTCGTTTTGACTTTGGGCACAGACCTCTTTGTCACACTGACATCGTTTACTGCTGCAAAACATGCTGCCACTCAGCAGCCTTTCGTTTATTTGTGATTCCACTTCTGTGAGACCCACATAAAATGTTTTTGTGAGCCTCCACTGCACCACCATCAAGCACCTCGACTTCAGTCGACATAAAAAATATTGTTTTCTTGTATTCTCAGTTTGCCACAGATCAGCTGGCTTATTTAAATACATAAGGTACTTTGCATTGACCATTTATGGTAGAATGTGGGTGTGTATGGGGTGGGATATGAGCCAGTTTCACCTGCACACACTTCCAGGAAGAGTGTGATTTATAAAGGGGAAATAGCTTTAAACTGTGCCTACGCATGGTTTTATAAATCTGCATATTTCTTAACATGGGTAAACTTTGGGATTTGGGCATGTACACTTGTACTAAGTATCCTACGCACAGTTTTATAAGTGAGGCTACCTCAACATTAAAAGTAAAATTTTTTTGCTCTGTAAAACTTAGGTGTGTGGCACAGTAAAAGAGCCAAAGTTTAAACCATTGAGCACCTGGAAATTACTACATAGTTTTGGAATTCCCTGCCCAATCAAATAGAGTCTCTGCGACTATCCTGGTGTGAATGTGCCCTACATCCCTACCAAAACCAGCTGCTAATCCAATCAATAAGATGAACTGAACAGTGCAGTGACAAAAGAGAAGACAACTAGATTTTAATTCACGTGTTATACATACTTATTGTCTTGGGAGTGCATTAGCACTGGGGTGACTAATCTCCACTATGTTGACCCACTGGATTAAATACTTGCTCTACTATCTGTCAGCAGGGAGATGCTGATGTTAGAATTGGAGAAGCTAACGACTAGCATCTCTCATAGTGATGACCGTCTAGATTAGACACTGCCTCAATAAGGTATTATTACGGCTAGGCATGACATTTCTATGTATAAGCTAGCAACCATCAGACAAAAGCTGACAACCCACTAAATAATCTACTGATTTTATTATCTAAATTATTTGAATTTAGCTGCTGTGTTTGCTTTTCTTCTGTTCTATTTAGGGGCACATTGTGTCATACATACTGTCTGTCCTTTTATGTCAGATATAACATTGTTGTGGTTATACCAACCCAGCATAGTGTTAACTAACATCGTAATATCCAGTAAGTAACCGCAGAAATAAAGTAAGTGTACAAAATATTAGAGAGTACATAACAAGTGTTCGTCCCTCCATCAGCTGCATTTTGACATGCATTTAAGGAGGAGCGATGTGAACGCAGAGAGAAGGGAAAAAGTTAAAATGATGAACATTACTCTCTGTCTTCAGCAACTGTTATGATGTTTGCACTCCTAGTTTAGCTTTGTTGGAAAATGCTACAAAGTGAATGTAGAGAGCAAGAACTGGGCCCTTGCAGGTCCCTGATTGATCCACCTGCACCAACGCAGGATTTTGATGAGAAGGAGCCTGGTTGGAGAGAGATCCAGGAGGTAGTCAAAAGGCCAAGAGCAAGCTCTGCTCCTGGGCCTTGTGGAGTACCTTACAAGGTATAAAAGAAGTGCCACAGGCTGTTCCACAGGCTCTGGAAGGTCCTGAAGGTGATCTGGAGGAGGGGCAAGGTAGCAGACCAGTGTAGACAGGCAGAGGGTGAGTGGATCCCAAAGGAAGTCTCAGAACATCAGTCAGTTCCGAACCATCTCACTGCTTGAAGGGAAGATCTTCTTTAACATTGTCGCCCGGCGACTGACAGACTACCTCCTGACAAACTCCTACATTGACACCTCGGTCCAGAAAGGAGGGATTACAAAGGTCTCTGGCTGTTTGGAGCACACATGCGTTGTCACTCAGCTTATTAGGGAAGCCAGGGAGAACAAAGGCTGTGCTGTGGCTGGACCTTGCCAACGCCTATGGATCCATGGCCCACAAGCTGGTCGAAGAGGCACTGAATCGACATCATATCCCAACAAAGTTCAGAGACCTTATCCTGGACTACTATGCCAACTTCAGCCTGAGAGTCTCTTCCGGATCAACGACAAACGTGAAAAAGGGATTATTCCCGGCTGTACGATCTCAGTCATACTCTTTGCACTCCCCATGAACATGCTGGTGAAATCTGCGGAAGTCCAGTGCAGGGGGCTCCTCACCAAGTCTGGAGTTCGACAGCCACCCATTCGAGCCTGCATGGATGACCTGATAGTGACAACCACATCTGTTCCGGGCTGCAGGTGGATCCTAAGTGGGCTCGAAGAGTGGATCCCCTGGGCTCATATGAGGTTCAAACCGGGTAAATCGAGGTCTCTTGTGCTGAAGAAAGGGAAGGTAACAGGTAAGTTCTGCTTCTCACTCGGCACCACCAAAAT
>JBAMHW010000008.1:18989707-19000938 GCA_037177495.1 Rhadinocentrus ornatus
GAAAATTTCAGACCCCTCGAAGATTTCTAAGTGGGAGAACTTGCAAAATAGCAGGGTGTTCAAATACTTATTTTCTTTACTATATATATATTTATATATATATATATATAAATATATATATAACACATAACATAGTGTGTGTGTGTGTGTAAACATTCATTGAGCTATGCTGTCATGAAATAAAATTTGGAGCTTTGAAGTTGTGTGTGTTTGTATGCGGGGGGGGTCTTGTGTGGTCATTTTATTTGTGTGTGTGTCTAAGCTCATTGTGCTAAAAACGGCCAACAGTGTGGCCCATTCCACCATTAAATGTGGCCAGGTCAAACTGACCCAGGAGAAACACAGATGCTATACATTTTTTACATAACGTACATGATTATAATAGTCATAATTGATTTTACAAGTAAAGAGCATATTGTAGTAGCATTACCTTCGGCAGTAAGGAAACCCAAAGTTATGGCATTTTAACTTTTGAGAACTGGTCAAATTGACCCGATAACAGCAGTTAAAACTTTAAATCTTAAAATGAAAATATTTAATCTTGTCTTAGTAATGAAACGATCACAGTATGTCAGGAGCGAGTATTTATTGAGTGCATACATGTTTCCTCGTACGTGGACATTGACAGACACCTTTTTAGTTGAGTGCTGCAGCAGTCCACACACCATTGCTAATTAAGCATGTGTAAAAATGCATCAACATGCCCAAAACTAGAGTCTACAGTACTTATGCATGTAATTTAAATTTGATAGTAGCTGCCACAACTCGACAATAAATTTTATTTTCATCTGGAATTAACCTGCCACTTGTCTAAAGTCTGATGGAAAAGTTTAGGTTTCTTCTACTGTTTTTTAATATGAGTCATAAAAATGGTGCAAAAACTTTGAGAACCATTGTCTTTTTTTAATATATCTAATAATTATTGCTCATTCTAAAGCAGTGGTTCTTAAACTTTTTTCAGTACTGTACCCCTATGAAATATTTTTTTAGCTAAGTATTCTCTGACCAGGGCAATATATTTTAAGAAAAAATAATCATGACTCAAGCTTTTTATTCCATGTTTTGTTTAATTTATCTTAGGTACCTTCTGCAGTACTCAATGGTACCCCTTTTGAGAACCACTGATGTACATAGCCAGGAAGGCTGAACGCTTTCATTGTTGTTGATCATTTTGAATTTACATCTGGTCTGGACTTCACCCAGGGTGTCCTTAAAGGCTAGAAACACCTTTGCTCTACAGTTTCTTAAGCAGCGAAAAGCTCCAGCTTTTTTTTTTATCAAGATATTTATTAACTATTAGGACAAAAATCAATGTACAGATAAGAAGGAAGCAATTGGAAGATGATAATCCTAATTCTATTGGCAACAAAAAACATTTTCACACATCCTTAGTAGTGCATTTTCTGTCTTGTCAGAGCTCGATTTAAAGGGTTGGTTTTTCACTTCTGTGCAAATCCACCAGCCCAATGCCTTGGAGATAAAAGTTGCTGCTGTTCTCTTCTCTGCAATGTTTTCTGAAAATCACTAAAATAGGTTTTGCTTCTTTTGCAAATAAAAAGGCACTCCATGCTATTACTTTGCATTCTTATGTTTGTATGTAATGTTTCTTGTCACTATACTCAAGTGAAGTACCAAGAGCATTCAGCCAAATCCATACTTGATTTCTGTTTCAGACATGGAAATGCCTCCTCAGCGAGGAATTTAAAGTCTGTTAGTGTTTGTCAGCAACAAATATTCTTGGCACTCTTTGAGTATAAAGAGATATTAAAGCTAAGTGAAGGTCTCATATGCTAAATGGGCCCAACATCATCCATCATTGTTTCTTTAAATTATTATTTATTATCAGTCATGTCTGCTGAATTATTTAGGGGGAGTCCCTGAAAAAAAAATTACATCTTAGTCAGGTCAGTTGAATTTTGACAAGCAGGCTACAAATAGATTTATTGTGTCAGTGATGTTATTGAAGTGGCTTAATCCCATTTTACGTTTTGTGTGGGCAGCTTTTGGATGAAAGAGAGGGCTGCCATCTTGTCCTTTTGAATTTGTAATTTCTCTGCCATTATTGAGGTAGACATCATGTAAGTCTAATAAATCCCCATATTGTGATAGGTGGTTTTAAATCACAATAGTGACTTTTGGCTTTTGACTTCATACTAAATTTCCACCAATTTGAGTATTCTTATATTTCAGTTATAATAATGTTCAAATACCTTTGCCTTTCTCGGTTTGCAAATAAAACTTTTTGTTCCTTTTTTTTTTTATATATATATTTAATATAAATCTCATTCTTCTGTGGTATTGTTGGTAGGGGTTACTAAGGTCTGCATGCTTGGTTACAAGGGCAGGATATTGATTAAATCCTTAAAGGCTGTGGTCATATCCTTGGAAGCCCACCTATTGTTACGTTAATAGGTCTTTGCCTAGTAGCCAATGAGGAATAATCTTGTTTGGTCCTTGGAGAAATTAAAAGGTTTCTTAGAATAGTATGTTGAACTTTTAACCCCAATAAAATCACCAACTCCATTACTGACCAAGCCTCTCATATAGCCAAACGTTATACCTTAGAGCCTTAGCCAGAGAAATTCTTTGGGGATTACAAAAACAAAAGCAAAAATGAAATAGAAAAGAAATATTTCCCCCATGCTGTCAAAAGAAATTATAAAATTTCTTTAAATAAATTACATTTTTTTTTAAAATAAGGTAGTCTAAAAATGAAAATTAATTGTTTTACTAATTTTAATGATTCAGAAAATGTGATAAATAAAATATGGTTACTTCTGAGGTATCATTTAGCTTACATCATGCATGTTATTATTTGTCAGTAGCAACCTGTGGCATCATTCAAGAACAAACCTACTGACAACCAAGGGGTTGATGGAGAAGATTGGAGAATAATAAAAGAGTGAAAGTGGGGTCCAGATTGAGAGACTTCCTCTGTGAGCACAGACGCACAAGCAAAGCAGCCATTCAGCAGTGGGATGGATACTGACTACTAAAGAGGGAGAGAGAGGGTGGCAGAAAGAGACAGAGAGAGAGCAAGAAATGGGGGAGTGGTAGGAGAGAGATAGGAGGCGAGAAAGAGAGTGAAAGGCTCCACACGGCAGAATATAAATCTGTATGTTAAAGGACTAAAACACAGGGGTCTTGAGGCAGCTTTGGTGGCGATGCTGGCAGGGGGTGGTCATACAGCTTCAAGAGGTGGTCTTCTCTATTAACTGAGGATCTGTGCAAATAAGGAAGTGGAACCCGCGGAATCTGTGAACGCCGGTTGTCAAGCACAGTGGTGGGCTGATCGGAGGTCTCTGACCCCCTCATTTTAAATTCTCGGAAGAAAAGAGAAGCGCTTAAGAGACACGAGAGAAAAAGGAAGGTGGCAGCGAGGGACCAGTGAGCTGTTTGTCTCTTTATTCCCTTCATTCACAAAACCATTGCATCCCATTATCACAGCGATGTAGAGGCATTTTCTCAGATAGGAGGAGGAAGGGTCCCATTGACTGCCAAGGCTTAGCACTTCTTTCCAAAACGCTAACCCTTTTCATCGCAGTCCCCCTCTCATATCTCGCCTCAATTCTTACGCTTGCTGTTTTTCTCTGTTCTCTCTTTCCCTGTCCCTTGTGTTCTGGTTCCTTTTCACACGAGTCAGAAATCAAGAGACATTGCGTTTTGGTTGAAGTGGATGTTTCTGTCGTGTTTGGTGCTTCTACAAAGGACAGCTGAGCAAGGAGTGTGAGAAACAGCTTTGGAGATAATAAAACAGCAGCCTGAAAGAAAAGGAGGGGGGACCTGGGACTCCAGGAACAATTGACAACCAATGGCATGCAAACTGTGATAAAAGAAAACCAGTTGTAAAGACTGACAGCCATTCATTTTGAACATTACCACTTCTTGGGGGAAAAAGGAGGCAGTTTGCAAAACCATCCCTGCTGGTTGGGATCTGCTGTTCCTGTTGCTAAGCAAAGTGTCTAACCTGAAGTTCTTGGGGAAACAGTACTGAACATCACTCTATAGCCATGAAAGGAAGCTCAGAGGAAAGCATTGAAAGCGCCAGGCCCTCCAACCTGCAAGCTTTTGCGAACATATCCACCCTCCATGGCATGAGTCACATATTTGCCTATGGGCACATGACATTCCGTCGATTTCTTTGGACTCTTTCATTCCTGGGTTCACTTGGCTTATTAATACTGGTTTGTGCAGATCGGGTGTCATATTATCTAGAATATCCTCATGTCACCAAGCTGGATGAAGTGGCAGCAACAAACCTTACCTTCCCAGCAATTACCTTCTGTAATCTCAATGAGTTCCGCTTCTCCAGAATCACCAAAAATGACCTCTATCATGTAGGAGAGTTCCTTGCCCTCCTTAATAACAACTACCAAATAGCCAATCCTCACTTGGCTGAACCTGAGGTTCTGGCTGCTTTAAAGGAAAAGGCAAACTTCCAAAACTTCAAGCCCAAACTATTTGACATGACTGATTTCTATAACCGAACAGGTCATGACATCAGTGACATGCTACTGCAGTGCACCTTTCGAGGAGAGGATTGCTACCCAGTGAATTTCACCACAGTAAGTAACCAGGCTGTTATTTTGCACAGTGTACCCAATGTTCTGCGTCCTGCCAGTCCTGACAGTCTGTCACTTTATTTTATGTTCAGATGAGCTTAGACTCAGTTTGAGTAGGATTTGTGCAAATAATTTCAAACAGATGTTGGACTTTAGTGCATTTACTGGTGTGAGATAAACCAGTTTATTGTGGTTGATTTTTTTTTAAATGATATGAATGCATTTGTATTGCTTTGTATTCTTTGGCTGCTCTGGACAAGTTATGCATTAAACCTGTGATAAGGAGAAATTACTTGATTACTTGAGGCAGGTGATGTGGAAAAGATGGTTTGTAGGTTTAAAAAAAAAAAAAAACGAACTCCGGACACAACTAGATTAATAACAAAAAAGGTTTATTACAAAAAAAAACCCCACCGGATCTGCAGAATCTGTTTCCTAAAGCTAATATAGAAAATCCCACTGAATGTATCAGCTCTCCTTATATAGAGTCACTGACAAAGACATTCCTTTCCATACATACAAACTTGTATGTATGTCACTGCATATAAGAAAAGCTTCTTGATAAAGTGCCAAACTGAGATCATATAACAGTTCATTCACACAAGATTTTCTTTCGGCAGCTTTGACAGATGTTTTGGCTGAAATTGAAGTTCAGTGCTGAGTACTGCTTTCTTATGACTGGGGCCACCTGACCTGTCATTTTATCCATGTGGAGTTTTAACATTTAAATATTCATCAGTGCTGCTCATCAGCGGTTTGACACATTTATCTTAATTTTTTTATTTTTTTCCCCTGTAACATAGATTATTTTAGAAATCATTTTGAAATGATGCTTTGATGCTACATTATCACAAAGCATTCATACTCTATTCTGCTACAAGTGTCTATCATGCACAACTATTTCACTATACAGTATGATTAAATTTCATTGAAGCAACAGCCACAACATTAAAACCAAATGCTTAACATGGCAAAGGTTTCCTTTATGGTGCCAAAACACAATAAAGCATCTAAAATCTGTTGTGTTGAGGGGATGAAGACCTTTTCCCTTTGGATTAGAAGGTTGCCAGAGGGATGTCTTGGATATTATGGTTGCAGGGTGGGACCTCTGTGGACTGAGGTCCAACCTTGTGGAGGTGTGATTGAAAAAGGATCAGGGGACTTTTTGCAGCTGGGTTTATGTCTTGAGGTGTTTGTCATCTTCCTCAAGTCATTCCTGACAGGACTTGGCATTGTGGCAAGGCACATTTTTGTGTTGAGTGAGGGAGCGGCTACATAGCCATGTAGCATTGTGTTTGATCTGCAATCGTTCAGGTGGGTGGAAAATGTCAAAGTCACTTAAATGCTGGATGCTGAGGTTTCCCAGCAGAACATTTAATTCTAATGAGATTATCAATGTTTTTTACTTCACCTTTCAGGGAGTTAAATTATGTCACTGATCGATGCATGAAATTAGTCAATCCCTTTGGTTTAAAGACATGTTAAAACTCTGTAAAAGTTATTTATTATAAAGAACAGAAAAGTCTTAAATAATACACAATGGCATTAAGTCAACCTATGTGTTTGTTAAACCCTAAAGACCTGACATATACATGTTTATACATTTCTGTTGCATCAGGACTTAATGAGGGAAAAGTAAAGAACTAAATTATTTAAAGCAGAGATCAAGGTGATGTGAATTAAAATATCATCAAAGATTTGAACACACCCATGTACTGCAGCTATGTCATTAGCTATGTGCTCCATTAAATATGGCTGTGATGGGAGTTTGATTAGTATTCCCCATTTAAGTTAGCAAGTTATTTTTATCTTTCTTAAATTCCATCCAGAAAAGTGAAGATTTCATGGAGAAACATCTGGCTCTAACTTACATACCTCTGAACTGTGTTTATTCCATTTAAAAAAAGAAAAAAAAAATATTGTTTATATTTATTGCTACACTTTTAATCAATTCTGAAAGAAACCCTTGTTTCATAGGGAACTCTATAAAGTACAGTTTATCAAAGTTCCTCCCTGCTGTAGAGGGTAATACTTATGTAATATTACTTTTTCAGTTTTATGTCTTTTTAATTTGTGCCACAAATTTAGCAAACAGGGAATGTCATTTACATGTTTGTCGCCAAGCAGCACTCCTTCGTGTCTTGATAAACAGAAATCATTCATGAGAAGCTAATTGCTATAGAAGTGCTTGACCGACAGTGCCAGATAAACTAGTAGAAAAAGTTTATTTTGGAGTTTTATTTTGCTGCGTGTTAGCTTGTTGCTTTTTGAGGAAATATGGTGGACAGAAAGTTGAAATTGCACCTGGCCAAGAATGACTGGCACCAAATTCTGGCAGTCTTGTTGATACTAATTAATCATGTGTAATACATTGCCGTGCTGTTTGGCTAGAGTGTTCAGAGTATTGCAAAACCACATGCTCTCTACACTCTCAGTGGACAGAAATGTGTTTGTCAGGACATGGATGAATGCCAGTATGATATACCCATTTAGCAGAGTGTTTGGTGCTCTATCTGATGATAATCTCAAGCAACTTATAGCAAGCACTTGCTGCTTGCTCGCTAATGGACTGAGTTCATAACCTGTCTTGGTAAAAACACATTCTCGATCTCCAACTCCGGTCCTTGTGAGCTACTGTCCTTCAGGTTTTAGATTCTACCCTGATGAAACACACCTGACTCAAATCACTGGGTCATTAACAGGCTTGTGCAGAGGTGTTTTGTAGTAGGAGACATCGAAAACCTGCAGGACAGTAACTCATGAGGACTGGAGTTAGAGACCCCTGTTCTAGATACTGTTTAGTAGAATTATTCAGATAGCAAAATATCATGATACTTAAATGACCTAGTGGCTTGCAATGATTTCTCTATATCTAATCACATGTTCATTTAGTTTTCTTTTATTAGTATGAAGTCCCCCTTCACTGGACATGTGGTGATATACTGAAAAATTTCAATTATTCTAGTTCTCTCCACTGACATAGTGAAAGAAAGATTTACAATGCAAAAGACTGTGGGAGTGATGAGCTTTGACCTTCATTACATTGTGGAAGAATTCCATTAAGTCTGGTTTATGATGCTTTTGGGAAACAAAGCTTTCAAAATGTTTAGCTTTGTAATGGATGGGAGGGCATAGGGAGAGAGGCACTTTGTATTTAAAATGTCATTAATCACTCTAATTACTCCTAATGATTTGATCAAGAATATGATATCAGTTTCGTGAAGATGGTCTGACTCTCTTGTTGCCCATTAGTAGAATATTTTGTACCATTAGAGGGAATTTATAGTGGCAACTTTTATTTGTGCTTTGTAGATTCTCAAGCTGGATTCATGTTTCTCAAAACTGCATTTCGAGCAACAACAGTCAAGACAATACAGCAATGATGTATATGAGTTGTCTGTGTCTGGCATTTTTTAGTAATGCTGATTGGCCACTTACCTAAAGGCAAAGGTGGAGCCAGACACTTTTTATCTGTTACTCAGCCATAGTGTTACACATTTTGTGTTTTTATTGTCTTATGCAGCACTATCAATGTCTCCATGTATCATCTGAAAATGAACATCATTATCCATTTGTATCAATACCTATTACCTGTTTCTTCATTATATTGCAACTTATTGTCTTCATGATAGCAGCACTTTACTTCCCAACTGTTATCTTCACCTTACAGCTTTCAAAATCTCCTTAATCAGTGGGTAACAGCATCTTCTTAGCTACAACTTCCATGATATGATGAAAGATTTAAATCCTGCAATGTGATATTTAAGCTTGTTTTTATTTATTTATTTATTTTTTTTTGGGGGGGGGGGTATTGAAGAACTACAATTAAGACTATATAAATAGCATCTCTGTTGATGATAGACTGTAGCTTCTGATCAAGCGGTTCATTATCATAATCTGATGGTTTGGACATAGCTGCATTTCTTAAGTCTTGACAGGTCATGATAAGTCCCTCTTGGCTACATTTCTGTTTTCTTTCGCTGTGTAAAACCAGTATTCATCATCCCATTTTTGCTGAAACTCAGTCTTTAAGATGTGAGCCATCTTTCATCCTATCATTTAGATGACAGCAGGGTGCCACAGATATAAAACGTGGTTACAGCAGAGTCTGAAACAAGTGTTTGTAGGAAGGAGCTCTTTAACATTTGGAGTTTTTTCTTCTTAACTTCTTCTTTAAACTGGCTAAAGAACTGATATTGTTGTCATAAAATGATATAGCATGCTGACTGTTTGGAGTACAATCCTGAAGTAATTCATAATGTGTTAGTTTAATAGGTTGTTTTGTTTCCAGCAGTTTGTGACAGCTGAATTGGCAGAGTAAAATATCACACTGCAGCAGATGGTGATGCAGATTTTGATACTAATAACTGATGATTAATTGTAAGATATCCTGTAACATGCTTCATTGTAACAGCTCTTGATTTAAATGCTTAGATAGGTATATCCTTTTTTAAGATTGGGAAAACAGCAATGACATACTGCATTTTTAGTCAATCAATTTGCAGTAAAATTAGCAAACAGCGTAACCGTTTGCATTCAGAGGACCTATGAACATTCATAAGAGTTTTGTTTCTGACCATCTGATGATTGTCAGTCTTTTATTTCTACCCTTGTTTATATCCCGGACATGGTATTAAGTAGTTGCTTATGTTTTGTTGATCATTTGTTTGTTTAGAAAATTTTTCTAAAAAGTCACCCTCTTCAATCATTCAATAATTGACTTTACCCCTATGCATCTACTTTAAAAAAAAATATGATTATTTTTATGTCTTGAAAATGTTATTGCACGAGTTATATCAGGCTATAAGGTCAAAGTGCATAAATATTGCATAATGTTGTATCGTTTCCAATATTTATCTGTGACTAAAGAAGTATTTTTCCTTTTATTTAATTCATGTAAAATTAATAAAAAAATTTACTTCTGGCCCAGGTAGTTTAGCGTTTATGTAACGGTAAAAAATTGATTTCAAGCATTTAATTTACTATTAGAATATTTATTGCAACAACATTCACATTGATAATTTCACAAATGTGTTTTAAACCACAGAAATGGAAGATAAAACTAAAACAAGAAAACAAATTTTATGTGTGTGTTGGACTGGTGACCTGTCCTGGGTGTACTCTGCCACTCACTTGGCTCTAGTGGCCTTTATTTACAGTGAAAAGAAAACAAGAAAGGGGCCAGGAAGAGGGGTTGAACTGCAGCAATGGATCTCTGAGATCTGGTGACTTAGAAATGGTTACAACAAAGACTTACTGTGGCTAATGGGGAGCTCATTCAACCACTTAAGCTATTTGACCGCCCTGTGTAGGTAAATCTTAACTGAGGAAGTCAAGGCAATCAAAATACGCCCACTTTTTTTTTTTTTTTAAACCATAAAAACACAGCTACCTACCATAATTTATAACACAGATGCTTTAATGAACTAGTTTTTTTTTAATTTTTTTTTTACCAGGTGTATTTAAGTTAAAATAAATAAATACAAATTTAAAAGCTGCTTATACTAGTTCTTATGTAAATACTAGAGGTGGGACTTGATTAAATTTTTTTTATCAAATTAATTGTAATTAATTAAAATTGATTATTTGCATTTTAATAGCATAACAATATTTGCTTCCCAAAAAAATTTTTTTAATGCATTTTAGTGGATGACTAAATCAAATAATAGACACAGACATTAATATTGTGAACCCAAGCTCTTGTACTGTTTGGGAAAATGCATTTAAATGCATTTCAATTCAAAATAGTAAAAAATAAAAAGTTAAAGTGCCATTTTACGCAACAGTTCCGGCTTTTCTCTATGTTGCTGTACTTTTAACTTTTGAAATGTTTTTGTTTACACTCCTAATTAATAGACATGAATATCTGATGGTAAGCCAGGATAGAATCAGCCAGTGGCGTTTCATTTACTTTTGGACGGGGGAGGGGTCTACACCAGTACCCCCGGCTCATTGAGAAGAGTAAATGACACTGTTTCACGTCATTCTCCAAAAGTCTCCAATAACACTAGTGAAAGTTGCTAGAAATGTCACTAGTCGCTTTTTTGAAATAGAGTCTTTAGAGGGGTCTGCTAAATATAGTTGCAAAATAGCTAAGTTTGCTACACTGTGTTAGTTGAGGTCTGACATGTGCATTAATGTAAACGGTTTACAAGGAATTCGTGATCTGACAAACTGCGATAAAATGTGCTTTTTTTTTTTTTTTTTTTTTTTTTTTTTGTAATTAAATAATTAAATAAATAATCGTAATCGTCCCACCTCAAGTAAAAACGGAATTAGCTAGGTGTTGGGCAAATCACTATAGCTATGTCCCCACGGCACCGAAGCCAATTCAGGTGTGAAAACAGTTGCGAAAACTTGGAGAAAGGCTTAAGTATCCCCATGAAACCGCTGTAGTACATACTACAAGGCTGTGGGGGGTGCTAAAGAGTAACACTCCAAACCTAGAGTGCCAGTCTGGGTGTAGCAAGAGTGATCGCTGGTTTGTTTGGAGATTTAAGAGTTAGAATACCCTTGTGGTTTAGAGATTTGCTGTACAATCCCTTTGTTTTGTGCACTACTGTGCTTTGGTATTTAGTATTGAGCAGAGAAACTCTCACCGTTTGTGAGTAGCCATTTTGTGTTGTAAATTCTGTTTGTTTGAATTAGATTGAGTTTATACGTTTTAAG
>JBAMHW010000008.1:19018677-19030407 GCA_037177495.1 Rhadinocentrus ornatus
TTCAGATTAGTCATCGGTCCATTTATGTCTAAAACTCTGCTTCATCTGACAGAAATGGCTTTTGACAATAAACACTGAAACATAAAACAAATCTCCTTATAAATGATCAAAAGTTGGTAAGGAAACATCTTTAAACTTTTACAAATGCTGTCAATTTTCTATTTTATTTCTAGTCTTTAGGCTAAAGGACACCATAGTACATAATTGTGTTGCCAACCAAATTATTTTTAATTAAGAAGAAGAGTTACAAGAATCTAGCATTGGGTAAAACACGCCACTAGCGTTATAGCACAAGCTATAAAGTTCAGCAGACGTATGTGCCTGAGAGTTTTGCCAGTGCAGCTCCAGGTGGGGAAAAAATTTAAAGCAGCAGCTTTATTTATTTTATTTTTTGCAGGTCATATCGTCATCGCAAATTTCAACAGTGTTATCGCATCTTTTACTGATATCATGCAGCCCTTGTATTTACCATTTTAAAACAACAATACCATCCAACATGGTGCAGTGTCTTCAGGAGCTTGTGGAAGTAAATGAAGAAATAATTCAATCAGCCTCTCATCAACTTGATCCATTGGGTGTTGTTTTTTTTTTAAAAAGAAACAGGCAGTTACCACACAAATTCAGCGAGAAGATCCAGAATATCCAGAAATCCAGAAACACGTAATTCTAAACTGACCAATCACAAGGGAGTACTCCTGCATAACAGGGGGTGCATGTCAGGTCTGGAAGAGGTGCGCGTTAAACCTACGTGGACCTACGCGGTGCTTACGGTAGTGACACCGTAACCTCAGATATCTTCATTGTTTATTGTTGGGTTACTGTAGTTGTTTTGATATTTCAACTTCACATCTGCACTTGCTGTGTTGTTCCCTACACTTTGCATTTTGTTTATATAAACTTCTCAGCCATCTACTGCTACTGCCCAAGTGATTGCTAACTAACTGATATCTTTTATTCTAGGTGACACATTAAAGGAAATAAATTGATAGAACTTCAAACCAATGCTCATAATGTCTTTATCTCTGAAAAATGTTCATGTTTGGAAAATGTTATGAGCCATGAAACCAGGAGGATGCTCTGTTGATGTAGAAGCAGCGGTTAGGCTGAAACAATCTTCAGACTTTTAAATTTTTATGCATTGTTCTTAATTTGGATCACATTTAGTGGCAAAATCTCACAGTTCAATAAGTTTGAGTTTCATCATCATTAGCAGACTGCAGGAACAATATTACATAGAGAAGAAAGAGAGAGAGAAAACTGCTCTATTTTTACTAATGTGGGGGTGTGATAGTATATATTATCCTTTTAGGATATATTATCTTTTTATTATTGTTATTTTATTCAGTAAAAAGTAAAACACCTCACAGCCTATTATTGGTAGTACAGCCCCATTGAAAGTAAAGGCTGGTACACACATAAGGATTTTTTTTTAACCTGAAGAGACTTTTTATCTGTTCAAGACCTCATACATAAGTTAAAAAAAATTAAGCATTTAACAGTTTTGATCATACTGTGTGGTGTGCTCAATAATCTCAGCACAGAACAACACACACATAATGATGCTGTCTACTAATCTACTGATTACTATCTAGTCCTCAGAGCCAGAAATCTTGCGTGACGAAATGCAATGTAACAAAAACGAAGAAGAAGAAACATGGCAACAACCGGAAAAACAAAGAAGAAGAACCATGGCAACAACCGGAAAACACAACACCCAGCATGAAAGATGATATATGAGACGAGGGAATGATGGTGGTCTTGGGACTAGAAAAATCCAAAACTGAAAAAAAAGCTAGCTTAAGGTTTCTGTCTGACAGCTAAGCTTGGACACCTCTCTCTGTTTCAACTTTGTTCTCACATTTATGTAGTTGTTCCTGTGTTGTTGTTTTTTAGCAATGTGATCACAGTACAAATATGCTAAAAAGCATTAAACATCATCTTGCAACATTTAAAAACCTTTCTTGCACGTTGTATCTGCCCTACTTTGAAGAAGAAGAAAAAAAAAGCCAAAACAATGTGCACGGCTTTAGGTAAAAATATTTTATTGGCACTTTTTCTTTAACAACATTTTATCTGTTAACCACATTTTTATTAAGTCTGTGCTTTAGCTTCATAATCTAAATTGTTAGTGGAGAAGCTAATGCAAGCGTTTAAGATGCAAAATAGAAAATCAGCCTTAGCCGTTTCATTATCCTAATGAACTTTTTAATGATCTGATAATTGTCCTCAGTTGGCACCACTAATTGGAATCTGTTGGCAAGGGATATTTTACCATGAGTTTATTTTCTGTTTCACTTTGTGTATAAACACCAGTATTCTGTAACTTCACAGCCATTATGTATAGCACAGTCATTGTAGATACTGTGATTACAGTTTATTAGAGTTGTTTTCATCTGTTTGATCATCTTCCCTTCTCTTCCGTATGCATTATTAAAACAGTAAAAATAATTAAATAAGCTGAACCAGAAACACAGAGGATGTGACAAGATTAGCAAGGGAATCTGCCCACATGAAGCTTGGAAACGATAGTCGTGGTAGGGATTCAAAACAGGGATTTTTTAGGACATAGCACACTTGAAAGGGTTTAGAGTGCTTTGCAGTGGTTTAGCCAGACTTCTGACTTGTGAGTAAATGTTCAAATTAAGTAAAAGAAATAGGCTAATACATTTCTGTATTTGTTTCCTCAAAGGGAACTAAATGTGTTGCAAGTAGATGGTGCTTTTATAGATTTTTCTAAAGCATTACTCATTGGGATGCACCTTGTTTGAGAATAGCTTTTTCTCTCTTTAAAAAAAAAAAAAAAAAAAAAAAAACCTACCCTCAGAGGCATGTCTGGGCAGAGGCAAAGCTCAATTAAATTGCTGCTACCTCTGATTTGGTTTCAATCTAGTTCTATCTTCATTCTGGCTTGTCACAGAGTATCCTTGGAAAGAGGATTTCACTCAAACCTGTGCCTTCTACCTCCTTCATCTACTGCTCACATCAAATCTCGTTTACAGCACCAATTTTCTCTTTTGTCTACAAACTAGGGTCAATTGCAGGGGGGGGGGGGAATGCCATCTTTATGTAAGGCCTTATTCTCTGACATGTTTTATATTTAAAAAAAAAACAACTCTGGGACTGGCAAAAGTACCAGAATATCTAAGACAATGTGAAATGTTTCCTTCCAACTTTTCACAAGACTACTTGTCAACCTGTTTATTAGCCTGTAATAACCACTTTTTATACAGGAACTTCAATATGTATTCATATTTATAAATAATAATGTAATCATATCATTAAAATAAATGTGTCTTCCAAGAAGTCTTGCAGTCCAGCTTCTCCCTTCCAGACTTGGTGAAAGTCCCACATGCTACAGGCATGTTCTGGCAGAATGGAGCCTGGCTGATAGCAGTGGGTGAGAAACAGCTCCCTCTGCCAGCAGGATAACA
The DNA here is from genome assembly GCA_037177495.1 of Rhadinocentrus ornatus. Taxonomy (NCBI): domain Eukaryota; kingdom Metazoa; phylum Chordata; class Actinopteri; order Atheriniformes; family Melanotaeniidae; genus Rhadinocentrus; species Rhadinocentrus ornatus. The sequence goes on from JBAMHW010000008.1 coordinate 19,022,109, forward strand.
TTCTCCTACCCTCCAGTCTCACAGAAAAATCTCCTGCCAAGAGTCCCCTACTGCAACGCCACCTGGTCTTATGTTGTAAGCCTAATCCCAGTCAGAGACCCATCCATAAGGCAGCTAGGTTTCCTTATGAAGTTGTAGTTCTGTTAGAACTCAGCAAGGACCCTGGTACCAACCTGTTTTGAAAAATGAGCATCAGAGCCAACAGTTTAGCTAATCTTCTTTGTTTAGGTGTGATTGAATTACAGGACCGAATAAGCCTAAAATGAATTCTTGACTTATAATTTCTTTCTCCCTTAGCTCTTAGCCAATTATGGTCACTGGGGGAGAGCACTGCATTTAAAATATGGAAAGGTCCGTTTCCCAGTTTCAGTAATGTAAATAAAGTCAGGTAAAAATAGCTCTGATTTCCAGAAATGGGTGTTTTTATTAAACAGACAAGAGTGTTTAAGCCAATTGCATGCTTTAATTTAAGAAGACTGAGCTACACTGAGACCTGCAAATTTAGTCATTCAGTGTGAGGAAGGTTTAAGCTGACCTTTTTAAATGGTTTTTTCCCTGAGAGCAGAAGCTAGGGACCAAATTTAAGTCTTCAATCTTGTAGATGTAAACTCTGACATTCAGAGCCCATATGTTTATCTCATTGATTCGGCAAACGTCAAAACACTACCCTCCACTCTCCTTCCCTCTGCCTACCATTTTTCCCCTCTTTTAGGGGATGTGCGTCTGTTGAATACTAATTGTGATATTTAAACAGACATAACATTTGCTTGAATCAAACAGTCATTGCCCAAAGGATGTTGCCTTTATCAGTAGCATGTTAAAATCATGCTGTTGATTAGTGTTTGTGATTTGCACACTGCCCTGAGTGAGAATGAAATACATTTGCAGTATGCAGAGACGCCTCTGTCAGTGGCTACAGAATAACTCATGTCCTCCCAGCTGCAACTGGTTAGATACAATTACCAATATTTTCACAGAAAATGTTAATTAAATCCAAGTTATTTTAAATGAATAAATGTCTGACTTAAAGTTACCAACTGTTTTGTGAGAAAATTGTCAGGTATTTTCATACTTAACAACAGGGGCGCAGATGAGATTTTTTAACTGAAAAAGGAGCAGGTTCAGTGTCTTGCTCAGGGACACCTCGACATGAGTTCTCCGGGCCAAAATCGAACTGGCAACCCTTGGGCCTACAGGCCATTGAGTCGTCCGGTAGCCATTAAATCTTTTAATGTAGAACTTGCATGCATAACAGAAAATTCCCTGTTAAAAATAAAGGTAATGATAGAGATAAGTATTTTTTCCCACTGGTTTTTACTAACATATAATTGCAGTTGTGGAGAAGAGCTTCTCTATTGCTGTGTAAGTACTAGAGTATACCCCCCATACAGGGTTCGAATTACACTGGGGCTTTCGGGGGAGCCTAATTTTTGCATGTGCACTGCGACTTTGCATGTAATGTGCACGTGCATATATATATGAGTTCACGTAGCGCAGTCAAATATATGGTTACTATTAAAAAAATACTGTATGCAGCTTGTTTAATAAGAAACAGTGACAGAGAGTTCTTTAACCACAAAATGAAGCATATCAGGTGGTTGTTGTGTGGACGCTCACAGCACACAACAGACAAACGATGCTGCTGTCCACAGGGCTGAAGGAAACAGAACGGATCATTCACGTTGTTTGGAAGATTTTTAGGGCTCCTCCTTAAAGTATCAGCTGAATGCCTTTAGGGGAGCTCCTCTGCCTTTCAGGGGAGCCAAGCTCCCCTTAGCTCCCCAGTCATTTGAACCCTGCCCCCATACCTGCTGGTGCCAATCTTTTCAGATAAAACAGGCTAAGTATTTTTTTTTTTTTTTCCATGCTGTCAAAAGGAGACAGTGACTTGGTTTTGCTAATAATAATCTCTGGTGATAATATGTCAGAAACATGCTTACCTTTATTTTTATAAAGGTATCAGACTCTGAGAGATGAAGGTACCTCAGTGCATGGCTTTAGTCTACAGCATGTGTCGAGCTGGTCTGATAATACCTTCCCACATTTTTTATTTTGTCAACATAGTGATTGCAAAATCTCAACATTAACAATGAACAAAATCAATTTCTGGAGTCTCTGTTTTGATTTTAAACAATAGAGCAGAGGTCACCACCCCTGGTCCTCAAGGCCGACTATCCTGCAGATCTTAGATGAAAACGGCTCTCTGAGAAGCTCTGCACAAGTCTGTTAATGAGCCATTAAAATAAATCAGGTGTGTTGCAGTAGGGAGACATCTAAGACCTGCAGGATTGTGGGCCTTGAGGACCAGGGTTGGGGACCTCTGCTATAGAGGATAAGAATCACAATGGATTTTATTATAAATATATATTTTTTTAACTTAGCTTCAAAGAGGGTTCCTTTTTAATATAACTTTAAGCATTTAGGTATATGTCATGGTGGCAGTTTTTGGGATTAGTTTGATGAGGACACGCTGGCATTCTTGTTGGGCTCTGCCAATAACCACATAAGATGGAATGGTGAGTCATGCTGCACACCTCACCTCTCTGCCCAGGCTATGTTATGGTTTGAGAATCTACAGATTCATGTCGCAGCAGAACAACGTGGGGAAAACTCCAGTAATTTCTCACAGCAACATGCCACTGGAGATGGCAAAGCTGGGGGAGCCCTGCTTCTTATTCAAGGAACAGAGACTACATGCAATCCCTCACGAAGCCACTATGATCAGCTTTACTGACAGCCTCGGACGGATCTGAGAACCAAAGGCACACTATCTTGATTAACTGAGTAACTGAGTGTCTAATGAAGGTTTTTTTATATGTCTTATATATATATTTCAAACAACTTGCAGCAATTCAGAATATTTAGGGATAGAAATTCTGTTGTCTTTCATTTTTTGGCTGTAGTCCATAAAATAATCTTTGTTTCCACAGAAGAGTAACTCCAAATATCTCTATCAAGACCTTATAATTCTTTTAATAATGTTTTTTTTTTTTAATTTTCTTTTGTTTCATATTTGCAGAAATCAATAAACAGCTGAATCAATTGGGCCAAGGCTAAAATCAGCCCTACAGTCTTGTGTAGGTGTGAGAATCTTAATGCACCTCAGTGGATCTGCATGCAGTCATTGTCCCCAAACATCGTTTGACAGAGAACAACATGAGTGAGCAAATGACAAGGCAGCAGCATTGTGCCATTGTTCCTTCATGAATCACAAACAGGCAGAGCTGCTGGAGCTGTTTTTTTCTGAGCCTTTCTTGCTCTATTGCAGCTTGGACTGGTGCTGAACACATGTAATTACACAAGTCTCTATTGGTGACCTGAGTGGCAAAAGGAAATACAAAAGGCAAGGCAAAATTCAATTTCTCTGATTAGGGAACAAAATACCACTGTATGTTTGTGAATGTTGTGCATGAGTGGTCATAGGAATTTAAAACAAATTAAATTTGTCCAAACATTAGTTTTACTGCAGTTAATGCAGGTTGTTTTCTTAACATCTGGCTGTGGTGCAGTAAAGTATTTTTGTGAGGTTGTGACGCACCCAGATGCAGTAATGGTTGTATCTACTCTTTCAGCCTGACCTGAGGGTTTGCTCTGTTTACAGAGCACCGAGACATATTCTGAGTCAGTGACCTGACTCTGTCAGGAGGCTTTTTGTTTTGATTTCAGGCAGGTTCCTCTGATCCTGCACAGTTCAAACAGTGCGATTGTTACAGAGAAACATTTGTGATCAAGTGATTTTCATGGGTATTTGGTTGTTACAATGATTAATGTATAGCCTTTATTAATATGTGAATGCAGTAGTATCTGTAAACATGAATGCTGGGTAAAAACTCAATACTTGTTTACATCTCAAGTGGTTTAAAATTAGATCTTCAATCTGCTCAATTTCCACAGATACAGTGATCGTATTAATGTTGTCGATTCAAGCACTGCATTCCCCAAGGTGAGAGCTGCAACTGTCTCAGTTGTTGATGTATGAGCAAAGGGATTTAGCTTCCCATAAGCCTCTTTTATCAAAATAACTTGGATCTGTAAGACTTCAATTTCCACTTTGCCACGCACAAACACATGCTGAAGTCAAGTCTATTGCATATGCTGCCTGAATAACATTGTCTTCAAACGCAGCAGTAATATAAGAGCTGACTTCTATGAACCTATTTAGTCATCAGAACATTTCTTTTTGTGACTGAGTTCAGCTTTTAAGGTATTTGAATGCAAACAAAGAATATGATACATTAATACATTAAGCATACAAGACGTACCATAAAAACTTTAAATTTAGCTCCAGTTTGAGTCCACCGGGTTAAATGCAGTGTTGGATGCCAGATTTTTTTCCATGATTGTTGCTGTTGCAACTCTTAAGGCCAAGACTATGAATCGGAATTCTTCAAACACTTAAAAACTCGAGCAAAACATTCAGATCTAGGATCAGATCCCATCAAATCTACTTGACATTCTGGTAGTCATTTTTCTGAGAATCTGTGAAGCTACAAAGCAGCATTTTAGGACTCTCTTCCCCAAAGGATTTTTTGGCAGGATACTAGACTGACAGCTTCACCTTTAGAGGGATAAGCATGAACTGTTTGCCTTATGTGCACTAACAGACTTTGTGTGTATATTTATGAAGCATTATTAATTACCTCCTGGCTATAAATAGATAAAATAGTGCACAAACTCAAAGATGTTACATTTTGGCTTCTTACAAGATTAGGTCGTAACGCATGAACAAAGAAGGAAGACAATTTGCTGCTGCTGTCAAAAGTAGATGGATGGGGAAAGAGAGCTACAGTACAGAGAGAAACATACAGAGACAAAAACAGACACATGCACAAATACTCTTTGTCCTCCAAACAGAAGTTAGTTCACTGGAAAATTTACATTAGTAAACATTGATAATTCCTGTGCCATGTTGACATAAATGGTCATGACTTTGACATTATCCCAGTTTAACCAAAAATTGTTCAAATGATGGCAAGGATTGCAGAGGTAATAGAGCAGGCTGTAGTAGGTCAATGATCTGTTTTTGAGGCTGTGACAATTGGTAGTCTTGTTCTCCATCCTCCATTTGATATTAATGAAATACAAGAATTTCCTTTGTGCTTTATTGTGTCCTACCTCCTATGCACACCTCCTTTTTGCCATCCATCATTTCTAGTAGGTAGCATATGTCTCACAGCGACAACCTTATGATTGCTTGTAAATATATTCAGGTGCAAAATGCAGAAAATGTCTGAATGCATGTAAAGAAAGTTTGAAAAACATCTATTTTCTACTGAAATGAGGTGGCACAAGAGCATGCATAAAAAGTAAATATTTTAAGATGTAGTAGTTTACAGTCACAAAACGTCATGCAGTTGCAGATTCTCTGTGCCCATTTATGTCATCTGAACTCATTTAAGCTCTGTTACAACATAAAGTGTCTCTTATAACTTAAAGGTACAGTGTGTAGTCTTTTTGGTATTTTCTTAGCAAAAATCAAGAATTGCTTTCAAAAATACGTATTTTACCAAAGTCTAATCACAGTCCCATCCAAATGAAAGCGTTCTCATAGCTTAGAATTAGATGTTTATAAATACATAGGTGGTGGCGCACCCAACTGGAGGCTGCCATGTTGCATCGCCATCTTTGAATACAGTAGCCGAAAGGGAACAAAATTGTTAGCCTTGTTACCTGCGAGTCCCCGCTGTTTCGGGAGGAGGAGGAGGGCGCAGGCTTGGTGTAAACAAGCTTTTTGATATAAAAAAATAATAATTATGTATCGTTCTGTTCCTCATCACCTGACGGGACACTCGAATTTCACATTTATGAATCTCCGCGGCTTCTGTAGTCGTAATAACTCTCTTCAACGGTGAGGCTGCAGTGGAGCGCTACTCGGTTGCTTGTAATATATTAGCGCACCACTAGATGGGGGTAATTCTTACACACTGCGGCTTTAAAGTTCCATCTGTCTTCTATTAAGAGACATGTTCTTAGTATGAAAATAAATTATACTAAAAAAGATCCATACTCATAGACAATAAACATGCTTAAAAAAGTAAAAAAAAAAAAATAAAAAAAAAAAAAGGGAGGCTACCCAGACATTAATATCAAGAAAAAGCATTTTTTATTAGATAACTTTCCCTGGCTGTCTTCTTGGTATTACTGTATTTATTCTACGCTGGTGGTTTGAAACACTTCAGGAAATTGGTGTCTCTTGTGGCAACCAATTTCACTGCCACTTGTATCATCTCACTTTTCCTCAGTTTTTATGACAGGACTGTCTTGTGCTCTTGTCCACAAAACTGCTGAGAGTTTTGGTTTTATGATGGCAAAATCAACAGCTGCAGCCCAGCAGACCATGGACAAAGAAAAGCTATGCTGCCCTGCTCCTCGGAAATTCAAAAAAGCTTGATAAGTAATAGCATTTTTTTGTTACTTTTTTTTTTATCATGGTCCAAGATTGACAGCCGAGGGAGATTTGTCCACAAAGATCTATTGGACTGGTTTTGATAGCTGCATGATGAGTTGTTTCACCTTCTGACAGCTGTTACCTTGGAATTTAAGGAAAATCTGTTGTCATTTAGCTTGTGGGAGTTGTTGCGTTACCACCATTGAGTTAAGATTTTTTGCAACTTATGTTGGTTTTAATTGCTTTTACTAGATAAAGTAGGACTATCAATTAGCTCTAGACATGCAGAAGATTTAGATAAAGCTAAGCGGACCATTGCCTTTGCCTCTGCAGATAGATATATTTTAACAAATGCTTAATTTTTCCAAACGTTTATTTGCTCTTTATCATGCTAAAGTTGCTTAATAATATCACCATAGTGTTCAATGAGACATTTTCTCAGGCAACATCTAGTCAAAGTTGTAGTCCTACTAAGGTGTTTATCCTTTCTAACTAAATGAACACTTGACATGGAGTAGGACAGACTGATTGACCTAATTAGTAATGGATGCAGGTTTCCGTGTGGCATTGTTGTCTGTCATGGCTTGCCTACATGATAATACTGTATAATTTGCCTGTGGGGAAAATGAAGCTAAAATGAAGATAAAACTACATTTTGATTTACACCAGTTTGTTTTCAGTATAAACAAGGGGTGAATTGGAGACTCCTATTTTCTGAATAATCATAACTTGACCTAAATTTATTTAGTTGTTTTAATAAATGTAAGAAAATGATAATACTCTCATTGAGGAATAAAAAACTGGTAAAACACTAACATTTGTGGTTTTTTTTAGCCAACTAACTAATTTCTGCTTTCATCTGATTTTATTATCATGTCAGAATGCAGTATCTGTGTGGTCATGTTGTTATTATTCACTGAACCAATCACTGATGATGTTTCAGTCAAGACCTACAGTAAAAGTTGATGCGAGCCCAAAAGTTAATATTTGTTTAGTCAAAAACAAATGCTGATAATTAAACATACAGTGTGTAGTTTTTTTGTTATTTTGTTAGCAAAAATCAAGAATTACTTTTATATATAAGTATTTTACCAAAGTCTGATCACAGTCCCATCCAAATGAAAGCGTTCTCGTAGCTTAGAATTAGATGTTTTTAAATACAGTGCATCCAACTGTAGGCTGCCATGTTGCATCGCCATCTTTGAATACAGTAGCCGAAAGAGGACAAAATTGTTAGCCTTGTGCGTTTTACCTGCGAGTCTCTGCTGTTTTGGGGGGAGGGCGCGGGGGTGGTGTAAACAAGCCAACACGAGTGTGAATGATTCAGCTTGCCAGCTTACAATGAAATGGAGGACCATCTCTACTCTTTGCACGCGAGACGGAGAAAAAAAATAGCCAACAAAAGAAAAAGAAATAATAACTGGGAGAAAATAAGCGTGTACATTGGTGGAGCATTTACCAGATGGAGGCAGCTGATAAGGAGAGGGACTTCAAAGCTAACGCAGAGGTTGTAGCTTTCTGCTGGATAGGTGGGTTAATGCAATCTAACAGTGAAGTTTATATTGGCGCTATGTTAGAAACACGGCAGGGTGGTCCAGCAACTACTTTATACTCCCATTTAAGTCGGATCATTTACTGTTACTTGCTATATAAAACAGCAGAAACGGCTAATTTGTTAGTTAGCCTACAGAAGAAAAGCTACGTTGCAACAGATTTCAGTTGTTACTCTTCACAGAAGTCATATAAGCAGGCGACCGTGCGCTTCTTTCAGACGTATTTTCCGAGAGCTTTCCCTCGTGTTTCATATTATATTTCAGCTAGTTTGTCAACGGGGTGGGGGTAGTTGTCCTCCTTCTAGTCAGACAAAATAGACCAAAGTAAAACCAGTTTCTCGGCGTGATTTAATCACCA
>JBAMHW010000008.1:19046438-19065729 GCA_037177495.1 Rhadinocentrus ornatus
GACCAGAATCTCCTCAAAGCCGTCCGGAAGTCATTCTCCATGGCCTCTCCAAACTCCTCCCATGCCTGAGTTTTTGCTTTAACGACTGCCGTAGCTGCGCTCCGCTTTGCCAAAAAGGCCCGATAGGACTCCTTCTTCAGCTTGACGGCATCCCTTACTGCCGGTGTCCACCAACGATACGACTACAAAGTCAATCATCGAACTGCGGCCTAGAGTGTCTTGGTGCCAAGTGCACATGTGGGCACTCTTATGCCTGAACAAGGTGTTCGTTATGGACAGTCCATGACAAGCACAGAAGTCCAGCAACCAAACACCACTCGGATTCAGATCGGGGGGTGGCATTCCTCCCAATCACACCCCTCCAAGTTTCGCTGTTATTGCCCACATGAGCATTAAAGTCCCCCAGCAGAACGAGGGAGCTCCCAGAAGGAGTGCTCTCCAACACCCCCTCCAATTACTCCAAAAAGGGTGGGTACTCTGAACTGCTGTTTGGTGTATAAGAACAAACAACAGTCAGAACCCATCCCCCCATCTGAAGGCGGAGAGATCTTACCCTTTCGTCCACTGGGGTAAACCCCAACGTAAAGGCACCAAGTCAGGGGGTAATGAGCATGCCCACACCTGCTCGGCGCCTCTCAGGGGGAGCAACTGCAGAATGGACGAGGGTCCAGCCCCTCTCAAGGACAGTGGTTCCAGAGCCCAAGCCATGCATCGAGGTGAGTTTAACTAGTTGCGCACCGGCTCAGGCTCCTTGCCGGCCAAAGAGGTGACATTCCATGTCCCTAGAGCTAGCTTTTGCAGCCGAGGATCGGACTGCCAGGGTCCCCGCCTCTGGCAGCCGCCTAGCTCACACTGCACCCGACCCCTATGGCCCCTCCTGCAGGTGGTGAGCCCACGTTAGAGGCCCATGCCACCAAGTGTTCGTCTCCGTGTCCCACCTCCAGGGCTGGCTCCAGAGGAGGGCCCCAGTGACCCACGTCACCGGGGCAAGGGAAACACTTGTCATGCTTTGTCATCGTCATAGGGGTGATTTGAACCGCACTTCATCTGGTCCCTTCCCATGACACCTGTTTGCCATGGGTAACCCTACCAGGGGCATAAAGCGCCCAACAACATAGCCACTAGGATCGTCAGGACGCACAAACTCCTCCACCACGATAAGGTGGCGGCTCAGGGAGGAGTTCTTCTAATTGTTTCTCTGCAATTTAAGTAGGCATACTGAGTTCTGCTAGTTGTGGCATCCAGCGTTTTCCTTGCCTTATACATTATACCCCTAATTTTAAGCCTATCCTAAAAATCCTAACAAAAATCTGCTGAACAGTTGAATGTTAGACTTCATATTTCAGTTTAAAACCTTTTAATGTTTTTTTTTTCTTTCTTTTTTTCCTACTCTTTATTGTGTTTTTTTTTTGTTTCATAATAAATTCCAAAAACACAACAGAGGTTTAAATAAAGAGATGCATACATATGCATATTTACACATACATCTCTCTCTCTCTCTCTCTCTCTCTCTCTCTCTCTCTCTCTCTCTCTCATAATACAATAAAACATAATCTGTCAGCTTTCTTTCCCTTTTCCCTCCACATTTTCCCATCCTGCCCCCCACCTGTTGACCCTCCCAGCAATTTGTTTCCTCAAGTTCATTATCTGAGGGGTTCACAGCAGCATACCAAAAGTAATAATTATAAAAATGAAAACAATGAATTGTTAAAAAAAAAAAAAGTTTTATAAGAGGAGAACGAAAAACAAGTACATACACCCAGGAAGGAAACTGTGGAGCCTGCGGACCAGGATCAGCAGACTGAGGGACAGGTTCATCCACCAGGCTGTCAGTATGCTGAATTCTCTCCCTTCTCCCTTCCACACACCCACACCCACACACACGCACAAACACACACACACACACACACACACACACACCCTGGACTCTTGACACCCCCCATCAACACTTGCGCTTTTTACACCCTCAGGAACAAGCACACAGCCACTTTAATCACTTCAACCAGACCATAAGCTAACTCAGTCTTTTTTTTCTTGCACTATAGCCATAAACATACGTATATTGCACTGTAATTTACCTTGTTTTTCTATTATAATGTTTTATTTACTTTGTGATAATACTTGTTTTGTTTGTTGGCTTATAATTTTGTCATCACACCAAGGTTTGAGAGAACCGTAATTTAATTTCTCTGTTTTTCCTGTACATGCTGCAGAATTGACAATAAAGTTGAGATTGACTTTTGACTTTGATTTTCAATTTTACATTCCTAACAGAATTGAGAGTATTAATTTTTTTTTATTTTGTGAGAGATCTATTGGGAGTGTAATATGTCCTGTGAATAAGGTTGTATTGTGTCATTCTATGTCTAGTATTGCAAAAGAAACACTGACCTTGTTTCCTTTATTAAAAATCTCCCCCCAAGGTCTTCTTCCCATTTATATTTTGCTTTTATGATATTTCTGAATTTATATTGGGTTTTAACTGTCTTACTTCCTGTTTAGTCTAAGTTCATCTAAGGGTGACCTTTCAAACCTAGGACCTCCTTGCTCAGAAATTATGTAATGCCTCATCTGAAGATATTTAAAAAAAAAATAAATAAAGAAAGAATACATGGCAATCTGTATTGAGAGATAAGCTCCTCAAAGGTTTATAAAGTTTACTTCTTAAACAAGTTTCTGAAAGTCTTAATACCTTACACAAGCCATAATTTTGTGATACTGTCACTAAGAGATTTAGTGAAGGGATGGATCTAAATAAAAAGGAGTTTTATCATAAACTGCTTCAGTGAAATTTGTTTTCTTGTGTATTGTATGAATAATAATAGGATTTGAGGTTACAGCGCAGAGTGATTTTAAGGATCTTATATACGGTATTGCGTCTGATTGAATTTTCTTTAAGTGATAGCAATCTGCATCCATGCTGGTAAATTGGATTGTATCATTTGCCACGACCATACTGCTCTGACTTTTGATGCCAAATAAAAATAAAGCTAGGGGCTTTTAATCCCTCTTTCTCCAGTGGATTTTGCAGGGTTGATAATTTTATTCTAGGTGGTTTATTTCTAAACTACACACAGCAAAGATAGAGGCTGGCAGCATCTGAAAAAGGTTAAGGTATTTTGGTAGTATTGTATATTCATTTTTAAGCAAATACATATACAGACAATGGTTTAGTGGTTTTCTTTAATAATTGTACATAATGAAGAAAGTATATTTTCTAGGTTATTTTAATTGGACCTAGGTAACTAATATAACTTTTATTGTGTTTTAAAATAAACTTTTGTGTAATACTTGTAACTTGTTTTCACTCAAATCTCTGAATTAGTTTTACACAGACTTTGGAGCATCATAGTTTCACTTTGGTTTAGTCTAAACCTTGTAGACTTCTTAGCAGGGGGACAGGTGTACAGTGGAAGGTATTGTATGGCGCCACTGTGAAGCTGTCATCAGCACATATGCTACTGCCATCCCATGGCCTGCATACTGCAGATAAGAGCAGCCATTCAACCAAGCAGCCAGCTATTTACTATAGTCATCATTGTTTGGCCAGACCAGAGACAGACCTGCAATGTACAAAGAAAGACATGGGAGGTTGTAGGAACTCTACAGAAAATACAATAAATAAAGGAAGAATGGAGAAAACACCAAATGGAAGAAAGAAAGCTAAATCCAGTGCCATATGGAATAAGAGCTCACAGGATACTCATGTATCGGCTGCCACATGGAGCATATCCGATTAACGCTAAATTAGAATTATAATAAACATTTGTCCAGAGTTTCATTATACCATGCTGTGACTGGTTATTTCTTTCTGGATTAATTTACTTTTATGGACACGGTTAGTGTCTGAAAATTCACTTTTGTAAAAATAGATGTGTTTTTCATCTTTTTGACTTCCTTGATGGCATAAAGTGCCAAATGATTAGTGTATTTTGATAGAAATTTAGAAAAAGAAATCACTGTGTAGAAATGTCTTTGTTTCACTTTGTCATTGCAAAAAAATTGAAGTAGTACAAAGGGGAAGTATAAAATGTTTTACTTTTTCTCTGCTCGAGAGAATGTTGATACCTGAGGTGAAAGACTCCAGCGTGATACAATTGTATTACTTTGTTTGGGGTCATTTAGGTTTAAATATGTGTAATTCAATGAGAAAATCAGACTTGCATTATTTTAGCTAAGTGCATGATTCATTTTGAGATTTGTGCCTAAAAGAGAGACCAGTATGACCTGTCTGTGGCTGAACTGCAGAGTAGGAAAATTTAAGGTTGGTGTATGGTAGTCTGAGCTTAGTGTGCTGTGTGTGCTGGTGTGAGCACCTAAGTTTGGTTTCAGGAATATTTTTTATTCAATCCTCTAAAACCAGCTGCTCTGAACAGGGCTGTGAAGATAGCTGAGAAGAGTGCATTTCCACTGTAATCTAGTGGTATTTTAACCAGCACATGTTAAAATCATTTAAATCCCCCTCTTATGAAAATGACATTTTAACCTTGTTAAAGCAATGATATAAGCTAGCACAGACTGGAAAAATTAGCATAAGCTAGGGCAGAAAAAAACTGTAAAAACAAAGCTGAGCGAGAATGCAGAGCAAACGAACTGGCAAGCACTGCATTTATAATAATAGTTGATGAAAGTAAATTCACCACCATCCTGATCTTTCCACTTGCATGTGAACCTTGTACAACTTTACTTCTCCGAGAGTCATATTCTGGTTCATTCGTGTCACAATTACCCCAATTTTAGAAGCGCTATATGGAGCAAACAAGAGTTGGAGTAACCAGTATAAGCAGTGGTATCTGCTGGAGAGTGCAGATATGGACAGGGGTAGAGTAGGTTATTCATAAGTTTGTATTCGTTGAATGAGTAAAAAGGTATAGAGTCATACCCTAAACCTTGTTGCAATGCTGAGTCAGCAAAGAGTGAAATTGGTCAGGCTGCTGCTGATTTCTGCAGTGAACAGCTAGCTTGACTTTCTAACCTTTTTTACAGTGTTTATGACACTGCTTTACCCTGGGAAAAACAATTTTTATTTTATCATTGCTTTCCAAGCTTAGATGCTATTGTCTCTGGACCTCCGAAGCATGTTAATGTGCAGATGAAAATTGGTTCCCAAGTTCGGCCACAAGATGAAATTTCTCAAGATATTTTATAAATGCGGAGTTGAACAGATAATGTCTGAAAAGCAGCTGTTACACTGCAGAATTTACCTTGATAGACAGTGTGATACATGCATGTTGACAGGACATTATATGTCTTTGGACTACTTGAAAGCTGCACTTCTTTTTCAATTTTAATTTAACAATTCCTGTTTTGTCTTGACATGGTCAATCTACATTTTTAAAGCTTGAAGTGTTATTCTCTGAGCCTGTGTTTGTAAAGTTAATGCTTTTAACAAGTGTAGCTCCACTTCTAAAAAGACATTGTACCCAAAAAGTAGCAGCAAAAAGACCTTAACCCCTATTGTTTTTATCTTGAACCCACTCAGAACCTCAAATTCTTTTTCCAGATGTCAATAATATAATGTTTTGAAACTCAACACAGTTCAGATTGTGTGAATAGAAGAATTGAGTGGAAATGATTTAGTAATGTAGATGCTATAATGGCAATAAAATGGGAACAAGATGCTCGGATAGTAATGTTAGTGTTGTCTGGCTTTCAGCTTCCAACACACTAGATTTAAGATCATCCTAATGTATCATCTGCTGATGTTTGTTTGCTTAGATGGCCTGAGACATTGCGTCATATGTGCCTGTCTTTTCCATGGGTGATCTACCCGCAGTGCTTTTGAAGTTCAAGTTCATCAGCAGGGTCCTGAAAGTTCATGTCCAATTGCATAAAACGTCACACTGTTCTTGGCATAATAAAATTCTCAGTGTTTAAAATGAGACAAGTGTGAGACACATTTGCATGTGTGTGCATGCGGTTAACAGGTTAGCCACAGATATTTACAAATTAGATAAATTACACAAGATTAAGAAGTTTAAGTTAGGTTTTTTTTTCCCCCATTAAGGATGCCGTTTATGAACTGCATGTAAACTATTCTGTATAGAACATCATTAGAAATGTTGGTGTTCAGTTAGTTTCCTTTTTTTTCTTGTTGTCCTCTTTGCTTTGTTTTGTGCTGTTTGTAAAACTATTAGCAAAACAAAACAAAACAAAAAAAGCTGTTCAGGCAACATAATGGCCTTTTTTTTTTTTTTTTTTTTTTTTTTATGGTCTGTTTCTTTAGTAATTTAAAGTCATAAATTGTGCATTGGCCTATGTTTTCTTTCTTTTTTTTTTTTTAAAGCATGTTAGATTATATACCCAGATATATGTTGTTGTTAGCATCTGCATTCATGTGTGTTTGTGCATACGTCTGCTCTGCACACCAGGGTGCCATGCCCCAGTGCAGAGGTCTTTGTTGAATGCGCAGAGCCATGAGTCAGGCCGGTGGGAAAAAACCAAGCTCCTCTCCTCTCTCTCCCACGCTTTCACACTCATCCCATCCTGTGTGCGTCTGCTTCACCCCTGGTGATTTGGAGGTGGGGTGCAGTGAACATTGCCGTGGAAAAAGTCACACGCACATGTGTAAGGGTCATCAGACCCTGAGAAAATAGAGCTGCGTGTGATTTTAAGTTGACATATTGCTGAAAATAGTTGCAGAATACCGTAGATATAGTTAGAGGCACAGTGGAAAGTAACAGGAGAAATTCAAAACAACAACTTATTCTCTCTTCTTTCTAGCTAACAAATTAACTCCTATAAAACCAAAGCTATGCATATTCTTGCTATTCATAGATTTGTTTTGTTATTGATAATCAGAAAGTTACATTAAAGGATTTCACTCCAGTATGTTAGAAATGCAAATTATGTCATACTGATTATCCTAAAGAAGGTTTTAACATTTTTTTCAGCAATTTTGCATGATCCTGCAAGCACTGTGATTATTTTAATAAAAAAATCTAATAAAAAATACTGGATACAAATTACAGTTGTTCATCTGCTCTGATTCTTAAAGTGATCTAGAGCAGCAAGATAACGTCTTGCTCTGTTTTTATCACAACTTAGGGTCCATCTTTGGGATCTATGTATTCACAAAGCATCTAAACAAGTGTTTTGTGATTTGCTGGCTCCCATTAAACTTTGCCAGTGTTGAATTTTTGTCCCAGTCTCAGTCTGGCAGTACTCACTGATCCTCATGCAGTGGGTGCCATCTGGCTGGCTGTGCCCCAATCAAAGAGCTCATTCTGGGGGTTAACTCTGCAGCAGCAGTGTAACATGGGAGGATGAGGAGGGCAGAATCAGGTGGCCAAACCAGACCCAGGCCAGGGGGGTTTGAGCCCCTCACCCTTGCCCAGATACAGGTGGTCTCAGCCAACCATCTAGAGCCAGAGTCAGAAAGAGAGAGAGAGAGAGAGGGAAAGAAGGGCCTTTATCAGAAAACTCAAGCACAATTGTGGTGTGCAGTGTGGGAGTTGGGGGGGTTAACTCTTTGTATAGATGAATGGATGAATAGAAGTTGAGGGCTGAAACACTAGCAAATGCCCCTCCTCATCCCCCCCCCCCCATGCTATGCTGGATCTCTGTATGTTTTAGCTCCACCATCTCGGGGGCCCCAGGGCCCCTCTCCATAGACAGACCGACAGATACCATCAATTACTAAGGCCAGCCCCTGGCCACCATATGGCCGGTGGCTGTATAGGAAAGAAGCCTGTTCTTTTCAAAACACTGGCCACGCAGATGCTGTAAGCTAACCAGCAGAAATGCAATTCAAATCATGGGTTTCTTGGTAAATGTGTGTGTACATGTATATGTGTGTTGTATGCCACACCAGCAAAGGTTTGGATTGTGTTGCAGAGCAACATCAGTGTCAAGTGGCCAAGATTATGTTACAAGATTTAAATGGCTGTATGTGTGTGAGTGCTCTTGTATATCTATTTTGTGGGGACTATGCTATGATAGATGTTTAGGGACATTTTTGTGTTTTTTAATTGCTGTTTGATACAGAAGCCGAGCGCAGTTATTTTCCTGAGATACAGTTGGACTTTTTTTCTCTAGATTACAAAGACTGGGCTGCAGTCGTCAGCATAACATAAAGTTGTGTATCATCTGCATAACTCTGATAATTTATGCTAAAGTTCTGTAATATCTGACCCAAAGGGAGAATATACAAGTTGAACAGAAGAGGTCCAAGGACTGACCCCTGGGGGACTCCACAAGTCATGGCCACTCGCTCGGATTCATAGCTGCCTATCATAACAAAATAACAACGGCCTTTTAAATAGGACCTGAACCAGTTAAGGACCGCTCCAGAAAGTACAACCCAGTTTTCCAGCCTGTGCAACAGGATTCTGTGATCTACAGTATCAATATAGCAAAAAGTTCAAAAGTTTTCCTAAAAGTTTTAGTTTTCTCGAAAGAGACAACAAATAAACCCTATTATAAAATTTCTGTTTATTCAGCAGTTGCCAGAAATTAAGTACATTTTATTTTATTTTTTAGCAAATTGGACATTTTGAATGGTGATTTTTAACTCTTCAATGTTCTGTCATCATTTGCCCGAAAACATTTACTTTCAGACAGGTGGTGGTACAATTTAAAAATGTCTAGAGCAATGGTTCCCAACTTGGGGTCCCCCAAAAAGCACAGGGGGTCCCTGAAGCTTTTGAAATTCAGGACCAGTGTGATTTACATTTAGGCCATGTCCACACAGAGACGAGTTGAGGTGTATTCACTGAAGATTTTTATTATTTGGGTGTTTCATTCATAAGGAACCAGTGTTTTGGGAGCCTGAAAACACTAAGTTTGCATCATTTCAATAATGACACGTCTGAGAAATGCCAGAGTGCAGATGATTCCTCCTTTAAAAAACATATAAAAAAGTTTCAAACAAATTACTTTAACTTTGTTTTTATCAAAGGAAAGGAGTTAGACAGAATGCAACATTTATGGTGAGAAGCAGCAAACATGAGGTGGGCAGGGGTTTATTTCATGAAAGGGGGTCCTCAGAGAAAATAGGGTGGGAACCATTGGTCAAGAGCTCTGCCGATGCTTACATTATGATTACTGTCCCTCTCAAGCTAAACTCACGGACATTATGTCAATAGAATGTATGACAAAAGAACATTATTTCTGCTAAAGGCCCATTTATGCTCAAAGCAGAAGACGGAAATGCAGCCAGACAGTTTTGTCTGTCTCCTGTGTTGGTTATGTGCGTAGTTTGGTCCATTTTCATTGAGCTTAGCCATCCATCGCTTGATGCAGAAAACAGAACTCCACCACCAGAAGTTGCGGGGGCAGTGCTGAGCAGAATAGCTGACATGAAACCAGCAAAAGAAACAAACCAGAGAAAAGAAGAAGAAAGGAAGAATAAGAAAAACAGAAAAAGAATGAAAATGAGGACAACTGTCAAAATTGCGCAAGTTTTTGAAGAAAGGGCTATGTTAGTGTTTAGGGCATGGGCGCTTGGAAACAACTGCCACCAACCGGTGTTTGAATCTGACATTAAATTGCGGTAGAAAACTCTGAACTCTGCATTGTCCACTTGTGGAAAAATTGATTTAACAACCATCAAGACGTAAAAGACATATGGAAGTATGAGGATGCCGACGTACGACAACGTTTGAAACAGACGTCCCTATTAACATACGTAAAGGAGCATAAATGGGCCTTGATCCTGACAACTGTGATATTGTCACAGTATAGGGAGAGAGAGAAGGTGGAGTTTGAGGCAGGGATGTCTGACTTAAAATTATAAAAGATGTTGTCTTTGCTTATGAAAAGGTGGAGAATCCATGATACAGTGAAAAATGCCAGTTTATAGTTGTACTGAATGTTCATGATAATCTTCATTTGCATGTCAAGACCCGTATTTATGCAGCAGCTTCATTACCCTGAAAGGTGCATTGACTCACCCACCTCCACACTGATATTTTTTCCTCTCAGCATAATCTAAGTCAAACACCTTTTCATGAGACTTCTGGTTGACAGCTTTAGAGAATACCTTGTACACAGCATATGATTCAGCACTCAGCAGCCCAGAAAATGAGTGGATCTGCTCTCTGTGGGTTATCTTAAAAGAGCTGGTTAGTCACATGCTGCTGTGCTTTGACAAGGGATTTTTCCCCCGACTTGGCCAGCTGTAAATCTTTCTTCCAGAGCTGATTGCAGCACATGTGTATTTCATAGGCTGATTATCATCTGTGATGGAAACTAAAGCGCCATTATGTGATTGCTGTCTTCAGTGACTGAATTGTTTCTTTTTTTTGTGTGTGTGTTTATTTTAATTGTCAGATGCATAAATCATACAGACACCAACAACATTGTACAAAGCTTATGAGCTCTGCAACTTATAACCACACGTATACCTCAGAACAGCTGGCAATTAAGGAATCATTATGCACAGTTAAACCACATCAGTGTCGATTTTGTCATGGTCCTTTACTCTTGGTAACAGTCCAGAAACTTATTGCAATAAAAGGTGTATATAAGTGAGCTCTGTCTTTTCATGTACTTTTGGCTGATATAAAAAATGTTTTTTGAACCTGTAGAAAGCTGCTTTTATCTAACATACTGCTTTGTGGTTTTGACTTACAATATATTATGTAATTATGCCTTGACGGTTTGTCCTGAGTTACTGTTTGTTTCATCCACTGTTTGGTTGATTGTAAGCAAAAAAGCTCCTTGGTTACAGTTTAAGAACAATCATATTTTGGCATGAAATATAACATATCAAAACCCTCTGTATTCCACATAAAAGTTTAGGATTTTGTGGCTGACATGAGTGGTATTCAGAGAGCATAATGAAAACTTAAACTGTTTATACATCCACATATCACCACCAGTGTTGTGGTCCAAGTGGAAAACAGCATCAATATATAAACATTCTGTCAATATGATAATAATATAATCTAGTCATCACTAAAGTAATTATTACATTTGAGAATTTTGATCATGTACAATGTATAAAGACTAACAAGTCTCAGTATTTACTTGTTATTAATGCAGTGTCATAGCATTTCACTATGATAGTGAATTAAAATGATGTGTTTTGAGGTTTAGGGTGAAACAATAAATAAATAATAAAATAAAAAAGATAAGTTAAACATGAACATTTTTAAGCCCAAGAGTTCTTCTTCATGTTTCTGCAGACAAACCACATGACTAATCTTGTCTGGTTAAAACCAGTAGGAACACAAACAAAATTTTTTTTTATCTATTACAAAAAAAAGTAAAATTTCATAATTAAATTATGGTAGACCAAATTGAACCAACAAATGATACCACTGCTTTGCCCAGAAAACAACACAGCAAATGGATACATGGTATGAGGTTGTATCAGAAAATGTGCCTCCATTCTTTGCTGAACCTTCAATCATGAATACTGAGAGTCGACAAGACACGACGAGACCAGGCTCACAATTAGGTGAATGTCAAAAACAATTTCAGTGGTGCTGCTGAAATAATGACTGTAATGGGTTTTAAATAACAGCAGTGGCTTCCATAGAATTTTCATCAATATATGTATAGGTCTATGCTGATTAATATTAATGGATATGTATTTATTAACTACATGCAAAGGCCAAGTTATTACAATTGTGCTGGGAGAAACTGGTAGTTAAAATAGCTCATCTCATTACTGAATGAGAATTGGACTGATTTAGCTGATTTTAAAATAAACATATATATTACAGCCCCCAATAATGCCTTATTTAAATACTTCTTTCTCAGTTGTTTGTTGTCTTGTTCCTCACATCCTATGAATAACTAAATAAATTGACAATTGGCAGCTACAGCACTCTAGACAGGATTTATTAAATGATCAACTTTTTTCTAGGATTTAAATAAACCATAACCTCCTTTATCAAGTAGGTATCATAACTTTACATCTTACATGAATTAAGTGAGAATTCCTGTTTTCCTTGACTATATTAACCATTTTGCTTATAGTCTCCAAGAAATATACCAACTGATAAAGCCAGATGGAGCAAAAGCAAGCAAATGACATAGAGTTACTTTGCTAAAACAGTGTGATGCAAAATGCAATATTCTCCAGAAGTTTGTGTTATAGGGTGGCAATATTACAGAGCTTAAAAAATGCATAAGCATCACAGTCATAAAGAGCATAAAGCAATAAGGGAGGAAGGGAGAGGGAAAAAAGTTTAATGTTCCTGCATCAGCTACCTGAGTAAGGTCTCTGGTGGATCCTTTTACAGAGGCGGATATTATCCGGGTACAGAGACTGAAACATGCACATAATTGCTTAAACCATGGCATGTTAATGGACTTAGCTGGACAACTCAAACTCTCCATACTTTCATAATGTTTCATACTGAGACCAGATAATCCATGTTACCCTGTTGTCAAACATATATGTATACAGTATGTGACAGTAACTACATCATCTCCAAAGGGATAATTAGACTTAAACAAAGAAAAATTCGATTAGAAAATTCTACCAGCATGGGCATTTATACTTAACTTCATACATACAATGCATAATATCTGCAACAGGTTATTAATTAAATGTCAGGTCTGCGTGAGAACATTTAGCATGGATGTGCACATGTATATGAAACCAAATATTGACGCAAACTATAAAGGAAAGCAGAGAAATGGCTCAGTGGGCTCAGCAAAATACATTTGTTCTATTTATCAATAGCCTGAAGGATCTTACACCCAGCTTTACTTTGAGTAAGAAGAATGTGCTGTTTTTGCTGTTTGGCTCTAGTTGGAGCCTGCTGTCTCACCTGTCTCATTAAAAAATGCTGCAACTTGTGATTTGTTATATGTTGTATGTGTACTGCATAGGTCTATATGGACTGTGATTTGTAAATTTTCTCTTGAAGAAAAAATTATTTTAAGGTCTGTGCAATTGGTTATGATTTTGACCCTCTGTGATAATTAACACATGATAAAACAGATTTTGTTGCAACAAGCCTCTTTCTTTATGATTAATTCAAATTATACCTTGCTGTTCAATAAAAAAGGTTCAAACATTTCAGAAGTTTTGGAACATGTAGATCTGAGGAAGTCAGCAAGAGCCAAGGACAACTTTGCATTAACATCAGTTACAAGTTTCTTTAAACTTTTAATAAATAAGTCCATTTAATGATGATGTTACATTTTATATGGCCATGATCTTAAGAAATGTATAATCATGATTGTTATTTTTTCTATACTTGAGCAGTAACTGGATTTTATGTTTATGATATATTCATTTTTAGACCATTGATAACTATGTTTTCACTCTTAATATGTCTCCATATTCCAGTAGTATTTTATTATGAATTGTTGTTTTTATATGCTGTTCAGTTTATTTTGGACAACAACGATATTTGCACAAGTACAGGGGGGGAAAAGTGATGGTTTAAATTGACCCATTGACATTAAACGTTCTGCCCCTTGTCAAAGGCCTGAGAACATGTGGGTTTTTGTTGTTTTTTTTACATGGACTTACTTATACAACCACACAAGGGTACCCATGTATACGTAGACACTTGGTATTATTATTTGAATGAATTTGGATAGCTGATATGCAGCTTTTTACCTAATAGCAGGTGCAGTGTAGCAAATCTCAGGTGAGATTATAGGGACAAGTCTGACTTACAACGGCTTAATGAACTGACAGCTTACAGTGAAATGTTTATACAGATATCTTTACTCTTTCAGTCTAAAAGCTAGTTAGATAAAAAGCAGCTACTATTTTCTTTCCAGGTAAATCCAATAATGTTTGTTGACTAAGGAATCTATGATGCTATGATGTTGACTTGTATTCAGTGTATCTGAAAATGATCTTACCAAAACTTTTCCCCACACTAAAAAAAAGAATGCTAAAAATGGCTTAAAGGGTTCCATTCTGTTCCTCGTAACAATGATGCTATTACAAGAGGGTAAAAACCCAGTTGCTTCATGACTTCTGTTGAATTAATTTGCTTAATAACAAAACTAACTTCTGCTACAAGTTGTAACATGAAAATAGACCAAAAAGAGGCATATTCAGATTCAGAGAGAGGATTTTATTCTTTAACTAAAACAAGAAAGGTTCCACTCATCCATCATTGAGCAACAATATAATTTACCAACCTTCAAGGCTAGACAAGAGATGAAAGAAATATAATTACAGGTTAACAGATTATTGATGCAAAAACCATTAATATTAGTGTTATTTTACTGTCATATTTGATGATTGGCAGGCATACTTTCTCATGACAAAACACTCCTTCACAAATTGTAGGTTTTCTGAGAGTAATAGATCATTATTGGTGGCATTAAGTATTGGTTGAGAGTTGCCGTATCTTGGCATAAATTCAGCTAAATGAAATAGGTGAGTATTGCATGTTTAATAGAGTTTAATAGTTTTACTATCAAAACCATTATTTAATTGAAAGCAGTCACCATTCAGTGGTATATTTCTCCAAATTTAAAAAAAAAAAATATAGGGAAGTTGACCGCGACCCCTAATGGGAACAAGCGGTACAGAAAATGACTGACTGATAGGGAAGTGGAAGCCTGAGACTCAGTGAATTTCTATTCAAATTGATATTACAGTCTGAATATTTAATTAACACATAATTGAGGGTCTTGTGAGATGTGGACCATTCAGTCAGGCAGTTACACACTGCTGAGTTGTTATGTTCTGTACCAGTATGATAGAATTCATCTGTATGTGTGGTTAATATGATACTATTAACAGATATTAATTTAATGATGACATCAGATGCTGATTACACAATCGCCTGCAGAAAAAAGATATCATCATTGATGAAATAAAAGCCAGTTTATGGCCTGAAAATCAATGTCAGTTTAATATGTCATGAATTTAGCATAACTTCTTAGTGAAGAAAATATCAGCAAGAAGGAACTTTCCTCTGTAAATATCTAAATTACCATGAATTAATTATAAAATCTAGAACGTGAAATATTTCTGTTTATATTTGCAAAGCATTTCACTCTTAAAGTTGTAAAAATATTTATAATATTATGAAAAGAAATCTTCAACCCAGCTGGACTGTGACCACAGCAACAAATGTGTCAAATCCTGTGCTTTCTGTCTCATTAGGAAACAATGCCTCCATGCTCAGGCACCCTCTCTCATCTCTTATTGCATGTAGCTCGTCAGGGCCAAAACCATCACAGGCTACTATTTATCTGCATCTTTTTTACAACTCCTACTTACGTCCAGCAGTCAACATTTTAATTTGTATCAAATTTGATTGACGGCTTTGCAGTGAAAGTTGTATAGAAACAACTGTGGTAAATTTTCAACATGGTGCTTCAGATCATCAACCTGCTCATCGACATGTTTCTATAAATAGCCTGCAGAGTTTTATAGCAGAGGCTTTACAGTGATGGCAGAAGGGCAAAATTAAATGACACGCGCACATACATCCCTCATATTTAATAACAAGAACTGCCTCGCCACCCTTTATTCTTTGAAGGGAGGTACACAATATAGGAGCTCTTCCATGCACTGATATCAATCACCATAGTCGAAACCAGATTAATGGAAAACACAGAACAGCAAAAGATAAATCTTTGTTTTACAGAAACATGCTCATTTCCTGGTTAATAACAATAAAACTGTATGTGGTACATAAGTAACAAGCATAGATGATAAAAAATTTTACTTATTAAAAAAGTTGGAAAATGTGTAGTTTTTGAATGCATGGCTGCTTTTAAACCTCAACCCTTAATCCTTTGATTTTATCTCTATTTTCAAATGAAACACTAAATATGACAAACAATATAAATAAATGAAACAAATGAATTTCATCGTCATTTCATTGTCTTAGTCAAAATCTCTGTAAAACAACAGAAAATGCTAAAAACACAAAAAACAGAAACAGAAAAGACATAAAGGGAAAAATTAGGCATACTATGATTATATTCAGCCTCCTGAAGCAATCACTACAGAAGCATGGATTCAGTAAAAATAATGTTTTGCCTTGGGCATTTGATTGTATTATTTCCTTGCTATTGATTTTAGGGGCAAATCAAAAGGTACTGGATGAGTGGGCCACTGCTGCACAGCATTTATTGTCCAGAATGCTGGAGGTATAAGGAAAATGTATATTTACCCTTATGTAAACATTATGAGATAATAACTATATGTTAGTGTGTTTGTGCAATCATGTGTGTGTGTGTGTGTGTGTGTGTGTTTGGGTTTGCGAAATTTTAATTTTTTTTATGCTTCATTTTCTCGTCAAGGCAGGTTTAGGAGTGGATAAGGTATATAAAAGAGGTTTAGCACTATCTATATTCAGTAAATGTTTGAAACTTCAGAAAACAGACACTTTTGACAAAACTGAAAATGAAGATAAAAAACCATACTGTATTTGTGTTTGATCAGAATTGGTTCTGTACACTATTTGCATATGTGATTCTACTTCAAATTGTGACTGCAACAGTAAGTGGGGCCCCAGCCTGACACTCTATGCCCACACACATTGCTTGTGTGTAGGAGTGGGATAGGACAAGTCCAGGATGTATAGTGCTTTACTCAAGCTCCCTTGGTATTCCTATGTATTTCAGAAGCCACATATTTCACAGAGTGGTAGTTTTCCTGCTTAGAACCACCATGTGCAGCCTATGGTCTACAGCTGAGTTTTTATGTTGTATCTTAATGCATGAAAAATGTCCTCTTCCTGTCAGCTGTGCGAAGTGAAACAGCAACTAGATGGATGAAGATGGTCTATTTGTACTGTGTCTATTTGTTTCCCCATCCCCCAGAGCTAAGAGCTAAGGCAGAGCCTGCTACAGCTAATGATCCTTCACAAATTAAAAAGCTGCGGCCCTGAAACTAAAGCCATCCCCTCTTATCCATCAGAACAAGTCCATCATTGAATTTGTATGTACTGAAACAGACTATTTGTGTGAGGTACACAAATGATGTAACTGGGGTGTGACAACAGAGATCCAAACATCCAACTGACTGCTAGAATGCTTGTGTGCAGGTTACACCATCTCATGAGTCCAAATTTAAAGTGATTCAACAACAGATCATCCTCCTCTCCTTTTGTTTCTCTCTCAATTAACAAGTTCTGATCCAGAGAAAATGATCTTCCTCAAATCATATATACTTCTTAAGTACTAATAGCTTCACCTGTTTTTATGTTACCTGGAGATTTACCTGAAGAGCATTTATCATCAGTGGACAGACCTGTTTGGCTCCTGTGTGCTTTTGGTCATGGCAGCTTGACAGTTATTGGTGGAAAGCCAAGTCCTCTTCCACTGCCGTGTACCAGGGCCTCTCAGCAGCACTCAGACCTGCTGTAATCTCTCACATAAGTGAACCTAAATTAAATGGAAAATTGGATGTGTCAGAAACCTGTTAGTAACCGCTCATCCTACTACTTATAGACACTTAATGCATTTTTTTGCAAATGTGCACATCTTGTGTGTGTAATGTGTGCATCTTACACAGTGATGAATCTGTTTTCACAGAGTCAACCTTGAAGATAAATAAATGAAAGCCATCATTTCTTGTTCAGCTCAGCTGTCATATGGAAGTCTTTTGTTGAATTTGGTGGCATGAGTCATTCCTAGATAAAAGCAAGTGAATGTGACATTCATTTGAATGAGATATTTAAAAACAAAATAAATGAAATTTTGTGGAACACAGACTTCACAGAGACCTAATCTGGCTGTTCGCTGCTGCTAACAGGAGCAGATCTGGATGGAATGATGAATTGATTGTTTGTCTACATTAAATGAATGATTTGTGGCTCAGTGGTTTCTTTAAGATGGACTACAGAATGTTTCTGTGTGTGTGTGTGTGTGTGTGTGTGTGTGTGTGTGTGTGTGTGTGTGTGTGTTTGTTGGTGCCTCTGTGTTCAAATGTTCTTATTAGGATTTCCTGGTATGATCCCCTCCTTTATCTCACAGTCTTTAGCTGACTCATAAGCTTTAGCATGTAATACACCTGGGGCCTGATTTACTAAGATTCCTGATAAAGAGCGCAAAATTGCCTGCATATACAAATATATCTTGCATGTTTTTTTTTAATTTATTTATTTATTTTTTGTGGGTGATCAACTAAGAATGTTGGCGCAATTGATAACAGGCGCAAACAGCAGCATTCAAATGAGGATTTAGCATGCGTTGTGGTGTTGACATGGAGCTTAGAAGTAGAGCAGGAAGGTTGCAAACGCAAAATGAAACTTGACCTGATGGACATGCAGATATTAGTGGATGAAGCAAGAAATTTTTTTGCTGAGCTCCAGCAAAGAAATCTAACCATCACCAGAATGACTTCAAATATAGAAAAGTGTTTTCTAAACTGTAAATACAGGTGGCAAAACTACAAGAACACCAGATGACGTTAAGAGGAGTTGACAACATATAAGACGAAGTTAAATAACAAATTGCTTATATTAAAACCTCAGCAAATAAAACTGTGAGGAGCAGATGACTGGAATACCGGGTATGACTCATAACAAAATAAATATGATGAAATAAAATTGGCAGTCCAAGACATACTGATCAAATAAACATGCCTCATGTGGCACCTGAGGTGCACGCTTTGTTCGCTACTGGGGGCGCATTGCAGTGTGCACTCGGCAGCTGGTCAGTGCTGTATCTGGGCAGACAATGGTCCTTAATGCCCTTTACAGACTGATTGACAATGGGGTACAGGGTACATGGTAAGGGCTCTCAATGCAAGCATAACCAGAGCATAGCATTCAACACAACAACCATATGTTTCAACAATCTTTGCCTCTGGCATTTGAAAAATTTACACAATCAGAAAAGATGTGGTCTCTTCATCGTCTTTCGTGGTGTCTATGCCTCCTCCTTGCAACAATAACTGCAGCCACTTGCCTTTCAAACATGCTAAATACAGATGCAAAACCAGCCAGTGCAATCAGTTTCATATTTGGTAAATCACATTGCGTGTGCTACGTTGATCTATTAACATCTACTCGTCCCAATAGCTTGGATTTCTGGTAGAGATGTCCATATTGCATATTAATCAAGGGCAAAGATGCTAAATGGTTTGCGCACATTATTTTGTCCAATTAACAGACGCATCTTCGGTGCGCCCAGTTAGTAAATCTTGCATGTGCAAGTTTGATTCATTTTTATTTGGGCTGGGCAACAAGTAAAATTTTTAATCATGATTAATCACATGAAATGTTGCAATTAATCGTAATTAATTGCATTGTTATGAACAATGTGTCCTTTTCCCTTACAAGAAAGCCTAGTGCTATATGAAGAAAATGCAGTAAATTTTGATTTCCATCCATCCATCCATTTTCTGTACCGCTTGTTCCCATTAGGGGTCGCGGGGTGAGCTGGAGCCTATCCCAGC
>JBAMHW010000008.1:19083696-19120677 GCA_037177495.1 Rhadinocentrus ornatus
AGTCAGGACCCGTCCCCCCACCTGAAGGCGAAGGGAGGCTACCCTTTCGTCCACCGGGGTAAACCCCAACGTACAGGTGCCAAGCCGAGGGGCAATGAGCATGCCCACACCCACTCTGTGCCTCTCACCGGGAGCTATTCCAGAATGGAAGAGGGTCCAGCCCCTCTCAAGGACAGTGTTTCCAGAGCCCAAGCCATGCGACATTCCAGGTCCCTAGAGCTAGCTTTTGCAGCTGAGGATCAGACCGCCAGGGTCCCCGCCTCTGGCAGCCACCCAGCTTACACTGCACCCGACCTCTAAGGCCCCTCCTGCAGGTTGTGAGCCCAAATTTTAAAAGAAATTTTTGAGAGTGAAAACCAAATAATTGTATTAAAAATAAAATAAATTAAATGTTTACATCAATTTGAATTTCAATGGGATTATTATTATTAAATTTTTTTTGTATTTTTCTAAATGAGATAATAACCATGCCAGATCACAAAAAAGAAAAAAAAAAAAAATTAACCTTTACTTAAAAGCTCTAAATCTGAAAACATAAAATCTGAAACTGAAAGAAAAAAAAAATCTTAAACTTAAAAAAGAAAAAATATCATTCCATTGAAGTTCAAATTGATATAAACATTTGATACATTTTATTTTAGTTTGGATCCAATTATCTGTTTTTCAAAGTTCACTGTAAAAATGTGACTTTCATTTTCAGCATACATTTTTTCCTTTTTAGTTATTTCTTTCGAAGGAACAAACATTATGGCCATGATTTAGCTCCATAACCATTTGTGTTAAGCAACTGAGTGTGGTTAAAATGAGTGCATTGAAAATAGAAATTAATATAACAGAAATGCATTTACATAACCGAGACTTAGTTCCACCCTGTCATTCAGAAGCCTTCAAACCAGTGGGTGAGGTTAGTTTGGCTGAATCAATGTTTTATATCGCTTATAAACTCCCAGGAGTTTAAAGATTTGAGATTTGAAATTAATGCCAGCATTTTGTTCTGTCCCTGTATTTTAATTAGCTCATTTGCATTCTTGTGAAAAAAAAAGTTTTCTTGTGAAAAAAAAATTGTTTAATTATTATGTTAGCTCAGCACTTGGCTCTTACTGTGTATTTTTTTATTTTGGAAACACTTGAAAGCACCTCTCCATGTGAGGAGAAGAAGTTTGAAATGACTTTCAGTGACTTCAAATGTCCTTGTACAGACACTGTGCTTTTCTCAGCTGCACACTTCTCTAATTGTGACCTCTGGTCTTCCTCTGAAGGGGGCCAAGATTGTTTTCTAATACTACTAGAACCAGCACAGAAGAGCCAAAAACACTTTTACCTTCTTAAAAACTTCCAAAACCGACATTTTTCACACTGTGAGGATACAAAGTGGCTGAGATGAGTACTTTGTCTTCGGTATCACTAATCTTAACACATTTAAATGATGCCTCAGCTTTTTCTCACTATAGAGTTTCTTAGTCCACAGAGAAGTCTGATGTACAGCTTCTGATTTTTCTTCTTGGCAGTACATTAACCAAAGCGTCTAACTTAAAGTATATGGAAAACTTCCACAGAGTATTGATTGTTTTCTGGCTTACACTTAAGATAGAGTACCCCAATTAATTACAGAAATGCAACCATTTGTCATAGCTCAGGAAGAGAATGTTTTTGTTACAGGTGACAAAACGATGATACTCATAACAGCCGTGCTCAAAATCTTAATGACGAATGTCTCTAAATTGATTTACTTATTGTCTCTGCAAAATGAATCCAGAGATGAAAGTTTTTTTTTGGTTGCCCTGTGTGAACTGATTTGAATTTGGCACACTGGCAGGTCCCTGCTGGGTCTGCTCTACTGGGTTTTACTTGAATTTTTCTTTATGGCTAAACGTGAAACATCTTTGTCTTATGTAATGTATGTTGCAACTTTGAGATAATGTTTTCTGAACGTGTGCATAAAGTTATTACCACTGCCAGTGAGGTTAATGTGGTGTACATTTTCTGCTCTGTATCTCACTGTGCTCATATTCGTGACTTTATTGGGTGTTCTCAAATCATGAGAGATCTTAATAACATCTGGGGGAAAAGTATGTTAGGATATCTACTAGCAAGCAAATGATTATATTACTTCTGGATACAAGACCTAGGAATATATTTAACATTGTGAAATATTGCATTTTTTTAATATTTAGGGATATTAAATAATTTTTGTGCAATGCTTTTTTGGTTGGCAGATATCTTGAAATTCAGACACGTATTCTATCAGACAGAACGGAAAGTAAATATCTTGGAAGTCTGGAGATGCCTGACAATCCCTCGAGATGGGTGCCAGACATACGCAACAATTTAAATGATGGAACGAAAGTTACATCAATGTTTAGCACAGACACTAAGTGACAAACTCATTGGTTGGGAGATAGCTGTTCAAGCTGCACTAATCAATATTTTTTGCTAGAGTCAGATACTTCCCTTTGGAGTTGGTAGAGACCAAAACAAAGCTAAAAGAGAAGAAATATCAGACTTAAATCATGTTTTGTAGAAACGTGACCAAAAGTTAATTAGACTAATGTTCTTTCAGGTCTTAGTTAGCAAATTAGCTGTAATTTCTAGTAGGCTGGGAGCAAAAATCATGAAGGCATCACAACACAGGTAATAGAAAAGAAATTCATGGGCCACATTTTTTTTAGCTTTAGACACAAATTTAAGGAGTTCCACAGATCTGTATGGAATAGAATAACAATAAGTTGAGATGATGAAAAAAAGAGGATCTATGAGGAGGGAGACGTACCAAATTATGAAGAGATTTTGGTGTGTGTGCAAAGAAGTTAGAGCAATCATGGTGGCTGGGTTAACCAGTTATATCATAAGTCATCCTTGACATGCCTGGGGCATTGTGGCTGAAGTCCCAACAGGTCAGTAAGTTAACAGGTCAGTTAACTTATTAACTCTGTTTTTATTGAATACTTTTTTAAGCTAATCAATTTCAGTCCAGACAGTTTCTTAGCAGGATGAACTGAAATAGCCTTAGGCCTGCACTCTGTGAATATACCTCTGTCCATGAGTGGATATGTATGCAGGGGAGGATGTTAATAATTAATGCTGTTACAAAACACATGATATGGAGGCTGCTGCAGCAAGCTAGATGATGATAGATGCAAACTTCCATCAGTTTGAACTGGAGCTTAATGTGGTTTTCCTTTTGAACTGTTACATAGTGTGGCTATATATATGAATGTCTGTATTTGACTCTCTACTGTGACTTACATAATCTCAGTATCTGAGGTCACTAACAGAAATTATAAGTGGAGTAATGACAGTGGCCAAATAAACCGTTGTGTCAGTGACTTGAGATGTTTGTTTCTGGTCAGCAGCTGTAATCTGTGTAAAGGGGAGCGTTAATGGGTAATTCTCTGGCCTTTTAACATCCCTTACAGCATCTATTTTAAAAAACACTGCTGTATTACTCCAGTGTACAGCTTCCCAGTGGCTAACATCAGATAAATGTAGTTGGGTTGTACATGGGTTGCTGAAGTCAATTTTTCACGTAGAATGAAAGCTCTGTTATTTTTAACTTTACTACCATTGTCTCAAAAGGCTTTGTTTAAATCACAGTGTTTAGTCACCCATTAAATAATATGAGATCCTCTTGTTATTGGTTCAAACAAGAGTCTTTCATCTGGACTATTTAGGGCAGTAATCATATAATGACCGATGTATGTCCAGAACCCTCTTGTGTAAAAAAATAAAAAAAAGTGTCAAAAGAGATAAGAATGTTTATACCAGAGGCAGCCGAAGACTGAATATACTGTGCATCACTTTTTCATAGTTGCTTCACTTCTGTATCCCTCTTGGATCTATCCACCACTGCTGGCTGCTGGATCAAGTCTTACATCCCAAATGAAATCAGATCCTTTGAATTCAAAGTGCCCTCTAATATCTTACCGAGGATTGGTTGATATCTTAGTTCATTGCTACCTCCCAGCTCCGGATATCCATCCCATCCGCCTCCCTTGGGTGAGAAGGGGAAACCAGACCCTGTCTTGCCCTACCTCTTTTGTGCATTGCCCCCAGTATTCAGCAAGTCACCACTGCAGCAAAACATACAACCACCAGATCCCCAACTCAAGAACTGTTTTGGAGAAAATGGGAACTCCAGAGGAGGAATCCCCACGTCCGCCATCAGACATCACAGTTTTTGGGGCCAATTGTACGCTCCATGGCCTGAGCCACATCTTCCTACCTGGTGGAGTGACTTTCCGCCGCTTGCTTTGGGCTGCGGCATTCTGCTCCTCACTTTCCATCTTCCTCCTCCAAGTTGCAGATCGTGTGATTGAGTATTACCAGTACCCCTATGTCACCATCCTGGATGAAATGGACAGTCCTGTCATGTATTTCCCAGCCATTACCCTTTGCAACTACAACAGCTTTCGAAAGTCCCAGATCACAAGGAATGACATCTTCTGGATGGCTGGGCTGCTGGGAGTGGAACAGAGCGACTTTGATGATTTCATGGCCGCTTTAGGGCAACCCACAGACAACAGCAAGTTTTTCCCTAGCAAAACCTTCAACATGCTGGAGTTTGTGCAGAGGACAAGCCACAGTATAGAGGAAATGTTGCTTGACTGCAAATATAGAGGCAAGGACTGCGGCCCAGAGAACTTCACTATTGTAAGTTTGTCTCCATCTGTGGATTTAGTTTAGAGGAAATTCAGTGAGAATCAGTAAAATTTGTTATAAGAAAGAACACTGATCCTAAGTTAGTGGGCTGTGAGAGCTCTTATCAGCAGGATACATGTTAATTGATTAGTTATTTAGACAAATTTGTTTTTAAAAGTCTTAAATTGTGTGTTACAAGGCTTAAATTAGCAAAGGAATTACATGTTTAATAGGAAGCTTTAAAGCAAGATTTGTACATAAGCAGAAGCCCGGGGCAAGAGAACCACCAACTGTAAGCTGGTTTATAGTCATTATAAGGCTACAGTGTAAATGCTTCACTCTGCCCACAGTAAAAAGAAAAATGAGTCAGTTTATGTTTATGAATACCAGGAGACATTACAGCAGAAATCTGTAAGAAGTCGGATTCTTGGAGAGAAAAATGAGCATTGCCATGATAAATATTCCCATCATTTATCAGGGGGAGAGACGTCACTTTAGTTTAAATTATGTTGCCACTTTCAAATAGTTTTTTTTTGTTTTGTTTTTGTTGTTGTTTTATGTTTTTTTTTTACATAATCCACCATTTCTAAAATGATTAATGACTTTTTTATGGGAAGAATAAGTAGCTTCAGGGGAAACAATGGGTATGGAGGTGTAAGACAGGGTAAGTTTTTGAGGAATACTAATAACATAGCGTTTTATTTCTGTTTACAAGAGCTTGTGCCAGAGGCAGCAAGATATTTTCTTTGCCTTTATACTGATGCCAGTTTTTATATTCCCTTCAATTCTTCAATTTTTCACTTGTGTGAAAAGTCATTTTTCTTGAAGGTCTTTACATGTCTCTGAAGACTTTTTTAAACTGCTGAGGTGCCATATGGTTCAACAAATCTCTGCTGGCATCATGTATTATGAAGCAAACATATGCTGTTTTCAAGACCAGCAGAGTATTCAACAAGGCGTTGTTTTTATTTCTAAATACCCCAGAAGAACTTTAATCTTTGCAGTTGCAGTGGGCACCATGTGTGCATATGACTTGTCTTATCAGACAAAATCAATGTGGACAAAAGGTAGTGTCATTGTAGTTATAGTAGGAAATTTTCTTTTTCTTTTTTTTTTCTTTGGCTACTTTTTGGAAGGCTGTCAGTTTTCAAGCCTTTACCAAAATAATAAAATCATGTCAGCAGAATCTTAATGGAATTTAATAGTCCTGCTGCAGAGACAGAGGAAGGATTGTATTTCAATGAAATGGGTCGTTGATTTAAATGATGAAAGCCTGGCTCCAAGATGGGTTTGTCATGCAGCACAGTTTTTTTGAGGACCAGTTTTGAAAGAGAGGCAAATGATTTACAGTAATTATGGTTCTAAAGGGTTGTGCTGTTATTAGTGTGAGACAGTGGTTAAAAACTGTTTAATGAGTTTTGACTTTGAAACCAACCTGACCTGACATCAACAGTAAGAAACTCTCCAGATCCAAGTTATCTTTCCACATATAAAACAGCAGATTCTGTTGTGGTCAGTCTAGTGACCTTGACTTTTCTACATCCACACATTCAAAGGGCAAATTTCTGATAAATGTCAGAAACTGGAGATGCACTGAGGGCCTAAGTATAGAGGGGACTGATTAAAGATTCATGGAGCTGCCTGAACCCCCCCCCAGCCTGCTGATCTTACTGTGGGAGGCTCAGAAGCTAGACAAAACTGAGATAATACTTATCATATAATTCAGAAACATCACCTCAATGTGATTCACATTTGTAAATTAGTTTTTCCTCATAAGAAAATGAATGTATGAAATCACAGAAATTGCCTCGCTAATAAATTTTTTTGCTTGTTAGCAGTATGTGTTTGGGCGTGGCACAACAACATCAGATCATCGAATTAATAGTCTTGCCCTTTCTAGTTTAAACCCCTGTTGTCTTAGCTGCTTTACAATTTACTATAAAACTATTTGCACACTTCTTTTTGGAAGCATTTTTGTTTGTGCATGTATGCTATGTTGATGTTCTGGTGTGACAAAGGTAATTGGACATGCTTGAATGCGCTAATGAGCTTTTTGCCTTATTTGTTTTACAACAATTAAATTTTTGCCTGCACAGGATTGTTTGTTTTCAACTTACAGAGTATATTGCATCTATTATGAAAATAGGATAGCAGAAATAATTTTAGTATCCGGATTACTGATTTATAAATCGGGATTTATTAGGGGAAACTGTACATGCGTACAACTGTATAAATTTGCACTTTTCAGCCATTGTGCATACACATAGTTTTAGTCTTTCATCAAAGTTAATGCAGTAACAGCTTTGTGTATGATTCTGTGGTAACAAAGTGGGGGGTTGGGCCATGATTCGTCAAGGGGGGCCGAACTCCTAGTCCCTTTTTATACATTACCTAATGTTATAAGATAATAATAATATATAAGACACATTTTTAAATTTCAGTACCACTAAATGGCTTTTTTGGAGGAGGCTTTATTTTGTTATCAAATTAATCTCATGCATCCATCTTGGAGTCTTACATGCTGTCTGTGAACTGGAGTGTGATTGATTACTTCATTAATCCTGTGAAGTGTAAGCACACCAACACACCCCAAACCATTGTTGTGGATTAAACCTGCAAGACTGTCTCTCACTAAATAAATCATCTATCAGTGTGTATTTGCAGGATGCTCACTATAATATCATTTCAATCGATCAGCAGCTCAGCACTTCAGTTGGCTTGCGCCACTGCAAAGACACTCTTACACCTTTATCCTGTTACTGTTGATCTTCTGTGTTGTGATTGAACTTCCTGTCAGTGTATTAGATTGTGTTGAAACCAAAGAGCTTTGGTTTAAAAATGTTTTTATTATTTCTTTCAGGCTTGTTGTCTGTGGTCTTGGCTCATTTCATTCTTTGCCAAACCAGAACCAGGATGTTGTGTTATACTTGATTTACTGGATTATAGTTTGAAGGCTGAAGCTGGCTTTAGAGGTAAAAAAAAAAACAGACTTGTGTGTCAGACATATTTAGAAACAATGAGTCTGGCTGCAGAGAAAGGCAGAAAATAGGCTTTTTAGGAGACGGGAAAAATGTCAGGAGATATACGATGAAGTAGAGGTAAAGGAAGGCATTAGAAATAAAAACTGAAGCAAAAGAGAGATGGGGAGAGAGAACTGAAGTGGAGGCTGGTCTGTGCTTAGATTGAGGTGGGACTGGGACTGAGCTCAGGACCATCATTGTGAGTCAGTCAGCTTTGGAGCTGAGCCAGATCCATGATGCACAACTGGAAGGGTTAGACTCGATGAAGGGGAGAGGTGCGAAAGAGCACAAAATTACAGTGATGCCTAGAGCATGAAAAGGGTGGTAGGGAGATAAAAGCTTCACAGTGTAAACAATGAAATAAACAAATCCAAGGCAGTGAGCGTAGATGACAGGCCAGATAACAAATACCTTATGTGTTTGTTCCATTACTCAGTGTCAGTATAGACCAGCTTGGGAGTCACTGTTACTGAAAGTGCAGCATTGGCATTGAGATCAATGGCACTGAGGAGGGCTACTGAAGGAATTGCAGGAATGCTTGTGAGGATGCTTTTTGCTGACTTGCACATCAGGCAGCAAATAGGCAAACATTAAAGGTGCCCGTTGACAGAACCTCTTAAGTTAATTAGCTTGTTAAGTGGAGACACCGGACACAGGTATGGCTCAGTTCAAAACCAATAGAGCTATTATAGTATGTCACGATATAGATTCCCTGCCTTTAGGCATCAGGATGTCTAATAAAACATGGAGCTGAAATAACTTTATTTTTAATTTAATCTTTGTTTGACCAGCCAGAAACTTGAGATTAAATAAATTTTTATAGATCTGACTTATATGGTCTCATACCACATTCTTTAGATATTCATTTCAGTGTGTTGCTTACATTGCTTTTCTTTTACCTAATGGCCTTTACGCTTTAAGGATGTTGTAATCCTTAGCTCCATGTGTATCTGTGTAGACAAAGCCACTTTTTTCTTTTAATTCTAGAGGTGTTCTTTAATTTCAAGCATGAAACAAATCCATTACATACAGCAAAGGTTATGTAATGACAGTTCGTAGAATGGTCGAAACTGAGACATTCAATGTATCTGTGCAGATATTTTTAAATGTGTGCTTCAAATTCTTATTACATGAGGAAGAGCTGTAGAAGATGTTTACATTATTGCACTTTTAGGCCTCGTCCAGATACTCCTTTGCTTATTTTCTGGGTATGTCGACGAAATGGATTTCAGAATGTATATCAAAAACCTCCAGCTGACTAAATAAGACGGGAACATGCTGGGAAAAAAAAAAAAAACACCTGCAAATGAAAAGAACCGCAGAGGAAATTTGGGGAGTGAGTTTATCAGCGTGTGACTGCAGACCGCATAATAAAAGCTTGAGTGACAGCGTAAGCTTTTCTTTTTTTTTATCCTGCCTGGAACGGAACAAGGGAGAAAGAGAGCAGGTAAAGCTTGCTGCATCTGGCTTTCATTGATACACACTGCAAATGCCCTCCACCTGGTTTGCCTAGGAGGATACACTGCAGTTCAGCTGTGCCAGAGATGCTTACAATTACTGTAGATTTTTAAAGAAGTAATGGCAAGTTTCAAAATTTTCTCTTACTAAAGCTGACAAAAAATGCTATGGCAACTTTAAAATGCAGCATATTTATTAGGATGAAAATAAAAGTTTTATAGATCATATCATGGCCATTAAAATGTAAGCTATTTGCACAGTTCTTCAGAATTTTCTGACAAAGTACATGCCAATATTTCTTCCTTTTGATGAATTTTACATGAGGTATTTCACAGTATAACCCTGTCTTAGCAAAAAAAAAAAAAAAAGAAAAATCCATTCTGGCTTCCCTTGCAAAAC
This sequence comes from Rhadinocentrus ornatus, assembly GCA_037177495.1. Lineage (NCBI taxonomy): Eukaryota > Metazoa > Chordata > Actinopteri > Atheriniformes > Melanotaeniidae > Rhadinocentrus > Rhadinocentrus ornatus. The sequence goes on from JBAMHW010000008.1 coordinate 19,093,212, forward strand.
CTGTGCTGCATACAGAGTGGCTGTGTTGCTTTTATAGGCACTGAGAGGTTAGTTTCTTTTAGAGCGAGGCCACAAGATGTCTCCCTCCACTAAAGAAGCTGCCCATCCACCGGAGTGACAAGTGTGATTGCATATTTTTTTCTTTCTGTTTTTCTATTTCTTTCAGATTTCTATTTGCTCAGCTCATTTCCAATCACAGCATAACCAGAATGTCTCTGCTTGTTTTCCATAAAGATGATTTCTCAGGTGGTCGAGTGTTTCAAGCTGTCGTGTGAAGTTGAGTGTGACTGTGTTGCAGATCAGGATTTCACAGAAAAATCCTAACATACGGTATAACCAATACAACAGATGAGATTTATTGATTTTTATCTAAAATTGCAAAAGGGGTTGGATGTCCAGGTTTATCACTTCTCCTTTGATAAGTCTGTGCATGCTTCAGATTTAGTAGATAAGTATAAAATAGGGAACATATTGCTGTCTATGTAAAACTTCAAAGTCAAGAAAAATATCTTAACTTGAAGGATTTGTCTATTTAATTCAATAAGCAACTGGTCAAGTAGCTATTTTCATAATCTTTTTATCATCATCTGCTCGGAGCTTTCAAGTTCCTGCTTTGCTGCGTTGTATGATTAAAATAAGGATATTAGGGTATGCAAAGGGTTTTACTTTTTTGTTACTTAGAGTTACTCTGATCCCTGATGAACATGATCAAATGGCTGATTTCTTGCATCAGTAGTCCAGTTGTTTATCATTTGCTGGAAAGGACAAAATAATATTGTTTCCACCAGTTTTCCACAGGAAACAATAGTCTGACAACCAAATCACATGAATCCATTAGTTTGCCAAAATAAATCTGCATGTCTTATGGGATCTTTGAATTTTCTTCATCTGTGATGACCTCCAGGATATAAAGGATGGTACTCCCCCCCCTCAATCTGATATTTTAAACTATTCAGTTCAAGCATCTAGCTGGTTGGAATTGTTCTTTGTTAATAATGTGTTTTTAAGGCTGTGTACCTCTGATATTTGTCATGTTCTAAGGCCAAGTGATCACGTCTTTTTGCAGACAGCCCAGAGATGGCCAATCGAATATTTTCAAGTAATCTGCTCTTCCAAATTATCCAAGGTCTAAGGATCACCATAAAGGTCATCGTGATTAATCTGTGCAATTCTAAAAGCAAACATCTCAATAGACACTCCAGCAGACATTTCACAGAAAGTTTATCCGTCCATTTAACTAGAAGCCTTCATAAATTATGTGACAATATAAAGACTAATAATCAGAATGGCTGAAATTGGTTTATTTATTAATTTATTCAGCCCATGGGTCAGACAACTTCATAGAAACAAATGTCATCTTTAAATAATAGTTTTGATTCTAGAGGAAAACATCAGGTGATGTAGAAGCAGCAATTGTTTTTATAATTGAAAAATGATGCAAAACCTACAATCTTACAAAGAAATCCTTTAGAGAGAATGATATAAACGTTTTGAAGTAAGAATCCAGAAAGTGAATGTGAAACTGGAGTGGCTGAATATTTTAAAGGATACATATCCTTTGTGCACATTTTTAATAACTTGCATAAAAATTATAATAGAAAGGCATTTTACCATTAAATAAAATAAATGGTGTGAATATTATTGAATATTGCTAAATTTAATGAAAATGTTCAAAAATAAAATCTTTAACTTGTTTTTTATGATGTCTTGCTGTGTCTTGACTCATTTATGTTATTTCTAGCCAGAAGTCAAATAAAAGCATACTCAAGGATATGAATAACTTATATGTTGATAAAAGATTCAGAAAGAACTGAAACCTTCATAGAGCAACTAGAAACAATGAATATTTGGTATTCTTTGTTTCAGATTTACTTAAAGAAGACGTTTGTGGATCTGACCTGCTAAATCACCATGACAACACAATCACACAGTCAAAACAGTTCAAGCTATGCTATTACAGTAGAGCTGATAATGGTCAGTCAGCTTATTAGTGAAGTGTGTACAGTAACTGGATATCAATTGAAGATACGGCTTTAACTTTTTCCACTTTCAGCTCAGTCCTGTCTGTACTCAGTGTGTCTGTGATGTGCATGTAATTGCTGCCAGGATTTTTGAACATTCTCACTGGCCCCTGAAGGAGTTCATCCCTTTACTCAATCAAAACTCTGCTCCTCCTCTAATGAGACCACTGGGGTTCAGCTTGGCTTTGACAGAAAAGAGGATGATTAGTGTCATTCCTTGACAGCCAGAAAGATCAGTGAGTCACTTTTAAACTGGGCAATGAAATCAGAGAAATAAACCCTTCATATAGTTCCCTTTTCTTTTCCATCAAACAGTAATTAAAGTACCAGCTTCTCTTTTGAATTTAACATATTTCATTGGACTGACCTTTTAATAAGTTGCCCGAACACTGAGACAAAAACCAAACTGGGTTTTTATTCCAAGAAAGATAACAATAAAAATGTGTAAGCAGCAGAAATTGATTAGTAAGGTTGAAAGCAGTTTTATAGGGAAGAAAAATCATTTCTTTTGCCCCAGACTGCTTTATATTATTGAGCGATTGCAGCTCTTCTTGGGGCATATATCTTAATTAAATTAATAGTTTTCTGAAATTATTTCACATAAATAAATCCACTCATGGTCTTGGAGATAATCTAAAATACAGCAGTGGCATGCTGTGATTTCACAATGTTACACTAGATTTTAAAGTTGTACTACGAAAATACTCAAATCCATTTTGTGATAACGATGAAGTCCGTCAACTTAGGCAAAAGGGTTATAAAAAATTCCTTAAAATTAAATGTATTCTGAAATATATTGAGATATAGTGGTTGGCAGTCCACTACCTACTGCTGCACTATATAATAAGTTGATGAAAAACAGACAAGATAACAACCAGCGAGCCTTTGACCAAACGCAGATTAAAAGGGTAAATTCTGTATTAAGTTACCACCCCCTGTGGTAATCTAACACATTATACCCTTTAAGCTACTGTCAATGCTCCATTTACAGATCATTGTACTGCCCAAGGGCTTCCGAAATGTTAAGAGCCCTAGTCCTTTTTATGTGCCTGATAAGTAAAAGGTTAATCTAACAATAGTTTGAACATCTAAAAATTAAATATATCCAATAGGTAGACAGAGTGGACATAAAACAACATTCTTAGCCAACAATGTTCAGTGGTAAGAAAAATGAGTCCACCATACGATACATTTAAGCACATATTTATGCCACACCTGGAACTGAAGTCCATGACTGGAGAGCTGCTTTCAAACACAGAGCACATGTTAAAAAGAGTAATGATGATTGTCATGTTTTGCCCGTGTGTAACCTCTAGAGTGCAGTGTAATGAAATGGTTTAAACTGCTGACAAGGGATGATTCTAAGACCATTAAGAGCCGTCTGTGTTGCACCTCCACTGAGCCTGAATAAGAGAAATGAGCTCAGGTAATTAACTCAATCGTAAAAGTGCCTTATGTATATTGACGTTTGTCCGTAGAATAGAGGAAATCCATGGAAATAATTGGAAAAACTATCCAGTCAGCTATGACTTTGATAAGGTTTTAATGGTTGAGGCATTGGTATTCTGCATTGGTATTTTTCTTTGTTTTGCACTGTTCATGGATTGCAAACTAAGTAGTTAGCACTGCTGGTAGAAAAAATACAGCCTGTTGTTCATGGGAACAGCTTTGTTTTTTTATCCAACAAAAAGTTTGCTTAATTCACAAAAATGGTTTGAAGTGTCTTTATTATCTCTATTATCTATCTATTATTCAAGGCTAGACATCTGTCTTGGCTGGAAGGCAGAGAAAATGTGTGCTGCTGACATGACAGAGTAGCTGTTGGAGTAAAGCACTTAAGTTACATTGTTACAAGCTCTTAAAATCCACAGAGGAATGATAACCCATACCAATGTGCTCATACAACTACTTCTCATAGTTACCCTCCCGGTAAAAAAATTAAAACTTTTGCCTATGATTAAATTGGCTGATAATTACTTAAACATAGGAGAAGCAATGCATAGGACACAATACAAAATACAAGAGAGAAAGTAAATGACAAAACTAACATCATATAACTAGCAAATTAACGAGGAATGAAAAATTATCTTTATAAAGCTGTGTGGAGGACAGATAATTCTATAGTTCTTTTGATTATTTTTCACAGTGCTAATAAAAGTTGTTTTGGTTTTTTTGTATTACAGCATCACCAATTCTTATGAACAGGCAGCCATGATGACTTCTAAAATAAGGGCAAATATGGGCATAGTGAGGGTTGTGCAACATTCAGAATTTTATTTCCAACTTTGTTGGGTGTTAAGGCAGATTTATGCTTGCGCGTCGTCTGCATCCGCATCACCACCGTAGGCTCTGCGTAGCTCCACCGAGGCTCGACGTCCAGACCTGACGTGCCCCCCAGCTACGCAGACGGTTGACGCGGAAGTACCCCCTTGTTATTGGTCAGTTTGGGATCACGTGTTGCCGTAAATCTGGATCTTGTGGCTGAATTTGTGTGGTAACCACCGTTTCTAAAAACAATAACCAGAGGATCAAGTTGATGAGAGGCTGATCAAATTATTTATTCATTTTCTTCCACAAACTAAAAAAGACACTGAACCATACTGGACGCCATTGTTGTTTTAAAACAGAAAATACCTACCAAACTGAAGTTAATCATGAAAACAACTCCAACCTGGTGATTTTACCGGCCGATACCACCCCTGCTGCCACCTTCAGGTTAGGAGCGAAACTGCAACATGACACCAAAACGACGCGCACCACCTACGCTCAAGTGCGAAAGCAAACTCACCAGCTTCAGCTATGCCGTACAGCCGGCTGCACGCAGACGCCGCACAAGCATAAATCCGACTTTAGATGAACTTTCCTACTGGAAACTCACTTCTCACTTCTGCGTTGAACTGGATCGGACCGAGTAATGGCGTGTAAGTTGAACAGCTGCACCATGTCCAGAGACTGCAGCCAGCCCAAGGGCGAATTACAGCGTGGAGCTTTTCATTCCTCCTATATCTTTGACCTCACTACTGTCAAAAAAGACACTCGAGCCCAAGAATATATATGTTTTTTTAAATTAAATGGTAAAGTCCCTTATAAAGTATGCTGCATGTAGTATACACCTGCATATTCTATCACTTCATTATTAAATTACAACTTTTAGTTTATTGTTCATGTATATGTGTTAGCCTGCATTACAAAATAAGATGCAAAAGTAAATCGTGAAATGTCATAGGCAGGATGTCTGTGTTCTCTCTGCAGAAGCGGAATTATATTTGATGTAAACGCTTTAGGTTGTGGAAAGGACACAATAGCATACCATCTTCCACACTGGAAATCCTAGCATGTTATGTGACTTCTACAGTGTTTTTCTACCATAGTGCATAATATGAGTGTAGATACCAGCACATTTAATATGTGAACTGTCTAATTTACTCATTACTGTTAATTATGCATAGAGCAGTGGCTGAATAACAAAAAGGAATGACATTCAGAAAGATAAAAGATACTAAAGAATGTGGTTTTGTGTTTATATACAAAAATGCACACATAAAACAAGCACACACAGACACAGATAAAAAACAAAACTGTAAGCTGTGTTTTTGAGGGTATTATGTTTATCTGCCTAATAGTCTAATATTTCCAATAATATCTACCATTGACTTATGTTGTAGCATATTTATTGCAGTTAAGTAGTTTAATTAAAATAAAACGATGGATTTAGAATTGACTAATCATATGTAGCATCTCTCCTGTCATCACTCTCCCAATAGAAATATACAAAATCTCAGTAAATAATCTATTTTTACAATCAGATCTTCTTAAATTGCACATAGTAATAAAAAATTTTTTTCTAATAATTATTATTTTTTTTATGACCATGTAGTTTGTAATCAGCTTACCGATGTAACTCTGACATTACAGACTTTAAATGACATTACATCAAAAATGGTGAGACTAAAATAGAATAAGCAAAATCCTGACAGTCTCTCATAAATGGAGCAAAGCACTTTTTATATCATCCAGAGCCACATCTGCATGCAGCCCTGACTGCCCTTGTTACGATGGATTTGTGAAAATTATTTAAAACTGGCAGAAAAAGAATAATTCGCAAATGTTCTATGACAGACATTTCTGACACATTTAAAATGGATATTTGGTGTTTTTCATCAGTAAGCTGCCTCGGCTCAGTTATCAATTATATAAACAGATCGATCTACAAACGAGCTGCAGATGCTTCACTATTAAAGATTTTCAGACTTCATGTTTTTCTTAGCAGAATTTCTTTATCAGTTATTCCAACTTAGATCAATACCACCACCCTCCGCCTCTCCTTACCGTTGGAGGTCTACTTCATCACTGGAGGAAAACAATTTCATCTACTGGCTCCACCTCATTCTCCATTCGACTGTGGAGAGAGTGAGTGTAGGGGGGCAACAAGCTTTATTTTCCTTTCTGCAGGCTTCAGGACAACAGGCTAAAAAGCATCTCTTGAATCTGTGTTAAAACGGAGGAATTGGGCTCTGGGCAGCCGTCACACAAAGACAGAAACCACCGAAATCTGTAAGTATTGTCTGGCACTGGAGAGAGAGATGGAGGAGTGAAAGATCTGAGCAACAGGGGTAAGCCTCTCCGGATTTTCAAAGTGATTACCTCTGGGAGTGAAGCCGTTGCCTACATCTGCAATTATCACACCCGTTGATGAAGGACTGGTGATAGTTATGTTTGATATTTTTGTCCCTCGAGTGATTCAGCTGTTTTCTCATCAAGGGATCATTATGTAAATCCAATTTGCCTTCCCTAAGGAGTACAGTTCCTTTGTTTTCAGCTTAACAGTGAAACTGCTGGACTCTGCTGCTACCTGGATTGATTTTTAGAAGCCAGAGATGTTTGCAAAAACCTCTGTTAGTAATCCATAGTTGGTTGTGGGATACTGAGAAACTGCACTTCATAGCAAATCACTTGGCTTGCAATGATGGTTAAAGCACCAACATCTGATTCAATTGCCCTGGGACCACACAAGCCAAATGATTCCCAGTGGACCACTCTCCAGAATACAGAGTCCAGAACACTTAAAGCAACACTGAAAGAGATCACAGTGGCTTTCATAAGAAGGACCAAGATCCATGGTTTGAAGTTTATCTTCTCTCCTGACAAGTCAAAGCCACAGCAAGTCATCTGGATCCTGGCCTTCTTTCTATGTATCAGTCTCCTCTGCACATGGTCCTGGAATCGAATTCTCTATCTGATGTCCTACCCTGCCGTCACCAAGATCTATATGGTTTGGGCTCACAACATGTCCTTCCCGGCTGTTACTTTCTGCAATAAAAATGTGTTTCGTGTGTCCACTCTGACAAAGGAGGACCTTTATCACAGTGGCTACTGGATGGACCTCATGTATCCAAATCACACAGTGATAAAGAGGAGCCTGTCTATCCTTAAAGACAGCCACAAACCAGGTCTCCTGAGACTGCTGGACTTCCACAACTACAACCCACCCACTGATTACCGTATCAACACCACAGAGATGATGGGTCGCCTTGGCCACCAGCTGGAGGACATGCTGCTAGAGTGCAGGTTTCGTGGGGAAACCTGCACCTACAAAAATTTCAGCACTGTATGTAAAGAGAGAAAGATGGTTCTTACCAGGTGTAGATATGAGTGTTGTTTACAACATTTATTAATAATTCATCTGACGAAGCTCCATTTCAAGCAGACGTTCTCTCGGGCTGTTTTAAGGTGTTGATGTTTCAGAGCTGCAAACAAGCCTGTTCTGTTTTTTAACTCTCAAATATGATAGTTTTCTCCTTTATAAACCTGATATTCTCTAAAAAGTCACTCAAGAAAACAAACACAATTATCTCTATGTTAATGTCAGTGACTTCAGTGTCTATGTTTTTAAACATTTCTAAGCTGTTGTAGTCACTGATGAGTCCTTGCATTGAAATAATATCTTTGTGACAATAATAATAAGGAAGAAAAATCAGATTATTAATAATTCAGGCATCATAGATCAGTCCAAATTAAAATTTTAGCTTCTCTAATTAAACATCTGTAGAGCAGGAGAAGGATATGCTGCAGAAATTCCAATCAAAGCATCAGAGATATTACAAATATAAATTTTTGAGTAAATGGGTGATGTTTGCAAACAATATTCCTAATTATTATTATTATTCAGAAGTTAATACTTCTAAAAAAAAAACATGTGATCAGAAAATTTTCACAGGTTGAATTATCAAATTACTTTAGTGATATGTACAGTGTGTAAAGTGTTGGTGCAGAGTGGTTTTAACCGGGGTTTAGACATGTAGATTTAAAAGCTTAACATGTGATAGACATTCTCACTTACCTATACTGATGGAGATAACATTTAGTTAGAAAAACAAACAAACAAATATGTAATTCTGACAGCTTTAGCTAGTGTGACACATTTGAAATGTGAAGTCTTGCATATGTCCGCTGCACTCCGTAGCTCCACTGTCTTTCTCATAATAATGCACAGCCTCTGCAGTTTTGAAAATCACTCTTCATGGCCAGATGGGTGGCTATCGATGGTCATATTAGGAATTCAAGCTGTGCTTGTCTCTGAAGGGACTCTTGCTGAGGTGTGACTGGCTATCGCTGTTTTATCCAAACCTCAATCCAAACATGTATAAACAGTCACCAGTTGAATAGTTTCAAGTCACTTTGCAGACCTCATTATATAGCCAGCAGGGAAAAAGGCACAAAGAGCTGCCCAACAGCATCTGTCTGAGCTGTATGTAAGTCTGTCTGAGTGTAGACATGGAAGACTGACTCTGATCTCTGGAGATCAGCTTTGACTTGCTGGTTGACGGGTTTTTTTTTTATTTAGACCCCTTAACACAGCCTCACCAAAGTAGATACAGATGAAACGTATGAGACAGAATGTCTGCCTTGGTGCAATATGTTATTTAGAAATGTGGCGTACACAAAAATAAATGATTGAATAGCTGCTTACAGTTTTGTTGTAGTGCTGTGTGTGGGTGATAAAGATATTTAGACAGCTGTGATCATTAAAGCAGGAAGAATGACTCAGTGTAGATAATTGCGTTCTAACTTTTATATTACAGGGGGAGCGTGGACACTATAAAGATCATTTAGCTTTTTTTTTATTAGCAACAGAGTAGTTAATGTGATGTTTAAACCACAATAATAATGTGGATTTGTTATGTTACTGAATTCATACATATAGGTATTAATCATTTCTAACCAATAACTTTAAGAGCAACTAAATCTTTGGATTAAACTGATCATTAATTAAGTGTGGGCATCTTCTGTATTTGTTTTAATATCTTTTTTAGAATTTCATTGCGAAACATTATCTACAGGAAATTTCAAAGATTTAGATTAAAAGAAAAATCTGAAAAAGACTCAAATAATCCTGTTACAGGCAAGTTTAAAGATCAAACTGCAGACACGGGACTGATGGAGCAAGTGGAAAGAATTTTTAGGACTTCAGGGTTAGATGAAAAGATAAATGGGTGAGATGCTAGGAACGTGACTGAATCAGGTAACTCAACTAGAAGCTTTAGAGACTGTGGCGAGGTGTCTGGTTACCAGCTGATCATTGTTATCAGGTGGTCAGTAGTGGGGTTGACCAGAAAGATATGCAACAGCTGGTCATCTTGTATTTCTACAACCCGCTGTTTGTTTGGAATTTTAATATTCTTTAGTCTTTATCCAAACAGCTTCACACATTCAGTTTGTGAATATAATTATGATTAAAACTTTTTTGTTTGTTTGTTTGTTTGGTGGTACAAAGTGTGCCAAATTACATGAAAAATCTATTTAACTGGGATAAAAGCAGAATTAAACTGGGATTTTTTTTATTTAACTGTGAACACTGAAGCAAAACCTCAGGAAGATATTTTCAGATAAGACTGACTGTTGAGCTTCGCTGTCAATGGTTCAGTCCCAGTTTAAGGTTTTTGTTTGTATGTCTAGAGGGCATTCCCTCAGATGTCCCTTATGGTATTAAATGATGGCAAAGTAGCACAATTATTCTAAACTTCTCAGGGGGAATTTGGAGTGAAACTGGATAAAGATTGATAGCTGCTACTGCTGCTGAGGAGGACTCATTAATTCTTTAAATCAGAGCCAGGTGCTTGTTCAAAGCCCATGCTGCTTCTCTCTTAATCACAAAACATCTGCAATGATTACCTATTCTGCACAATTATTTGCCAACATTTAATAGATCTTTTACCAGTACAAAGCTTGCCTCTGTGCAGGGAAGATAATTTCATTCACTCTTTTTGTCTCTGTTTTTTTGTTTTTGTTTGTTTTTGTTTTTTTTCACAGATTTACACACGCTATGGTAAATGCTATACTTTCAACTCGGGATTGGACGGCAACCCTTTGTTGACAACGTTAAAAGGTGGCACAGGAAATGGTTTGGAAATCATGCTGGATATCCAACAGGATGAATACCTGCCTGTCTGGGGAGAGACAGGTCAGTGCAGCTTTAAGTCTGGTTTTATATTTACTGTTAACTTGCTGAAACCTTTTATTGAAATATCTTCATCTTATTGGGCTACTTTTGGGTGATGATTCCAACACTCTGTTAAAGTCTCTATGACATGGATATATGTACACATTGCTGTATAGGCAATTCTTCTCCAGTTTGAACATTATCTTGATATATTCTCTAAGTCTTCAGCTGACATCTGATGTAATAAACGCCACTCGCTGACTTATTGTTTTCCATTTATGATGGGAAACAATGTCACTGGACCATACATTCATAAACTAAACATCATACAGTAAATCCTTGGTTGTAAATCTGTTTAGAACAGACCAGCACACCAACACTTCCTTTATATAAGCTTTCAGTATGATGCTTAGAAACTCCCAGACAATAAACAGCTGAATATCAAGTGGAACAGGTAACAGTCCAAAGAGCGGGTTCATGCACGTGATGTTATATTGTCTGGCGTGCTGTATCCACAGATGAGACCTCCTACGAAGCAGGCATCAAGGTTCAGATCCACAGCCAGGACGAGCCACCCTTCATTGACCAGCTGGGATTTGGTGTGGCCCCTGGTTTTCAAACTTTTGTGTCATGTCAGCAGCAACTGGTACCTAACGATCAACCCCCGACTTCGACCTCTCTCTCGCGCCATCTCATTCATTGTTTGTCCCAAAATCCTTGCCAGCCAGCATCCAATATCTCTTTGTCACAGAGAGTGGAGCAAAATCAGATCACCGATGTGTGGCAAAGTGGATTTAATGTGTTGGTTAAGCATTGTATGAATTTGACTTTTACTGGGTACTGTATGTTAAATTGAGGAACTGAGCCAAGGAATTCTGATAGAATAATGATTGGATGCAAGCAAATGAGCATACTGAGACTCTAAGAGCCAGAAGCACTTAGAACTGCACAGCATGGGAAAATATATGGCAGCTCATATTGTGTTCTCACTATTTTTGGTCTAAGAAAAAAATCTGAATATGACTTTTTGACTGCTGTGAAAATTGTCTAAAATGGTTCATTTACAGGGAATTTACACAGTGATCAGCAGGATTCAATTATTAACACATCAACTTTAATTAATTAAAAAAAACTTAATTTGAGGTTCCTAAAAAAGAGAATGAATCATAAATGGTAGAATTACCTCATAGAAGCTGCATTTAGCCAAAACACACTTCACTTGCAAAGCTCACTTTAAATAACTGACCTCTGTTTCTTATGAGAAAACTATAGAAATAAAGCCTGGTGCTTCTGTCATCACATCACTATAAAATTAAATTAAATTAAAGAAGTTTGTACACATATTAAAAGAGATAATGATTCAAGGACACAATCTTAAAAGGTACACACACAATGTGAAAACAAGCAGAAAAAACCTTTACACCACTACTATGCTTCAACACTGCAATCGGTGGAGGATGAAAAATAATAACTTTAGTTGAGCCCGAATTGATTGAAAATCCTGCATGGAAAGTCATAATATTAAGCTAACATGGATTTCCTATCTAAATTTAATAGAACTATATTGCAATTACGTGCTGTTGCCAAGGGAAAAAATTCAGATTTTGTCTCCTCTGTTTAACGTACAATAGCTCACAAGATGTACAACAATCTTTGTATTTTTAGACAGAACAGGAAACTAAAACCAGATTAAATAAACTTTCAAAAGAAAATAGGCAGCTGCACTGCAAAAGGTTTTGGGGTTTACAATGATCTCCTTTAAAATTAAATGTATTTTTGTATTGTGCTTCAGGCTCATCAAAATGTCTACCATATAATTAGTTTTTATTGTAAAACAGTGGATACTTTAGCTGTGAATTTAATTTATTTCTCAAGCAACTAATGAGACCTGATTTGAATGATTTTGCTCCTAAAATAAATGAGCTTGGTCGCTTCGCCCGCATGGATAAAATAATCATTTGAAATATGTCCTGTTTTATCAGAATACCATGGGATGATCGAGGCATATTTCTGGTCTCATGAAACAGACGTATGGACACCACAACAATGACAAATTTTACTTTTGGGAAGCTGTTTTGAAAAATATGTCACTTTTATTTTCTCTTTCCCTTTTACAAATGTTGTCAATGCTTCAAGTGGATCATCATTTAGCCATCGTCAAGAAGTGAACCGTTTCCATTAATCATCACAAAGTTTCCTCCTGAAAGCAAAAGTACAAGTATTAGTCATTAATAATTGTGACAGGTGAACCTAAAACAGTGACAGATTACGAACTAAAAGATGGTCTGAATTAATTAGACTGACATTAGAGTTTGGCCAGTACTCGTATCAGTCAGTGTCTCATAATAGTCCAATGACACTGCCCTCAGTGTGATTAAAGAACGATTTCAGGGCTTGTAATTATGATTTTTTTTTATCAGACGAGTTCAGATTTCAGGACGAGGCTTTGATTTGTGAGCCCAGAGAGACACATTGACTACACAACTTCATTTATGACTGGAATTGAGTAACGGCTGAAAGTAATCGTATCTTCACTCGAGCTTGTGGCTATAACTGACAACACGTTAGTTCTGAGACAGTTTTCATGCATCGCTGGGAGCTTCAGCAGCTTTACTGATCAACATTACAAAAAGATATTTATTTGGAGGAGTCAACCACTTCCTTATTCATACTCTTGTATTTTGATAATGATGTGGGCTGTGTTCCTTCACCCCCCTCACCTTAGATGAGACGTCCTATGAGGCCGGCATAAAGGTACAGCTTCACACTCAGTCAGAGCCTCCTTTCCTCCATGAGCTGGGCTTCGGGGTCGCCCCCGGCTTCCAAACATTTGTTTCCACCCAAGAGCAGAGGGTAGCGTATGACTGACTGGGCTTGCTGCATGCTGCAAAGTACTGTATTGTCAGTTTGATGCACACATATTAGATTTCACACTTTCATCTGCTGCCTCCCCCGACCCATCCAAGGAATGGAATTATCCCCCTCCCTCCTCTGTGTGGCTGAAGCAACAACATGAAACATCTGCAATGTGTCCTTGTTACCATTGTCTTCTCAGTTTAGTACACATCAGTAACAAGCAAACTAATGTGTTTCATTTCTTTAAGCTTTTCATCTGAGTCTGTATATTCATTAAAGCTGTTATTTCATTTTACTCTGTCACTCTGTTCATGTACAGTTTTGTAATATTTTTTCTTTTGAATTTTATGTCTCTGTAGGGTGATCTGTTTGGCTTCTGCATATTATTATCAGAAAGGACCAGACAGGGCGATTCATTTGGGTTTATCACCTATGAGGACTGTGTCCTCTGTATATAGTCGAGCATATTGTACCAGGGTTTTATCTCTAGTGTATGTCCAGAGTTGAGAGTCTGTGCATTAGAAAGAGAGTTTAATAAGAGCTTAATCATGTTTGCCAGTTTAAATCCACTCCCTCAATGAAATGCTCTCAATCTCTGTCACTCTCCATCGACTAAATAACTGTTTGATTGTTGGAGTTGGCCTGTTAGAGCTGGTGGAGATCATTGGGGCTTACAGTGAGCCTTAATGTGACAATAGCAACACAATGCCTCTGTGAAGTTTGCCAGGAAGAAGCCTTTGGCATGGATTGTTGGCTGTCTCCCCTTGCAATTAGTATGCTACTATAAATGCCCAAACAGTCAAACAAACCTCGCTAGGCATTCATTCTCATAAATGGCTGCAAGTAAAACATTTAAAGAGAAATTAAAACACCATCAGTGGTAAGAGGTCAGTTTGATACATTTACAATTAAGAAAGCTGAACAGATTACGCTCACACACTCACAAATTGCTGCAGTTCAAAGGTCTGACAAGCAAATCCTTAAAATTTGCCTGTTAAATATTCTTTAGTTAGGGACTAATTAGGAACTCCCTGGGTTACTCATAAGTGTAAGGATTGTTCTACTCCTTTTAATGAGTTCTACCTCGAACGAGACAGCGAACTGACTCTTTATTGTTAAATTCATAAGGCTCTGCAGGATGGTTTTTGTAGCAAACTCAAGGGAGAAGATTGAGAAATGTATGTCATTAATCACCAACACAAACCTCTGTAGAAAACGTCTATAGAGTTGGTTAGTAATCAAGATTTAACTTAAATTTTAAATATATAACTTATGACCATAAAATAACATTTAATGTTTTGTATTAAGTCTGCTAAAGTTATTTATTTGTGCATTGTAAAAATTTAAACTGTTTATTGTTCTGAATTTTGTTGTCAAGGTTGTAAAATTTGTCCATTGATTGTGGTGTCCTGTCTGAAACTGCATACTTCCCAGGTTCCTGTTCCTAAGCCCATCTATTCCCATGGTACTCTGCTTCCTACCAGGGATTAGACGTGCATCAGTAATGTTCTGCATGATGTCTGCTTGCTGCTATACATGGGCAATAATGTTGTTCTGACTGGACATGTTATGCTCTTTTTGTCTCAGTGCATATTTTAATTTTTTTCTTTTTTCTTTTTTTATTGTTTTTAATTTATTTTTATTTTTTTCATGTAATGTTTTATGTTTAAGACACTTGTGTCAGCTTGTTGTTTTCTTCTGTACTTTGGCTACACTGGGCTTGCATTATGTTATTCTCTGTAATCCTGTGAGCTGGTACATTGAGAGAAAACATGTTGTGTTTTCTTTTTCAGCTTCAGTACCTCCCACCGCCCTGGGGAGATTGCAAGTCCACTTCAATGGACTCCGAGTACTTCTCCACATACAGTATCACTGCATGCCGCATTGACTGTGAAACCCGGTACCTGCTGGATAACTGCAACTGCAGGATGGTTCACATGCCGGGTATGAATTCAGATTGGCTTAGCCTGTAGAAAAATACATTGTGCAGTACTTGCAGAGATCATGATTTTTATATTATTTCAAACAGGAACATCAACAGTTTGCACACCTGAGCAGTACAAAGACTGTGCTGACCCAGCTTTAGGTGAGCCCTGATGTTTTGTCACCAGAATACAAGTGTGGTAATTTTGAATTCCCGTCTGGATTCAGGAGCCCAGCAGCAGTGCCATGAGCCTGTTCCAGGCTTTAGATAACTCTCATATAGCGTCAACTTGAATGACTTTAATCTCAGATAGGGCTGAAGCAAAATAATGAAATTGTTTAAAAATTCTATTATGAAGATTTGTGATGTGAGTGTTCCTTTGGTGATTTCAAATAAACCCCACTACTTTTTTTTCCTCCTTCATCTTCTCAACAGTATTATGGCTTCAGTCATTATTTGCTTTCATGGAAAGTGAACGATGGCAGCGAGTGTATTTTTATTGTGTGCAGAGATATTTTAAGCACAAACTGTATGCAGGTGTGTTTGATTTTTCCAGGAGGTCGCAATATTTTTAAATGACTTTGATCATCCACAGACTTTTTGGTAGAGAAAGACAACGATTACTGTGTCTGTCAGACACCCTGCAACATGACTCGTTATGGCAAGGAGCTGTCCATGGTTAAGATCCCCAGTAAGGCATCTGCTAAATATCTGGCTAAGAAATTCAACAAAACTGAGCAGTATATTGGGTAAGTATTATTTGGTATCAGTCAGTTATTTAGTATAATGGCCTCTTTTTTTTCTGTTAATGGATGGATGTTTTTGTGGTAAGACACAACATGAGTCTCCATCGTTCACCTTCAATGTAACAATAATGAAAGAAAGTTACATAGGAAATGTGAGCTATCAGTTGATGCAATGCAACATCACAGGCTGTCCTCTTGTCTGTCCCCTCTTCAGAGATAATATTCTGGTGTTGGACATCTTCTTTGAAGCTCTGAATTATGAGAAAATTGAGCAGAAGAAGGCCTATGAAATTGCAGGGCTTCTCGGTAAGATTCTTGCAGTTGTATAAAAAAACAAATGTGGATGACTTTAGTATCAGCACTTAGCAGGTCCCTGGCGCACATTTCACATTGTGTTCATGCCTGGTGCTTTGAGGGTTCCTCTTTGAACTTATGTAACAGGCTGAACACAATTTCATAATCTGATGCTCTTGCAAGGGCAGGAGGGTTGGGTCTGATGAAAAGTTGGGCTTGCATGGAAACTTTGAACAATTCCGCTCAGATTACTCGGAGATATATGGAATTAGATGTGACAGCACTGGGAATGGTTTCACGCAGCATTGTTCAATTCCTGTACCTGCCCATATCTGTTCATCTCTCTTTCTCTAGGTGACATTGGTGGTCAGATGGGGCTATTTATTGGAGCTAGTGTTCTAACAATACTGGAAATATTTGACTACTTGTATGAGGTAAATTTGGGATCTTTTTAATGATCAAGATATATTCTATAATGTTTTAGCATTGATGGGGGCCAAAGCAGCTAAGACTGCACAGGAAACACATTTTTTACCTTTTAAAATGCTTTTTATTCAGGCAATGTCAGATTTCAGATTTTTGACCAAGTCTATTTTCACATTTTACATTTTTTACACCAGATAATTTATTGAGAACATGTGGACAGTAGGGTCAGAACTTCTGCTATAGCTTTACTTCATACATAGATTATCTCCTGGAGATGTTCTTTTAAATTAAATACCTCGGAGGGGTATGTGGTTAGAGTGTAAAGCATGTAACACATGATGCAAATGGTATCCCTTTTTTATTTTATTTAAAGCATCTCAAGAATGGTAGATGAGGCTTCCAAGTTACTGTTTTTGTTTGATATTAATACCAAACACTTTAGGATACACCCAGGATCCAACTGTTAGGGCTGCTTTTATTGTATTAGTAGTGACTCAAGTTTCATGTCCACATCCTTATTGCTCATTGGCTTCTAGCTTAAGGTGTATTTCTGCACATAACTTTCAATCTCAAACTAGACTAGCTTTTTTATAAGATAAAATGGGATTCCTAGAACTGATTTACTTTTTTTCTGTGTTTTAGTGGCACTAAACTTAGCATATGAACTCTGCAATGCTTAAAGCTTGTTTACATTGACCTATGGCTACTTGCTAAATTCCTTAGCAATGCTTATTGCTCCGTGTAGCTATGTTTCTACACTTAGTTATATAAATTACAACAATTATAGCCATTTGAAAAGAGATTCAGATCAAAGGACTAATAGTACCTTCATTTTTGTACAGTTAGAATGGCACAAAGGCGGTTGAGAGGAATAAGCACAGCTTACATCTTATCACACCAGTAAATAAGCCAATAATTTAATTTCCCAAATGACTATGATGTATTCCATTTATGAACATGTTTATCTAATGTTTTGTTTTTGTTTTTTTCTTCATTTAGGTGTTCAAGGATAAGGTTCTGGGTTACTTCATGCGCAAGAAACGACCACAGCGTTGTCAGAGTGACAATCTGGTAATTTCTTAGTTTCTTAGAATGCATTTATTGAATGAATGAATGTAAAATTTTACTAAATGACCTCAGGAAAAAGAAAAACAACTGTCTGCTCACAATAATGCTTTAATTGAACAGCACCAGAAAAAGCAAAGCAACACCACATTGTGTTATCATGAATGTGTCATGCATGCAAACATATGTTTTGTTTTAGAAAATATCATAAAGCACACACATTGTTTTCACTTCACAGTGTGAATGTGTAAGATGTATAGCATTACATATGTACAGTACTCTTTATTTACCATGTCTTGACTAGCAGCATAAAAAGCTTCTTTCACTCCTCATGACTCATAAACTACCCTCATTATTAGAGGTTATGATCCATATCTCAGTTTATCCCACACACCAGCACACTTTGCATTATTACCACAATATACAGTAGCTTCTGTATATTGTAATTACAGTTCACTTTGTTTTAAAAAAGTAGGTATTGCAGTATGGATTTTCCCCCGCCTATTCTGGCTGTTGTGGCACAAATGATGATGGAATTCAGAATGGATCCATGTGAGATTAGAAGAATGAGAAGAAAACAGATTGAGGATTTGAAGATTTTAGTAGCATTTTATGGTAAAATAGTTTTTAAACCATGAGAGAGAAAAAAATTTGATTAGTTTTATCATGAAAGAAAAAAATGAGACATTTTCCCCAAATCAGCATTTTGTCGAGCCCAGTGGTTTAACACACTGCATCCAGAGGCAATTCCACTCCCCGTGACATTTATATAAGATTCTACAGGGCAGTTAACAAATGATTTATAGCAGACTTGCACCTTTTAATGGTAGCTGTTAGCAGCTGCTCAGCACATACTGCAGATTTAACCCATAACAAAAAATATGGTAAAAGTAATTTTCTGGTTAGAGCTGCAGACAAGTATTTAACCTTATAGTAAATTAACATTCACATATTAAATTTATGTTTATTGATTATTTTGTTTTCTTTTAGATATTGCGCAGCTCACTGAAGGGTTGGAACCGCTGTCCAAAGTTATAACATTTCATTTCCCCTAATCTGGTGCTGTTATACTGAAGCTTTTAAGCTGTTTTTGTTACATGCAGACGTTTTATTTTTTCCTGGAGTTTCTTGTATCAAGTTTGCATCCAACACTCCTGGCAAAATGGTGGACTTGCAGGTACTGTTATGTGTGTCATACATGAGAAGCAAAAACATGCCATGCAAAATTTAGTTGTCTTCACTTTTACTTCAAATTGGTTAGAAATTATGGATTTGTGTTTGCATGAGGACAGTGCTTATCGCATGCTCTGTTGCCTCATGTCCATGATTCAGTGATTGTAGAAGGAAGGAAAATACTATGAGAAAATGTTTATTTTCCCTTGCAGAGTGGAGATACTGTGCACACAGTGAATTTATTTCAGCATTGTTATAACGGAGGTTATTTCCGTTTGGTATACTTAGGATTCTTAGTGGGTGGAATAATTAGAAGAAGATTTGTTTGGGTCTTTTTTTGTTCACAGTATATAATATTTACAGTATTCTGCTCCATTTATGTCATATATTCACCATCTTACAAGAAATCAGTTCCTTTTTTTGTTTGTTTTTTATAAAATTCAATGTGATGGCATGCAAAACTTTGCCCTGCCTGGTCAAAATTTATTTTACTGTGAACAGACAAGAAAAAAAATACACAACACAAAACTAATAAAGAAAAAACTATTAAAAAAAAAAGTAAAATGAGAAAACACCTATTTTATTACTGTTTTAAGTTCATTTTAGATTTTATATGATTAAAAAATAATAAAAAAAGACCCAACTATATGGTCTGAGCAAACTGTTTTGTCAGTATTGATAACCCCTTGAGTAATGATTATCACGGTTTATAAATTCTTAGCAGCAAGTTTCTTTGGATGATTTTTACTCATTCTTCTGCTAAAAGGGATGAGGCAAGTTCTGTGTGATTCTTGGCCCATCTTGCATATACTTGTCTTTTGATGTCTATCCACAGCTTTAAATGATAATTACTCCTTGTTTTAAGTTAATGTCTTTAGCAATCCTCCGAGACGTTCTTAAAGTTTACTTTGTGCTGCAGAGCTCCCCCATCCTTTATAAGTCCAATTTGTTTTGACTACATGAATAGCTGAGGGAACAAACACTTGAGACCACTTTTCCATCTAACAGCCTTTCAAGTTCTGCAAAATGACTGCTTAATTTGAGTCAGGTGTGCAAAACTTGCTGGTGTAGAACTGAATTTAGGAGCGCTGCACAAAACATTTTCTTAATAGGCTGATAATAATTTTTCATCTTTCATTTTATGTTATTTGTGGAACAGTTCATCTTCTACTCAGTAAACTATGACATTGACAGTAATTTTGACAAGGTGTGCCCAAATATTTGCATGCTGCTGAAAGCATTTTTCAGCTATTTCACTGTCACATCTGCACTCAAACTACATGATAACAAAGTACTTCACCTGTGATTAGACCATAGTCTGTGTTTGAGGTTGATTTTTCTTTTTCTTCTTTGATCATAAACATGTGTGGATTTGATCTTTGGCATCCTTCCTCATTTAGAGAAATTCACATTTATTTTAAAATTGAGGTGGAAACCATTTCCCACAGTACTCACTTTAAAATTTAACTTATAGCATTTACATTGTGTTTTAATTTCATTTCAGCCACCCTCACCCATCTTTCTTTTCATCATGTCTATTCCAGGAGTTTCCAGAGAACCCAACCAGCCCTGGTGTCACGCCTAATCATGTCCCCAGGTAGCACACCCCGTTGATAATAGATCCTCCCTCCCATGCTGTCCCCCTCTTTCATTCATACCAGAGACCATCTCATATATAATTTCCTCAGTGGTTACAAAAGATTTTGTTGGCAGTCAACAAAACAGGGGTGATTAAGGAGCTCTAATGAGCATTTTATTATCATGTCAGGACAGGTTAGTCATGATGTGTTTCTGTATTTATCAGCTCAGGTGAAGACAAGAGTTGGTTGGATTCTCCAAGTGCATAAAGATTTTTTTCTATGCACTATAAAAAAAAAGTTGCTTCTTTCACTGAATAATGACACTTTTTTCCCCCTCTATAGGTTAAAGCGCAGTGCCCTGTAAAAGAAAAGGTGGCAAATTTATTGAAGTGTACAAAGCACTGAACCACATCAGATCTTTGTCTCCCTGCAGCCCAGAGGGTCAATAAAGAGGCTATGCAGTTGAGGTCCAAGCTAGATAACATCACTAGATGCATTACTTTGTGATGTTATCACAGGTCTGCATGCAGTGAGTTTGCACAAAATACAAACGGGTCTTTGTCTGCTGGAATAACCATTTTTGCCATCGGAGCTATCAGCGTTTGTTGTCCACATATCTGCAGCTATCTAATCAATAGGGGCCTTTGTACACAAAAGGCAATGCAGACATAGAGTATATGAATGTTTCAAATTCCATAAGTTTAATAATTTCACATGCTAGTAAAAACAGGACTAAAAATATGCTGTTTTCTTTCCCCTTCCCCCTTCTTTTATTCATAAAATCCCACCATCCCCTGATATCTCCCCTCTGTGAAACATATGCAATGCCTCCAATCTCTGAACCCTCACCTCTATTCATTACTTCATCATTGCCCACATATGTTTCTGTCATTTGTCATTCCACTTAAATATCCTATCCTTCTGTCTGTGACATTAATAATCCTTGAACACATTTTTTTCTGTTTTAACTCCATTTCCCCTCATATGATTTTTTATTTCCCACACACTCCTTCACAATGGCTGTCATTTTATCTGTGGCTCATTGCTTTCCTCCATCACTCCCCACATCGCTCCTCCCTTAACCCGGTTGAACTCGTCTCCCCTCCTTCCCTCCCCTCTGTTTTTCAGAGTACCTGTGACACCCTCCGGAGTCACTCGGACAGTCTCGGATTCACGCCGAACATGTTACCTCGTCACCCGACTTTAGGCAACTTTGAGGAGTTTGCTTGTTGACAGCATAAAGTAGGGGTTGGAGCACATCTGGAGACTTGACAGCAAACTGTGAAATAATTTGTGTATTTAACAGGAACAGATTGAGTGTAGGCTCAAAAATAGTACAGTTTAACAGTGCTTGAATAGAAATAGAATACTATCATCAAAGAAAAAAGAAGAAAAAAAAAGAGACCACTTCCAAAACAGAACTCAGGTTTAACTGCCATGACAAGGGCATTGTTTTTATTTTAGTTGGTTTTTATCATCTAGTTACTTCATAATATACAATCAATGAAGGTAAATACATACAAAAAAAAGGGGGGTTCAGAACAGTGTTGTGTTTCATGGTCCTGCTGTGCTAGTATCCCTGTTCATTAATAAAATTTAAAAAAAAAGATGTGGATTGGTATGTGTAGCAGTGCTAATTAAAAGTGTTGTGCTTCCAGCATTAAACTAATGCTGTGCTGAATTATCTTATATAACAGCACTGGTTTTATATCTACTCCACTTTAAGAGCTGATTGTTAGTATAAAGAGCTACTCAGACCTGAATCAAAATACTAGACTTATGGTTAATATTGCCTCTTGCGGCTGTGAGTTAACAATTAGACAACTGTGCTTATTTGAGGTTAAAAACAGAGGAATACAGAGAACAAACAAACAAAAATACAGTGAACATTTTTCATTTGTACATATGCAAGTATTGCATTTTGTTTCACATGGATCCTTGGATGACTCAGACTGGCAGAGGATATTTTTGATGACTTTAGTCATTTTTTACAAACAGTGCAGTCAGAAAAGAAAACCAAGAAGCAAAAAAGGCAGTTGATTGTATCTTTATGTAGCTGACATTTCAGTTATTTTCATTAACATTTCCCATTTTTGGGACATACTTCAAATTTATCTGCCCGTTTAATGGACATTGCTCCCTGATATAACTTCAGATGATATAGCTAGAATATACTCTTCTCCACCATCCAGGAGGCTCAGTCAGGTGTCATCATCCATTTTAATTACTGATAAATTGATATTGATGCAATATTGCATGATCACAGGGATGACCTCATTATCTTATGTGATTAAGTGCAACTAAAATGTTTACTGTTGTCATTGTATACATAGTTTCAACCCAAAGCTTAATAAATATTTTTTTTCCTTTGGCTTAAACATAAGCAGCGTCTTAAGATGAAAATGGAAAACCTGAAGTTAAAAGTTAAGTGAAAATCTTACAGTTGTTTGTTACACTGTTGCTGAACTAAATAGAGATGTCTGGGCATCACAACAGATCCATTGTTTTCTAAAAAGTGGATTAAAAAAAAGTCAGTCCCTTTTTCTTTTTTTTTAATCAAAATCTGTGATCTAATTTTTTTTTGTTAATGTTGCTGTTTTTATGTAACTATGTAATGGACCTACATGAAAACCGGTGGTTAAACAAAAGTTAAAGATTTAAAAAAAAAAAAAAAAAGGTTCTGCATTTGCTATCAAGCCCCTAAATAATATGCTACCAATTACCTTCAGAAGTCACATAATATGATAAGACTAAAGATAACTCAAGAAACGCTTCACAGCAGACTGCTTTATGTGTCTATAAGCTGTACACGCCACAGATCTGGCTGTTACAGAAGAGTGGCCAGATAAAAACCCCAAATTTGGGTCACAATTTGGGGAATAATGTATAGTACTAAGCACAGGGAAATTCTTAAGTTTCAGAGATTTAAGATCGGGACAGAGTTTCACCTTCCAACAGGACAATGACCATAAGCATGTGGTTTAAGCAAGTGATTTAAGACAAAACATTTAAAGATCTAGTTAACAGAGACCTACTGAGCCTCCCAAGAGATGGAGAATGGTGTCTCCTGGCGTCATGGATAGAACAGATAACCATTTAATGGGTTGATAACGTTTGACTTTAAAGCATTTAAGAATTGTCTCTAAATTCCCATTGAATTTGTTTGCACATAAATAAGTGGAATTTCCTTTGTCTTTCTGCAAGTCTGTTTTTTTCCATTACAGTGTCTTAACAGTATTCATCGGCACAATCCGTGATAGATATCTATTCTCTTAATAGAGTTTTAAAAAGCTTGCTGGTGACATTCCTAAACCTAGCAGAAATGTGTAAATACCTGCAATCAAATGCCATGAAGAAATTCCACACTGTTCATGTAAAAAGCATTTGTCAGATATGTATAAACTATAGATATGTAGTGATCGATAAAAAATGTCTCTCTTAATTTGTTCCGACAAATGACTTTCTATCTGGGTGGACCTTAAGTGTCTTTCTGAGGAGTAAAACATGACAGAAAACAGATTATTAGAATAATAGACTTTTTCTCTCAAAACCATCAGAACCATGCAGCCCAGCCCCATTCAGTTTGGTTGATTTATAAAAGAAATGCATTGTACAATTGTATCACTGTATCAACTTATATTTATTATTCCAGAATATGTAATAGGTCACAAATAACAGTTTGTGATGTATAAATGATCAAGTATAATAAACTATATTTACCCATCATACTTACGTACATAACATTTCTTCTAATCTTCGTGTCAGTCTACTTTCTCTCGTTAAATTTATCACTGTGTCGTTGAAGTCCTTGAAACTAGAGTAATGGACTTGTAGGTACTACTAGCTGGAATGTCAGAACAGTTTTTTTATGTAAAACTTTCAAGTATAACAGTCAAAGTAAGTTGTGTGCAAAAGACTATAGCTTTATTATTGTGTTTTGTGTATATTAGATGACTGTTGATGTGAAGCACAAAATTTTGGAGATCAGCCATCTCTTGAAAGCCCATGACCAAATGTCTGTGGTTGTGACTGCCTTTTGTGGCTCCAGTTCTAACTACGCATACTGTTACACATGATGTGCCCACAGGTCCAGCATATTCAGCAGTAACAGCAGGGCCAGAGCTCATCTCAAAGACAGGCTTCTGGAAAGTTTACATTTCAGGAAACAAAAAGGGTAAATCAGTGCTGTTGTCATGAGCAATAAATGCAATGAGTTATCCACCCCAGTAATGGGACTGATGTGGGGAAGAAGTACATGACTTGGGATTTCTGTTTTCAATTCATGGCATATCAAACATCTGTACTGGGTCTGGGCTCAACAGTTGCCAACTGCAGAATTTGATGTGGGATATGACTAATGTATAACCACCACTATATGTGACACAGAAGCCAATTCATGTTACACTATGATGCTGCTCTGATAATGCTGCATTGCAATGATAACCTGAGTGTGGTCGTGTTGGGTTATAAAACATTAAGAAAATGACCCAGCATGACTGCAAACTGTTGAGATACAGGATGTAGGCCTCATGAGACTGTTCCAGGTCTTTACCTCTATCCCCACCCCTGCCTTACTACCAGAGAAACAGCAGAGTGTACCTGAGCTGGCAGAAAGTACTACTGAATTATTCGTGCTCTCTCTGTAGTCTTTTGCTCAAGTAGAATAGAAGTGTTCTATACATCTCTTGCGCCTGCATCTGAAAGATTTTATTTTGAAAAGTTTAAATTTCATCACTTATTTTACTCCTTGCATGATCATTATGTATTCCTAATATCTCTGGTCTATGCTAACTTTGTATTGTCCAAAATGTAATGTAAAATTTTGGAGTCAGATTAATCAAATTAATTATCTCCAGTGTGTGTGTTGGATACATCTGGGATACTGTACTGTGGTACAATGTCCCGGATGTATCTGATACACACACACACACACAAATGATCTTCTTTAGCAAAACTTGCTTAAAGCATATCAAACAAAATCTAAAAATTGCCTTTAAGACTGGTTTTTATAAATAAAACCATGATTTACATAAACACAAACACTATCTGGAGAACTGGAGTTGCTTCATCTGGCTCTATATGCTCTATGTGCATTCTATTGTAGATACACGATTTGAACTCTGAACTGTACATTAAATAGTTATTAAATACAAACTTAACTATGTAGTCAATTGTAAATCACACTTTTGGACACATGAATGAATGAATGTGTGTTGGTTTTGGAGGCGACCGCTTTCACTGCTGATCCTCAAGTAACAGTTAAGCTTGTGGTGAGAGGACCGAGACAAAAGCGTTGACAAATGAAGCCAAACCATTGGGTCCATTTAATGGCAGTGCTGTGGAGCAATGTTTATGTATTAGTGTTTTCTGATTTTGTCAGACACACCATGCTTTGCTGCAGCTTGAAGAAGAAACGCGCAATGAAACTTCACAATGCAATTAACGTCTTAACTGTTAAAATATGGTTGAATTTCTGCAAACTGTCTTCCCTGAATCATACAACGATCCGAAATGTTTCCAAAAATCTGTGAATTTTTTTTAATTTGATCAGTGCATATTTTCAATTTGATCAAATTGACCATGTTTGATCATTTTAAAGATAGGACTGCTGTCAGTATGTTAGACCACAGGTACACATCCAACACTAAACACAACTTTTTTATGTTCATAAGGAAACACAAGAAGTTTGTCTTTATGTAAAAAGCAGAATAAAGTTTATCCCATCAGGAAGTCCTGTATTTAAATATTTGTGCAATAAAGCTTATTGTTAAATGCATTTTACAGTAAAAAAAAATCCTTAATGTTGCTCAGAAATGCAGTGATGTACATGTTTGAAGTAGCTTATAACCTTAATAGCTGTAGTCAAACTAAAACTAAACACTGCACAACAATGAAGCGGTTATAGTGAAAATACTGAATAAACAAGCTGAAAATTATTCTCAAAGTAAAGCAAACATGTATTTTTATTTTTTTTTACTGAAAGAGGTGTCTTACTAGTTGAAATGTACAGTCACATTTGCCCCAAGTTCTACCAGCAAAAAGCAAAGACACAAACGCAGGTGCAAAACCCACCCCCTCATTCAATTTAAGATTTAAAAAGGCTTTAAAAAATAAAATGCACTGCCGTCACTGCAATGAAATCCTAAGAGCAAAAGCTTGTTCTTTTTCATTATAACTTAATCCACACACACACATCCTTCAAACATTTTAAATTCTACAGAGCAAGTTAAATGCAACAGTTGAGTATTTACTGTAAATTGCCTTCTGTACCAAATAGTTATGCTACATTTAAAAATGGGCAAAAGAAAAAATAAAATAGCAGTCATTCCATCATTAATAAATACATGCATCCATAACATTGTCTTACATCAGTAAAATGAAACTAATAACTTTACCTACTGATACAGCTGCTTCTGACACCACTCAGGTTTTATGGTCCAAGTATCACTGTGACAATGTGGAGTAAAATAACACTGCAAGCTTTAAGCCATGTTAATGTACAAATAAAAAAAAAAAAAAAAAAAAAGGAAACTATTGGTGTAAAAACAGTTATATGAAAATACAGATTGGTGAAATAATTTTTTCATTATAGCAATTACAAAAGCATTGTTAAAATAAATAAAAAGTACAACAATGAAATAAAAAAATGAAATGAATGAAAAAAAACAACAACCCAGCATCATGTCACAAATGGTCCACTAATCATTAACATGTATAATTAATTGATAATAGGCTGCTATCCTGTCAGAGTTCAGCTTTTCTTATATTGATCACTAAACAATTTAAAGTAAAACTTTGAGTCACTCAAAAGAAACAAACAAAACATAAAATAGCTTCCCAGGCTATTTTGCAATCTTGCTACTGGTAGCAGGACCAAATCCTGGTAAAAGAAATAAGCGTGTGCAGCAAACGTGGGTTTTTTTCCTTAAAAAAACCCATAT
>JBAMHW010000008.1:19124560-19143744 GCA_037177495.1 Rhadinocentrus ornatus
AAATCAAAAAAAACCACTGTTTCCTTAAAAGGGGGCAAGTGTGTGGTCCCCCCCCCCCCCTTTTTTTTTCTCTTTTTTTTTTTTTTAATGGTATGTGATGTGGATGGGTCCGGGACGGTGGATTTGGAAATGGTTTTTGGAGACTCTTGAGTCATCACAGGTCCAAAGGTCAAGAGCTTATTTAAAATCATGACAGAATGAGTGCTGGAGTAAGTGGAAACTTGTGTCTCTGGTCTCTTTACACTACACGCTCTCTTGCAGGTTATGGAAAACATCTTTGTTTATTTAGATGAATAAGGAGAGGAATAAGTGTGTAAAGAACTCCTGTGTATACACTTTTCTTACATAAAACTGCATAAGAAAGCAGCCTCATGTGAATTTTCAAGCATCTTGACTAGACATGGCACAGATTAGCTGATCAACAACGGTGATAAAGTAAGAAAATCCCCATACTTGATTTATATGAACTTCACTCGTTCTGTGGAATTTATGCTGCGTGTATTACACGCATTATAAAATTTGTTCACATAACATAGCTGTAGGATAAATGATCTCTTCCTAACTAAGTTGCCAAGGAAAACCTGGGTGATACAAACCACTGGTATAAACTGACCTTTTAAAATGGCTTTAATTCAAACTCTCCACGTCTAAGACTCTATTCCCTTCTGGGTTTTCTGTTTAGTGCATTTTTGAATCAGTAGTGTCACCCTGGGTCAACCTCCTTCACCCGCCCTTAAGCCAACCAACCACAACAACTAAATCCATCAGAGCTCTGCCTGTCATTTTTCCTGATAATACCTGCAACAGCATTTATTTAACCACACATGCTGCTGTAAGCTCCATTCTTTTCACTCTTCCATTTAATAGATTTACTTAGATATACAAAGAGGTATAAGCTGAAGACATTAAACATTTACACACAAAATTACATCACAAATAAGATTTAAAAAAAAAACTAAAAAAAATAATAGCCTGTTGATACATACTACACATACGTTTCCAATGATTGCTACTCAGGTGGCAACACTATTTCATACCGTAACCCCCTTTTAAATTTTGATATAGATTTTTAGGTCATTTTAGCAGAAAGACAGAGAGCTTTCTTTTTACTAATTAACTATGGTTTTGTTTCTAAATTGTGAAAATCTTTTTCAGCACAAGGTTCTGAACTGCTTTGGATACACATGCATCTTATAAAGCCTTAACTAAAGACTTATTACACTATTAGTAACTACCAGACTTAAAATCTGGTAGTTAAAAGATTGCAGTCATATTAGAACTTGGTTTCTCTTTAGCTTAACAATTAAAAAAAAAAAGAAAAAGAAGCAAGCCATTTCTGACTGATATATATATGTGTGTGTATCTATCAGGAAGAAGCAGGTGTTAATTATATACAACCTACCTCTGCTGAGTAACACCTCACAGGAATGCCAAAAGCTCGAGCCAGCCCAAAGTCAGCAAGCTTCAATTCCCCATTCTATAGGTGGAAAAACAAGGTATAAACTTGTTTTAAGACGCAGCACTGGCTTCAGTCCTCTTCTGAGAATTAGATTCACCAATCACTGAACATTTTTTATCAGTTTGTATTAAAAGTCACATATCCAGTCATGCAACTCTAAAAGTCAAATTGGATAAATCTTAAATTCAGCATTATGAAAAACAGAACATAGATAGCAAAAGGGCTTGCTCGCACAGGACCAAATGTCAAGTCAAAGCACTTAAACACTCACTCTGTTAATGAGGAGATTTTGGGGCTTCAAATCTCTATGAAGCACGTTTCGACTGTGACAGAAAGCAAGGCCTTTCAACAGCTGGTACATAAAAGACTGTGGAGGAAACCAGAGATTGTTTAAACAGTTACCTTTGAAAAGATCTGACTACCTGACAAACAATGTGTCAAATACTACACTGTTAGACAATAAATTTAGAAATACAGTGTGCTTTTAGGCAGGTGTGCGCTGTAATCTACTCACCTTCACAGTTTCAGGATCTAGATCCCCATTGCAGCTGTCAAAATACTTCTTCAAATCCTGCAGGGCATATGACACACACTTTAGCCTTTTGAGGTTTCTATTTAAATATAGTGTCAGTGTAATGAGTATATCACCTGATCACAATATTCAAAAACCAGGGTTAATTTCTTGTCACTGTGCAACACGTCGTGTAGTCTGGAGAAGACACAACAGGCATGCGTAAAGGTCCATCACTGACAGGCATTTAACTCATTTGGCTAACAAAAACACACAGCATGTCATTCATGTGACTGCTATACAGTCACAATGGATAGCAGACTGACCTGACTATATTTTTATGCTTTAATTCTTTTAGAAGACAGATTTCTCTCAAGGCAGAGCTCGGCACCCCCTGAAACAAATGTAGTTCATTCAGATTTAGCACAACCCTGCTAACAGGTTGCTAACATAAAACCGCAGCAGTCACTATTGTAAACAAACCTCGTCGTCGTCGTCCAGTCTGACCCTTTTCAAAGCCACAATTTCGTGTGTTTCTCTGTTTTTAGCCTTGAAAACTGTCCCATACGTACCTATAGAATAAAAATGGTTAATCGTTTAATCAGTTAAAGTTCTGATGAATTGAATAGCGACGCAAGCTAGCGACCTGTCCCATGCTAGCTGGCGTTAAGATGATGAAAATCGCAGACAAAAATCATCTGACAATCACAAATTAATTTCATTAGCAGCTGCAGCTACAACGATGCAAACGAATAACAATGGAATTAGTTAACGAAAGTATAAAGCTTACAGTCTAGCTTGCGTTAGCAAATGGTGCATCCAAATGAAAGCTATATTAGCATTAGCGTATGCTAGCTACAGTTAACTTAAATATATATAGCCTATATATTTTTTTTTTTTAAAGGAAGAAAATTATATTTATCTTACCCTCTCCAATTTTTTCAAGCTTCTCATATTTCTGCATGTTTGGTCAGTGACGCTAGCCTTACGCAAGCTAGCAAAACAGTGACCGATTAAACCCCTAACTGGGGTGGATATGATAGCACGTAGCTACTTAAATCAGTCTGCACTTGCTGCTTCTAGACGGTTTGCAGCAGTCAATTTGTCTCGACGGTCATCTAGAGGTTGACAGAATAACTGCAACGTTGCTGGACGCAGCAGCACCTCATACCATTTCAATAAATATTACTGGTAATAAATAAATAAATAATAATAATAAAAAAAAAAGCTATGAAAAGAAAGGTAAATATGCGTGGAGGAGCTAAACTAATTTACGGCCTCCAATTTCAATGGACTCCTCCAGAGCTAGATGGCAAAGTAAATTAGAACTAATTTTACATGTTAGATAACGTGATAAATTGTTACAATAATCAGAAGAATTATACAAATTCTAATACAGACAGCTGTTTGTCCAGTAAGTCGATCTCCCCTAGATGAGACATTGGATTTTTTGAACATTAATTGAAGTTAAACCACATTAGACATTTAAAAAGAAAATCACTGTTTGTGGGAGCTTACATCCAAAATTTTATCCGATTTACAGTTTTAAGATGTCTCAAGCTAAATTGTTGGAAACTGCTGGTTCACTCTCTTTAGTAAGTAACTTATAACTAGACTGTCATTTAAATGATGTGGAGAAAAAATAGTAATAGTATGAAGTAGCAGGAAACAGCAGGATTCAAGTAGCTCAAAATTACACTAACATATATAATGACTAAATTAGTCATTTTTCACCACTTTGTTTCAGATTTATTTTTTCATTGACAGATGCCTAATGCTAACATCTTTAGGTGTGCTTTATTGCAGACTGTGATATCTGAGCAAAGTAAGCTATTAGGTGTGTTTCCCTCATGCATCCATCACTTCAATTCAAATTTCGATCTGAAAATTTATCCTCAAATGTTGTCTGGGTTACATGGTATATTTTCCACATGGCCACATTTTTCTCTTTAATTGTGTAAACCTCATTTAAGTAAATAACATCTTCACCCTTCATTTGTTCCATTTACCAAAAAAAGCCCATAATCCATTTAACTAATTTTAATGGTGAATATATACTAATGTATAAAAGAAAAGGGATTTAGAGAAAAAGGACACATTTATACTCTCATCACAACTGTTTTTAATTATTCTAGAAAAATGCACAATATATATCACTGAGGGTGAAAGCTGTATTATTAAATTCCTATTTAAATTAAAGTCTGTACAGTAGTGTTTGTTTTTTGTATAATCACAAGTTGATCCAGTTGGTCCTTTGTACATCCACAAACTGTATATAAATTTGCAACTTTTTTTAGATACCTAAGCAAAAGACTTCTACTTTTAACACAAATTAGACATATTTCATCTGATAAACTCTCTTGTTCATTGTTAATCTAAAAGAAAAAGTTTGAGTGTTCATTTCTGTCCCTCGGCTCTTTGCCTGCGGATCAGATCAGAATAAAGTCCTCCTTTACTCAGCAGTTCCAAGTGTGTCCCAGCCTGTGAAGAAAAAAGCTCTTAGATAAAAAAGAAAATTGATACTGCACAGCCATCACAATAAGATAGAAATGATCGATTTACCCACGTGAATTACTCAACACCAGATGAAATCATTTTTTGTAAGAGCTTCTTGGAACTTGCAAGCTGTTCCAAGACATTGAACCAGAGATAAGAGCGTTTCCATTCCACTTAATAGTGAGCCTTCTCACCTCCACAACA
Source organism: Rhadinocentrus ornatus (assembly GCA_037177495.1). Lineage (NCBI taxonomy): Eukaryota > Metazoa > Chordata > Actinopteri > Atheriniformes > Melanotaeniidae > Rhadinocentrus > Rhadinocentrus ornatus. The sequence goes on from JBAMHW010000008.1 coordinate 19,129,231, forward strand.
CCGCCGTTGCTCATGACACAGATCAGGTCAGCCCCTTGGATGGTGCTCAGTCGGTGGGCAATGATGAGCACAGTGCGACCCTTTGTGGCCCTGTCTAGAGCCTCCTGCACCACTCGCTCTGATTCTGCATCCAGGGCGCTGGTAGCTTCATCCAGTACCAAGATGCTGGGGTTCTTGATCAAGGCACGGGCAATGGCGATGCGCTGCTTCTGGCCCCCTGATAACGTCACACCTCTTTCCCCTGGGGAAAGAAACTTATAGCTTAGTATTTGCATGCAAAATTCTTTCTAAAATAAATAAAAGGTTAAATGGGTCTACCTACCAACCATGGTGTTATAGCCATCTGGGAAACTTGTAATGAACCGGTGAGCATTGGCTTGCTTTGCTGCATTAATGACTTCAGCATCTGCAGCATCGGGCTTCCCGAAGCGGATGTTCTCCATGATGGATGATCCAAACAAAACTGGCTCCTAAAATGAGTGATGGGAAATGCAGTGGAAAGAAATAAGAAAACTAAGGTGAAAATTGATGTTTATCAAACTAACTTAGCAGTCATTTTCATACAAACTCATATGTATAAACTAAGGCCCTTACCTGGTTAATGAATCCAATAACTTTCCCCCTGAGCCAGGACAGATCAAGGGTTCGAATATCGAGCCCGTCCAACATAATTACACCACTGGTCGGGTCATAGAAGCGCTCCAGCAGGGATGCCACTGTGGACTTTCCTACAGAGTGTAACATTTGCAAGCTCATCATATGTCACAAAATTAAAATCAGAATCATTATCTCACAAATTACCTCCTCCAGATTCACCAACAATGGCAACAGTTTTACAAGGTGGCAGCGTCAGGTTGAACTTCTTTAAAATTTCATGGCCAGGTCTTGTTGGATAACTATACAGTAAAGACACAATTGTGAATTTAATATTTAATGTTCCTGATATGTTTTTATTTATTTAAGGTCTATAACTGTCTGGAGATTTAGTTAAGATTTTAATTAAGATGATTTCAACCTGAATGAAATGTTCATGAAGTCCACTCTTCCCATGAGAGAATGGTATGGGATGCGTCCTCCCCCAGAGAGGGGGATGGTAGGCTGCAAAGAAAGGTATTCAAAGACCCGGGCCCCGGAGCTGATGCCTCTCACCATCTGCAGAGTGACAGGTTGATCTCTAACACATTGATATTTTAGATATTTACATATGCACGCACAATATAATGTGACAATTTAGATAACATTTACTGTATTTGAAGCTTTTACTCACCTGTCCAAAAAGGATGGAGATACCAGCCAAGGACCTGAGCATAAAGGTAAAGCATGCATTGCTGATATTAGCTACTTTTTAAATAAAAGTATTTAACTGTAAACAATGCAGATAAATCATTGTGGGCCGAATTGAATGTTATACCTCTGAACGGTCTGAGATGCAACCAAAAAAGACATGAGATCTCCAGGAGACATTTCATTGCTTGAAATTAAAGTCCCTCCAGCAAAAATTGTTCCAAGGACAATACCTGTGTTTATGTCACAGCACAAGAACATTAGCATTTCATGCTTAACATTGTCTCTAACAGAATTAAAAATATATATAACACTCACAGTTCAGGGCCATGTTAGACAATCCTTGGAAAATAGCAATCCCAGCTCCAAGATTTTCATTCATTTCACATGATTTTTCAACTTCATATGCATATAATCTGAGGAATATTAAAGTAGATTAAAACATATTAGTTTTGTTACATATACTGAATCTCTGCTTTTTTGTCTGAATGTACTTTAACTTACTGGAGCTCTCGTTCCTCCATTGCAAAAGCTTTCACTGTCCGAACATTGCCCAGCGCCTCATCTGCCACCCCTGTTGCTCTTGCCACCTTGATTTTTCACAATGTTAACGTACAGTCAGACTATAATCAAAAACATTTTGGAAGCAGAAAAATAATAGCCATTTTACTGCCTTTTACGGCTAATTTTGAGTGCCAATGGAATATTTCACAATTCAAGCACTATCATAAATCTTTCTACAAAATCCTACATCATTAAACAATGCTGTGGTGTCACCTGTTCTTGAGCCAAACGGGATAGCTTGCGCAGGAATGAGCCAATGAAAGCTCCTGCTCCCACCAGACATGGGAGTACAACCACAGTTAAACCAGTAAGTTTTGGGGAGATGAAATAGAGAGACACAAAACATCCAACTGTCTGTGTGATACTCCGCAGACCCTAAAAATATGCAAAGGAAAAAAAAAAGTGCAACAGGAAAGAAAAAGCATTAGGAGGATAATTCTTCAGCAACACAAACAAAACGCTTAGACACCAGATTGCTGAGGCATACTTGAGTTAATACCTGAGAAATAACCAATTTAAAGGATGACTTGAATTCTTGAATGTCAGTAGTCAAACGATTTACCAGCTGCCCGGTTTTATTGGCATCAAAAAAAGCCACATCTTGCCTGAGAAAAAAGAAAACCTGTTTGAAGAACTGGAATGGAGGTATATAAGAAGCAACACTGAACCTGGCTTATTTTATACATAAATATTGTGTTGTCAGTCAACATTATGGAGTAGATACCTCAGTAAGGTCGCAAACAGAGTCTTCCTCATGTCTGCTGCCACTCTCTCCCCGACCCTTGAAAGCAGGACGATGTAGCCACTTGTCAGCAGGCCCTGCACATAGGAAGTAATTAATAAACTAAGTGTACAACACTTTTTATTGTAAAGCTGTGGCTTTTCTATGTTTGCATGCATATTTTGTCCGAGTGACAGTAAGAAAAAATGTTATGGCAATCTTAACTGTAGGAGCATACTGTCCATCATTTTAACATGCTGTTTGTATGCATACTTCCCATTCCAAACTTCTGACACTTACTTTTTGCATGGTAGTACAATGGTAGGTTTTTAACTGTGTTACCCATTGACACGAGTTCTTGTGTACTTACTTGAATACCATACATTCCCAGTAATTTTAGGGCAGGACCTCTTATCTCATTAACGTAATTCCCTGTATCTTCTCTGAGGTAGCGGGCCACAACATTCACCAGATCCCCAAGAATCAGTGGGATTTGAATGTTCAATATAGCTGCACCAAAAGCAAGCTTAAAAGAGAAAATCATTAATGTAATCAATTTGCATTACATACCATGCTTTGCATTGCCGAGGTTGCCTTTTAATAAACTTATTAAAGCTTACCACAACAGCACAGATGAGAGCAAACAGCTGAGGTTTGATAAATTCCCACAGGATGTGCCATTTGAATTCAGGCACTGGGTCTTTGGCTACAACTTCCACTGGAGTGTTGTTATTCACATCAGCCTCGCAGTGGGCTACATGGCAAAACAGGCGTGCTGAGACAGTAAGGACTGCTGGTCCCAGGATGAATTTCAAACCTGGGGGTTTAGATGTCCTTGTACAGGCCTGGCGGATGGCTCTCTGAGTGAAGCTCCAAATGCGACCGACAGCACTTCCAGACTCTGTTGTGGAGCTGTTTGCATGAGACCCTGGAGATGTATACCACCTGGATTTAAACCAAAATTAGATGTTTAATACATTTTCTAATGAAATGTAGTGTAGCTATTCTATATAATCTACAATTGTTACAATTCCATTTTATTAGTGTACAATTTACACAGATCTGAATTAGGAACAAAAATAAATCTTATTATGGTTTTACCAGAAAGTCTTATCTGATATATATACCACCAACAATTAGTAGGGTTAAACAAATATATATATATATATATATATATATATATGTATGTATGTATATATGCGTGTGTGTTTGTGTAGAAGAGGTGGATATCTGCCATTGCATTAATATGTCACCCTATTAGAGAATATTATCTTACAGCTGCTATGAAAAGGAAGGGTGACCAATAATCGAGCATTTTCAGTCGAAATACTAACCAAGTTTGGCTCTTTTGCTTTTCAGTCTGTTTATAAATTTAAATTAACCTGCTCAAACCTTGTAAAAAAAATCATACTTCGTGAAGATAATGTAGGCCAAGTATATCAGTGTTATTACCCAACATGTACCTTATACAACAGATACAAATCTGCTGTCATTAGCCAAAGTAGCAACCGGTCACATTAACCTACCGTGAGAGCTTCCATTTGTCTCCTGTTTTATTACAACGCAAATAAAACGACAGTGACCGTGACGGAGCGGCGATATTTGCTCTACAACAAAGCAAGTGAAACATGTTTGTGCCTACACCAGTGATTGATATCTCATTAGGTTAAAATAATCGCTAAGCTCCACAGTAATCCATCGGCACCCTGCAGGCTGCCATATTGACACAGACCCACAGTGCACTTGTGGGACTACAGAGGGTCGCGGCTTTTCTTTAAACGTTGGTTTGTAGGGGGGAAGTGTGCTGTCTCACTGCACAAGAGTAAAATATTTGACATGTTCAAGTGATGTGTGTGACTCTTTTGAAAAGACACACGAAAAACTTGATAGTTTTTCTAAAAATCTTGATAAAACTACAATATTCATCCGGAAATGACGAAATCTCAACGGAATTGACGTTATTGGCGTTTTGTTGACATTTGTTTCTGAAAGACAAAAACAGTGGGCACGCATATGGGCTGGTTTATATTTTTGGAAATCAACGAGCGGATCTCGAAGCAGACTGAAGAACACCGTGCCGTCTTTAAGACACGCACGAGTGTGTTTAAAGAACTCGATTGAATACAGGACTCGAACTTGAAAGTAGATCAGCATCAGCAGATGGACGGACCAAGTCGGGAACAAAACAAACCGTGTCACCCTGACTACACTAGTGGCTGAATCATTCAAGGCTAGCCGGCTACCAGGCGTTCGGTTTTGATCGTAATCTTCTATAAAACTGTAGCCGACATTATTAGTACATTTGGGCGAAGCCTCTATTACAGAATTTTTAATTCCATTGTAGTATTTTACTTGCCATCATGCTAGTATAGCTTTACACAAGAGCTGTTCGTAAGACTTTCACGTTAGCAAGCTAATGTTAGCTGTAGCTACCCCTCTGTGGACCTCTAGCTGCAATGTAGATACAGAATGTAGCCGAGGTTTTACGTCCGCAATCGTCTTATATAGTGTTTACTGCAAGTAGATCGTCAGTTTGGAGTAACTGAAGAATGTGAAGCATAATGGCTAACTTTGAAGCCTACCAGGAGTATCAGAGAATTGAGGACTTTGAGGAAGACTCGCCACCAGGAGAGGAAGATTTACTGGTGCATGTGCCTGAAAGCCTAAAAGGTAAACATATTTATTATGTTATAGATTAAGTGGGAAAATAGTTATTGACATACAGCGTTGTAGTTAACTAACCAGTAAATACATTGGGAATCTGACAGCATTTGATTTGGCTAAATCAAAGCTGTTTAGGTCTTTTAGATATCTAACGCTTTAATTTTTCTTACAGACTCATGGCATCATATCAAGAACTTGGATAACTTCTTTACAAGGATATCCTTTCAGACCATGTTTTGCTGACACAAACTCGTGCAAGTCAGTGGTCACATTCAAAGTATTGGATTTCCCAGTCCATTTACCGTGGACAGATTACGAAATAACTGGCCTCAGGGCATAGATGTGTATTAATCTCCCCACTTGACTAAAAGAGAACTAAGATACCCAGACAAAAACAAATCCCACAGACACAAAAAGGTTGTGCATAATGTTGACGTTTTTCATTATTTTGCTTGTCTTTGTGTGTGTGTGTGTGTGCGTGATTTATGCTTTATGTTGATCATTAATGCGCCTGGGTGTTTTGTGGCCCAGTACTATGGATGTTTGTAAGTTCACTCATTTTAGTTTCATTTTATTCCCCATTTTAGTAATTTTTGCATCTGTTTGTGTTAATTTCTACTCAAAATAATTTGTTTTACACATTTTAATATTTTATAGTTGTTTTTCACAATCTTGATTGCTGTATTTTTAAAATATGAATCTACAACATAACATTATAGTATCTATATAGAGGCTTGTCATATCTCTTGTTAAACTGAATATTGTCGCTTCCTAAGCAATGCACCTACAGTCACGCTTAATGTTTCATCTTGTGTCGGAAATTAGATTTTCCTTAACCACACTATCCACATCTATCATTTTCATCAGAAGAATGGCTTTGCCTGTATGATGCTGTCAGAGTTCTTTGAACTTGTGTAAGTATGACAAACTTGTGTAAGTATGACATTGTTTAGACACTTGCAGTACGCACTATGAGATGTAACACACTTGTTATTAAAAGAAGATGTTTGTTTTCAGTAAATTCTTGGGCCTCATTTATGGCGCTGGTAATTTATCATGTTGTGACACTTAAGCATGCCTTGAGGCTTTATCTGGAGCAAACTGGTCTGTCTAATATGAACAGCAGCAATACATGAATCTGTCTTTAAGCACCAACAGTTTGTACTGTTTTGCATTTTAGCATTTGCTTTGGTATAACTTACTCTGCTTAATTTCCTCACTGGACCACTTTGTCCCTGGGACATTTTTTAGATGTTGTGCCTTTGTTATTAGATTCTGGTCATGTGTTTGAATATGGTGACAATACACTTATTAATACTATGCAGCTGTTTGTTCTTTACTACAGTATCATAAATTCCTTGTCAATTTGCACTGTTTGTGACTTAATGGTTAGAAAATAAATGCAGTTGTTTGTCTTAATATATCTGTATTACTCAGTTTCTCTAGGATGTTCTCTTTTGTAATTTTCTTTCTGTTGTAAAGTATAAAACCTAATCTTTTTTCCCCTATTTTAAAATCTCATCCTTACAGTCAGTTTTTGTTTGTCGTCACATTCACTACGTTCCTTGTCAACTGTGTGGAGTACGATGTCCTGTTTGCCAATCGAGCAGTCAACCACACCGGGCAAGGTCAGAATCCTTTGGACAGAAACAAAGTGACTCTGCCGGATGCCATCCTACCAAGCCAGCAGTGCACTCAGAGGTAACGGGACAACTCAGTTAGAGTTCCATTTTCTTCTCATGTGGACAAAATAAGTTGACTCTGTAGAAAAGGTAGTATAGTCAGAGATAATAATGTCTAATGTGCCTGTCTTCTTATTTCAGCAAGTCTGATTAGATACTTTGTTCTCAAGCTGGGTCTAGGATTAGAGGAAAGCCTTCAGAGAGATTTCATTTGTCTGACTTAATATAGTTGTCTGACCTAATGCAGCTTCAATTATACCATGGAACTTAATTTGTCTTGAGATTATATTTGATGTGGCTGCAGACTGCCAGATACAGTTGCAATTACATGCTGGGAATGTTGAACAGTAGCTGATTTAGTTGAACCCTGTGGGTGTCGTAATTTAACTTAAAAATGGCAATAACTCTTTTCTTTTATAATGCTAGTTAATAACTCCCAATGTCCTTTTTACGAACTATCACTACAGTAAAGTACTGACGTGAGTAGGGAAGTGTTATGATTTACTTTTTATACACATATATATATATCTTGGCAGTTTTTTTCTTTTCTGTTTTCTGTGGCATTCTTTTTTAAAGACATTTTTTCTAATGCATTGTACAAAGATCTTTCAATGCCAGGGCTAGTAGCAGATCACTGGATACTATTAAAGGGGCCATTTGTGTAAAATTGAAGGAATGCTACCAAAACACCTTAAGGTTTTAGCAAGATATTGCAAGACACTTTAGTCATCCCACGATGGAAATCCTTCTGTCACAGCAGCACACAACACCAAACCAACAGTGGATAAGATGGATAGTATGTACGTTTTAATATTATATAAGAAAACAACTAAGAATGTAAATAATGAGTAGGAAATATGATTAACAAAAATAAATAGTTATGTAAGAACCAACTGTAGAATAGAATTAAAACGTTTAGCAAAATATGGATATACATTGCAAATTATCAGTCATCAATGCAGTCCATGAAAAGCAGTAATACAGACTGTAGTGTAAAATGAGAATTCTGTGAACAGGAGTGGTGCAAAAATAGAAGAGAACAGTTTGAACATGAGGTAGTGAAATATATGGCAAAGGAATAATTATATAATTAATTATACAAACATATATGGATGTGAAGTGCAGTCTCTGTTACAAAGTTGAGTTGTTGTATAATGTAATGGTAAAATGTATGAATGATATTCTCTCAGTGAAAAGTATTTCTTTCTTAGTGTTCTATTGCAATATCAGACTGGCAAGTTGGGGCTGCAACATTGCTGCAACTGGTAATTTCTCGGCAGACGATGTTTGTGTATTCTGCTCTGGCTGACTTCAGAGACCAGGGCAATGAAATTGATATCTTTGGTTTGGTGTAACTGGCCAGCCAAGATACTGACAAGATGACTACCACATGATACCTTGCTACAGGGAACAACGCTCCACACCCCATCCAAACATGTACTGTCACTTTTTCTTTTTTTCTTAACCTCTAGTAGACTCAGCTTGTTACACCAGTTTGGCTCATAGACTTCATCAATTTGTTTGTCATTCTGACTGTGACTCAAAAGTTGTTTATATCAAAGTCCATGACATCCGGCTGCATGGAATTCTAATTTGGGAACAGCTTGACCAACAGTTCAGAGACTCTCTGTCCTCTTCATACACAATCTCTAATTTCACCTTTGAAGCAGCTTCAAAGCACACATATACTGAAACATGCTATATATATATATGAATACCTTCTGCAGTTGCTTGTTATTATACAGTTAGCCTGAGGCACATTATTTCAATAAAGCTGTATTATTATATGATGCACAGTTAAGGAGTTACAAGAAATTAAGAGGTAGTTTGCTTGTAGGACTCCTGAAAGCCAACACCACATTACCCCTCTATAATAATGCTTTGCTTTTGTTCAGTCCTGATTGGTTGAAGGTTAGCTTGAACTGGAAATGGAACAACCTATGGCAGAGTTCACCACAAAGAGGACAAGCATGTTAAATTTTGATAATATGTATTATATGACCAGTTTTATGGTGAAATGCCACTTTGTTTACCAAGACTTCTGTCTTCTCCAACACAAACATCAACACAAACAAGAATAGACCACCTTTCAAGTTGTTCCACATATTTTTGAGTCTGGCCAAAAGTTGCAGCAAAAGCTAAAACAACTAAATGTCTGATGAGCTGTTGTGTAGCACCAACACAGAGGAGTTGCAGAACCATGCTAGGACCATTAACCCCACTCGTAAATGTGTTTTTGAGTTATTTTTTGGTTTCTTTGTCATATGTTAATATTTTTCCAAATACTCTTCAAACAGTCTATGTAAATGCCCGAGCATGTCTGAATGCAGCTCTAGAAAACAAATACACATCTAAAGCCTGGTACACACATAAGGATTTTATTTAATCTTTTTTTATTGGTCGAGACCTCACACGTGAAGGTAAAAAATCAGGCATTAAACAGTTTTGATCATACTGTGTGCGGTGTGCTCTAATAATTTAATCACAGAACAACACACACATAACAATGCAGTCCCGCAACTGATCTACAATCTAGTCCTCTGAGCCGGACATCTCACGTGACCAAACATGATCTAACAAAATGTAGAAGTACCAAAGCAACAATTGGCAAAAAAAGGAAGAAGAAGAAACATAGTGTTTAACCCTAACCCATTGTGGGACTATTGTTAACAGAAAAAGCCAGAACTGAAAAAACTGACAGACTGGAAACAGCGTGAACACAGACTTTATATCCTTCCTTGTTCCCCAGTCAGCTCGCTCTCTGATTGGCTACATTCTGGCACACTTCACCATCCACACAGTCACAATTCATGAGTCGTCGGCTTTCCTCACACATATGAAGATATCGGGTGGTAAATATTAAACATGTTCAGTATTTCTGATTCTCGGCTACGACCCGTTTCAGAGCCGATTATCGGGATAAATCTGCTCGTAACACACCTCAGACCAAATGATAATTGTACAGTGAAATCTTATAAGACTCATGATAATCGGTGTTTGTCGTCCATGGTTGGGAAGAGACAAAATCGGGACAAAAACCCTATATGTGTACCAGGCTTAAAGGACAAAAACTCAACTAAATCTGTGCAGGCTGCAGTGTTTTAATGTGACTTATATTTATGTTTAGGATTCAGGAGAACAGCTGGAACATATTTCTTCTCATCATGGCAGCCATCTTCTGGATGTACCGTCTTATTAAAGTCTTTTGCAATGTTTTGAGCTACTGGGAGATCAGACAGTTCTACATCAAGGCACTGAAGATCAGAATGGTAAGTTCTGAATTAAATTGTGCTACAGCAAATTTTACTTGTTGTTTATGATGAGTCTGAATGATTCAAGTTCTTGTTTTATGCATTTTCAAAATTGCATTAGATTTATCTTGTGTTCCTTCCTTCATAATCCCAGGATGAACTATGCAACTTCACATGGCAGGAGGTCCAGGACCGACTCATTAGCCTCCAGAGAGAACAGCAAATGTGCATTCATAAGAAGGAGCTGACAGAGCTTGACATCTATCATCGCATCCTGCGTTTCAAGAATTACATGGTGGCCATGATAAACAAATCCCTGTTACCAGTGCAACTGCAGCTCCCCCTGCTGGGCAATGTGGTCTTCTTAACCCAGGGCCTCAAGTACAACTTTGAGCTCATCCTTTTCTGGGGCCCTGGCTCTTTGTTTCAGAATAAATGGAACCTTCACCCCAAGTACAAGCGCAGTGGAAACCGCCTGGAGCTCGCTCAGCAGCTCAGTAGAGTCATCCTGCTGATGGGTTTGGCCAATTTGCTGCTGTGTCCCTTCATCCTCGTCTGGCAGGTGCTCTATGCTTTCTTCAGCTACACAGAGGTGATCCGCAGGGAACCTGGAAGCCTGGGCGCACGCCGCTGGTCCCTTTATGGTCGTTTATACCTGCGTCATTTCAATGAGCTGGACCATGAGCTGCATGGACGACTAGGTCGTGGCTACAAACCCACTTCCAAATACATGAACTCCTTTACATCGCCACTGCTGACTGTGCTGGCAAAGAACATCACTTTCTTCTCGGGTTCGGTGTTGGCTGTACTCATTGCATTGACTGTTTATGATGAGGACGTTCTGACAGTGCAGCACATTCTGACTGCTATCACTGTGCTGGGGGTGGTTATAACTATTGCCAGGTCAGTCACCACAGGCTATTTCTCTTTCTTTTTTTGTTTTAGTTTTTTCCTGGGGCTGCTCCAGGCTTGCTGCATTATGAATAAAAGACTTTAAATACTTATAATTGAATATGCTTGATGTTTACATCATGGTATACGGTGTAAAGTATGAAATATGATAGAATATATATAAAAAGGGTCAAAGGTTTTGACACCTATCCGGTCATTTTGAAAATAAATGCATTATTAATTCAGTATAGACCTTTTTTTTCATTCAGACGTAGTAATTGTACAAACAGCTGGCTAATTTCATATGTGCTGATCACGCATTGCAGTAATTTTGACATTTGTATCTGTCTTGTGCCAGGTCTTTCATCCCAGACGAACATATGGTGTGGTGTCCAGAGCAGCTGCTGCAGTGCGTGCTGGCACACATTCACTATATGCCGGACCACTGGAGGGGCAACGCTAATAAGAGCGAGACCAGGGATGAGGTGGCACAGCTGTTTCAGTACAAAGCGGTGAGGAAAGCAGAAACATTTGTCACATTTACATTAAAAGATAAATTTTATTGATTTATTTTAGAAATGTAACTGAAATTACAAAAAATGTGAAAATATTGTAATAAATGCTGTCTCTGTTGAACTCAGGTGTTTATCCTGGAGGAGTTGCTCAGTCCTATTGTCACGCCCTTCATTCTCATCTTCATCCTGAGAAACAAATCTCTAGAAATCATTGACTTCTTCAGGAACTTTACTGTAGAAGTTGTTGGAGTTGGGGACATCTGTTCTTTTGCGCAGATGGACATCAGACGCCATGGAAACCCTACAGTAGGACTTATTTAAGTTGTGTATTAGGACTGAAAGCTGCCTGTTAAGCAGCTTTCGGAAATTGTAGCACTGATCAATTGTAACTGATCGATAATAAGATGTGTTTTATGTCTTGTTGTTTATATATTTCATATATTTGGATGTTTTTGCAGTGGATGTCAGAGGGACAGACAGAAGCGTCCATATACCAGCAGGCTGAGAATGGGAAGACGGAGCTGTCCCTAATGCATTTCACTATAAAGAACCCCCGCTGGCAGCCACCTCAGGAGAGCTCAGTGTTCATCAGCCATTTGAAGGAGAAAGTGCAGCATGATGCTCAGGCTGGTCCCTCCACACAGCTGCTGCTCTCAGAGGCTCCTCTCTGCACTTCACTGCAGTCCAATGAGTCTGGCCCTGGGGTAATAACCAGGACTTGATCGAACACTTAACTAGACATTTGTTCTTTAAATTATTTGCTTCACCAGTATTTTATTGTCTATTATTATTAGGGTTTATTTAGAATGGTACCTCTGCAGCATTTATTTATTACTATTGGGAACAAAAAGGCCTCCAGAATGTCTTTATCTTTTTAAGCTAATAATATGCAAACAGCAATACTGTAATGCAAGTTTATTCACCCTCTAATGTTTTGTTTTTTTTTGTTTTGTTTTTTTCAGCCTGAAAATCTTTTAGCTAGTGTCCTGGCCCACCCCATCCTAACTTCATCTGGACTACAGGGGCGAGATCATCGCTTCATCCCACCAAGCACTGCTGCCTCTGCCGCAGCCAGTGTCCTGGCCTCTTTATCCTCCTCCCAGGTTGCACATACCAGTCGAGGCCGCTCACATGGCCTCCTGCCCTCCTCCATCCATCCTGAATTCACCATGTACCGCAGCGATCGCACTGTTATCGACAGGTATTTTGAGACACATGGGATTGATTTCCTGTAGCTGTTTTATATATATATTTATTCATTTATTATTATTACTGATCTATAAATGCAAAAGGCTTTCATCAGCTTTACGTTTGTTTTCCAGCATGTCTAACAGTGATTCTCGGTTCCGGAGAAATGCGCTGCAGTCAGAGTTTGCCTCAGCCGAGATGAGTCTCCATGCCATCTACATGCATGAGGTAATTGTCTTACCACCTGCTGTATTATTTTATACTTTCATAATTGCTCTGCGTGAGCTTAAAAGATTTGTAGTGTGGTCCCTCATATAACACAATAGCTGCAGTACATGTTTAAAATTGTCTTGTTTTTTATTATTTTTTTCACATTTTCTGATACTGGAAAGAGAGAAATCAGTCAGTGCATCTATTATAATCCACCATTCTAGTTCTCCCCTCTACTGTACAATGACAGCTGTTTTTCTCTCCAGCTCCACCAGCAGAGCTCCCACCCACAGAGGACATCAGGGCAATGGCAGAACCCTGTGCCAATGAGGGATCTGCACACAGGTAAATGCAGATATCGATCCCAAACTTCTTGCATTTTTACTGCAGTCTGAAGCAAGTCATTGTTAGTGTTCAGCATTAATAGGGTCAATATTTTTGCTCTTTACCACTGAGTAAAATCTAAATCTTCAAATTTTTATTGATATTAGGTATTATAAGCAACTTTGTTTTGCTTTAGTATTTGCCAGAATTTTGCATTTTTCTCATACAACTATTTTCTGAATTTGAGCTCTCCCACATGTGCTAGGTAGCAGGAGCTCATAAGACATTCAGCACACATTAGCAGAGAACAGAGAAGGTTGGGCATGATATAAAAAGTATGCTGCAGAGTCAGTTTTTAGTTTACAATAGGGACACATGGGACTGCCAATTTATTCGTTATGATGACTCTTTTTGTGCCATTCCTCTTTCATTAACCAGACTTGACACCAATAGACTTTTTACATTTATTTTTACAGGTTTGCAGGCTCATAGCGGCCATGGTTCCAGCATTTCCATGCCCACTCCCGTCCACCTTGGGGGCTGGAAAGAGGAAGAAGAGGAGGATGTGGATGATCAGGAGATTAATAGTGGATCTACTCCAACACTCGACACTGGGAATAGATGCTGAAGTGCCTTTATAATAAGGTATATATGCTCCCATCAAAGCTCTGTAATATGAACTATGTGGTACTCTGTTCTCTGACTATGTTGAACCTAAAAATAGCTTTTTACCCAACAAAGACACATTGCCATGATTATTTCTCCTCTTTTTTTATTTATTTTTTTTATAGTGTTTACATTTTCCTTTCTTCAGCGAACATTGTGGCCTTAGATGATCATCGTGGAAACTTTAAGATGGACGTTTAAAGCAACATTCAGCGTTTGGTGTAGGAGTGGCTCATTGATGAAAAACCACTGTCTCTGCACCTCCACGCCTCATCCTGTCATATCAGGCAGACTATGGCATCAGGGAAACCATAAGTCTTCCGTCCATTTTCTAGCTTGTGCAAGCTGCATATAAAGTGCAAATGACAGATAGACATTGTAGCGTGTTTAAAAGTTTGCTGTGTGATGGGGGGTGTGGGCAGTTTTATAGTGTAATATAAAAAGTTCATCAAAACTGCTGCTGTGCCTCTGTGTGCATCACCAGTTTCTTTAGTATATTTTCCAATGAATGCTGTCTTGATCTGTGCTACAACAAAAACACTGCACATTGTGTC
>JBAMHW010000008.1:19143810-19157084 GCA_037177495.1 Rhadinocentrus ornatus
CACACACGTGTAGTCACATATGTGATATGTAAATACACTTCTCGCATCTTATTGTCCTTTCAAAGGTCAGTTTTTCACTACCCGATCTAATCCTTAAAAAAGATACCAAGTATTGATACGATGAAAAGCTGAGTGTACAGTAGCCGTACTACTACAACACCATGTGTATGTGGACAAAACCCTATTGGGTGTTGATAATACGGTGTTCAAAAACATTTATTTAAACATCTATTTAAATCCCACTTCTACATATTACCTCATTAGTGATGAAGAGAATCTAATACTCTAGGCAATACTTCTGCATTGTAAGTGTTTAGGTGTGTGGATTATTTTTGCAGAAAACAGACGCATCTTTTAACTGCATTTTGACTTTAGAGACATTGAACATTGATAAGGTAGAGTTATTTTTATTCATCTTTGGACAACAAAGGATGAGTGGTATTGCTTTTACAAATCCCTGTTTTATTGTTTTTTTCCCCCCTGAAGGTTGCACATAAAAATTTAAAAGGGCTGAATTCAGAGTGTTAATTGTTGCTTGTGCACCTTAAAATTGAACGACTTTCCACAGCACAGTAGCTTTAGGAATATTTATTACTTTTCTTTCCCAATGTATTTAACCGATCAAAGAATATGTGTATTATTTATTTGAAAGAAAAAATGTTTAGCTTTTGGACCAAACTATTTAATTTTAAACAAACTTATAATCTAATCAATTGAAAAAATCATATGGCCCCTCTCACCTCCTACTTGACTGACAGGTATTTGTTTTTATTCTAAAAGAAAAAAATATTAGCCTAGCTGCATGATTCTGAATGCATCTCATACTTAAACCAGGACTAAATCTTGCTTGTTGTCAGTGTTTAAAATAGCACTCAACCCAATTTCTATTGCATTCTACAAACAACAGTTTAAAGATGAAATCCCATCCATGACTGCAAGACCTCAGAGGCTGTGCATGCATCTTCAACTGCTTGTGGTTAGAAGCTGTTTGTTGAGAGCAGGCAAGCATGTGGATGGTGTGTCTATGCTAATATAAACTCAGACTTTTTGCACTGACAAAAAACTATTTTTATTTTCAAGTGTGTGTGTGTGTGTTTACACAATTTGCATCAGTTAGAAAAGAGAGGTTGTAAATGTGTTGATCTGCATCCTAATTGTGTAATTCTGTTTGTATAGAAGCATCAGTGTGTACCATTGTCCACATCAGACCACAAGAAAAACTTAGTGTCCTATCACATAAGGTCCCTCTTACCTCTGGTCAATCGAAGTTCATCCTGCACAAGATGACGCGTGTTTCCATGCTTACATGGGTTTTGTGGTCACATTGTAATTGTGCATTAGACACCGGATGAGTTTTTTTTTGTTTTATTAGAGACATGGGAGCTCAGCTTTGTGCATAGAGTTTTGACAGTCTCCACATTTACATCCCAGTGTAGTGTTTAATGTTAGTCATTTGATTATAAGCAGTGCCTTAGTGTTAAGGATTCGTATTTTTCTCTTTTAGAAGCCATCTCATGTAAACCATCAAATCTACTTTGGTAGATTTAGCAGCACATATACGATGTACAGTATTTTTGATCAGCAAGTAACTGTATATACAGCATCAAATACATTGTGAATCGGTGGATGTGGCTTTTTAAGATGAGTTACTAACTGATGTTGAGAACTTATCAGTCTTTTGTATTTGGCAATACATTGCTATTTATTGTTATATCTGGGATTGCACTGTCATCTATAACTTAGAAGCAGGAGTTTGCCTTGTAATCGGCAGTGTCATCATGGCCAAACCTCTCATCATACTATGGTTTCTTATCCACAACAAACCAGTCAAAGCATCACAGTGACTGGAACAAGGTGCTAAGTTTTCATCCTGATATGGTGTACATGTTTTTTTTGTTTTTGTTTTTTTCTTTACAGAGTTTTGTTTTTTTGTGAAATGTTTAGCTGCGAAATGAGAAATGCCAAAAGAACTTGTTTTCAGCACAGCTTTATAATACGTTCTTTTTCTGCAAGTAAGTAAAGAGACAAATAAATCTCATCTTGAGTGTATTGTAGTATTGTAGTATGTGATGTTTGAAATAAAAAAAAAAACAATTATTCATTTTCTGTGTTTTGATTTGCTGTGGCTAATCAGTAGGGTCAGTTTGTTTAAAAAAAAATCTATTGGTAATGCTGCTCTTAAAACAAAGATTTTTTTCAACTTTCAAGGCAATAAATGTTTGGCATATTTTAATCCCAGCCTGTCTATCTTACTAATTCAAGGACATTGACAACGTTGAATGGATCACATGCGATCACTGTTGATCTTTGTCTCCAGAGGATGAAGCTATTCACAATTTATTCTACCCTAATACCAACACAATGTGTAAAACATGTTGAAATTCTTATTGGAGATACTTTATTTTTATATCTAAATACATACACACACATATTTATAAGAGAGAAAGAGATCTGGATGGAAAAAAATTAGCTGGGGATGAATTTATGCATGTTTACATTGAACTGAAATCTGCTTCTAGGTTTTGTGTGCCAAACATTTATATAGCCCTTTCTCAGTATTAAAATTCTTACTGACAATCAGTTTCACAACATAATCTTAGTGTAATCAATGTTTAAATACATGGATAACTTGCAAGTTTGTGTCCATCTTTTTAACCTCACAATCATAAACATGAGCTTGACAAAGTATGATTTGACACATGACAATATGGGATTTATTTTGTTGAGGAAAACATTTGCTCAACTTAAACGGACTTAAAAAGGGACGCTAAGGCTGATTTGCAAAACTGGTCTTGGTTTTCTGTTGCAGCACTAAATTGCCACTGTCACTGTTTTTCTGTATTATACATGTCTGTATAATACTGTAAATTATACACACATTGTAAATAAACAACAATTTGCTATTTTGTCTCATCCGTGTTTCTTCTCAGGTGGTGTTCTGTATTCCCTGCACTTTTTTTAAAGACATGAGTGCCATCTATGGTTCATTCTTTGTACTCTGCCTTGGATCTTTCTAACATTTGTCTTGCTTGTCATCGACTAAGTAAATATACTTGAGGTAACTCCCCTGTGTTTGGGGCGGTAACATGATACAACCATGACCTTATTCTTGAAATGGCCTGGAGATCAGGTGGAAGGCAGTGTACTTCAGATTGGAGGGTATACATTGCATCCATTTTGTGAAAACTGTCTCATCACAATAAAGAATTTAATATGTGCTCCAAGTGCCGTGTAACAAAGACCGGTTGCAAAGACAGAGCTTTGGCATTAACCAGTTTTTGTTTTTTTTAAAATTGGAAATAATTTGATTTGACCCTTTTGAAATTGACTGGGCAACAAGAAAGGCAGCGTTTTTGCTGAATTTAAGTCAACAAGTATTTTGTTCCCATCTAGATATTGTACACAACTGCAAAACTGTAATTTATCAGTTCTTGTAGTTTTTCTGTGTACTTTCAGAGGGAATGGAAACCAAGCACAGTAGCCAGGACAGGATGAAACCGAGCAGTAACAGTGGATTACCATCTGCTAGAGTTTCGAGAAGTTTAAATCAGGGTCCAGGCGACCTGCTGCTGTCAGTCATTGGCACTGGGGGAATGCCCACACGGGGAGACTAAGAAAATACCATACAAGCCAAAGAATAGGAGCGACAGGAGGCTGAACCATCCAAACATTACTCCTTGTCACTACAAGAAAACCAGAAAACTTTTTATTTTAAACTGTAATGTAGAAAGGCATAACGGAGAGATGCAAAAATATTCAACAAAAGTTTGGCAAAAGATGCTTTATCAAGGTTAGTCATCATGGAGATGATGTCACAGAGGATGTATTTAAAGTATTATGGGATTTCAGGCTTTGTACAATATAAAGTCATAACTTAATTATGGGCCTGACGCACAAAGGAAAGCAGCTGTTACAATGATGGCTGCAAAATAACATGCCACAACCTACGGTGCAACTTCAGTTACTCTTTCAGCCCAATAAAAGGTTCTTCTGTGTGGTTACAGAACTGTGAGACATTAGCAAAACCAGTCAAATGTTAACATGTCTAACTGATAGCTGGATGAAGATAATTAGCTTTGTGTTCAGCACATGCAATAAACCCTTTCTATTGCAGCTGGAAACTTTAAAGAAATGCCTACAAAGTGTAGACCATGTTTTGTTCAAAATTACAACCTCTGTAAATTTGTATTCATGTTTTAGAACTTCAATTGGTCTTTATGTACAAGTATTGCTGGTCAAGACATCCAGGTTGTTAATTAACTTCACATTTAACCTTCTGAATTTCAGTTCCCCCTACACACTGTGGTTAGTTGAGACAAAATATCATTAGATACAAATAAAGGTGACAAGAGATTGATTTGCAGGTCAAAAGTTTGCACTTGCAAGACAGAATAAAAGGGGATGGGAACTTATTTTGTTGTTTTGTCTTAAGTATATATATTTCTTTATTTGAATTAGAAGTTTTACCTCTTGAAGGATAGGCTGGCTCTACACTGACCCCATTCCAAGTCATGTGACTCAAGTACACAAATAAGTGATCATAACCTTGGATTTCCATAAGTATAGTGTTTGTTGATAAAAGTTAATATGAGAAACTGCATTTGTAAATAGGGCGATAAGTTCTGATAATTGTTTTGGTTATTAATGTAATTATTAGTAGTTTGTTTTTGCAGGGTGAAGTGTTTAAAATTGAAGTGTTTTGTACTGGGAAGAACTTCTGAATAAGTTAAACATGTTTTTGGTAGCTGGTAATATTTTCTGATGGACGAACTCAGCTTAAATGATCTCAGATATTTAATTGGTTTGGGAATTTATTAAACTACTTAAATTTAACTTGAGGGGTTATGTCACTGAAAGCTATGGGGTGGCAAGTGTAAAAATTTAGTATAAAAGTTGTAGCTGACACGTTTTCATTATTTATCTGACTTTTCTCACATTTAGCACATTTTTTTCTACATTTTCCTACATTTATCATAACTGTTAACCATATATTTAAGGGTCAAACAGAACATCTAAATCTAAAATTGAAATCTAAATCTAAATGTTTAAATCTAAATCTAAATGTTATATGTTATATCTAAATGTCAAATCTTATATTTAATTCTTGAATAATATATCTAAAAAACGCTAGTAGAGTGTGTGTGTGTGTGTGTGCGCCGAGTGTTTACCTACTAGCTTATTGGTTGAGGTTAAAGAGGCGGGGTTAATTAGCATATATTCTAAATATTTAGGTAAAACATTTAGATTTAGATATAAGATTTAGCATTTAGATAAAAGATTTAACTTTTAGATTTAAGATTTAGATATATTATTTAAGTTTTAAATATAAGATTTAAAATTTAGATATAAAATATAACATTTAGATTTAGATTTAAACATTTAGATTTAAATTTAGATGTTCTGTTTGACCCTTATGTATGTGGTTAACAGTTATGATAAATGTGGGAAAATGTAGGAAAAATGTGCTAAATGTGAGAAAAGTCAGATAAATAATGACAATGTGTCAGCAACAACTTTTACACTGAATTTTTACACTTGGCCGCCCATAGAAAGCTTCCTTTTAAAAGTGTTAAACGTGTCTCACTGGTAATATTCAGTATAGTGATTTGTTTACTACTCAACTGTGCAGCATGTAAGTTACAGCAGTGAGAAGCCCAGCAGAGGCCAGGCCTGCACTCTTACCCACCGGCCTCTCCAACAGGCTATCTCCTATCTCCACTGCAAATGGCAGGTCTATTTTGGAAAGGAGGCTGCGCAAAAGTAGGCACGTCAGCTATTTGGCATCATGAGCCACCGGAGAAGAAAGAAAAAATAAGTCTAGTCAGCCGCCCACCACAGGAGACTGGGGGATGTTCCATCATCCTGGATTTACTGTCATTTTACGGATATTTGAGGACAAACAGGGCATTTTTGGTTGGATTTCTATACACCGAGGTCCTTCGTCTATAAACTTTAACGACCAAGTGAGTGTCACGTGATTCAGCGGCCGTCTTACCTGAGTGGCTGAACAGTCAAGGTGAGTAAAAAAGTAGGAAAAACTGGGTTAAAAGTTTAAAACATTACCGTTATTTCTCCACAAAAACTAAACACATGGTGATAGTTTTTAATCCACGTCCACTGAAAATTTGCCTTCGTAATTAATTACACCACTTTGACATGTGTGACATTTAAAGTTGAATGTTAACTAGCCACAACCTCCAGTTTTGTTTGGACTAAGTTTATGTAATTTAATTGTAATTACAAACAGGTTGGACTTAATTTCTCGGTTTTAATAACGACTAACTAATAATAAAATCCTAGTTTAATTTTATAGGGATTTCTCTTACATATATAAATCTGACAGTACTAGAAAATAAGGTATGCTTCTGAATAGGGAGCTTTATCAAACTGGCCTTTGCTTCTACAAATGGCAATGGACAGAGATGGCGTCTGACAGCTGAGGTTATTTTTGGGACAGGCAGTTCGAGCGACAGAGGTGACAAAGCTGGCAAATGTCTTTCTTTGAAAGGCACATATCTACTCTGTATGACCTTGTTCCAGCGGAATTCATTTGTTGTTGTGTAATTAAACTCCCTTCCCATTGAACAGACTGTGTGGCATTATGTAGTTGACTTGATGAAGATTTGCAGAGCCAAGACAGGAGTATGCATGCTGATGCTGTTACTGCTAGCTATAAATATGCCAGCCAGTACTCAGTTTTTTCTTCCTGTTTTCACTGCACAACATATTTGTACAGTATACTGTCGAAATCTTGTATTAGTATGTGTGCGCTTGACAAGGTTAAATTTAATGGTTAAATTAAATGGTTGTAATGGCATAACATTACCTGGGTGTGTGATTGCAGACAAAAGGCAATTTTTCTTACCTTCTTTAAAATACTTTTTAAAATAGTCTACAGCTACTACAAGAACTATATAAAGCTACTTTTTTTCCCCAGCAGTGAAGATGTTTAAAACTAAGACATTTAATCATCAGATGACTATTTTATTGTTAAAATTAAACACACCACCATTTCCCCCACCATGTTTATGTGCAACCTCTTGGAAAAAAAAAAAAAAGTTTTGCCATGCTGCCTCTTACCTCTTGAACTCTGCAACAGGACATTAAAAACATTTACTCTTTGCCTACCATTGGGACCTCCCAACCACAGTTTAATCAAGACCTTTTATTACTATCCACAGATCAAAATTTCTTTTATTATTTAAAATGATGTCTTTACATGCCTATTTTTAAGGTTTACTTGAATGTCTTGAATGTTATTTAAAAATACATCATTGCTATAATTATTTGCATTTTCTTTGGTTACAGGAACAAACAATGGATCAAAATTTGTTTGGAGGAGTCCCTAGGTTTCTTACACGCCCAAAGGCATTTTCAGTGTGTGTAGGCAAAGATGCCACACTCAGCTGCACCATTGTGGGCAGTCCCACCCCACTGATCACCTGGGAAAAAGACAAGCTCAAGCTGCAATCTGGGGGCCGCTTTAAGACTGTGGAGGATGGAGACGTGTACCGTCTGACCATTTATGATTTAACGCTGGATGACAATGGACAGTACATGTGCCGAGCCAAAAACAGTGTTGGGGAAGCTTATGCTGCTGTTACCCTGAAAGTGGCCCTGCCAGCAGAGATATCTCAGAGAGCCCCTGTGTTCATGGTGAAGCCTACTTCAACACGGGTGGATTTGGGAGGGGATGTTATTTTCCAGTGCCGGGTTGCAGCTCACCCTGAGGCCAACTTTGAGTGGGAGAAGGATGGGCGCTACCTGGGGGAGACTAACCGCATCAAGATTCTTTCTGACAGTGACAGCAGCACCTTAAAGATCCAAAGTGTCCGTAACCTGGACAGCGGCACCTACACCTGCAGGGCCCAGAACTCAGTAGGGCGAGCCCATGCTGCAGTAGCTCTTGTTGTAGATGCTCAGGATGCTCGCCACCTGGATAAAGACAAGAATACCTCCCTCCTCTCTCACCTGCAAAAGCGCAAAGAGGAAATGAAGAAAGACATCTCCATCTATCGCACTGAAGAAAGCAGCACCTCAGTTCCTTCTTCCACAGTCAACATGAGAGATACCTTGAGCTCTTTTAGTTTGGCGCATGAGTTGAGGGCCTCTGCACTGGCGAAGCTTCCAAAAGATGTATTCACCCGTACCTGCACTGTGACTGAAGGCAAACATGCAAAACTCAGTTGCTTTGTGACAGGTCATCCCAAGCCTCACATTATCTGGAGGAAGGATGGGACGAACATCAGTGAGGGCCGAAGACATGTAATTTATGAGGACCAAGCTGAGAATTTTATCCTTAAGATCCTTTATTGCAAGCAGAGCGATAATGGTCTCTACACCTGCAATGCAACCAATATGGCTGGGCAGACATACAGTGCTGTGTTGGTAACTGTCAAAGGTAAGCTTTTTAAAATGCTTAGCACATTTTTTAACTACTGAAATTAGATTTGAGGACTTGTTAAATGCATTCTCCAACATAAAAGACATCTTTTCTGTTGACAAACTTGACTACCTCATATCCTCTATTAAGAGATATTCCTAACATGTAATATATTGTATTTAAATGATGGCTGTACTCAATGTTTGTGATATCATAAAATCCCTTAAATATAATCAGTTTATACTGTATATGTTAATAGTGGTTGTGACAGTAGTCCTGTAAAAATAGCTATAATTATTTTATTTAAGTCTAATTTAAATCTCTTAAAAATTTCAAGATATGTGTGGCCATTCATGACAAGGTTAAATTCAGGCTTACCCTCTGAAGGAAGGTGTTATGTTGCGTCTATTTTCTGCTGGTGATGAGTAGTTCACCGTTGGCGAAGAAGGACACTCACTTGCTGGACCATGTTGCCACAGTGCTAATGTGACTTCCCTTAAGAAATTGACCCAGAGGAGGAAACTGTAGATTTTTGTACCTTGTTAACTTTTGTTTAGACTGATAATGAGGAAAGAGCCACTATTCAGCAGTTCATAATGGAGGCCAGACCTTACAGATCTGGATCAGGGCATTAGTTAACCCCTGGACAGTCTGTGGTGCAACTTGGCTGTGGTAGATGGAATGGAACATGGTTTCTTAGAGGTGCTCGATTGGATTCAGTTCTAGATGAATGGGCGGGCCAGTCCACAGCATCTATGCTTTTGTCAAGCAGAAACTGCTGACACTCCAGCAACGTGAGGCCGAGCATTGTCGTGCATCAGAAGAAAACCAGGTTCTGCTGCAGCAGCATATGGTCCGAGGAGCTCATATCAGTATCTAATGGCAGTCAGGGTACCCTGATATGCCTCCCCAGACCAGTGATGCTGGAGGATATTGCAGGCAGCAGAACGTTTTCCACAGAGTCTCCAGATTCTCTCATGTCTGTCAGATGTGCTCAATCTGAACCTCTGTAAAGAGCACAGGGAAAATTTGCCAATCCTTGTGTTTTCTGGCAAATGCCAATCAGACTTCATGGTGTGGTGATGAGCACAGGTCCCACTTGTGCTCATCATACCACACTAATGGAGTCTGTTTCTGACAATTTGAGCAGAAACATGCCCATTAGTGGCATGTTGGAATAATTTTGTAGGGCTGTTAGTGCTCCTCCTTTCCCTCCTTACACAAATTATCAGGTAGCGGTCCTGCTGCTGGGTTGTTGTCCTTTTACGCTCCCTTTCACATCTCCTGGTATACTGGCCTGTCTCGTGGCATTTCCTTCATGCACTCTACACTGTGCTGGGAGACACAGCAAATCCTCTTGCCACAGCACACATTGATATGCCATCCTGGGTGAGCTAAACTACCCGCGCAGACACCGCCTCATGTGAATCATCTAGTTCACCTCATCTTAGTTATCTTAGTTCTTCATCTTAGTTTACCTCATCTAGTTGTGAGGAAACTGGCAAAATGCAAACATGACCAAAAGTCAGCCACAAAGAATGAAGACAGAGAAATAGTGTGTGGCCACCACCTGCAGGGTCATTCCTTATGGCGGTTATCTTGCTAATTGCCTCTCATTTCCACCTGTTGTTGTTCCACTTGTACAACAGCAGGTGAAATTGATTCCTAATCAGTGTTACTTTGTGACTGGACAGATTGATATCCTAGAAGTGTGACTGATTTTGAGTTACATGCTAATTATTATTTGTTCACTTCTTTTGATCAGTGCATGCCAACAAAGAAGGTACATGATCTAGCCAAAAGGTCTTAATAGAAATGAACAGAAAACTTGCAAACTGTGTAATCTGTAGTTTGATATCATGTTGGGAGGGGTTTACATTCATGAGGAAATAACGTAAATGTTAGTGATTGTCTTGGCTTAATATGTTGACAGTGCCTTTGATAAATATTTCTACAAAGCTTCACTGTAGCAGCTGCACTGTATATCCCATCACATACTTTGATTCATAGCTACTAATGCAACCTGAATTTAATTATTGGCTACAATATGCACAATGAAAATGTAGGTTTCCATCAACCATTGTTATATTAATTTAAACAATTCTCATAACGTTTTGTGGCATAATTTGCATTCCTTATTAATTTTTTTTCCTTTGGTTCTCCCTTCCTGATTGGGAAAACGTCTAAAGATTGTTTCAACTATCAAACCATTAATATTTAAAATTTCACTGTTGATTACCCAAGCAATTTTATGATCATGTTATATTTTCTTAGAAATTTTGTGATCGGGTGTTACTAAAATTTCTAGAACATGCTAAAGCTATTCTGATTAATTATCACTGTGATTGTGAGCAGGTTTCTTGTTTCACTTGTTTGATTAAACTCACACTAAACTAAACTACAGCAGTTTAATCCATATTATAATATTACTTGACAATTCTTTTGTTTTTTACTGTATCAGAGCCTAAGGTGCCATTCAAGAGAAAGCTGAAGGATGTGGAGGTACAAGAGAAAACGTCGGCCCTGCTCATGTGTGAGGTCCCACTTATTGTCACACAGGCCAACTGGTTCATGGAGGAAACGCAGCTGGAGCAAAGCACCAAATTTCGCATGGAAGAAGAAGGCACTTTACGTCGTCTCACCATACATAACGTCACCACAAATGATGATGGTGTTTATATCTGTGAGATGCAAGAGGGAAGCCGCACTGTGGCTGAACTCACTGTTTTGGGTATATACATTTTTTTTCTTCTTTCTAAATAATTTCTTGTGTATCTTAGAGCAGTTATGAAGTAATAATTATTACTGTAAACATCAAATCATTATTTACCACTAATGGGACAGAGAGTGATCTGTTGATTTTTACTATATTTTGATTTGATAGCTACTGCTTTTGTGTAATAAATTCTGTTGTCAAGGTTGAAACTATAGTTATATGAAGCGTTTTTACCCCTATATTTCAGGTAACATCACAAAAAAGCTTCCTCGAAAGACAATAGTTCCTGTCAGTGACACTGTCATCTTCTGTGTGGAGCTGGAGCACCCCTGTCCAGATTCATACTGGACACGCGATGGTGAGAAATTGATAGAAGATTCCCGGATTTTCATTGCCTGTGTGCTGAGACAATACACACTCACAATTAGAGACTGCCAGGCAGATGACTCAGGAGAGGTTGCCTTTGTGGCCGGAGACTGCAAGACTTCCACACGATTCTCTGTCACTGGTGAGTCAAGTTCCATTTTAAAATCTTTTATTGTTATATTTATTTTGTAAATTGATTTATTTTAATCAATAATTAACTTATTTAATATTGTAAGATGGCTTGCCGGCTATACATCAAAATACATTAAAAACCTATTTCTTTCAATTTTTATGTTATATTTGTTTTGAATAGAATGAAAGAAAAATATTTTTTTTAAATGATCTTGATTGATGGTAATAAGCGCAGAAAGAGGACTCTTAGTGTAGACATGATCAGGCAGGCAGGGACAGTTCAGTCCCAGTGAATAAAAAGAGCTGTCAAGTGGATGAAGATGATGAGTTAAGTAAGAGGACACCTAGTGGCAAGACACAAGACTGGAGTATAGCAGTAAAATAACAATATTACTAAAATGTGCAGTAAAAAAAACTAAGTGAAAATGTTACCTAATATATGTCTACATGTCTACATTTTCCTAAAATACATTTTCAATTTAAGCTGCACGGAAGCATCCACCCGATCCCCCAGTTGAAGCTGTGGTGCAGAACAAGACAGACTCTTTCATCACCATTCAGTGGTCTCCTCCTGACAGTGACCGCCCAGTGCCTATCAAAGGCTACATTGTGGAAAGGAGGAAGGTTGGCACTTCTACATGGCAGAGATGCAACGCTGGAGAAACCATTCTTTCAACAGAGATTACCATCTACAAATTCACTGAGGAAGCTAGCTACCAATTCCGTATATCGGCTATGAATGACTTTGGACAGAGTCCTTATCTGGAGGTACCTGGGAGCTTCTATCTGGGTGAGATTCTAACAGTTATAATATATTTTTATTTCTTTGTTGTATGATTTTTTTTAAATTAATATTATTATTCTTTATATTAAATGTTTTTTACATTTATTTTTTCCTCAGAACCCACTGCAGAAATCAGGAAAGGCCTGATGAACAGCACTACAATCTCTGGTGAGGAGTTCTCGATCTCTGTGGAGCTATCTGCTGTTTGTTCAGGCTTTTGGTCCCTGAATGGACGCCTCCTGCGCAGTGGAGCTGACTACCTCATCACCAGGTCAAAGAATGTACATACACTGCTCATCCGTGTCGTGACCATGGAAATGAATGGCGCTGAAGTGAAGTTTGTGGGTGGAGGCTCAGAGAGCAGTTGCATCCTGTCTGTGAAAGGTATACTCTTGAAAAGCTTTAAGTTATTTTAATATACCATAGTACTTTTTGTGTGCTAAAAATTTTTTGTTTTGTTTTTTTAACTTCATTTTAATCTTTTAATTGCATTTTTAGCCCCTCCTATTAGGTTCACTGGCAAGTCAGATCATCCAGAGGTCGTAACCTGTAGTGCTGAAGATACTGCTCATTTGACTGCTGAGGTGTCAGATTATGAAGCAGAGGTTTGTGACAGAATACTGTTTGCTTGAGGCATTTAATAACTTAACTTCAGGACTATGCAGGCATTATAATGAATATTTGTGACATAGACTATGGAAAAAATAATCTTCAGTAAAACATGAGTCCAGTGTGGAGAGTCCTTAAAGTGCACTAACACCAGTTGGCAGTAAAAAAAACTATATGTCTATAAAACTATAAAATTATAATACTTATATAATTATAATATATTATATTATATATATTTATATGTATATGTATATATATATAATATATTATATTATATATATATA
>JBAMHW010000008.1:19157184-19171981 GCA_037177495.1 Rhadinocentrus ornatus
TATATATATATATATATGTATATATATAATATACTTTCTATATATAACAATCGAAGTGCTGTATGAGTATGTGTGTGAATGTGTAGTGTAAAGGTGCTTTGTGGTCCATTTCCCATCTTCAAAATGTGTTTACTTCGCTTATGAAAGACTGACTTGATTAATATTTCCTACTAGTCATTATGGTCTTATTTGCGTTCTTTTCCTCAGATCAGTGCACTAATGTTGTTTGTTTTTTTAAATTATTTTATAATTTGATAAAAAATTCTCAAAAATACCTATTTTTGTCCAATTTGTTGTCTTGTATGAGTCTCCAGCTTGAACCTCTTGTTCATTTCCAGTCCCCAAGAAAGACCAAGATGGTGACAACCAGATGTCAAATTCTAGGCTTCAGAAGGACAATTCATAAGCCAGTTGCTGCTGTTACCATATATATTTAAAACCTATGATTTTTGCAAACAACTCTTGATAGTACAGTCAGTGGACTAACTACTTGTTAAAGGTCCCATATTATACATTTTTTCAACATCGTATGGGTGCCAGAGGTCCAACAACATTGATTTCAAAGTGTATTACCCTAAATTCAGCCTTGGTCCTTAATTTCTGACATTCCAGATGTAGCTCTAGTGAGCTCTACTGAGAATGGGTTGTTTCTGTGTCTGAACCTTTAATTGTTCATGAGTGGTGCCTGTCCTCTCTGGGAAAGGACCCGGCTTTCGCTGGTGCCCGCTCTGGGATTTTAAAGGGCAGGCTCAGCAGCCGGAGGACGGGACAATGGCAGTATCCACTACCGGGGGCAGTGGTTATTTCCGTTTGTGAGGTCACAAAGGCAAAGATCTCAGGCACACATGTTTGAGTGCACATTTGCTAACAAGTGGAGCAAGCAGATGAGAGAGGTAACAGAATTTTCTCATTTCTGGGCCTCATACACAGGCTATGAGGTCACATGACTGTTAGAAAACATTTAGAAAGTGAGTTTTGCATAATATGGGACCTTTAAACAAGAGCAACCTGAGAATGCATCTTCTTCCAAGGCCATCAAATATATTTAGCAATTTTACCAAAAGTTATTTAACACAAAAATTAAAAGGGCTTTTCACAAGTTTAGTGAAAATTCAGCTCAGTAGTCTTGGGTGAGCTTACTAAGAAACAAATAAAGACAGCACTCGCATACCAATACTTTGAATTTTGCCTGGTGAGAAGAATAACTATGTCTTGTTGTAAATTAATATTACAGTGACATTCCATCTTACTAAACTTTACCCCTTTGGTGTTAGAATACCCAAGTACTCATTTACTTCTGACACTGCTTTGTATTTATTCCCTCAGGTGGTTTGGATGATGAATGGCCGTGAAGTAAAAATGGGCAAGAAGTATGAATATGTCATAAAAGGTCGCAAGAGGATCCTGATGGTACACAATGTTACAGATGAAGATGTGGGCATTTATGAGTGTGTTTTAGCTGAAGACAGGTGGCCCATTCAACTCACTCTTAAAGGTAAAGTCACTGAAACAGTAACTACTAAGTACTATGTAATGTACAATGTTCTTTAGAGTAATTAATGTAAATGTAAAAATGTATAACAAATGCTTCGATAAACAGTGCATGAATTAAAATGACAGAACTCCAATATAATCTCGTTTTCTTCAAGATGAACCAGCCAAATTTCTAAATAAAGCCAGGGGTCCCATGGGATTGTCATCATCCCTTAAGGGAGATCTTGAGCTGAGCTGTGAGGTATCTCCTGCTAGCACCATTGTTGTGTGGAAAAAGGATCAAGTAGAGATCACCGAGGACCAAAGAACTACCCTCATCTCCAAAGGTACTCAAAGGAAGCTCGTCATTAGGAATGCCAAGAAAAGTGATGAAGGACATTACTCCTGTGAGACAGCAGCTGACAAAGTCACATTCCAGGTTAAGATAAAAGGTAAGACTGCATCAGATATTTGCAGGATATAGGATTCACCTCTTGTTATGGAATCTTAGTAAATCTTGTTTTTTCTGTCTGAAACTCAAGCCCTAGCTGCCTTCTCCAACAAGGAGTCAGTCCAAAAGGATGTGAAAGCCACTCTCTCTCAGAAAGCAACTCTTAGTTGTGACGTGTCTGACAGTAAAACTGAGGTGAAATGGTATAAAGATGGCAAGTTGTTGGAATCCAGTGGGACAAAGTACTCAGAGGCAAAAGGCACCACCCGCCTACTGGTGATAGAAAAGGTGGAGAAAAGTGATGCCGGAGAGTATACCTGTGAAGCTGGAGGAGATAAGCTGGTCTTTGGGATTTTTGTGTCAGGTAGGACTTCTTGATTGATTGAATTATGCATAAGAGCCTATTTTACTTGTTAAATTTGCTTTATATTAAGAGTTTGGAGTACATAACATGACAAACATTTGACCATGTTTGGGCATTACATTTCCAAAGTTGTTCATAAAAACAGATGTGACATCATAAAATCCAAATAAAGCAAAATGCAGTGACATGCAAATTATGAAACTCCTCTTTTTGATAGAACAGACAACATATTAAATATAAAAACTGAAAGTGTTTTTTGCATTTCTTTTTAATGCATATTTATTTTCATTGTGAATTTTGTGTTACCAAAACATTTAGACATTTTGGGAAATTGACATGTTTATCATTGTTTTATATTCCCTTTCTGGTGACAACAGCTGCAGACTCTGTTCAGAGTAAATTTAAACTCTGCTTCTTCCACCTTTTTAAAAAAAATTATATTTCATTTATCTCAGCTGGGAAATTCCATATCGATATCCCATACCCATCCTGGATACACTGGGCTGGTGGGCCTGATTCCATGCACAAGGACCTTGCTCAGGGGTCGACAGTGGTTCACCTCAGTTGTCAGCCCTGGGACTTAAACTCAGATTCCTTCAGACCCAAGCCCTCCTCTGTAACCCCCTCGATTACCATTACTTTAGCATATAAAGCCGAGTGGTTATCCTTCAGGTGCTGAAGCGTATTCCTCTTTTGTATGCAACGTTTTATG
Source organism: Rhadinocentrus ornatus (assembly GCA_037177495.1). NCBI lineage: Eukaryota > Metazoa > Chordata > Actinopteri > Atheriniformes > Melanotaeniidae > Rhadinocentrus > Rhadinocentrus ornatus. The sequence goes on from JBAMHW010000008.1 coordinate 19,160,185, forward strand.
TCATGGTGGTGGTGGTGAGCAAAACAAAATTAATCCATTTGTTTGGAAGGAATAACTCTTCCCACTGAGGCACATGCCTACTGTGACTCGCATGGATTGAAACAAAACAACACAAGCGGTAACGGTTGTTCTGTGAGGAAGTTGAAGTGATCTGCTCTTATGGTTCAGAAATAATCTTTTATGGAAAGTGACAATATTGAGGGATCTTTACAATTAATTAACTGTGGTGTTTGATAGTAATTGTGAAATTAAGCTATTGTGACATCCCTAGCCAAGATCCAATTAAGATGGGTACACACTTCACCAAACCCTGTTTGTATCATTCTGTAATAATGGTGTTTTTCCACCCTTACACAATTATTTATGCTGGATATTGAATTGTATACTGATAACATGTTAGTTTTACCTGTCATTGTACTTATCATTCATTATTGGTTTTTGAAAAATAATCTAATTATCTCCAGTGTGCCAGTATGTTGTGTCAGTCACTGGCAGTCTTAATTGATGCTCATAGCAACTCTGTATTTGTCATTTGATTTTAATTTCAGACGCCCAGTCAGCCTTCTTCAATAAGGAGTCTGTTCAAAAGGAAGTGAAAGCTACTCTGTCCCAAAAAGCCACCCTGAACTGTGAGGTAGCAGATGAAAAGACAGAGGTGAAATGGTACAAAGATGGGACCCTGCTGACTTCCAGCAAGACAATCCATACTGAAACAAAAGGAAAAAGTCGCCAGCTGGTGATTGACAGCATGGAGAGGAAAGATGTTGGAGAGTACATCTGTGAAGCTGGGTCTGAGAAGATGGCCTTTAAACTCCATGTAGCAGGTAAGAGTGTTGGATGCTTATTACTAATCTTTGACTAATTAGTGTCTGATATTTTCTGTTAATGACTCCTTCAACAGAGGCCCAATCAGTCTTCTTTAACAAAGAGTCGGTCCAGAAGGAAGTGAAAGCCTCTTTGTCCCAGAAAGCTACTCTTAGCTGTGAGGTTTCTGATTCCCAAACAGAGGTGAAATGGTACAAAGATGGCAAGCTTCTGACTTCCAATAAGACTATATATGTAGAGTTCAAGGGCAAAAGTCGCCAGCTGGTGTTAGCCAGCCTAGAGAAGAAAGATGCTGGAGAGTATATCTGTGAAGCTGGCACTGAAAAGCTTGTCTTTAAACTTCAAGTGACAGGTAGGATAAAGCACTATACTGGGATATTTTTTTATTTTCCTTTTCTGTTGATTGATTTACTAGATATCTACCTCAGATACCTGTCAAGCTATAGGGAAAAATAAACACTCATCTACATTTGTCTCCACAGACACACAGATTCAGTCAGCTTTCTACAAAAAAGAGTCCGTCCAAAAGGAGGTGAAAGCTACTCTCTCCCGAAAAGCCACCCTGAGCTGTGAGGTTGCTGACACCAAGACAGAGGTAAAGTGGTACAAGGATGGCAAGCTGCTGACATCCAGCAAGACAATCCATACTGAATCAAAAGGCAAGAGTCGCCAGCTGGTGATAGACAGCGTGGAGAAGAAAGATACTGGAGAGTACATCTGTGAAGCTGGTGCTGAGAAGTTGGCCTTTAAAATACAGGTTGAGGGTAAGGAGAAAGCAGTTTTTTTAATTAAAAGCAACATTAAGATGAATAAATCCTGTGAGGGTTTTGTTTTTAATTAATGCATCATAAAGACTTCTAAGTCTTTGTTTCAGGTGTAGCAGGCCAAATATCCAGCCGTACAGTTGAAATGTGCTATTATTCATAGTCTTATCCAGATTAGATCTCATAAGATAAGTTAGAAAAATAAAAAATCTTATTAGGAAATTTATTTAAAAGTTTTGAATAATCCTATACATGCTTATTGTTTCATTTAAATAATTTAATACATTTTCCATTCAACACATTATGTTTGTACTGATTTATATCAGCAGCATGTAATAGTATAGTAATCATCTCTGTCGGCGATTCTGTGTTTTGATCTTTTGCAGCATTTCTTTATTGTGCATTCTATGGTGTGTCATGACTTAATTTAATGGGTTTTTGTGATGTAATTGGTCTTTTTATTGATGAATTAATATACATTTTATATTATTTAACCTCTTTGTCAACTTGTCATTTAAGTTCTGCAGTGCTGTTTCCAGTAGTTTTGGCTAAACTGAAAATGTGCCCTCTTTATTTCATCTCTGCTGATATATAACTGTTAAATAATATCCTGACTACATTTAGCCTCCATCACACCTACATTTTCTCTGTAATGTTGTGTGTTAAAATTAAAATGTTGCAGTTCCATGACATTTTTCTTTATTATTTCTGCAGAGATTCAACCCAAATCTGCCTTTTTAAACAAGGAGTCTGTCCAAAAAGAGGTGAAAGCCACTCTCTCCCAAAAAGCCATCCTGAGCTGCGAGGTAGCTGATATGAAGACAGAGGTGAAATGGTACAAGGATGGCAAGCAGCTGACTTCTAGCAAGACAATTCATGCAGAGTCAAAGGGCAAGAGTCGCCAGCTGGTGATAGACAGTGTGGAGAAGAAAGATGGTGGAGAGTACATATGTGAGGCTGGCAGTGAGAAATTGGCTTTTAAGATCCAGCTGGCAGGTAGGAAATATTGCTAGCTGCTCATATTTTCTGCATCATACAAGTACACTAAGTTTATGTTACTATACAATATCATTTTTATGTCATACTCCATTGTTAAACAAGATTCAGCCTTTGATCACACATTTTTAGTTTATTGATATGATGGCATCAAATTTTCTTCTCTGCAGAACCTCCAGCTGGCTTCTCTAATAAAGAGTCAGTCCAGAAGGAAGTGAAAGCTTCTCTCTCCCAAAAAGCCACTCTGAGTTGTGAGGTTTCAGATTCCAAAACAGAGGTGAAATGGTACAAAGATGGCAAGCTGCTGACTTCCAGCAAGGTGGCTCATATGGAATCAAAAGGAAATAGTCGTGAGCTGGTAATAGAAAAAATGGAGAAGAAGGATGCTGGAGAATACACTTGTGAAGTTGGAACAGAAAAGTTGGTGTTTAAGCTGCAGTTTACAGGTAACATATACTACTAATCTGATTATTTTTGCCACTTGTTTGATGATTTTCTTCACAAAATACTTATAAAAGTTTTTCTCTCCAGATGTAGCCATTAAGTTTCAGAAAAAGCCTGTCAAGGACACATTCGTTGTTGAAGCAAGTGAAAGCATTGTTTTAGCCACAGAGCTGACCACAGAGAGTGGCACTGTCAAGTGGTTTAGAGATGGTGTCGAGCTCAAGGAGAGTAGCAAGTATGTAATGAAAAAAGATGGCCGCTCTCGCACACTCACAGTGAAATCCACAGAAACCAAAGACAGTGGAATATACTCATGTCAAACTGCTGATGACAAAGTAAAATTCAAAGTTGAAGTAAAAGGTAGGTCAGAATTTTTAAATCCAACTATTTCTGCAAAACAAAAACGCAAATTATCGATTTTGCTTTGATGTTTAACTTTTATGCTTTGATTTTAGATTCGGCTTTGAAGTTTGTTGTCCCTTTGAAACCTACTACAGTGGAGCTGGGAGGCACACTAAGCTTGATTTGTGAACTAAATCAGGCCTCGGGTAATGTTGTCTGGCTTCATGATGGCTGTGAGATTAAACCTGGAAGCAGACACTGTGTCAGAACAGATGATGCTAGGCGAGTTCTCACTGTGACTGGCATGACTAAGGAAGATGAAGGAGAATACAGTTGTGAATGTAAAAACGATAAGACCTCTGCTAAAATAACTTCTAAAGGTAATTAGCCAATGTAATCAGAAAATTCACAGTTTACGGTAAGAAACTAGTATTTAACTCTACTCTGCTTAATTTCTTTCAGCACCAAGACAAGTAAGGTTTACTACCAAACTAAATAATGTTGCTTCAATGGAAGGAAAAGAGGCCATTTTCAAGTGTGCTGTTACCCCAGCAGATGTCAATGTTAAGTGGTTCCACAACAGTATAGCTGTCACTGCTGGGCCCAAGTACAAGCCGGAGCATGGCGGTGGGAGTTACTCCCTTACTATCACCTCTGTCACACAGAAAGATGCTGGAGAGATTAGTGTTGATGCAGAAGGCAAAAGTTGCAAAGCTACACTTCAAGTGCAACGTAAGAATGTGTTAAAATATTTGTATTCATGAACTAATGCTAAAGTTTTCAGATTCTTTTAATTCTCCTTGTGCATCTTTCAGATGAACCTGTGACATTTAAGAAAAAGCTGGAAAACTTGACTGTGGAGGAACAAAGTGAAACAAGACTGGAAGTGGAGCTCAGCAAGGCTTCTGATGAAGTAAAGTGGATGAAGAACAGTGTGGTGCTGCAGCCTGCTGGAAATATAGAGATTAAGGTTAATGGAGCGAAGCAAACTCTGGTCTTCAAAAATGTAACTCATGCTGACCGTGGCATCTATTCTTGTGAAACTCTGGATGACAAGACCCAGGCCAAGCTCACTGTGGAGAGTAAGACTGATCCCTATTCACATTTATAAGATGCAAGCAACTTGATGCATACTCTAGTGACAACACATAGTATAAACAGAGCATGTTATTCTCTATTGATGTGTGTAGATTTTTTATAACGAGTTATAGCATAGAACCATTTAATCATGCTTTTATATTGAACTCAAACTTTTTCTTGTCCCTTCAGTGAAGAAGATTCAGGTACTAAAGGGTCTAACAGAAACAAAAGCACATGACACGGAGACAGTAACACTTGAGATAGAGCTCAGTCAGACTGATGTTGAAGGCTTGTGGACCAGAGATGGGGCCAAGTTAAAATCAGAGACAAACTGCCGCATCACTGCCTTGGGAAAGAAACATACCCTGACACTGTCCAATCTTAAGAGAGAAGATGCTGGTACTATTGCCTTCCAAGCGGAGGGGGTCCATACTTCAGGAAAGCTGATTGTCACAGGTAAGTTCTGCCTTCCCTTATTTCTCTTGGAGTTTTCTTAGACCAGTCAAAGTAATTTTGACATAAATGTATTCACAGAACCTCCTGCTATGATCTCCAAACCCATGATGGATATCAGTGTACCTGAGAAAGAGAAGGCTACTTTTGAATGTGAAGTGTCTAGAACAAATGCAGATGTAAGATGGTTCAAGGTAGGAAATTATCTCAAGTTATATATTATGATTTGTAAATATGTTTTAAATATGTAACATGTGTTGTTTGTATGAAAAACAATACATCTACAGGATGATGTTGAACTGAAACCAGGGAAGAACTTTGCCATCCATTCTTTAGGCCGAAAGCGCACTTTGGTCATCAACAAATGTGCACCTGAAGATGGAGGCACTTACATCTGTTGCACCACCGATGATAACACCTCTGCAAAGCTCATTGTCAATGGTAATTGCTAGTTACATCAAAAATTAACTTGATAAGTCAGAGTCTGCTTATGAGGTTGACTAATTAAAATAGGTTATTTGCATTGTCACTGCAGCCAGAAATATCAAGATTGTAAAGATGCTGAAGGATGTGGAGGTGATGGAGAAGGAGAGTGCCACATTTACTTGTGAAATCTCACATGATGACGTGGAGTTCTGCTGGTACAAAGGAAGTATCAAACTAAAAGCCAGTGACAACGTCAAAATGAGACAGGAGGGTAAGGTTTCTAGAAATCAGAAAAAAGGGTACTTTAAAAATATATTTTAATCCTTTATAATAGGTTTTATTTAAAGTGACGTTTTCTTCATGGTTATTATTTCTTATTCCAGGCAGAACCTTTGTACTCTTGTTTAAGTCTGTAACCCCTGAAGATATGGGTGAGATAAAATTTACAGCTGAGAAGGCAAATTCAGCTGCTAAACTTAAAGTGAAAGGTAAGCAAATCTCTGTGCTATGTGCTGAATATCACACTGTACAGATTCTAAGCAGTTTTGCATGAAATGATATAACCATTATACTGCAATGATTAATGTGGTTGCAAATGGATTACTCCTTTTCATTGGATCAAAAGCTGTATGATGCGAATAATTAAATCTACCCTGTACCCTCACATTCAAAACAGATTTCCTCTAAATTTAAACACTTTGTCCAGTAAATAAAAAAAAGTAATAATAAATAGGATAAAAAATCATCCAGTTGCAACTTACATTTACATTGTTATTCCTCATTGAGGCCTGATGGCATAATAAACATCACTGACACAGCTTGCTTCTTTTGTTGTCATTTGATTATTGGAAGTAATAAAAAAGTGAATTGTTCAGTTGTAGGCTAATAGTGGTGTATAGAGTAAATTGCCACATATTGTATCAGCATTTGCTTAATTTCTATGTTATATAATTTTTACTACCATAAAGCAGAAATTGATATATAAAGAATAGAATAAAGAAGATTCCACAAAAATGATAATGCATCACAATATTTTAGTGCCATTTGCTTTTGCTTTAGCATAATTCAGTGATGGAAAATGGCTGCCATATAGTGTGCTCAAGCAATAGCTTTGGCAAGGCCTTTGCAATAATATTCTTTAATTTTCATATGCTTCACACATAATAGTAATTATTCACTCAGTGTTATTGTTACTGTAGAGCTGCCTGTCAAGTTTGTGAGGAAACTCAGGGATAAGATAGCCATGTATAAGCATCGTGGACATCTTGAATGCCAAGTGTCACGTGCCAGTGCAAAGGTGAAGTGGTTCAAAAACAAGACGGAGATCAAACCAAGCAAGAAGTACGAGATCAAAAGTGAAGATGTGTATCGTAAGCTCACTATCAACGATGTGGACTCTGGCGATGAAGACACATACACCTGTGATGCTGCTGATGACAAGACGTCCTGTAAACTGCTTGTGGAAGGTAACAGTGGAAAGAGACAAAGACCATTTGAAAACTTGGTGTTGTAAATAGATTATCTTTTCTTTCAAAACAAGCCATCAGAATCATAGTCAATGAGGTACCGGTGTGTTTAAATGCTGTATGTGAAATAATGCACTAATGGAATATATTGGAAATTACATTCTGTAACAAACCTGATTTACTAAAATATTTAACAAGAAGCTAATTATTTCTTCCCAGTACATAGGTGACAGAATGTACTGGTCACTGCAGGTGAAATAACTAATGCTGGTATCTGATTTATTGGACTCAACCAAAGTTTGGTGGGAATGTTATCAGGTTATTATAGATTACAACTGCGTAAGTATACCACAGCTGTGGAAAGCCTTTAGTAGTCATGGAAGCAGGGGATTAAAACGGCCTGCACTGGGTATATGGTCATCAAATTATACCCACTTAGATCACTTGAATGATGTTTAGTTTTTACTTATTTTGCTTAGGTTGTGTAATTTCAAGTGAATTTTACTTACATAAGAATATATTTATTGTTTCACATTATACAGTATTACAAATTGATTATTTAATTTAGCTTTTCATAAATTCTTAGTATCCTAAATACACGTAATTTGAGTTTAAAGACTTCAACAGTAAGCATGTTTACATTTGGAAAATTTTATAAAGAAATCATATGCATAGGGCTATTAATAACTTTCAGTAGATATTTAAATTTTTATTGCATTATTTGTTAAATATGTGTGTCCAATGATTATTTTTCTCTAACAAGGTTATGTTTCTGAAGTAAGATTTATAGTACATGCAAACATTACGTCAAGTTTGGTTTAGTTAGATCATTAGAATTTTTTTAAATAAAATTTTATCACTGACTTGAAACAAATTATTCTGTTTTTATCATCCCTGCAGAGCAGTCAATCAGCGTAGTGCGGGAACTTGGTCAAGTAGAGGTGACAGAGCCCTTTCCAGCTGTTTTTGAAGCTGAAACCAGTATGGAACTGGTGAAACCTCCTGTATGGACTTTGAATGGAGTTCCTGTGCAGGAGGGAGCTGATGTTGAGTTGGAGAGAGAGGGCACCATGCACCGTCTCACTTTCAAAAAGACTAAAGCATCAATGACAGGACCTGTACAGTTTACTGCTGGAAAAAGCAAATCCTTAGCTCAGCTAACAGTCAAAGGTAAACATTTTTAATTGCATGATTACAAAGCATTTGGATATAATTAAATATTTACTGCAATATTGTCATAAAATCAACAATTTCCTATAAATGATCAATGAAGTATTTATATTTATACTTCTGTACCTTATCATATATTGTTCTATATATTTAGAGCGTGTACTTGAGATTGCAGAGCCCATCAAAGATTTAAAGGCAAAGGAGAAAAGCTCAGCTATACTCACCTGCAAATTCTCAGCCCCACCCAAGGAAGTTAGTTGGTTCAAAGGTGAGGTACACCTGGCAGCATCAGCAAAGTACAACATGAAACAAGATGCTACAAGAGCCCAACTTACCATTCAACGCTTGGCTGAGGAGGACAGTGGAGAGTATCGTTGTCAGTCAGGACCTGCAGAAACCAAAGGCACCCTTACTGTTGAAGGTACTGAAAACTAAACAAACAAGCAAAAAAAAAAAACAAAAACATGATATCAAGTAAGTGTATGCAACTACTGTCTTGTTCCTACTACATAGCGCGTGAAATTAAGATCACAAGGCATCTGTCTGACACCGAGGTTGATGAGGACAGCGATGCAGTGTTCATGTGTGAGATTAACTATGAGGATGAAGAAGTGCAGTGGCTTTTGAATAACAAGGTGCTCTGCACTAATGAAGTCAACACCCTCACACATGAGGGGAAGGCCCACAAGCTAACACTGAAGAACTTGGCACCTCAGGATGGGGGAACCATCACCTTTCAAGTCCGCAAAGTAAAAGAGTCTGTCACACTAAAGGTTAAAGGTGAGGATTTCCACTCACTTTGTTACAATCTCAGTCTTAATTTGATGAAGTTATCTGACATTTCAGAAATTATTTTGTTGCCAAAAGCCTGAGACAAGTACCTATTTTCAAATGCTATCAACTGGATTTAAATCTCTTATCCTTATTGATGAGGAAAAAATATATTCCTCCATTTCATCATTAAATGCCCTGCAGAGAAACGTGCTGTGTTCCTCAAGTCACTGGATGATGTCATTGGAGAAGAGAAGGGCATGATAACTCTGGCATGTGAGGCATCCAAGCCAAGAGTTTCCCCAATCTGGAGAAAAGAAGGCAAAGTCTTAAAAGCTGGACCAAAATATGAGCTCCTTCACACAGGCAGGTCTTTGGGGCTAATCATCAAGGATGTGACCAAAGAAGATGCTGGAGATTACAGCTGTGACCTAGGCACTGAGGTTTCTAAATCAAAGGTCACTGTTAGAGGTGGGTATATTTACAGTTTTATACATTTAGTATTGCTTAGATAAACAGGTAAATAATTGGCCTAATGCTTTCTACTCCAGAAATTGGTATTGGAATTACAAAATGGCTGAAATCTGCTGAGGTGAACGAGGGAGACACAAGTAGCTTTGAGTGCATTCTGTCTCGTGAGAGCACAGATGAGTGCTTGTGGACCATTAACAGCCAAACTGTTACAAACGGAGGTCGCTTTAAGATCTCCAGTCAAGGACGCAAATATATACTCACTATTAAGGACGTCACCCCTGCTGATTCTGGTGAGGTTGTTTTCAGCATTAAAGACCTGAGCTCCAAAACAACATTAACAGTTGAAGGTAAGCTAAATATTTGATTTTAAAAAGATCAGAGACCAAAGATAAATGTCTTAAAATAAACATGTTGTCTTTCCTTGTGACAGGACAAGCTTCATCGGTATCAAAAGGACTTCAGAATGTATCTGTAGTTCAAGGTGAAGATGCTGTTTTTACCTGTGAGGTGACACAGGCTAGTTCTACTGTAAAATGGGCCAAGGAAGGCAAAGCCATCAAAACAAGCCAGAAGTATGACATCAGTCAACAAGATAAAGTGATGAAGCTGACCATTCGTAACGTGTTGGCTAAAGACTCTGGAGAGTACAGTTGTGAAGTTGTTGGAGGTGCAACTACCAAAGCTAAGCTGGAAATAAATGGTAAGAATGTCAACTGAAATTTTACTTCAATCTTAAAAGACTTTTAATTTTTGAAAGCATACAACCATTTAAGAAACTTAAGTATGGGAACTACTGCATGAAGTTGCTTTCAAAAGCTGACTGATATCCTTGTGAGATATAGAGTGACTTTTGGGAGGATGTCAAAGACTAAAGCAATTTTTCTGTTTTTGTTTTTTTACAACAGACCCAATACATAAATTCACTACAGTGCTTGAGGACAGTCAAGCAGATGAAAAAGGCTCTGTGACCTTGCAATGTAAGACGGCACAAACCCCATCCACTGTTATATGGCTTAAAGGCCACACAGAACTGAAGGCTGGAGGTCGATATGTGATGTCTCAGAAGGAGGGGGTCTTAACTCTCACCATCAAACACCTTGAGGAGACAGATACCGATATCTACACATGTGATGTGGGCACTGCCAAGAGCATGGCAAAGGTGACCATCAAAGGTAAGAATCTACAGCAAGTGTGGGATCCATAAATATTTGGAATGTTAAATGTTTTTTCTTTCTATTGGTTTGTTTCGTGTTAGTTTATCGCAGTGATTACGGTTTAGGTTGGTCACATGGTTATGGGCAGTGGTTCCCTAGTGTACTTAAGACACCTGTGATGTGTGTGTTTTTGGTAAAGAGAGGGAGAGTGGGTCGGCGTATTTTTTGTTGACCGCCACCTTAGTTAATTGCTGTGATTTATTTCCTTTTGCTTTTGGGTTAAGTTAGTACACGTTGTATTAAGTTAAACTTATCTTTTTGCAATAAATTTATAAAACGTATCATTTGGATCTCAGCGGATTTTTATTTGCGCGTCAGACAAAGAGGAAAGGCCCAACTTCAGCCTCTCGGTGACTTTTATTTTTTGTGGGTTTTGAAGTCACCACAGCAAGCATGTGTAATGGTAAGACTAAAAAGTTCACATTTATTTTCATCTTTCTCCTCAATAACACCAGAGTACATTTTCTTGTAAATCACGTAAACGTTGTAACCTATGTTTTATTTTTTTTTGTTTAATGCCTTGTCTTTTATCTTTGTCTTGGGATATGTGTGAGTAAGGAATTATTAGTACAGCAACTATAAACAACATGCATGAGCATGTTGTCATGTTTGTGTGTGATCTTCACCCAGATGCACTGTCTCGTTATGCTTTTTTAATTTTAAAGAGATTAAAGATTACCCATTGTAAAGAAGCCTTCATCAAGAGGAACATCATTCAAGCTAGAATCGTATTAGAGTGGACAACTTGGACACGTGGATAACCTGAGTTTATCTATCTATATTACCTCTACCTCCGTCTTAACAACCAAACAAAATCCAGCACCCCGTTTCTTATGACCTAGTCATTTTTTATTTTATTTTAGCCCTGCCAGTCAGATTCAGTGAGAAGCTTAAAAATCAGGTGAAGAATGAAGGGGAGACTTTTACACTTTCCTGTGAGTTATCAAGACCTGCAACTGACGTCCTGTGGAAGAAAAGCTCTGAAGTTCTCAAATCTGGAGAGAAGTATGACATGAAGCAGAAGGAAACCTCCTGTATTTTTCGAATTATGAGCCTAAAGATTGAAGATAGTGGAGAATATTCTTGTGTGTGTGGGAATGAAAAGACATCTGCTTCCTTGAAAGTCAATTGTATATATAAATATTTTTGTTCAGAAAAGTTTAAGAAATTATAGCATTTTATTTTCTAAATGTTGTATTTCTTTTTTCTTGATCATGATAAGTCAAAACCCTTTGGTGAAACTTCACTGTGATTTTTACAAGTAATGAAAACTTGCTCATGCAGCATTACCACCAACCTTCAAGAAGAATCTGGAGAGCCAGGAGGCTGAAGAAGGAGCCAACATTGTTCTGAGCTGTGAGATTTCTAAACC
>JBAMHW010000008.1:19177750-19188907 GCA_037177495.1 Rhadinocentrus ornatus
CAAATAAATGCTCAGCCCAACCAGTGACTTTCAAGAAGAATCTGGAGAGCCAGGAGGCTGAAGAAGGAGCCAACATTGTTCTGAGCTGTGAGATTTCTAAACCTGGAGTCCCAGTGGAGTGGAAGAGGGGAACACAGGTCCTGAAGTCTGGAGAGAAGTACCAGATGAAGCAGAAGGCCTCTGTGAATGAGATTGTCATCAACAAGGTTGTGCCAGAAGACAGTGGAGACTACAGCTGTGTGTGTGGAGACCAGAAGACCACAGCCAGCCTCAAGATCAATGGTAGGAGGGTTTGTGATTTAAATCCATACAAATGTTAAGATTTTTTCTTTGATGTTTAATTATAGTTTGCAATGTAGACATTTGTCTTAAATTTGTGAAGTCGTATTTGTCACTATGACCAAGACTATGTATGTGTGTACTTTAAAGATTGATTTTGAATCGACTTAATTGGAAAACCAAATTGTTAAACTTATACTGTGTGTGCTAACGTCCTCTGGATTGCAGCACATGTATTTTTGCTTTCTGTCTGTCTTGTTCTGTCTGACATAATTAATGAGATGCTTCTTTTACATTGTGGTGGATCCACAGGTTGCAAGTCTTTGCTTGGATTGCTTCTCTGCAGCAAGCTGTGTTGTGACAGTTTTGAATTTCTTAATTGTTTTTAGGAAGATTTTGTTTCACATTTTGGGTTTTTTGTTTTAAAGCATTTGAAATCATTCATTCTTTCAGTTCAGCAGCCTTGCTTGTTGCTGCTCTCATCTGTGTTCTTGTTTGTATTGTTGGTCACGGACATTGTATTTATGTTTTTAGCTTGTGCTGACGTATCTAACTGTGTTTTATGTGCATATTCATCCCTGAAAGTGCTTTTTCAGTCCTTTAGTAGGTTATTTTTAGTTTTAATTTGATAAGAAGGTCAAACATCACATATTTTACAACAAACTGAATTTACATTTTTTTTTCTCAGCTTTGAAGCTGTCAGCTGCTAAACCAGAATCCAAGGAGGAGACCAAAGAAAAAATAGAAGGTATGATAAGGAGATAGTTAGGTATAGTTCCAGGTTTATAGTCAAAATTCATTTTGATGATGGCTTTTGTGCTTCCACGTTTTGTCTTCCTTTAAATTGTGGCTGCCTGTCTGCCTGCCTCTCGTGACAGTTTATTATAGTTATTTACCCAAATCATAAGTTGAGTTTTGTTTTCCTGAAATTTTAAGTGCTTTAGTTGTGCCCTGTGTCAAACAATCCCTCTGTCTCCCAGTAGGATTTTTATTCATGCCTTTTCCTTAGTGACATTTTGCAGCATATACAACAAGCTTAATATTAGAGGGGAAATCAGCCAGTTTTCAGCACTTATGTGTTTGCAACCCCAATTCCAAAATAGTTAGAATGTAGTGTAAAATGTTAATCAAAACAGAATGCAATGATTTGCAAAACTCAAACCATTTTCTTTTGTAAATACAACATGGAGCAAGCAGAACTGAAAGGTTTGCAAGGGAATGGCAGCTGAGTTTGTTGTGTCTGTCTAGTTAGTATGCTGCAAGGGGAGTGGCCTAAGTATATAGTAAAGGATGTTTTCTTGCGAGTTCTGTTTGGTGTTGCTCTTTTGTTGTCACAAATTCTTTTCCTTTGAATGTTTTTTTTTTTACACCTCTTGTTTCTTTCTGATGGATCACTAGTTTAATTTGTTAGAAGAAAAAGAGACTGTTGTTTGTTATTTAATATATTTAGAAAGTTATTTATGGCTTTCTATTCTTACAAATATTCTGATACTAACTTATATGGATCTCAGTACTTTAACAGAAAAACATTATTCACTTAGCAGAGTTACCAGGTGATCATACAGTGTGCATAATTTGTGATTAAATGTCCTTAGCTTTGCCTGGCTGCTGTCTATGGGTCATTGAAGTTGTTTTAAGATTGAGATTAATGTTGCTTCTTATCCCAGCTGAGAAGACTGTTTCTGGAACAGCTATCAAACAAAATAACCAAAGCTAGGAGACCAATGAGCCTGTACAAGGTAGCACTGGACTGATATAACATTTTACTGTTGCTTCACACTGTCAGTCTGTACATAGCCAGTAACAGGTGTTCTTGCTTTAAAACTTACTTTCTTTTTATGAGGCACCTAGATGCAGTATTTATGTTGATTGTGGCTTGTCAGTGGTTTTTATTATGTTTACTAAGTTTTTTTTTAAAGACAAAGTTTATAGAACAAATACAAAATATTTACAAGCTAGACAACATTTTAAAGTTAACAAATTGTGAAATGTTTTTCCTATATGTCACATATTAATGTTCATGAAGATAAAATATAACTGATAATTAGTTTTGCGACGATCATTGTAGATACGTTACAATTTAGTGTAGAAATTATACGTGAGATATTTTGCTTGGCAAGACATACAGCAGATGTTGACTGCTGATCTTATAATTGGGCCTGACGCTGCATATTGTTCTGTGCAATTCCTCTGTAAGCTTTATGTTATGGTTAATTTTCAGCAACAGCAATTTTCAGCATTTCGTAAAAAGGATAGGGGATTTTCCACTATAAATCTACTTTAAGATTAAACAGTGGCGTGCTGGATATTGCCGTTGTGGCTTAAAGAAATGTCTTGTATGTTCATTTGATTTGGTGCAATGTTCGGTCTTTGGTGAAGTTGGAATTTTAGTTTATCTTCATTGAAATAAAACCTATATTTGTACATGTAAATAATAATTACAGTAACAGCAGATAAGTCACTAACTTCAGTGGAGGCTTGCGCAGTTAAAGCAGAGAAACAAGAATCCATAAAGAGATTGGAAGGTGCTGGTGAATTTGTGTGTATTTGCTATAACATTTGCTCTAAGAGCATTTTCTTACATAAAGAGGCAGACATCATCAGGGTTTGTCAGCAGTTTGACTCTTTTTTGCTTGAGTATGAAGTGGCTTTTTTGGCAGTTAATCCCTCCCTGTTGTTTTTAGTATTGAGACTTCTCTAATATCCCAGTAACTGTTTTATTTATTTTATTTTTTTTTTAAATTTTATTCTGTTTTTCTCCTTGTTAAAAAATGTGGATATTGAAGATCTAATTCAATTAGTTGCACCTGCGAAAAAAAGAAGAAAATGTTTGTCATGTCATCCTGATATCAGAGCTTGATCAGAGTTGGAAACCAAACTGAAAGGGCAAGCATGCGTTTTCCCTCATCATTTTGTTTTCTGTTTAGATTCACTTGTGTAGCATGTAATCGGTCTGATTTGATTTGTTGCTTACTTGTTATTTACCTGTAACGACCAGATGAAAAAAATAGGGTTTCTTTACATAAGCTATGAAGGTTTGTCTTTAACAAACTGTCTTCTTGAATACTTCATTACTACTTTGTATTGAATGGATGTGGGCAATGGACATTTGTTTAATTTGTTCGTTATTCTTTATTTATGAGTGTATGTGTGTATCAAAAAAGCCATACAGGTTAACACTAATTTATTTCATAATTTTTGCTTGAGCCAAAAAAAAAAATCTAATGCTCAGTCAGGTTAGTTCAACACATATCAGTGTCTTATTAAAATAATTTCATTCCTAGTTCTTACAGTGGTGTGCATTCGAGACTTGGAGAACCAAGTATCTGAGGAGGGAAGTAGTGTCACTCTGCTCTGTGAGCTTTCTAAACCTGGACTTCAAGTGCAGTGGAAGAAAGGAACTGAAGTCCTGACTCATGGAGAGAAGTATCAGATGAGACAAAGAGGTTTCGGATATGAGCTAGAGATTCTTGATGTGACAGCTGGAGACACGGGAACTTACTCATGCTGTTCAGAAAACACATTAAGCTCTGCATCTGTTGTAGTTAATGGTAGGATAGCATCCATGTGTCTTTTGTTATCTTCCACTTCAACTGAACCTGTCATTCCATTTTTTTTAATTCATTACACCTCACTATTGCTTCATCGTTTCCAGTTCATGTTTTCACAGTTAATTAGTTCTTTCTTTTGTTCTTCAGCTCTCCAAGTTATTTTTACAAGAGAGCTGCAAAACCAGAAAACTGAGGAGGGATGCAGTGTTTCTCTACACTGTGAGCTTTCTAAACCCGATGTTCCTTTAGAATGGAGGAAAGGAGAGCTTGGTCTTTGTCCTTGTGCCAAATATGACTTTGAACAGACAGGACACCTGGCTACGCTAGTTATCCATGATGTAGATCCAGAGGATTCTGGAAGTTACACATGTGACACTGGTGATCGTCAAAGCACTGCACAACTCTCTGTGGAGGGTATGCTAAATGCAATCTGTTATTTGTAGTTAGAATTACCTGAGTCGCATTTTTCTTTGGCTTTGTGAGACTCACTTAGTTTTTGGATCAAATCTGAGAATGACAGAATTGGACATTGACTGGGTGACTCTGCTGTGCTTTGTTTTACTGCTACGCAGCAGTTTTATGTGGGTAGAAGACTAAATTATGGGCCAAATTTATTTGTTTTATTCAGTTCTCTTAAACTTCGCTCCATTTTTCAATTCCCTACAGCCAAACCTGTCCTATTCAAAACCCAGCTGCAGAACATTGAAAAACAAGCGGGAGAGAGTGCCAGTTTTTGCTGTGAGACCACGAAGCCGGGAGCCAATGTGGTCTGGAGGTGTGGTGACAGGGTACTGACAACCAGCAGCAAGTATTATCTTAAACAAAAAGGAAATTTTGTCGAGCTCGACATCTATAAACTGCAGGGAACTGACTCAGGAGAATATTCCTGTGATACAGGCTGCCAGAAGACTTCAGCTGTTCTCTCTGTGAAGGGTAGGATTTCTTTACTCAATACTGTCTTCATGTATCCTCTGGAGTCCCATATTCATGTCCCTTTTCCATTTTGTCTTATTGTCTTCTCAAAAAACAACACTTAAGCATGAAGTGCACCAACCTTTCATCTTAAATCCTTTTTTAAGTCTTTTTAACTGCATTTTAATGTTTAGGAATTCCTTCTAAATTTTTGCACTCTACCTAACTATCACTTTTTTCAAAGGACCTCTTGTCAGTCACATGCTTGTTGAGCTTGATCACCAACCTCATCATCTGTGCCTGTCTCTTATCTTTCTTCACCAACCTTAACACAGCAGACACGTTGTACAAAAATCTTTTTCATTTTAATAAGATCTGCACATCTTGAACTTCATGAGTTTCTGTGTGCTATTTATAGAGTGTGTGTGTATTTATTAAACAGAAGTCGAGGTTAACATACTGAAATTTTTGGAGAGCTGTGTCGTATATGAGGGCGAAGATGTCTGCTTTGAGTGTGTTCTTTCTCATGAAAACACACCTCCAGTCCAGTGGAAGCTCCAGGATGTCCCGCTACAGAATAACGAAATGAACTTAATAAAAGTCGAAGGCCGGGTGCACAGCCTCACACTTAGAGGTGTCACTAAAACTGACTCTGGAACAATCACTTTCACTGTGGGAAACCACACTTCCACCGCCTCCCTGACAGTCAGAGGTAAGGGAGTCATTCAGAATTTCATCTTTTAGGATGAGAATAGGTGTTTTATTTGTTTCTACATTAACATCTGGACTTCTACTCATTTGTTCTGTCATTTTTCTTGTGGGAGAAATTTCAGCCATGTTTTCAAAAAGGTTTTAAAAACATGATTGAGTTTTTTTTTTTTTACCATAAACAAGCTTCTTCTTCTTTTCCATCCATGCGACTTCCATTATTTGCAGGAAATCTGCACAAGCCTGCTTAAAGATCCTGTAATTTTTCTACAGGATATGCATGTTCAGTCCTTTTTTCATTGAACTTAAATTAAATACATCCCACTTTTAGTTCTCAGTTTAATGTTAAAATAACATATTGGTCCTGTTAATATATAAAATGTATCCTGTGTCATGAAACTTTATTAATCACATTTTTTTCAAATATGTGACTGCAGCCATTTAATATAATTTAATAATATAAAATTGAACATAAGTGTTTCAGTTTCTGCTATGTTATTAATGTTTGGAGATGCCTGCCTCTGAGGTGTAAGATACTGAACATGTGGTATTTATAGCAACATTTCTTAAACGTCAGATCCAAAAGTCCCACTGTCCCCCTCCTCCCTTTGTTACATTCTGCCAACTCTCTTCTGTCTTCTCTCAATAGAAGGATTTGTATTTGTATGTTAATTCTTTTCACTGTGCACACAGAGTTTTTATGATTGTTTATTCTCACGCCTTGAAATTAGCTGATTGCAACTGTCATTGTGTCTTAAGAGCTCATTTTGCGTGTCTTGATGACATTTTGCAACGTTTCAGTGTCCGTTTAAGTAATGTTGATTACAGTATGTTTTGTGGAAGCCACATTCATGTCTATAACTAATAGAATTAGAAAATCATTTATCAATTGGTCTTTCTGGCAGCAGCACCGGTATCATTCAAGAAGGAGCTCGATAGTCAAGAGGTCACAGAAGGAGGTGAAGCCTCACTCTCCTGTGAAATATCCAGCCCTGATTGCAAGGTGACCTGGTGGAAGGGCTCAGCAGTACTCACCCAGGGGGAGAAGCACACCATGCATCAGAAAGCTACCACTCACATCCTGGTTATTCACAAGCTAATCACAGAGGATAGTGGTGAATATACCTGCGATACTGGAGACAAGAAAAGCACTGCTACTCTGACTGTAAAAGGTAACAGAGCATATCTTTGTCATCCATTTGTGTCCTATGTCTTCATTCTTCATGAATTTCTTTTTACAAACTTTCTCATGATCAAGCACTGGATCAATTACATTTCCTACTCAGAATCACATTTCCTGAGACTTTCTGCTTATTTAAAGATCATAATATCAATTGGGATCAAATGTATCCACCACATTTAATGCACAGGAATTTGCCTGATTTAGACTCTAGCTAGTGTGGTGAGAATCTGCTTGTGTTACTCACACAAGTTCCCACCCAAGGAAAATATTCAGATGAAGATTTGCCATTTTTGTTTTTAGAAACGATAAAACATTTATAGTGCTGTTGAAATCTCTTTAGAATAGCAAATTTCACGTCAAATATTTCACTAAGGTCAATATTGAGTAATAAGATATAAAGTAAATATTAAAATTGGATTCTTGGTGATGGATGAGCTTACCCCCATAATGATACCCTCTGGAGGATCTTATGAGATCTGATCTCTGACATGCCATTCACTCTCAGAGCATGTCCGCATCATCCGGGAGCTCTGCGATATCACTGTGACCACTGGCCAGGATGCTGTCTTTGAGGTTGAGCTGTCGCACTCAGGTGTCACCAACAGGGAGTGGTGGCTTGGAGACAGCCTCCTTCAAAACAATGATCTGAATCAAATGAGCAGTCAAGGCAGAGTACACCGTCTGGTTTTGAAGATGGTAACCACAGATGAATCAGGGGATGTTGCCTTCGTGATGGGAGAGGAGAAGAGTGTGGCTTGTCTTCTGGTGGAAGAAAAACCTAAAGGTAAAGGAGATGGCATAGTAAATCAAGAGTTTTAATCCTCAGATCCATCCAACTAAACAGCTTTATTTTATTTTACTTTTTTTTTTATGGAGAATTTATAAAATCCTGACAAATATCATAAACAGATCTACTCCATCTGGTCCCACTAGGGCCACAGCCCTGCAGGTTTTAATGTCTTCATGCTCCAACACACCAGATTCAAATACAATGGATCTAACAGCCTGTCAAGTTCTGCACAATGACTCATTCATTTGAGTCAGGTGTGTCGGAGCAGGAAGACATTGAAAACCTGTAGGGCTGCAGCCCTCATGGAACCAAACAAAGTAGCCCTGATGTAAAAGATTAACCAAACACTGTTAGCTAAATATATTAAAGCAGGATATTTTTCAATAATTAAGTTGACAAATGTTAGTTGCAGTTTTTGTAGTTTTGCTTTTTTTGTAATTGCAAAATGTCACATTATTCAATAACATTAAATCTGTGACAATACGTAGTCAGTAGTGCATGGATTCATATGTGGGATATTTATTAAAAAAATAGAAAGGAAGGGAAAAGACTGCATATAAATGCTACGTTTCCCATATTTGCAGTGTTAATATTAGAGAAGCCGCACAACACTGTGGCATTAGAGGGGGAAACGGTCACTCTTGCCTGCTCCATCTCTAATCCCAATGCCACAGTCAACTGGATTAGGAACTATGTGGCCATCCAAGCAGGTCTCAAGTATGACCTGAGGAAGAATGGAGCATTCCATCAGCTTCGTATCCACAACCTGGTGCCTGAGGACTCAGGAACGTACACCTGTGACACTGGAGATGAACAGTGCAATGTCACGTTGACTGTGGAAGGTAAAGAAACATTTCTGTTATTAAAAACAAAAAGAAAAACAAGTCTTCTTTCTCAATGTTCAGATTCAAGACTGGACAAAAATTGGATTAAAAAATATTCTTGAGCTTCTCCTTTTCTCCACCACATGCCCAGTCTGGCATAAGAGCAGCAGTTACGTTTAAAATCCTCATGGAAATTTCTCTCGTCATCTCCACTAGATGAAGCCAAACTTTCCATCTTGATATCTCATCTCAGATTTCCCATTTTAAACTCTCACCAGGTGCCCCGGTCTTCTTCAGAAAAGAGCTAAAGAACCAGGACGCCATAGAGGGTGATGATGTTATCTTACGCTGTGAGCTGTCTAAGCCAGGTGTTCGTGTTGAGTGGAGGAAAGGAGGCATTGTCCTCCAGCCCAATTTTAGGTATGAAATGAAGCAGGAGGGATGCATTCAAGAGCTTTGCATACGAAACCTGGAACCTGAAGACAGTGGCTACTACACCTGTGATGCAGGAGACCAGCTCACTACAGCTTCTTTGGCAGTGCAAGGTAGTCTCCCTCTAGTACCGTTGGGTCTGTCCTTAATTGTATACTGTCTGTCTGCTACACTGCTTTGTTTTGTCATTTAAGTTGGTGTAATGCTGATAATAGGTTTGTGTTTTTTTTTTGACTCAGTGTATGTGTATTTGTATTTTTCACTCAACAGTGAAAGAAGTCTTCATTGTTTCTGGTCTTAAGACCACTGACGTTTTTGTTGGGGAGTGGGCAACCTTCTCCTGCCAGCTATCTGGTAGGACCCCTGGTAAAGTACAATGGTGGCTGGATGGCAATTTGCTGGAATATAGCCCTTTTATTGACATAGGGCTGGAGCAGGGCTACATCCACACACTCACCTTTAAGAACCTGGCCACTGATGACTCTGGCACTGTCACCTTCAGAGTGGGCAATTTAACCTCAGCAGCCAAGCTCTTAGTCAAAGGTATCTTATTTAACAGTATTTTACTCCTTTTAGGCCCTGCAGAATCCAAATTACATGTTTAAAAAAAAATTATATATAGATTATAAAGAAAAAATAATTAAAACCACATTTTGTACTGCTTCCACTACCCCAATTTAACTCCTGGCAATGTTAATCATAATTCCTGGAATAGATCATGAAGAATTTGACTATTGGTTTTCTGAAAGTTTATTAATAGGTTAATATTATATGGTTTGGCCTTTTAGAATACTATCATGCATGAGCAACATTGTTTCAGATTTTCTTAACAGTTTCATGCTGTATGTTTTGATATAAACATACATATATGTTTTGATAAAATCAAAACATACAACTGGGTGCAGCACCACAGCTAAATTTCATTGGCGTTAAGCAGAGTGACGACAAATGATGGTAGCAGATTGCTGCTCTTCTTTCATATGCTGATTTGGATACGTGCTGGATTTTGGGCTGCTGAAAAATAATAATCACGATTATTGTTCCAACATGTGAGAGTGTTAGAAATATAAGTATATACCCAACTTCTGGAACAATCTTGTGCCTTTAGTAAAAAAAATACAAAAAGAAAAACAAAAGTCGTGAGTGAGTTGTACAGTTCCAGTAAGAAAATAAACATGCTTATTTACCAAATTTAAGTATTTACTAATTTAGGAAAAACAAACCTTTATAATTTATATGACATTGGTTCATTTGTAATCCATGCCATCTTTTTATCTGTTATATATCCTATTATAGTTATATCCTATTCAGTACACTCACTACCAGTTTATCACTCCTACATTAATATATTTACAAAAGGGCAAATAAATTGAAAAGGTTTAATCAAATGTTCAAGCGTTGAATTAGAAAATAGAATTGTGTTTGGCCATTAGATGCTGCGGCTACATATAGGTGGATCAGTAATAAGTATGAAGGAGGGAGAGAGGATAGGATCCCCTCATGAAGTCTTGATGCTGGTTGTGAATGAGCAGAGAATGCTGGAGGTGGGAGGAGGTGGGTTATACGAAAGTCAGCCTGGAGGGGGAATGAGAAAGCAAATATTAAGAACAGAGATCAGACTGGTTGGCTTGAACTTAAAAGGCAAAAAGACAATTTGACTAAGGCTGTGATTACAAAGTTAAGAATGAGGATAAATTTGACAGGATAGAAAAACTGAAGTGTAGCAAGATGAAAATGTAGCAGATGTGAGAAGAAAAGATTTTCCTCACTGAACTTACACATAAGCTTCCTAATGGACAAATATGAAGTGCAAAGATTTAGTCTTTTATGAGATTTTACTCTGTTTTTTTTACATTCAAATTTATCATAATGTAGGCAGAACTGTTGTTCATACAACTTGAATACAGTGAAGTTCTATATGTGAAGCTCAATTGGCTGATAAGGACCCTCATCAGTCCATAATGTCTTTGTCAATCTGTAGCTAGCATTCCTGGTGGCTAAGCTGAATGGTGTTTTAGGTCTGCACACATATTACTCTTGTTACTGTTACTTGTTGATGCAATTAGTAGCAGACTTATTTGTGTAAATGTATATGATCTAAAGCCATCCATAGTTTTCTTTTTGGACGTTAAGCCACAATAAAAGTCCTGTTTAGCTTCTAGTCTACTAGGGCTGCTCGATTATGGGAAAAATGATAATCACGATTATTTTGATTGAAATTGACGTTTGAAGAGTTGTCTGTGGTAATACAGACAAGTTTCTTTTCACCAGGTCCCAGTAGCTATTGTTTGTCTCAGATCAGCAGCAGCTACAGTGAGAAAAATAAGTATTTGAACACCGTGCTATTTTGCAAGTTCTCTCATTTAGAAACATGGAGGGGTCTGAAATTTTCATCGTAGGTTATTTATTTGTATGATACAGCTGCAAATAAGTATTTGAACACCTGTCTATCAGCTAGAATTCTGACCCTCAAAGACC
>JBAMHW010000008.1:19189007-19200277 GCA_037177495.1 Rhadinocentrus ornatus
TTCTCAGCGACAGCCCAGAAACCTGACTGATCTAGAGGAGATCTGTGTGGAGGAGTGGGCCAAAATCCCTCCTGCAGGTGTGCAAACCTGGTGAAAAACTACAGAAAACGTTTGACCTCTGTAATTTCAAACAAAGGCTGCTGTACCAAAAAATAACATTGATTTTCTCAGGTGTATCATACAAATAAATTTTTACAAAATCATACATTGTGATTTCAAGATTTTTTTTTTTATAATTATGTCTCTCACAATGGACATGCACCTACGATGAAAATTTCAGACCCTATCCATGTTTCTAAGTGGGAGAACTTGCAAAATAGCAGGGTGTTCAAATACTTATTTTCCTCACTGAATGTTCTGCCAGCTGTGATCTAGAATAAATGAGACTGGAGACATTTTGTTTTCATGTTGAAATCCGCGTTATATTCGGCTCTATAGTGCGGTTTGACCACAGGTCCGTAGTGGTGGCAAAACATTGGACTGTAGCCACGTCCTTCACAACACCCTCATGACACTCATACAGGGCAGGGAGAGACACGTGATTAAAATAGTGACGAGATGATACCGTTTGTCCAAAGTGTTGATGAGTTTTTTAAATCCCGGGTTGTTCACTGTTAACTGAGCGCTGGTCTTTGGCGAGAAAACAAGTTATGTTTCTTTATAACGTTTGTTTACTCTGTGTCTCTGGGAGCTGGTGGATTATTTAGTGGCGACTCACAATAATGTAACATTTTTCTATTTCCTTGTGTCGCGTCGTAAGCCCCCGTGTGCATGTCTACGTGAACGAGCGCAACATTTCACATGCACGAATGTCACCTGTCGCTTGGCTGGAGGAGGGCAGCGATTTCCGCCTCATTGTGCAAGTTCCATAGAAAATGAATGGAGAAGGAGCAACTTTGCCTCCCGTGTGTCCAGTCCATAACTTGAGAGGTGTTTGGATCTGGAGTTGAATAAAACCAAAGCGGCTGGAACTGTGGGAGGAGTCTGCAGCAGAGCGCAGCGCTGCAATGCCAGTGGCGCTCGATTTGTGACTGAAAACCGCACAAGAGTAAACTGCGAAGGAGAAAAATAAACGGACCGTTTCATTTTTATGATCGTTGAAAACCCAGATCGTAATTGTGATAAAAATTTGATTAATCGCCCAGCCCTATTGTCTACATAGTGTAATATTTCTTGGCTGCCCATGTTGGAAGTTGATTTTAATTATGGAGCAAATGTGCACTAAGTTGTGAATGCGAAAATGTTGAACTCAGTTAAAAGAAAGATCTTAATCTGCATTATGGGATGTATTGATTTGGTGTTTTAAGGTAGGTACTCTTGTAGTGTAAACAGGCAAAAAGCATGATTGTGATTATTATATGGTTAACTCTGCAGCCCTAAATGTTATGTATCCCCTCAAGGTAACATAAATAATGAACTATACTTATTTGGTATTTAGCAAATTATTAATGATTTCTTTTAATGACAGTTATCTACAAGATGATCAAATGTGTGAAAGAAAGTGCTGCTCCACCCATCCATGATGGCCAGATGCTCTCAATGCTCCCTTTACCTCCTTTGCTCAAAGTACTGCTCCTAAGCACTAAAACTTCTAACTCTCCTCACCTACTACGAGTTTGACATTGAGATTCTTTCCACTTATTACCCGTTCCTTTCATAAACACTGCCAGAACCACCTTCTTCTTGGTTGTGTCCATTACTATGAACCATGACTTTTGGACGTTTTAACCCCCTGAGAGCTAAGATAGTCCAGTGCATTGGTCACAAAAAAATTGCAATTAGCCAATTTTTCACAACAAACAATGTGCACTGTAAAATCAGTTAAATGTGATATATCATTCACACTTCCACAAATTTTGGGGGGGTTATAAAGCCCAAATGTGGTTTGGCATGTCAGTCTTATTTTCGTCTTTTGGCCAACTCTTAACTTATAACCCCCCAACCCCAATCTCAGATCCCATAGTTGATGTGGTGAGTGAAATGGAGGACCTTCGGGTTGTTGAAAACCAACCAGCTGAGTTCATCTGCCAGTTCTCAAGGCCAGTCAAGGCTCAGTGGAAGAAAGATGGGCAGCCTTTGCAGCCCGATGGCCGAAGGATGGTAGTGGAGCAGGACTGGAATGTGGCACGCTTGTACATTAACTGCGTTTCTGCTGAGGACACGGGCACATACTCCTGTGAGGCAGAGGGGACCTGCGTGGTTGCTTCACTTCATGTGGAAGGTGAGCTTCCCCCCACATGGAAAAGCACCAAGCTTGGAGAATTTCCTCAAAGTAACACCAAACTGTTCAGTCAATTTAACTGGTGTTTCACTGATCCTCACAAACTTTGCAGCCTTTGTTGACAAAAGCTTAAACTGTTGACTTTTGTTAAACGGCAGTTTTGTCACAGTTCTTCTTAATGATTTTACCTTTTTTCTTTATTTTCCATTCTCTTTCTATAGCCAAACCCATTCACATTGTTCAAGGCCTGGAGAATGTTGAAACTTTCGATGGAGGAGAAGCGCTCTTTGAGTGTGCCCTTTCTCGTCCTGAGAGCAAAGATTGCTGCTGGCTTATTGGTGAAAAACCAGTCAAAGAATCTCCGAAAACTGAGATTGTGTCATTTGAGAGTGGTCTTCGCCATCTGCTGCTGTTGAAAGAGCTCCATGTTAAAGACAGTTGCACAGTGACCTTTAAAGCTGGTACAGCTTCCACATCTGCTCAGCTCACTGTGAAAGGTGAGCAATACAAAACATAATACTTTGAGGCTGCATTCAATGTATTGTCTTGCTTTACTGGTGCATCTATATTTAATTAATTTTAAATTAAACATGTTGCTTGTCAAATTGTGAATTGTCTCTCAAAAGCCTGGAAGCTGGACATTGTGAAAGGTTTGGAGGACAGAGTGGCTGCGGTGGGAGAGAAGGTTGAGTTTTGCGTTAAGCTGACGGAGCCAGTCCCAGCATCAGAAGTAGCCTGGTATGCTAATGGAATTGAGCTCAAGCCTAGTGACCTCTGGGCCATGAGAGCCGATGGCAGTTCTTATCGCCTCGTCCTGAGACAGGCCCCCCTTATGCCCCAGCAGGAAATTACATTTGCTGCTAGGGATGCTCTTTCTCTGGCCAAGCTTTCCATTATCAGTAAGTGTTTGGTGAACAGCGTGATTAAATGCAATGCTATTTGTAGCTTCTTTTCTTTTTTAAGCGTTTTAACTATTTTGGTTTTCTGCTTTTGAATATAGTCTAGAAGTGTCAATGAGATCATCACAGTCCCTGTTCTTTTCTTACCAACAGCTGTACCTGATCCTCCTGAGGATCCAGAGGTGTTAAGTAAGACTACAGAGTCTGTTACCCTCTCTTGGTTTACGCCTCTTCACGATGGAGGTAGTCCTATTCTGGGATACAGGTTAGAGATGCGACTGGTGGACAGCGCCCTCTGGCTTCCATGCCATTCTGAGCCTGTGTCCAACACAGAATTTGTGATTGAAAATCTTATCCCAGGGAATAGCTACAGGTTCAGAGTTGCTGCCATTACTCGAGCTGGGACTGGAGAGCCTGTTGAACTCCCTCTGACTGTGCAGCTTGGTGAGTGGACTTGTACTTTAGTTGGATATTTTTCTTCATTTTTATTCAGTGAATACTGTTTTGTGGACTGTAGTTTCACACATTTTCAACATTCTAGTCCAGGGGTGTTAAACTCCAGTTCCCGAGGGCCACATACTGCATATGTTATATTCTTTCCTGCTTAAACACACCTGACTCAAATTAAAGGGTCAATGCGCAGAACCTAACAAAAAGGTGTTGAAGCCATTTGATTTAAATCAGGAGTTTGACATTCTTGTCAGTCTTTTCACTATAACTTCTCCCTTCAAACTGCATGTACTAATCAGAACTGTGGCTTTTGTGAACAGTTACAGCCTTAGTTTAGATCATTGACCAGCTGAGCAACTGTTGTGCCTTGTGGATGTGAACTTTTTTCCCTTCCTATGTATAGATGCAAAACAGGCAGAAGTACTTGGACAGCCCAGTCTGCCACCTGAAGCTGCTGAAGAAGGTGATCTCCATGAGCTGTGGGAGGCATCAGCCAAGAAGCGGCGTATGAGTCGAGAGCCCACTCTGGACTCCATTTCTGAAACACCTGAGGAGCATGGTAAAGGTGGCCAAAACAAAAAAGGAGAGAAGGAGCTTATATCATCAAAGAAAGTGGACATTACATCAACTGAGAATGCTCAAGTCACTGTGTCTAAAAAGCAGACAGAATCCAACCAGTCCACCCGCATAGAGGAAAAGACTGTTTCTGGGGGATCAACACTTGTGTCCTACCTCAAAACGAGTAGTGAAACTGCTGTCACAGAAACTAGTGAGGCAGATACTCTCACCACTGATAAGTTCTTTGCACATTTCCAGATGTCGGAACAGAAAATGGTGCAGCAGACTGAAGTAAAAACAACTGTAATTAAGCAAACGGATGACAAGCAGAAATCTACACAGGAGACCAGCATTATGGAGATCAGTAAAGAGGATGAACCTGAGCTTAGAGATGCTGTCATTAAGATTCAAGCTGCCTTCAAAGGTTACAAAGCTCGCAAGAACATGTGCCCTGTCTTCAAAGAGGCCTTCAAAGACCACACAACAGAGCCTAATGGCACCATACATCTGGAATGTGTGACAGAAAGTAAACCTGATAAAGTACGTTGGATGAAAGATGGAGAGCCACTGACAGATGGCAAGCATCATCATATTGATATCTATAATGATGGAACCTGCTCGCTTGTCATTACTGCCATCACCACCAAGGACACAGGGGTTTACACTTGTGAGGTCACCAACAAGTTTGGAGTAGCTTCTCACAGTGCTAAAGTGACAGTAGGAACCGTAAGAGAAATATCAGGGCGACGGCCACTGACAGTGGGATACAGTGCAGACAGTGAGCCTGAGAGCTCCTCTGGAAGTGAGATGGATGAGTCACTGAGGAAGGCAAGCAGGCGCCTGAGGCGGCTTTTGCGCACACGCCTCCCACCAGATGTTGAGGAAGAACCATTTCTCAGTGCAGACGAAGGGGACTTGAATTATCCAGATCCACATTCTTACCGTGAGGATGACAATTACATCTACATTCGCTTTGATTCTCAGAGCGAGGCTGAAGTTGCCTCCAACAGATTCAAGGAGATGTTTACAATCCATGGGGTCCCTGTAGAGACAGCAATAATACCAGCTGGGCTTCCAAAAGTGGAACTACGAATTAAAAAGATCGGCTACGTCCAAGATGGCACACAGACCCCTACACAAGATAGACAGCCTCCTGCTTTTATGACTGGAGCTCCAGGTATGAATAGTTGTAAAGGCGTTATATTCATTATACAATTTTTACAAAACCTTCTACATTATTTGTATAATTGTGCTAAGGCAGTTTTCTAAAGAGTTACTTTAAAGCATGTTTGGTCATATATATTGTTTTAAATATCAAACTATTTGTTCTTTCTGCCTAGCTGCACCGGTCTTCTTGACAGAGCTACAAAATCAGGATGTTCCAGACGGTTATCCCGTCAGCTTTGACTGCGTTGTGATTGGGAAGCCTCCTCCCACTGTTCGCTGGTATAAGGATGGCAAACTGCTGGAGGAGAACGACCATTACATGATCAATGAGGACCAAGAAGGCTGCCATCAACTCATCATCACCTCTGTGTTGCCTACTGACATGGGTGTCTATCGCTGCACAGCTGAAAACAACAGTGGCATTGCTGCTACTAAAGCTGAACTCAGAGTTGATAGTAAGTGAACATGAATTACTTGCACACAAATGTGCTTGTTTGCAAACACTTATGAATTTCTTTACAGTAAAAACAGATTTTTGTATAGTTGAGTTATTTATTTCTATGTAATAGACAATATAATTTGCTCAATAGTGCACTTTTCTTTTTAGTTGTGGAAAATTGCATTAAATTTTCTTTATTTTCATGCTGTAAACTTGTTTGTGTTTATACAAGGAAACTACAGCAAATAAGATTATGTATTTTGATCTATAAACACAGTTTTTTACTCCCAAACCATACATTTACATTTACACATTAATCAAAGGCTGTTAATGCTACTTTAAAACTACATAGTCTTAACAACACAAAAAATTTCCCTGACTTCCGTGAGCATTGTTTAATAATACACACTAATACTTTCCATCAGTGTCTTGCAGCTCAGATTATGACACTGCTGCTGATGCCACTGAGACGTCCTCTTATATCAGTGCCAAGGGCTATGCGTCCAGGTGAATATGATTTAGTGGTAGTTTAAAATAAATTGAATGGTGTAGTCAATATTTACACAGTCATGTGGGTTACAGATATTAACTTTTGATTTTGTTCCACTGTACTCACATAAAAGCAGGGAAACTGAGACCTTTGAGTCTGTAGCTGAAGATGATCAGCTCCCGCAGGTTGTGGATGAGCTTCACGATGTTCATGTTAGTCCAGGTTCTCCTATTGCTAAGATGCAACTCAAAGTTAAGGGTAAGTTTATCAGTTAATCTTACATGTCAAGTAACTATCCACATGATTTAAGAATGAAGCTTCTCTTAATGCTTTATTTTAATTCTTGGCCTTTTAGGTTTTCCCAAACCCAGAGTGTATTGGTTTAAAGATAGTCAACCTCTGCGACCGTCAGACAGAATTCTGTTATCAGCAAAGAGAGATTTTCATGGGGTGGAAATCTTGGGAGTGACAAGAGAGGATATGGGGGAGTACTCTGCTTACATTAGCAATGCAGCTGGCTCAGCTTACTCCTCTGCCCGACTGATAGTACTGAGTATGTATGCAGCAGACTGAATAGTTTCCTATTCCATATCCTATTAACTTTAGATATATTACTTTTTTAAAATAACTGAAAACTGAAGGTAAAATTATTTTAGATTAACGATTATATTTTCTAACAGATCCAGGCGAGATTATTCCTCAAGATAAAAAAGGTAACTTCATATTTATCCTATAAACTTGGTATTATGGTACATTTACTTCAGTAAATATTGTGAATACCGTAATCATCCCTGGTCTTGTTTGCTCTCTGTTTTAACAGACACCAAGGAACCATTGGTGCCACCTCGCTTCCTCGAAAGGTTCAGCAACAGGAAGGTGAAACAAGGAGCAAGCATCACTCTGTCTGTTAAAGTTGAAGGTGTGTTTATATCCTTTTTTAAAAATCTTAAACTACCAAACTCGAGTTGAGTTTTGGATCCTGGCAAGTCCAGTGCCAACTTCCTACACTTTCCTTCATGCAGCATTTGGTGCCAGTACTGATTTTTATTACTCTTTTAGGATCTCCTACTCCCACGGTGTCTTGGCTGAAGGAGAAATCATTGGAGGATGTCTTGTGGATCAAGCCTGATACCAAGGGCTACAAAATAGCAAGCTCTGGGCGCCAGCACAGCCTCATCCTTATGGATGTCGGCACAGAGTACACTGGCACCTACACTTGTATTGCTGCAAACAGAGCAGGGCAGTCTATCTGCACTTCTCGCCTCGAGGTGGATGAAAGTAAGCAAAGCATTCATAGACGAACTTTGCACTGAAATTTAATTGGTTAATTTCTAGAGCCTTTCATTTTAATAAAAACTTTGAAGAATGCCTCCTAGACTTAGCATAACTGTGTATGTTCCCTTTCCCACCTTCTCTACAGCAATACATCCTAAGAAACAAGCCATACCATCAGAGTAAGTTGAAATATAAAATGTATATTTTAAATACATTTACATAAATCAAAATATGTTGCATTTATATTTCATGCCAAAGTAACTACATGCAAGTAAGTTCTAAAAAATTCTAAATGTAATGTTTTTTAGGGTTCTTGGTATTACAGTTAGTCCTCCAGAGGAGGAGGCCGGCAGAGGAAAAGGTAAAACAAACAAAACAAAATATATCCTGTTTTATAGTCTTACTTTTTTTAAGTTTCATGGTCTACTATTTATTGTATTTGCATTAAAAAATATTATGGTTTTCATTCCTTTTTCCCCACATCTGAAGAGAGTAAAATTCCCTATTTGGGTGAAGTAGGTACAGAAGAATTCCTGGTAAAACTCACTTCTCAGATCACTGAAATGGTATCAGCAAAAATCACCCAAGGTAAGTTATTGCTAAAGGTGATTCTGCCCATATAATTTAATCCAAATTTTCATAAAGAAAATCCAAAACAACAACAACAGCAAAAAACCTCCTAGTTACAGTCCACTTTCTGCTTAAGAAATCTGTCCAGGATGTATCCCAGAGTGAAAGTTGCTCAATCAAGCATCAAGCCTATTAAGTGTGATTTTTATCACTACAAAACAAAAGTGTTTTTTGTTTGTTCTGTACTCTCTTAGTTTGGTGACATTGCTTTGGTATGTTAGTGTCTAGTTTTACCAACAGACTAACTGTGAAGCTTAGAAGGTAAATTAGAAACACTTTCCTGTTCAGCTAATCCAGCTGTGGTGTTAAGGTATGATGCAGATTTACCACAAATTGTTTTAGATGTAAAACGTAATGTATTTGTCATTGTACATGCAACTAGCTAACTAACAAGGTCATAATTCTGAGATAATAAAGATAATAAAGTCAGAGATAGTCAGCAAAGTGTACTGACCTTTTGGTTTTCATTCAGGTCAAGCAAATAATACCAGGTGATTTCAGTGTTGACACCTTCACCCAGTCAAACCATCTGTTATTGCATGTGGTTGGAATAAAAGTCTGCAGGCTTCCTGTCCCAATCCCCTCTGCTATGGCTACCTCTGCAAGTTGCTAATGCAAGTGATGCTGAAAGTCTAAAAACAATCCACATATTATTATGTTGCTGCGTATTCCACTCAAGTTTGGTTGACTTCATTTAATTAATTCTGTCTGTTTTTGTGATTGTGGAAGTGTTCATTTAATCTGAATGCCTCAAAACACAAACTGAAAGAAAAATAAATGTTTTGATACATTTGGATTTGATACCAAACCTGACAGAGGAGTATTCCTTTCCCTGCTCTAGCAGTGCTTTTCATTGTTCTGTGAATGAATGAAAAACCTATTTCTTCACACACACATAATTTCTTAACCACTTTTACACCCATCATTTTATCAGTCTCATCCAATTATTAATTTGTTATTCAGACAGTTTACAGAATCACGAAGTGCTCCAGTGGATGAAATCTTGGCCCAAAACTACCAGTATGTATCTCAAGTGCATCAGCATCACAATTATACAAATTTTTTTCCACTACATTTTTTAAGCATTACTTCATGAAGCTATTTTGCCGCACACGATTAAAACACATACCTCACATTTGGTGGACACATTAGTTTTCATTGTTTTTTCCATATAAGCATTGTAGTTAAAGACATTTTCATTATGTTTGTTCTTCTTTATACATGGTATGAGTGTTCCTCTGTCTTTTTTAGAGTTTTTTCAACAAGCTTTGGCAGTGACATATGTCTCCCTGGCTTGCAGCTAGAATACATGTTCACTGACTGTTATGTATGTGGATAGCTCAAAAATATCTATCTGTACTTGCATGTTGCCACTAATATTAAACGTACAAAGCATTACAATTAAATTATTGTTACAGATTTTATGTGTTTTATGTTTGTTTTTTTACTCACAAATACCTAATGCTTTTGAGAAAAATTATAAAATATTGTAACCAGGTGTTTATTACATTACCAGTTAAATACAACATCAGGAAATGCTTTTAAAAAGTTACTGCTTGAGATGTGAATTTTAGCTTGCTTGTGCTAAGCTGAATTTAGCAAACTAAATGTATAGGGGGCTAATAACTACTCCAAGAACTTCAGCCAAAAAAGGATATTTTCATCAATCCCAAGTCCCTTTATTTATTTAACATGTCATTTTTTTGTACTGTGTAACAACGACAAAGCTTTTAAAACTTCAAAACAACAGATTACACAAACAGATAATGGTCTGGGTCTTTGCATGAGCAACGTGTCCTTACTTTATGTCTTTGCTGCCCCAGCCTCATTACGTGTACCAGGAGCTGACAGTGATGATGAAACCAAAACCCCTTCTGCGTCGCCTCATCACGGCCGCTCTCGTCCTCCCTCCCTCATTGCTGACTCCTCCTCAGAGTCTGATGAAGGGGATGCCAGAGGAGAGGTGAGATATATGGAAATGATAAGTTTGGTTTGGTGTGGTCAAGAATTTGTGGATCATAATTAGTCAGAAACTAATAACTTAAGGTTTACAGCTGGTCAAAGCCTAAATGATTCATGGAGATGCTGGTTGTGTCATTCAGTGACTCAACTCTGTAGTTGATCTTAAGGTTGTGCATTGATGTTTGTTCATATTACTAATATACATTTAGGAATAAATTTAGGAACATTTTTGCCAAGCACAACTTTTTTTTTGAAAGCCACGGCAGTAAAGCTGGATTAAAATAAAATGAAAACAAAAGATGGTGCTAGAATGACCAATTTAAAACTAGCCAAAATTTCTTATGACTGTTAAGCAATTAATGATTTTTTTATTCACCTCCGATGTGTGCAATCATTAAAATTCATATTTTTTTAGATGTTTGACATTTATGTGGCAACAGCTGACTACAACCCCACCATTGCCAGCAAAGATTCCATCTCTCTGAAGGAGGGACAGTATGTTGAGGTTTTGGACTCAGCTCATCCACTCAAGTGGTTAGTTCGGACCAAACCTACCAAAATGACACCATCTCGTCAAGGCTGGGTATCGCCTGCTTACCTGGACAAAAAACTCAAAGTATGTCTCAAGGCTTTAACATCTGCAGGATGCACACGTTTTTATATGCAGCATTGTTACTTGATGTCTCTTTAAAATGCACATTGCAGCTTTCTGCTGATACCGGTGACTTACCAGAAACAAGTGTAGAGGAGGTGTCGGAAGGAGAATACAAGAGGAAGTTATTGTAAGTAAAGCACATCTGCTGTAAAAAAAAAAAAAAGTGCAATAAAAAAAAAAAGACTCACCATAACAAATCATTATTTCATACCTCTAGCCAACTGATCCAGGACTTGATAAAAGGAGAGTCAGAGTTTGTTAAAGAGGTAAATTTCTTTACCTCCCACCACCTGAAGCATGCTGACAGCCCTGATGCACCTCCTGATGTCTGTGGCCAAAAGGAGGTCATTTTCAGGAATTTTGACGACATAAAGTCCTTCCATAGCAAGTGAGCTCACGTCTTCATTATTATTTATGTAAACAATTTTCATAAAGAATGTTTGCATAGGGCTCACCACCTGCAGGAGGGGCCATAGGGGTCGGGTGCAATGTGAGCTGGGCGGCTGCCAGAGGCGGGGACCCTG
>JBAMHW010000008.1:19213300-19227102 GCA_037177495.1 Rhadinocentrus ornatus
TTTTTGGGGGGGGGGAGGGGGGGGAGTGTTTTCCCCCCTCCTCTGTTTTTTTTTTTCAAAAAAAACACCCCAAAAAACGGGCCGGGAAAAAAAAAAAAAAAAAAAAAAAAAAAAAAAAAAAAAGATACAGTAAAGAACTAAAATAAACCATTACTTTTGGGTAAGAATCCTATTTCTTAAACAACAACTGGGTTGTCCAAGTCTAAGTTCAAGAATGACAAACATTAAGTAATGCATTAGATATGATGATATGCAGAAAGAAAGTCAGCCTTTATGTTGAAGTGTCTAAGCAAGTCACTTCAAGTTCTCCAAAACATTCATCGGTGAGTGTGTGATAGAGAAAAGCACAGTGTACCCTGTAGAAAACTGATAATAAAAGTGTGTGTGTGTGTGAAAGGGTGAATGTGGCTTCTAGTGTAGGAGCACTCTGAGGTGCCAACAATAGAAAAGTGCTATGTAAATTAAACCTGTGCTTCAGGTTTGTGAAACAAAAGGACTCCAACTGAGACTTTTAACTCTCCACACCCCCAAAGTTAGTCCAATATAATGCTTCTTGCATGTTTACTAAACACCCATGACAAGGTTTTTAAACCAATGAGATACAACAGTTACTTTATATTATATAGAAAACTATTAATTAATATTTCTGACACTGAAAATAAAGATAAAAAAATTCAAGCCAATTTAAAGCTGCTCTACAAGTTTAACTTCTTTTCAAATCTCAATGACAAAATTCCTGAAACCTCCAGAGACAAATGAGCAACTACTTCAGGATCCACCTTTCCTGCTTAAGAGGGAGCTGCATGACAGGAAATGAGAGCCATGTGAGATAACAATAATCACAGGCTGACACTCATTGAAAGCCACATTACGTTTGACTTCAACCATGCGCACTAAGCCTCGTGTGATCGATTTTTGCTGGAAAAAATTTGAGTCATGTGAAATCTATTAAGTTTTAGAAGACAGACCATTGTTTAAACAACAATTTGGTGAATCAAAAATGAGAGAAAGAGAAAAAAAAAACAGCTAGTATTTTGGTTGAAGGCTTTTTTTCCCAAATTAGTGTCATTACTGTCTTAAGACTGGATGCAACGACAAATCAAAGGCATCGTTAACTCAAATGACCCTCAAAACCAAAGTGATATGGTGGTTACATTATGTTCAATTAGTTCTCATCTTTTTCAGCCAAACTGTGTAAGCGCCACATTCTTACTCATGCTTTAAGATCATATCTAACACAATTTAATTAATTTTTTAAAGGTGTAATGAGTACCAATAATACTAAAGCAGATTTATCAAGCTAAAGACCCAAAGACCCAAGCTAAAGACCCAACTTCCAAAAATTGTCTTGTCACTTTGACTGAGAGTTTAGAGATATGAAATGTCATGATTTGCACAAATTTGATGACTTAAATGTGTAAGCATAAATCATGAGGGAAAGAAATGCAAAGATTTGTGGGAGGCATCTTATATCCATATTTGATTTTGGGAAATTGGCGAGTAAAATAAAGTTGTTTCTTTAAAATTTACATTACTATGGTGCAGATGCCATCATGAAAAGCTTATTAATGTTTGATTGGTATGCAAAAAACAAACAAACTTGCATTTCCTGATGCAGTGTAAAGTAAATGTCAGGAAGCTTGAATATTATTAGGTAATACATTGTTTATGTCAACTGCAATAGCGCCCATCAATAAGACACTTGGATACCAACGATCAAACTGCACACTGCTGTTACACTGCCTAAACTCAACACCATCTTTTGCTGCAGCGCAGTGGAAATAATCTGAGTCCATAAATGAATAGCAGCCCCAGACACCGTGAAACAGCAAACATTTAAAACATAGCGAAGAGCGGAAAAGACAAACATCCTCATTCCTACCTGAAAATAGTCTGGCAAAATGTCTCATGTACATCAGAAGTGAGGTTAATCCAATCCTTTTAGACCGTCTCCGGGGGATTTTCTCCCTCCACTGCTCTGCGATTTTGCTGTGAGAGCCATTAGAGAAAACTGTCCTGTCTACGTCATCACTGCGGGCCAAAACAACGACACGTTACGTTCAAGACTGTCGAGAATGCGCGCGACAAAACACCGACAAAGAAAGTCTTATTAGCATTAGCCCTTACTATGGAATAGTCAACAAAACACGTGAATATTTATTCTTTTGATATAACTTGCTACTACCAACAACGTCTCTCTTCTTGGTGATATAAACATGCACACGACGATGCACATTTACAAATGTAATGTTTTAAGTGTAACTTCTGCTACACAAGATAGCCTAGCGTGAACTCATCGCTGTTTTACCCAACCACTTATTTTGCGCTTTGTTGGTATTTCTATAAATAACGGGCAGCATTATTGTACAAGGTAAATAGCACCACCAGGAAACAAATTGCTTTCGTCAACACTGGGAAGTTAAACTTTACGCAGAACTCATCGGAATGAACGTGTGCCCAAAGGCCTGACCAATCACGCAGCTCGCGTGGCTAAAGTTAGCTGCAGGCGCTAACAGTGCGTCGATTTACTCTTATCTTCGACTTAAGAAGCAAACATGTTTGGCTCTTCGAGATCTGGGGGTGTACGAGGGGGCCAAGACCAATTCAACTGGAATGACGTGAAAATCGATAAACACAGAGAAAATTATCTTGGTAAGTGAAAGCACTTGCAGTAATGTCCGCTATCAGAGCTAACCAGAGAGTGAGCAAGAAGGCAGTGAAAGAAGATACTCAAAACAGCTGTCTAATACAAACTTGAACCAATGCACCTGTTCCCTACCTTTTGATGTGGAGTTCCTCATTACAAACGTCTAGATTGTTTTATTGAGTTAATATTTCTTTTGTTGTCCACCCTTTGCACAGCAGGTTCCCACTTTCATTGCCTCTGTGAACAGACACGCGTTGCCTCTCCGCTGTATGTGCCCTCACCCCTGCCAGCAAGTCAGCATGCCAAACTAGAGCAAAAGCTACGTAGTAGCCTGTAGAGATGTAACATAAAAGGTTAACAAAAGTAGGGTTACACAACTTGCTAGTCGAGTTATATTTTGGGAAATCATTTGAGCATGTTTTGTGGATAACATTGTAGATCAGCGAACCTGTTGTACTGTTTAGATCCATTTAAAATGTGAAATTTAATCATCACGTGACTCACGTGAATAACAATAAAAGAAATGTTTATGTTTAAGAATCCAAATGAGACACAGTCTTGTTATATTTGTAGTCTTTTGCATACATTTCCTGTGGATAAATCTGGACACTGGATTAAGCCAGGCTGACCCTTTAAAGATAAGATAAGAGTTAATGTGTCTAACAGTGAGCTCAGTCAAGTGTCGCCTGTGTGTTGATTTTTTTTTTTTGTTTATATTGATTTTTTTTTGTTTATAATGCATCTTGCTGAAACGTTTTTATGGAACAGATTTATCAATTAGAAAACAGTCACCATTCAGAGCAAATAAAATGCCTGCAGTGTTATGAAATAGGATTAATAGCAAGCCATCAAAATGTTGGTAAGAACAGAAACGGTACAGCGTTAGTGTTTGATATTGAAATGCAGATTTATGTTTTTGTTGCATTTGACAAAACTATTTATTTTCTTTCCCAGAAAACTGCTATATCAGATTTGGATTGTAAAATGGCATAATTTATATTATTATTATTATTATTTGCTGCAGAATTCACAATAAAGCTGACTTTGACTTAACTTAAAGACCATTTTTGCCGACACAGGTTGTTATGGGCTGGTAGTTTTAACACAATTTGTAAACTTGTGTGTTCTAGACAATAAGGACATAGTCTTACTGTGAGAGCACTTGATTTTGTTTTTCATGGTTAAGTCATATTAAACTATCTACATGCAAATTAAAAGCTACAAAGAAGCACAATGTTTTTTCCTCATTTATCGTACAGCATGAGAGTGAACTGGTTTTAATTTATTAAGTAATGTTGAGCAGTATTCTTTTTAGAAAACTACGTTCTGGAAGATACAGTTAAACATGCATAAATATATTTCATTGAAGTAAAAACCCAGTCAAACAACAGAAACATTTACCCTCTGGGCCTATTCTGTTTTAACTAGCAGGTTTTTCTGTGTGTTGTTTCCAGGAAACTCTTTGATGGCACCGGTAGGACGATGGCAGAAAGGCAAAGATCTGTCATGGTATGCAAAAGACAAAAAAGGTGGCGCACCTTTTACAAAGGATGATGAACTTGCTGCTGTCAAGGCAGCAGAAGAAGAGGCAATGATGGCTGCCCTGTATGTATACCTTCCCACAAAGGTATTTTCTATGACATTACAAGATAAAGGCATCAAAATAACCTCTTTACCTTCACCATTCTCAATCTAGAGGGCACAAGAATATAAAGAGACAGCCAACTGGGTTGACCAAAGAGGTATGTGACTTATATGGTAAATATCTTTGAAATAAAATCACTCACTATTAAAGAATGATTTGACTTTTATATTAATTTACCAGGACCTAGTAGAGGTTTGCAGGAGGGAAGAAGCTGATGGTGAAGAGAGGAATGTGGATCGTATATCAGGCTTGGGCAGCTCCAGGTTATTAACTTCCTTCCTTAATGTCACAATAAACCAATATGTTCTAAATATTCTCAACCTTGGTACAAAAAAACTCCCAAAACCCAAGCAAGATTAAAACGAAGTCCAAAAAGCAAGATATTTGAGCCTAAACTCCTACAAATGCACCTATTCTGTAATTGCATATCATTTACATATGAAAATATTTATAGAAATCATTGTAAAATATTACAATTACAATTTGCGTCACGTTACGCAGACATGCATTAAGATATATTCATCTAAATCAAGTAAAGCAGTCATGTCTGGTGCTCCTGAACGCTGGTTCTTAAATTTTACATTTGTCATTCATTCATAAATGTGCCATTTTAGAAATAAGTATATCCACCAATTTAAAAATTTTAGTTCACTAAGGCCCTGAACTGGATTGTGTGGGGTAATCCTGTTCAGGGTGAACAACATGTGATAAAGGACTATCATTTTGAAATTGAGAAAAGAGCTTCTAATCTTAATGAACTATGATTTTAAAGTGTTTCTTTTTAATGTTTCCATATTAAGTGCAGGGTCACGAAAGATGATTCTGTCCCAGAAAGAAAAAGAGGTGGCTAAAATGGGCCTGCCAGTTTTTACTGTAAGTTTTTTTTTTTTTTTTTTTTTTTTTGCCTTTTAAGTTGTTTGATATTGAAGATAAGAAATAAAGATGCCCAATGCAGAAATTTTTAATGCAGATCCACAATATTTTAGTAGTCTAGTATGATGTGTAAATAACACCCAGAGTGACAGTGTTTCATTGTGGCCATTTATTTATTTGAATCTCTAACTTAATATAAATATTCAAGATTTACTTTCTGTTCAGCACCACAAGACAGAAGGTCGTCCAGAAACCTCTGCAGCAGCAACATCTGAGATGGTTGAAAAACAAGAGGTGGAACAAAGGTGAACATGCACGATCTTCCATGATTCATAAGAACATTCACCTGAGATGAAATCTTTGCTCTGCTGACTTATAACCTTTATTTGTCTCTGTAGGCATGAGAACAAAAAGAAGAAGAAAGAGAAAAGGAGCAAAAAGGAGAAGAAAAAGAAGGATAAAAAGAAACGGAAAAGAGATTCATCCTCTTCTGAGTCAGATGACACCAGAAAAAGGTTGGCTTGGTCATTGACCTTAAAACCATTTATTTATATATTTATATATTTTTATTTTAGACATTTAGATGCGAGATTTGCATTTGGTTTCAGCTGTAGTGTCTGTAAGCAGACGGTGATGCTGTGAAGTCGAAATATGTCAACTGAGTTCTCAGTGCAAATGAACAAGTCATCTCAAGGCTGCAAAAACAAAACAAAATCATTAAGATACAGTAGCAGGAACATTAGAAGTAGCAAAGTTTAGTACATTTGTAGGGGAAAATAGGCACACTAAATTTGGCAGCATAAAAGGGCCTGGATGAAAATTAGAACTGTAATGGATGATTGGATGAGGAACAGAGATGCCTTCACATGTCTAGTCAAATGAGGGATATTATCCAAATGGTAAAGAAATCAGTATCAAAGTCTACCACAGAGAGATAACTTCACCACAACACATACAGTAAATAATGTGTCCAATGTGTAAACCCTTTGTAATCCCCAAGGATAGAAAGGCTTAATAAAAGAGTTCTGAAAATGTGAAATCATGCTTATTTGCTAGAAAGAAAAGAAACCAGTTTAAAAAAGGAATAGGATGGCTTGACTAATACAGCATCACCTATAAAAAGGATAGCATGTAGATGTGTGGCTTCCAGTAACAAAAGATCTTCAGTGTTCATCGCTGATGTGACAAAGAACGGAAGATTAATTCTGAAGTGTACAGGCGCAAACAGTCAGCTAAGGGTCGCACTTATCCAGCAAACACAAAAACGCCCACAAACAACTAAAGACAGCAGCAGTAAATACCTGACAACCAATTCTTTAGACTTGCAGGTCAATTTGGGGAAAAAAGTTGTTACGTAAGTTTAAAAAAGAAATTCTAATTTGTATAATAGACACATGTCTAAATATGAACAAGAGGGGATGTAATTATAACCTTAAGTATAATTATAACCTTAATACATTTAGGGAATTTAAATTAAAGTTTGTGGTCTTGTCCAGACATATCCAGACTAAATGTATATGTTAATGTTTCTGAGTCCATCTTTACTGTAGCGCTACAGCAGTGATTGTCTGGAGATTTGCTTTAAACCATGTGCCAACACTAGAGGGCGCTGAGACACTATTTTAAACAAAATCCAGAGCAATTACCATTTCAGTGTGAGGTACATGAATACATAATTTAGGATTAATCCTGTGTATATGAGCGGCAGGAAAGAAGGGGAGACAGATTGAATAATGTGTTTTTAGTAATTTTTGAAAGTTGGAAGAGTATACAATTTATATTAAGTATATGGTACACTTACCATACAGTATGATGGCTACATACAGGTATATTCATGTGAGGTCTTGTAACAAAACTTTGTCCACACAGTAGAGTTACACACACATAGCTATGTGTTAGCATTTTCTGTGGATGTCACCGTAAAGGTCATGGCGGCAGCTTCTCTCATCAGAGCCCCACCACACCCCACTCATTGACTATTTCCTTTTACTTTTCAGGCACAGAAAGGGGCACCATCATCATAATCCATCATACCATAGCCAGAGTGGAGCCAGACCTCATGACAGCCATTCAAGGGGGGGAGCAAAGGCCGAGCGGCAGCCTTCCCACCCCCATCAACGACAGCAAAGGCATTACACAGACTCCTCTGATGGGGGGTCTCCTGCTCGTAGTAACCCTGCCATCCACAAGAAGGCCCCTGCTGGTGCCACACAAAGCCACAGGCGGCGCCACGACACCGATTCGGACGACTAATGTCCTGCTCCCCCCAATCAATTCAGAGCTGCATAATGCGGACAGAGCACTCTACTGCAGCCTGACCAGCCATGAGGGTCTTAATTGCCCTGGACAACCAGGGAGAGTGTGAATGGAGAGAAGGCAGTGGGACAGGTTTTAGGATCATGTATCAACTAATTCACTTGATAAGTTGGTCATTCGATATTAACACTGGTGTATATTGTGCTGTTTGGGGTTTTCTGTGACCAGTCTTGTTTTATGATTAAATCTAAAAGGACCACATTCATCACGTAATTTTTTTTTTTTATCATATTGATGTAAAAGATGAGGTATATTGTCGAGTTAATGGATTGATTATATTCTCAAATGCTAGACCCTGCTGGCTGTTATTGATCTGACAAGGTCTTCATGCTAAACAAGAAGACCTTGTCAGGAAAAGCAGGCTTTTTGTATGCCCTATGATTTTTACTAGAAGTGACACATTTGACGCAAAGAGATGCATATTTTTTAATCACTATTCCTTACATGACATAGCTAATTAAAGGTTTACAGGTA
Source organism: Rhadinocentrus ornatus (assembly GCA_037177495.1). Classification (NCBI taxonomy): domain Eukaryota; kingdom Metazoa; phylum Chordata; class Actinopteri; order Atheriniformes; family Melanotaeniidae; genus Rhadinocentrus; species Rhadinocentrus ornatus. The sequence goes on from JBAMHW010000008.1 coordinate 19,221,256, forward strand.
TTTGTGCTGTTCCCATTTTTCTGTTGTAGAAAAATCACTAGATTGTATTTGAATAGAGTCGAGGAACTGTTTCTTTCAGGTTTTTGTTGAAAAACACCCTAAAGACACTACTTTTTCATCATTGCACATTTTCTATCCCACTGTACCCCTTGCACTTCTCACCACCTCAGGTCATTTTCTTTTCTCAGTCATACCAGCTCTCCTTAATCAGTCAAGGTTCAGCTCCCTGACTGCCATGATACCACTGGAATGCTCTCCACCGGTCGTAATAGAGTGCAGTGTTTGCATTTGCCTTGAATTGGTCTGAAAGAGGGGATTCTGCAAGCTGGTACCTGGGGGGGTACACAAAGAAAAAGCGCAAAGCATTCATAAAGAGTGCAAAAAACCAGACTGGTTCTTTTTTATATGGCCGGGTACTATTAGCCCGCCACACACAAACCAAGCTGATGAAGCAGCAGGAGTGGAGATCAGACAAAGCCACCCTATGAGGTGCCCAAGACTCAAACTACCTCAGCTTCCACCACTACCGTACTCCTGCCACGTTTTATAGGCCTGGCTGCATTAACCATAGCATCCTAATCAAGCTGTAGGAATGCTGTCCTAACGGAGTGAAGCAGGGTGTGCTCTCCACATAACTGCTTTAACCTCTGCACGGGGTGGTTTCACCAGTTTAGGGTATCATTTCATCGTGGGTCATTTATTAGGCCTATTTCTCCATTTCCTTAAATCACTATTTTTAAGTTTAAACATTTCTTATTTAGATTATAAATAACTTACTTCAGATTAAAAGCCAAGAGTTTTTACGATGGACCACAACCATCATTAACTTTATTACAATGAATCTGTAATGCAGAGTGTACACAATAAAAACTAGTTCTCAAAGATTTTCTAACCAATCACTTTAATTGAAGTGCCCCCCTCCCCAAACACAAATCAAAAGCTTTACAGAAACATTGACAAACTGATTATTGCAACATACAAAAATATTCAAATGCACCAGCAACAAGTAACACCCACACCTTTTAGAAATAAATCCCAGAAAAATAGAGGCAATGTAGTCTGGATACAAAGACATTTGAATGGCCTCATGTTCACATACTAGATGATGGCACTTAAAGATACAGTTGATTTTGGTATTGCTATCTAAATGCCATTTCCCACTTTGAGGTGAATAATATGTTAGAAATTGCATTGAGGCTTTAGCAAAAAAACAAACAATAGACAGCTCTTTAGTGATCTCTCAATGCACAGAAAGAATAAACTGTAAAGCTACAGAAATATGTCCTCAGTGGGGTGATGGTTCCTCCTGATGTAAAAACCTAGAAGAGATACATGCCCTTAAAGACCAACAGACGACATCGTGGAGTATTGCAAAGGCAACACATGATCAACCTGAGACTTGAAAATCCCCCCCAAAAAATCCAATTCACTGCTCTCAACTGCAATAGATCAGGTAGGTGTGTGTGACCACTGCAGCATTTCAGTTCATAGCTACAATTTGTACAACAATAGCTAAAGTGTTCACAGACAGGAGTGATGTCAGTCAAATTAAACCCAGTGCACTAAATGCACATTTCAGGGTTGGTACAAGTAGTTAACACTAAGTCACCATAGTAGCTGCTAGTAGTGCATCAGTGTATAATCCAGTTTACTTTTAAAGAAAAGCCCCTCAAAGATCACTCTATGGTACATGACCGTAAAAGTCATTGGATTGCATTGAGGTCCTGGGGCTAAAATGTGCTGGTAAATTCCATTTCTCCCTTTTATTTATTAAATGCACGCATGGCTGCCTGACAGCCAGATAAGCATAACCATGACAGAATTTTAAAGAGTGCAATAAAAAAGGCCAATTACCAAATTTATTTACATTTACATCAAATAAGAAAGCACGATAGGAAAAGCTTTGCAAGTATAGATCACCACAACTACTGGCCAATATACATGTGATCAAAACTAAGGTGAGGGCCGCTTCTAGTATAGGGTAACATAGTTAACCCTAAGCGTAAAAGCAAGGTTTGGGTGCAGCAGGTTATTTTTTGAAATGCTCTGATTATTAATGGTTTTTAAGCTGATTAGACAACCAATCAAGTCCTTCATAAAGACCATCTCCAGTGGTGGCGCAGGTCGCTTGGATGTACCAGTTTCTGTTACGCAGCGAGTGAAGATTCATCTTGTCTGTAAGTTCTGCTGCATTCATAGCATTTGGAAGGTCCTACAAAGAAGGAGAAACAATTACAAACCTAAATTTAGACTTTTTTTTTTGTCAGGGAGGCTGACAAAATAGCTAAACTTACATAAACTGGTTTTAAATCCATGTGCTTTTTAAGATTTAAATAACTCACTTGTTTGTTGGCAAACACTAATAGCACAGCGTCACGCAGCTCGTCCTCTGCCAACATTCTCAAGAGCTCTTCACGGGCCTCGGCACATCGCTCTCTGTCATTGCTGTCCACAACAAAGATAAGACCTGGCACAAGTGACAAAAAAATTATTAAACATCTAAAGATCAAATAAACATCTTGAAAATTCAAAGCATTAGAAATGTACAAAGAATTGATTTACTTTCAAGAAAGTGTAAAAAGAAAAGAAAAATTACCCTGTGTGTTCTGGAAGTAGTGACGCCACAGTGGTCGGATTTTGTCTTGACCACCGACATCCCACACTGTGAAACTGATGTTCTTGTACTCTACCGTCTCTACATTAAAACCTGAGGGGAAGACAGCAACAGCAGTAAGCAATACTATATTTCTAAGAAAGATGGGTGATGTTAAAAAAAACAAAAAAACAAAAACTCACCTATTGTGGGGATGGTAGTTACAATCTCTCCAAGTTTAAGCTTGTATAAAATGGTGGTCTTTCCTGCAGCATCCAGACCCACCATGAGTATTCTCATCTCCTTCTTTCCGAACATTTTAAAGAGCCCTGCAAACATATTCCCCATGGTGGCTGGTGATGGAACTTTCTTCTGATACGGAAAATAGAATAAACCTCAAAAACCTGTGGAGAAACAAAAACAGTTGTTATGCATCAAGACTAAATGTATTGCTGACATTAGTGGAGCCAAAATGAGTATGATAATAGTCCAAGTAATTCTTAGAGAAAATGCCAAGCGTGACTGTCTAATTTATACACATGCTGCTTGTCTTCGTTTCAAACAATACACAAAACATCAATCCATTTAGATACTTGGTTAAAAAAACTCAAGGTTGCAGGGGTGCTGAAGCCTGTACCAGCCACCATCAGACATGGCACCATACATATACAAAAAGTGATGACTTGCTAGCTGGGCATCTTATCTCTATATCCTTGAAAAATATTAAACATCCACTTAATGTCATGCATTGTCACCTAACTTTAGTGTACTTATCTGTAATCTGTAAGAATCTATCAGCTGAATAGTTTTTTCTAGCTAAAATCATTACCTCAGAGATATCCGTATCTACAGTTAGAGTAGCCTCAGACAAAACTTTACAAAGTTAAAGTCAAAGCCACTGAATGTATTTTAACTAATTTTTAAAATGTGTATATTACATACTAGATTTAATATTTTCATTACCTGTATTTGACATTTCTTCTATTCAATGCAAGTGCAGACAGTGCTAACACACAAATGAACTACAATGCTTAGTTCTACTGATCTAATTTTGTTCTAATTTGCCATTACTGCTGTATTTTATTAAATGGGAGGTATGCACACCATAAAGGCCTTCGTCTTCATTGTTCTATATGCATTATATTCTCATTAAACCATTAGGTAGACAAATTAGTAATCCAGCTAGATGACATGTATGTATAAAATGTAGACGAGAGAAACCTAGCCGAGGACAAAGCTAAAGTCACAGGAACACAAAGATTCCTATAATATGCAATGCAGCGACGCAATGCTGACATAACAAATGCGGTTTACAATTAACCTTTAATAAAAATATCTGTACTTTTAAATATGACTTATCAATTTATAACATCATGGGATCAGTGGTTTCACAACTGAAAATGCAAGGCGGTTACTGGTCTGGAGCACTATGACACTTTGCTTACCAGGTTGCGGTGCTAAAAGTTGCTCATTTACGTAAACAAACCCACGTTAGCTTGATATTTTGCAATGCTACTAATCGCACGACTAAGTAATTTTAATAAACATTTTAACAAATGGTTGACACTTATACAATCAATCAAATATTTCGTGTAAATTAATTAGGACAAGTGCGGACAAAAAGAAGAATGAAATTAAATACAAGCAAAGGATAGGTTCATCAGGACAGAAAGACTAGCTAGCCGCTAAATATCAGCAACAAATCACTCCATTTCTATCAATACGTAACTGCAGCCACACACACATAGCGAATTTACTTGTAAAAAAAATAATAGCTTTGTGTTCGACTATAATAAATTGAAGCGGGTATTGAAAAAATGACAATTTACTTCGTTAAAGTTTCCCACTTACTCGGTTGGTGTGTTTCTCTGCCTCAAGGCGTTTCCTTTTACGCAAGAAAATGGCGACAATTTCACACGTCAGAGGTTCCTGTTTAACTTCCGCGATCACAGACCTTGTCTAGTCGCCCCCTGTGGTCGAAGGAAGAATTGCACGCACCACAAAGTCCAAAGTTAAAAGGTAAAGAGTATGATTTAAAATACAAGAAAAATAAATAAATAAAATAAAAGACAAAGAAATATGCAAAGAAATCCTTGCTCTTTAAAAATCATGTTAATTAGAATTTCTTGGGATATTTGAAAATTTGTAAATGTGTCCAGGGTATTCACTGATGTTTATCATTTTACAAAATATGCCTTTAGATGATATACGAAAGGCAAAGCATATAAAATTTCCCAGATTTTCAAAAAGAAAAAAATCAGGACATGGCTTTAGGTCTTAGCACAGACTAAAATGATTTTGTCCTGTATTACAGAATGGCTCTTTAAAAACTATGTGATAATTGATTTGCCTGCAGTCCATGACAGCCCTTTGCTGAAATTATTCGGTCCATTGTTAAATTGAAGATAAGACAAATGAGCATCTGCACTTTTAAGTAGCTGAAACCTAACTCACTTAAAAAAACCTAACCCTTTATTTATTTACATCTCACACATTGTCCTAGCATTTTTAGCCTCGTGGTATATGTAGACTATTATTTTAAACATTTGGATTCATTAACATTTGTTAAAGTTATTTGTTTTCAAACTTAGTTACTTCCACATTGTTTTCATCCACGGCCAGATATCAAAGGAAAAGTCTAAATATCTTATTGTTGGGACAGTTGAATTTTAACCAAGGTCAACTATCCCTGCTATCCCCAGTAGAGGGGGCAGCAGGAGGAGAGAAGACTAGAAAACAACAGGAGGGAATGAAGGAAGGACCTCACTCTGAAGGTTCATAATGTCGTCTCACTCTGCTACCATAATCTATGGTTTTGGCCCACTGAATTCTGGAGAGCTCACTTTCAGCATATTTTGTTGGTGTCGTTAAAATGAGTGAAAGGTAATTTTGTAGCAATTATTAATTTCCTTGTGGATTCACACATTTGACCTATTCTGTAAAGTTATGTTTTCTTTTCAATTAAGTTTCAGTTTTTCATGAAAAATTACTAAATATCTTCAAACACTGCTGTAATTACATCCCCTCCCCCCCAAAAAAGTTACTTTAATTACATATTAATCCCTTCTTTTTCTATTTAGAAATATTGTCTTTATCCAAGCAACTAGTGACACAGAGCACATTAAAAAGTTGTACTATAAACTGCACTGCTCAAAAAAATAAAGAGAAGTCTAAAAAAACACATCCTAGATCTGAATGAATGAACTATTTTTATTAAACACTTTGTTCTTTACATAGTTGAATGTGCTGACAAC
>JBAMHW010000008.1:19253318-19277089 GCA_037177495.1 Rhadinocentrus ornatus
TATATCTTTGCTGTACTCAGTGATGCCAGATAAAATTTACAATCTGTAAGCAGAAGTGTCCCGCTGCTGTCAGGAAACAAGCTGGAACTACAAGGAAACTGTCTGCTTGGAGAGGCGGATCTTCAGATACTTTTCAACATTTAAACCAAACGTGTAGCAGGACGTTAATGAAAATATAACTTACCACCAGATGGGATAGCCTGCCATGACATGCGTAAGCCCACAGAGCAACAGGAAACATCCAAGGTGTATCATCCTTAAAGTTTCGCAAAACCTCCCCAACAGAATGCCAACATGCGCGCACATCCGCGCACAGAGAGATCTTAGCAGAAGAGTAAAGACAGAAAAGAAAAAAAAAAGGTCAAAGCTGATGGATTTTTATTTATATGCCCCAACAATCGGAGGGAATCTCTTATCTTTCGCGACTGCTCCTGGGAGAACTCCGGAGCAAAATATTAAAAGTTAAAAGCCGCTTGCTTGTTAGGACCCAATCAGCAGGTATTGCCAAAGGGGGAAATATGATGATCTGTTCCCTCTGTTGCCTTGTCAGTCAGCTCCAACTCAAACATGAGAATGAGCTAATTTTAAGATGTGTTTTAGTGCTCATTGAGAATTGGTCGCATTAGCATGCAGCGTGTGTGATATATAATGTTGTTTAAAGGAGAGAGGGAGGGTCCTCGGGATTTTAAATAGACATCGGAACCCCCGTGGATTGCGTAGCTATAACAACCTGTCCGGATTTCACTCCTTGGCTTGAAGCTTCTAAAATGCAGAAATAAATATGTGTGAATTGCTTGAGACCATTATTAAGGTCTGCAGTCATTTATCTATGCCCGTTTGCTTTTATTGCAAGTTACAGTTTTCACTGAAGGACTTTAAATTTTCCAAAGACAGTCCAGATAATCTTCATTTATTCATGAATATATGAAAACATCAAGTCTGTAAGTTCTGTATAACTCTGCTATGGTTAAGACGAAAAAGCCATTTAAATTAAGTTTTAATTAGATGCATTCACCTGTGGTGTATTCACAGCTTTAACCGCTTCACTTTAAAGCAGTCTGTATGTTCAGCTTCGGGACTGCTTATCCTTGAGAATATATCCTATAAAATTGTTTAAAAGTGTAAATGGCTGGAGACCTTTTCGTCTCAGTGTCAAGTGGCTGGTGATTTCTGATGGAGACCAGCCTCTACAGGCTTTAATGTGCCTTATATTCAAGAGGCAAATGTTGCATCTCTGAGCCCTTTTGTGCAACATCAGTGACTAAGCTTGTATTAAGCAAAGAGATTTTTTTTTAATAGATATTTTTATTTTAACATATCATTGTTTATTATTTACTGACAGATAAAAGCAATGTCAAGTGAATGCTTCAGCAAGTCCTGGCATTTAAAAAAAAAGACATAAATAAACAAAAAAATTAATACATCTTGATTTATTCACAGATTTGTGGGATGTAATAAAATAGTAACATGATTAACTTTTTATTTTTTTGTATGCCAACTGTAATTTGTAAAAATGTAAAAATTCAGTTGATCCTTCAAGTTTATTTAATCTATTCCACTAAATATGAAATTTCCTCAACAATCTACACAAACCCTCACACACCTGTACCTACACATTGTCTCACACTGCAGGAAACAGTAATCATATCACCTCTGCAGTGTTTGATGTGTCCATAACAAAATCATTCCTGACTATTTCCTTTTTTATTGTTCAGACTTCCACTGATATTCAAAAGCGTTTGCTGGTCTCTTATTATCAGGGAAAATTCAAATGGTAAGCCTTAATAATTTACAAAGAAGAGACAAAATTTACAGGCCCACACATGCCCAGAAACCTCTACAGGTGGTATGAAGACAATATGTTAACGCCATCTATTGGATAACATTGGACATTGCATGAAATTTTTAGGTTTCATTATATTTGCAATATGGAAAAACCTTAATAATTTTTCAGTATTTCTTTCTTTTTCCTTTTTATAACCCTTTACAATTATGAAAAGCTACCAAGAAATGTAGTTCATTTTACTTAACATTTTTTTGGTTTTCACAGAAGTAAATTTGCAGACGTTACAGAGAAATTTCCAGTTTAAACATCCTGATAGTTACAGATTACATACGACATTTACAAGCTGCTTACAAGTATATTCAGACAGCATTGGAATAGAGATACAACAAACATGTATAACTTTGCATTTTCTTAAAGTATATTCAAGTCTTCGTGCCGCACTCTTTATAGTGCTACTAATTGCTACTTTTGTTTAAAGAGAAAACCTCCACTCTTCTTTCCCCATTGCACACACATATTTAAGTTATTATATTTTTTTTATCATACTTTGATTAAACTTGTTACATGGAGTAACTTCTTGTTATTAGCCTAGTCATCGCAGATATAAGAAACAGAAAATCAATCTAATATCAATAATGTTAGGATTAAACTTCTAAAAGGTACTAGAGTTGTTCTCACAACTAAAAAAATAACTGGTTATTATTACAAGTCCATATAATTAATGGTCACTATTAATCAGCATAACATTGTCATAATGTAGATATCTGCTTGGTTGCCTTTAAATGACCAATTTTCCATGCAAACAGTTAAATAAGTGCAGAGTTGGAGGGTTCCCTGCAGCTGTTGATGGGGAAGTCTGGAAGACAGCACAGCCATTAACTGAATGGGTTTTCCTCCCAGCAGCTGTCAGCACTGGTACAGATGCCAAGTCACTGAGGGTGTAAAATACATGAGAAAAATATAATGCCTAAGTCATGGTACCTGACTGATTTAAAAAAGCTGCCACAAAGTGAAAAACCTATTGTTCCACAGGATACAAGTCCGAACAAAGTACCATACCTGTATTGTTATTTTGGAATATTAGGTCCTGTAATCAAAAAGTTTTAAAGAAGAATAATCTAAAAAGTAAACTAAACAAGCTAAACTAGTTTTGTGCATTCAGTTTACCACATCCACGCCAACAGAAGGACACCAGTGCTCCTCTGTGTGCCCACGGTGACCTCACTGTGATGGTGATGTCATTTAGTTACAGCCAAGTCATGCCGACAAGTGCGTCTTGTTATTGCTCTGCATCACAGGCCTCAGACAGACTCCCTCCCTTTGACATGAAACAGCCACACTAACGTGCTACATAAATATTAAAATAATCACATTTTTCTCATGCACCATGAAGCTGTTAATGCCCCTTTTGTGTATTCAAATACCTTGATTAGATGAGAAACAGAATATACGACGGGCTTTACTAAGCTTTGCAGCTTCACATTTGCAATGTGTACAATTGTGACAGTGCCACTAGATGTCAGCCCTGACTTAGATCTTAACAGCAAAACTTCTCCCTAAATAAATAAATAAAACATTTTTTTTACAAGTTAATTTATATAGTGAGAAAAGTACGTAAACAAAGAAATGCATCAGGACACCAGCTGAACCTCATTTAAAAACAAAATAGAAAAAGACCAAAATGTTGTAATGGACACTGGCTGTTAAAAGAAAATAACATCAGCTGTGCACTGAGATGACTTACATTGATCTGCAGTCTCATGATTTGTATTTTCTGTGCTGTAATCTCAAATGCTCCACCCAATAAATTGTCATTAAATTAACAAAGCAATGTTTGATGAGAGATCTGTGCTGCTGCAAATTGTCAGCTTACACCTGACCTCATCACTCTCCCTGTAGCCATGCTACTCCAGCATCCTCCATACATGGGAAAATGAAGGGAAAACAAAGCAAAGGTTCTGCCTCTGCTCTGACTTTATCTTCAGGATGGGCATTACCACAGGCGTTGACATCCCTATCTCCTCTGCTGACCTCTTGGTAACACACGGTGTAAAAAGGTTTCTGATAAGAGGGAGTTGTGGTGGACAGTTTCAAATTTTGTCGTCATGAAAGTTTGTGATGTGATATTTATTCTGTTTGATCACAAAATACACCAAGAATTAGTCTTGCATAAAGCATCTTATCGTAAGGGAGCATTGCTAGAGTTCTACAACAAGGGTTTAGGTTAATAGATGAACATTGATTATAAGATTTTATTTGAGTTTAGCTGAATGATTAACTGAAACATTTGAAGCAAGACTGAAAAGCAAAACTGATAATTACCAGCTTAAATATATAAACTTCAAAGACAAAAAGGAGCAATGCTAATAGAACACTAAAATAATTTTTGTAGTACCAGCAAAGCAAAGGAGGTTTTGATGTTTATGTAGCATTTTTGGCAGCTTTATGTTTTCATAGGAGTGATCCCACAAGCTCAGCACATTTTCCTTTTAGTTACTCACAGTCTTCTTGTCAGAAATGTTAAACTGTTAACTAAGTTGGAAGGAGTGGTCCAGACTGAGGTCCAGACTCCTGTTGTATTCTCTAAGGTTGTACTTCAGGATGTGTCTTGTTAAAGTTCAAGATCTTGAGTAATGTGAGAAAGGTTTTCACCCAGGATTTCTTTATGGTTCGTAAATACCAAAAAAAAAGAAGAAGAAAAAAATCTTTACAGGACAAAGCAGCCATTACCGTGTTTGAATTTAGAAGTGATTTCACTAAAGTGATACTCAGTGCCTGTAATCCTCTTCACAAAATGTTGGGAATTGTGGTCAAATCGTTTAGCCATCAGTTAATTAGATCAGAGAATTTAACTTCACATGTGGAACAGGTGTTTATGTGTGCTCTGGCAAATTCCCAGCTGGTCTTATGTCTTAAGGTGGGGAATGGCTTCTGTGTGGTCCATCTATCATATAGGCCTGATGGGCATAGTACTAAACCAATCTCATTTATAGTACCTATCATTCAAGATTACTTACTTCAACTGATTATCCTGATCCGTTTGTTGAGGTTGTGTTTAAAACACTTTAACTGCAGGAAATTTGTTTCTAAAATTTGAGTTTGGATAAGTGGACTTATAGTGGTTGAACATATCAAAAGCTAGAAGATCTAGAAGAAGTTAAACAGATAACTGTACTAGACCATCATTTGTTATCAAAGATGTCACAGTTAATATCTGTAGGTTAGATGTCTCTGGATGTGTAGCCTGCAAAACTTCATTTTTGTCCACAGCTTAAGTCAGAAACTGTCTTTAGTGGGAGTCTGTGGTCACAAGATTTGTCTTCAGCGGGTTTCAAATAGTCATGTTAGTGCTGAGGGCACATATTAAGGCAGCAGGATGAGGCGCTGGAAGCCAAGAGACAACACAGCTTTAATTACAGAAACAGCAGTGCATGTCATATCAGTGCACAATGTTTTCTCTAAACTGTGAAGACAAAGAGAAAAGTCTTATTTTCTCTTTCATCCGTTCTTTTCTGTTGTTTTTCATGTGATGGCACTCTCCTCTTGGTCATCCCAGGTCACAGTCAGCAGAGAGGTAGACTGCGTTGGTGGCAGCTGCTCAGCTGGACTCTGCCTTGTTTCATCAATGCTAAGTGATGCAAATCATACCATTCCATTAACAACACCTGCTGGTCAAGACCACAACTCTTTCACCATACATCTACCATACCCTCTGCCTATGTAGAGCAACCTGCAGTTTCCTGGCACAGCCTGCTGACATGTTGCTGCTTTAGCTGGTGAGACTGTGTTGTGTCATTGTAAATGTTTTCTGCAGTGAAACGAAGTGGATGAATGGCTGTGTTTGTTCATGGGCAAATAGAAAACTGTAATTCTGCAAACACATGGTGTTTCACAGGTTGCTGGGAAACCATAGTATGATTGTATCATGCAGCTATGAAAGTACACTAGTCTTTGGTTTGATATTGATGTCATTGTTTACAAAAAAGTAAACATAAGGTACACTTGAGTTAGCAAAACGGTTGACCTCCCAGTGAATCTATTCAGAAAAAAACCTAGAAATTGTCTGAACTGGCTGAACTGGAGGTACTGCTCTTAACTAAAGTAGAAGCTCTTTACCACCATCTGTTTCATCAAGCACTGAAAGAAATCTCGTGATTCTATCCACAACTGCACAGCAGCAGCAGCTTAGATGCATCTCCTCCAACACTTTCAACAATGGACAAGTCACCACATGCTTACATACAATTTGGATCTAGTGTGTCAACACTTCACTTGAAAATGTGCACAGGAGAAATAGTTATGTGCTAGAAATAAAGCTACAGGGTTAAATTCTACTGCAGTATTTTTTTTTTACTACAAAGTGCTTCTACTTTGTTTTGCTTTTGCACAAGAAATCTAGGACAAGATTAAGCAATAATTACCTTATCTTGTAACTCGTCTTTACACCATTTTAACTGAACTTTCAACATTATTTTTTAAATGTATTTATTATCAAATAGGACCAACTCAGGAGGTGGAATGAGCCCTGAGGATGCTCTTCTCCTGTGTCCAGAGAACTGTTGCAGATGGTGCACCCGACGCCTGAAACAGCAGAGCGGCGCAGACGCACCGTCAGCCTCCAAACCTACGCCACAAATTATGTCTGGTACCTGGAAAAGCTCATGTGGCCCTGCAATGGAGAAGAGGTGGGAAGAAAGAGGAGTTTGGTGGTAACTGGGTTTGGACGGATACCCCGGGGGAAGTGATATCAGGACAAGGTCAGACCAAGGCTAATACAAAAGAGTCCTAGAAGATGGAGACAGAATCTTAATAGGTATAAAAATACCTTACTTGTGTGAAATCTACACTTTAAATAAGTTGTTCAAAGGATGTCTTTTATCATTTACTTGTATCTTTCCAGATGCTTTACTTATCTAATTTGAATGATTCCACAACTGATGGCATTTTTACTATACTTGTTAAACTTTATATCGTAATTAAATTTTTTAAATTCATTTAAGGTGATTGCTCCTTTCAAGGAAATACCTTTCTCCATCTACCTCATTCCATCTCATTTAAATCGTTGGTGCAGACTAACCTCAATGCCCAGAGGAAGCTCATTGTAATTGCAGAAAAATGCAACTCTGCAGGCCGACACTTTAATCTAAACCTAGTATTCTAGTCACACTTGCCGCTGGAAGCCAGTCGATTTTCCTGCACTCCTACTAAAGGGTTGCTTTCACATTTAGTTCACTTATTTTAGCTTCTGAGAAAGGGTCAGAGGAGCAGAAAAAGGGAGAGGAGAAAGAGGTATGATCCCCAACAGCAGAAAGAGAAATACCCCTTACAACCTAAAGAGATTAGGGTCCATTACCAAACAAATTTCTGCTACCATCTACAACACTTATGACAAACCTCAATTCAAGTCTCATAGGAGCTCCAGTGGAAAAAAACAAACAAAAAAAAAAAAACAAGCAAAAAAAACAAAACAAACAAACCCCCACAGGCTTTTGTCCTTGTAGCTGTGTTCCCTCGACACCAGAAGGAAACAAGCTCTGTTTTCTCGGTTGCTGGGTTTGAGAAGAGGGGGCGAGCATGTTTTCAGAAGGGTGTGGGAATCAATTATCCCACTCAAGAGACATGCAGGACCAGTGGGTATTGCTTGGGATTAGTGCCCATTCTTGTCATGTACTGACAAACCCTCCTGCTGATCTCCTTAACACCAGGTGTTATTAAGAGACAGGCCTCTTACTGGGGGCCTATAGGCTTTTGAATAACTGAATAACTGCCCTTTAGGAATGACTGACAAGCTTATAATGCTGAAAAAAGTGCATTCCTGTGCTTTCACGTGTTCACCTGTGTGGCTTCTTAAATGGATATTGCTCAGTCAAATGTGAAATCACGCAAAAAGAATACTCACGAGAATTATAAGCTTAGCTGTGACTTTTTAACTAATCTGCAAATATGTATTTCCTTCAGAGAAACAGATAAAATTAATTAAGTTTGACATTTTAAAGAATTAACTAAACATTTTATTTTCTGCCCGGTTGTTAGATGATAAGATCATTTCTCCCTGTCAGTGGTTACTTAGAGACCATTCTACCCATTAAAAAATTACCATAGCTTCTTCTGCAAGATGTCTTATACGTTTCAAAAAGAAATTGCTGGATTCGGCACCCCTGGCAAAATAGAAAGTAGGACTTTCAAACATGTGATAATATTTGTGAAAGAATGCATGAACCATGATCTTTTCCTAATCCTAAAAAAATAATTTGGGTGCCTTAATCTAATTTGGCAGGTTAAATACTTAAGTGAGTAAGTAATAGTAAGTAAGTAGTATGGACAGATTGAGACTGCATGTCTCATGCACATTGGTATTCTGTGATTCATTATCATTAAAGTACAGCATGTAATAAAATCAAAGGTCAATGACAAAAAAAAATCTGTATATAATTAAAAACCTTGTATCTATTGGTTTCTAATCACTTTATTAAAATCACTAATGTTTTTAATTTCTTAGAATGAGCTATATATCTATATGTATATCCATCTATGTATATATAAAGTATATTTATATATGTTACATATCTGCTTGCTGTGGCTCCCCAGACATGGCAGCAGCCATATTTGTACCACCATTTTTACTATGGTGTCGCTGAATGGACAAAAAACTCTGTGTGTGAAGTCAGAACCCTCTGAGATTTAAAACAGCAGCTTTGGTTTTGTATGATCGTTTTGGACGAGTGACACCTTAAAAGGCACATAGGAGACAGTACACATAAACCTAATTTTGAAGTAGTTATCTACCTACCTTAAACATGTGGGATCATTACACAGTGGAAACACCCACCTGTTGCCATGTCATCCACGGAAAAGCTACAGTGGGACAGCCAGAAGAGAAGCCACTGTGTTGTAAGAACAACGAATTTGTCATAACCAAGTAAATATTTTAACACCTTAGAATGTTGCCATTCCTTTTCACAATGAGAAGTTCTAGCATTAAAGATAGCAAAAAACAAATAATTTCAAGGTTTAATTATGTTGTATTCTTCAATTAAAATTCTCATCAATACATCTGACAACAGGTCAGGACGGCAGGGCTGTATTCTCTTCTTCTAAAACCATTAGCTTTTTGCAAAATGTGGTTTTGCAGTTTCTTGTTAAAAATACATGAACACTCCTAAAAAAGAATTTATACTTTTATGTATTATAACCTCTTATTCAGTCAAGTTTTAATTAGATGCAACTCAACATTTTCACAAAACCTGACTTTTGGACTTGTTGATAATAACATGGCTATTTTTTTTTTTTTTTTTATAAAAACACAGGACATTTACCTACTTAATCAAAGATTTTGCACACTGATAGATCTGCCATCAATACAATTCCACAGCAAGATGGTCCATCTCAGATGTCTCCAAGCCCACAGAAGTGGATGCTGCCTCTGAACAATATCAACATAAGGTTTCTATTTTGAAGGTAAGTAAGTGTTAAGTGGCTTTCATTAATTAAATTTTTTTGTTGAAGTGCTTGAGGGATCAGCTGTTATGGGAGTCCAGCTAAGGTTTTGTCCTTTGACCTTCAAACTATGAATTCATTAATATTTCTTGAATGGTTTACTTATATATGTTAACCTTCTTCAATACACAAGAAGTTTGTTTTATACAGTAAAATAAATTTTTTTTCATGTATTTGTAGACAAACTGTGTCTGCTCATCTTTGCTCCTCAAAGACTCAGCCTTTAATGAATGCTGCGTTTGTTCCTAATTGTGATTACAGTCAATAATTGACAACAGTTCTTTAAAATATTATAAATTTTAACCTCACTATTACTCCTAAATTGCCTGTCCTACTTTTTTAAATGTCTTTTTGGCCTGACACGCAAAAATGGATGAATGTAATAAATTAAATTTACCTGGGTTTATCATCAACAATAAAATAAACATCTAAGAAAAATCCAAGTAAATGTATGAATTACGTCTTTATTTTTTGTGAAAATTTAACTGCTGAGGACAACGTTTATATTACGAAAACCACAAATCCCTACCTTCCACCTTCTGCATTGCATCATTGCTCAGGCTTTGTGGCTCTCTTTGAGAGTAGAAACACTCAGTGTCATTTTAGTGAGGGCCATATCTAAAGATAGAAATAAAAAATCTGTAGGATTGTTAAGATTGGTAGACTTTTGACCTCTTAGCCTCACTTATGAAAACGACTGGAAGCATAAAGAGGCAGTCCTCCTGGCTCTATAGGTGCTGTTTATAGAAGTCAGACGACAGAGCAGTCAACCACCATTTGTAATATTCATAGTTCCTGTGCATGTGTCCTTGGACAGCATAATAATATTGTACTACTGTGCTCAATGTATAAAATCAAATAGCACTATTCAAACATCTACGCACTTTAAGTGTAATTCTAACTAAAACCAAAGTGAAATGACATCAACATGCCATTTCACAGTGGCTTATGTTGTCAACTGCCCCTTCCCTGGCATCTACTGGTTGCCAAACAGCTGCTCATAGCCAAGAATTTGTCCCTCACAAGACAAATTACTTTTGATTAATAAGCAAAACAATGTCTCAGCTAAGGACCTTTAGAAGCGCTATATGTGGATTTTTAAATATATATTTTTTTAACTGAGCCACAGGTAAGCTAAGTCAGTCTTTGTTTTAAGCAAAGCCTACCAGGTGCTTGTCAAACCTTTGCCTAAAAATACCCCTCCGCAATGTTGCACGTCAACCTGCCATGCTCACTCAAACTCAAAT
The DNA here is from genome assembly GCA_037177495.1 of Rhadinocentrus ornatus. Taxonomy (NCBI): domain Eukaryota; kingdom Metazoa; phylum Chordata; class Actinopteri; order Atheriniformes; family Melanotaeniidae; genus Rhadinocentrus; species Rhadinocentrus ornatus. The sequence continues at coordinate 19,263,849 of JBAMHW010000008.1, forward strand.
TATACTTTAGTGTGGTACATAGGCTTAATAAGTGGTGATCTGTTGAGAAGAGTGATGGGAGCTCTAGTGCTTTGTGAAACATGGAACCAAAATGATGTTCTTATTAACTCTCATATTATTTCTAGCTCAGCCTTCTTCCACCTGAAGTGACACAGAGAAACTGGACTATGCATGACTCATTACATCCAGGCTAAATTACTGCGGCTGGGGCTCCCAATAACTCCCTTAAAGTTTAAAGCTCAAATTATGTTTTGAGAAAATACTTAAAACATAGTTATTGAAAGTACTTATGCTTAACTCACTAATTATTTTGTACTTATTCTTGTGTTATGACATTTTTGGGGGATTTTCAAGTCTTTTATTTGGCATCTTATTCTTACTTTATGTTTTTCTATTGATTTTATTGTTTTGACTCATCGTTTGCTTTCATGCTTTTATTTGTCTTGGACTTTATTCAATTTTAAGTGTAATTTTTCAGATACCTTATACATTTAATGTATTTTAATTATTTTAAAGTCAGTAGTTGCTGCTGTTATTAAAGTGCTTTATAAATAAAGTTGGCTTGACTTTTTCTATTGTATTCATATGCTGTAGTTTTATACATGTTGCTTTTATAATGCACTTATTTTTTTTTATCTTTAGTCTGTGTATGTATATTTTCTGATTTTTTTTCTCCCCTTTGGGTATTAGCCCTGCTCTGTAAAGCACTTTTGGTTGCATTTTTTTCAAAAAGTGCTACGTAGCTGCTTGTGATCTGTGCTGAATGAGCTTAATATTGTTGAAAACTGAAAACGTATAGACTTCCTCCTGAATCTTGGCAGAGGAGCTTCCCAGGTGTAGCTGAGAAAACCTGGACTCTTCTCAAGTTCAGATACTGTTCTCTGTTTACATGCCAGAAATAGAGGTGTGTGTGGACACAATAATGTTAGCTTGTAGCTGAGCCACTGAAAGGTGTTTACACAGGACTTAAGTAGTATTGCTCCTGACTAAAGACATTCTCTCAAGCATGCAGTTGGTGGATGGTACTTACATATTATGAGTCCAACTTTAACAACATACCTGTAATACTGCTTTTCAAAAATCCTAAAAATCTGTCTATATTACTGTCATACTCATAAAATGTTCCTGGATTAACCAATAACTTAACCATCTGTGAAACATCTCTGCTTACTGATATAGACAAAGTTATGATCTCAACCATGAAGCTAATATATTCATGAGAATGAATGCATCTTCCCAGTGCCTCCCTGTGTCTCAGTAAAGCTTTGATTTTAAAGAAAGTTGCCTATAACAATGTTTAAGGGTTCTGATAATCTCCAAATCTTATGCAATCAAAAGCGTAGGAAGAGTAAATATTTCTTTTAAGAACAAGCATGCCAGAGGGTCCAAATTACTTGTAAGGATGACTGATTCTTTGCCAAGTGGTGCTCAGTATGATATTTTGCAAGGTGCTTCAAGTTTTTGTCTCTTAGTTTTGAAATTTCTTGTAAAACTGCCTACAGGTATATTTACCTCATGGTGAACTGTGGATGAACTGTAGCGCAGAGTCGTGTTGGTAAAGCAATCCCTGTGTCTTCCAAAAGTCAAGATCAGACTGATATTTAGTTTCAATAGGCAGTCTTTAGCCAAAATGGGCTAAACAGAAAAGCCCTTTCTGCAATTTATTAACATTTTGACAGGGGAATTTAACACAGCAATGAAAACATAAAGGTATTTGTTGCATGCCTACAAAACTGTCATGAATCATTCGACACTTGAGAATCTATACCAATACCAAATGCTTTCTCAAGATTCTCAAGAAAACAGTGGCAGAGATGATGCAACATACTGTGTATTACCTGCTCAAGTTAGAGAACCCCCCCCCATCCATTTATTCCCCTCTCAAAAAAAGGTAAAATACAACTTGTATTTTACTGTACTGTATTTCATGTGTAAAAAAGTTTTTCTTTTGTGTGTGTGTGTGTGAACAACTTATGAATACCAACTCATCACACACTCTCAGTTGGTCAGAATCCCTCTGTGTTGGTTTTAAACACAGAGAGTACCCTCAAAGCATCACTTTAGGATATGCAAATATGCAAGGTTTCCAGGCGACATGGTAACATAAAACTTACAGGAGTGTCACCATGGAAACATTGAAAATTAATTTTAATATGTCTGTAAGTTTTTTAACCAACATATTTTCCTTAAAGCAAATATACACAAGTTTTTTATCCGCTTCTGATTAATTATGACGACACACAGACAGTCATTATACACATTCCTGGAGTCATTGTTGCCCCGTTGTGTCCTAGTGTTGAGAAACTGCACTTCAAGACGCTGCATGCAGCCAGCAATATCTCGTGACACCTGTGTTGTGTTTTACAGCACTGCATCACATGCCAGCAACAGAATATCCAGATATTGACCGTTTAGGATGCACACTATGACCAAATCACCAAAGAAAAGCAAAAAGACATTATTCAAGAAAGCAAAGGAATGAAAGAGAAAGTGACAGAGCAAGAGATGAGACAAGAGTCAGCATTGGACTGGATTTTAATGGCAAGAGCTCAGAAGTTGGACAGGATGTAAGACAGATGCTGATTTAGCCTTTGTTAAAGGGTGTCAAAGTACAAAAATCAGCCAAAGTTTAGTAGTGCCACTTTAACATAGCTGTTTTAATGTGTAAGGCAAATGAAAGACAGAAAAACAAATCTAAGTAAAAGACAGCCATGTTCCCCTTCTCAATTCTGACTTCATTCAAATCAAATCAAACTTTATTTATAAAGTGCTTCTCATGCCAAAGACAACACAAAGTGCTTTACATGATTAAAAAAAAAATTAAGCATATTTCAATTAATGCATATTAAAAATAAAACAAGCCTTTACACATCAAAATAGAATTACATAACAATTAAAAACAATCATTAAAATCTTCCACACAGTCGCACACACGCACATGTATACACATACTCCTTATGTAGTCACACTCGCTGATAATCCAACACCATAGACAGCACAACCATTTGCAGCTATAGAGCAGGTCCTCTGTGTGGAAAGTGACAGTAAAGGGCAACTCTGGGTAGTGAAATTTGAAACAAACACTTTTGTTTTGAGAAATATGTTCAAATTTTATAGGAGTGCAATAAAACAAAAGGGACAGCTCTGTCCATGTAATGGGGATCTGGACCTGAATGTCCCCCTGTGACTTACGCTAATGTTTAGTATTAATTTATGCTCCAAAAAATATACTGTAGAAACTGAATTGTTGATCTACAAGAAGCAGGTTCTGACAAAACAATTTGTGGCAAAGCTGCTCTAGAAGATGTCAACCCGGCCATGACCGCTGTAAACAATAATAATAATAAAAAATGTACTTAGTTTTCATTCAACGAAATGTTCAAAATTAAATCCATTTAAAAAGTAGAGCCACATAGGTCTTCTATGTATTACTGTTTAGTGTAGACCAATATTGTCGCACTATGCTGCAAGTAGCCCACTGTTTTATACCATTTTAGGGTTTGCCCCTGGAAACAAGCTGTCACTGGCTGAAAGTATTTTATCATACAGTCCAGTTCAGCTCAGACTGACCTCAGTCTACACAAACACTGACTGTATGGTTCTTTAAAACGCCCACAGAGGAGAAACTCTCACTCCAATCATAAATTAAGACACACCGATATGAATAATCTATGTGAAACCTGAGAGGGAATTGTGAATCAGTTCAGTATGTACTATTGCCATGCCGCTCTCTCTCCTCTCCTCTCCCCTCTGTGCTGATGGGAGGAGCGCTGTCCTGCGCCTCTGTATAAGAAGTGTTGAACGTACAACAAGGGATTTTACACAGCTACTCAGGAGAAACGAAATGATCTGCCCTGGAGCCGCAGCAAAATGCTGGATGGACACCTACTCCTGGGATGGTTATCGTTCACAGTTATAGTGTATCTTCTCAACTTGCCTGGACCCACCACAGCATACTTCGGGTAAGTTCTGACAGGCGCGATGTACTGCATGTTCATGATGCTGCTTTCATTGATTTGATTGGTTCCTGAATCAAGAAACAGGTTTAAAAAATAAAAAATTTATTTCGTAACTCAGTGAGATCGGACGTTGAATCAGCACAGAAAGAGTGCAACATAAATATGTCTTGATATATTTTGATTGCATGAGTCCCTGCGGGTCAGGGAGGTGTCACCTGGAGGCCTCGCAGCTGGAGTCTGCTGCAGGTTGTCTGCATATGACTTTACCTCACTGAAGCTGCTGAAAATTAAAAGAAAAAAGTGCCAAAGTACATACGGCAACCAAACCAAAGCCTATTAAAGCAGCGTCTATTAAAGGTAGATTTACGCAGCGTCGGAATAATGTTGGCTGGGATGGTTCGCCCCATTCTTTCCTTGACAATTGAGCCAGCGCCCACTGTGAAGTTACCCTTTGCCACGAATTAAATAGCAGGTAGTGGTCGTGTGATTATTTTGCTGAAACCCTTGTAAAATCATATCCTCAGTCGACTCTGAAAACAGCCGCACGGAGCGAAAGGTGAGTGTATATGCCTCAGACTCAACAGCTGGTAACAATAAAGCAATCTGACTGACTGAACTGGTGGCCGAAACGTCTGCTCAGCTTGCACAGAAAAATCCCCCCATCCAGCATAAACATCGCACAGCTTTGGCAGGGTTTTTTTTTTCTGCTGCCTCCGTCAAAATATGAAACACAGTTGGAACATGTGTAAGGAAATTTATCAGAAAAATTCAAAGTTGCATGAATCATGTCATACACACAATAATGTTTAATTTAGAAAGAACACCGGGGATTTTCATCTTGGCAAAAGTAAGTTATACCAGGGAACACCTTGGATTTTAGATGTATTCCATATAACCTACACATCAAAGTGGCAGCTAGTGCTTCACTTTGGGGCAGCACTCAGTTTATGAACATTTACCATATTGGGCAAGGTCATTCAAAGTGAGGTCAGCATGTCAGGTGGGACAGGACAGCAGCCATGCTTCACCTGCAGCAAAGTTTTTTAATCTGAAAAGTCTGTGGAATGTGACGACAAAACACAAGGTTGTTAAAAAAACAAAAAAGAAACCCGCAGATGCACACAGACAAATGGTTGTAGACTGCAGAGTGATGACACTTGAGGCCTTTCCAGCAGAGTCAAATTTATGGCAGGTATGGGTGTTGTGCAGGATCCCAGAGTGTTAGGCGATCTGGGAACTGTCTTCTGCAAAAGTGCAGAAGAAATGTCCCCCAAAGGGCCTGTTGGACTTCCATGTTAGACCTGTTGACTGGTTAAATGGGGTTTGCTTTCTCCTGAATGAGCTTGTGAAAGAAGGCCACTGGTTTTGAAACCACTAAAACACTCATAATTAACCAGACTGTCGTAATTTGCCTAAGCTTTTCCCATCTCTGGATAATGTTATTCTCTTTGATGTTGCAACAAAGTTTTGGCACTCATCCTTGCAAGTGATGCAAAAACTTTGTATAACACCTGTAAAAGGTCTGTCTCTCTGAAAAAGCATCATCATGTGTAACACTGATGCCGTAATGAATGCTTTCTCTGTCACTGACTTTTGGTTTTTGGTTTCTCTTCTGTTCTAAAATTGCATTGGAAGGACAAATGTAACCCCGCTCTCTGTTTTTGTCTCCCTTCCTGTTGCAGTGTCGCCCTTGGCAGGCAGTGTGTATTAAAGTTGACGTGCCAAATTGGCACTCACATCAGCTTTAATGGTCCTAATGGTAATACATATTTACTTATTCAGTTAGCACTTGTTTTCAATTCCCTCTGTCAGTCTGCTCTCTATCTGTGGCCTGTGTAGTGCAGAGAGACATGTGGTATTACGATACTCCAGATTTATTATTTTGTGGCCCAGTGAGAAGGGAATATGAATGAGTGTCAATGAATGATTTAGCCCCGCAGCTGAGAAACATGAAACATACCGAAAGAGCCTGCACAGGTGACACAGATACAAAATGTGACTGCCCTGTGGCCGGCTTCCCAGAAACTTGACACTGGTGACGCTTCGGCTTTGACTTGGGGTGGGGGGGCACTAATACAAACCTGTTCAAATAAATATTCCATGAGCAAAAGGCATCCTAGGGCCTCCTGGGTACTGATTTACCCAAAATAAAGGGTCAATGTTGCATACCCAATTTCCAGAGTGTGGTGGAGCGTAAGTGTAACATAAACACAACCTCTCCTGCCCATAGTCTGCTCAGCCGAGGGTGGGGTGGGATTCCTGGAGTAGTTGAGAACCCGCTTAAATTGTCATCCTTTGCCACAAGAATGTGAACACTCATTTTTACTTCCTTAGCCTGGGGTGGCAGGTGCCGGTTCTACTATCCCATTATCATCAGATTTCAGTTCTGAGATGCTCTCCAAGCTTTCCTTATGCTTATAAATACAGCATCTTGATAAGATGGGAAGTACGTTTCCAGCTTAGCTGACCCCCGTCAGGGCTTTACAACTGTCTGAGATCTCTCAGTTGGTTTAAATTTAAGTGTTGGTAAAAGGCATGTCATTCTGTGGTCTTGTAAACTGAGCTGAATGTGAGTCCTGAAACTGAGTCAAGAGTTTGTTTTTATTTAGTTCATGTGCAACATATACAGGAAGGCTGCCCACAGTCATGCGACTGGGATTTACCAATCAGAGGCAGCACAGCATTTGGAAGAAGCAAATATAGTGGTGTGATATCTTTCATCAGTTTGTTTCAATAATGCCATTGTTCTTTCAGATGGCATTATTGTTTTTAGTGCTCCAATAAGTGAAGCAGTTTGCCACAAACAACAAGATAGCAAATGGGATGTGTGCAAATTTATTACGGGATTTTTCGGTATGAAGCTGGAAAAGGTTTTTATTTATTTTTATAAATTTCTTTTCCTGGTGTGCATCTAACAGCAGCATCTTTTTAAAGTAGTCTCACTTCTGTAGCAAAGCACAGAAAATGTTACAATTTGTTTTTTAAGTGGCTCCATGTAACCATTTCCTCTGGTTCCCTCCTGTCTTCTGGCTTGCCTGCCTTATGTGCGTGCTGGCATGCCTGCAGTGGTTTGTGGGGAGCTCCTGGGTGATTACCACTCATTAGAAGGAGCAGAGTTAGTGTGGGCTCGGGCTGGCGTTGCCTGGCTGACAGTGGTGGCAGGCGTCTCATTACCAGGCCTTAAGGACTGATTAGCGCTGACGTGCAGCAGGGCGGGAGCACCGTTGATAGAGGGATTTCCCAAATTTCAAAGGATATCCTGTGGCTACATCCACACCTCTAAGGGTATCACTTTAGCATGAGCCAAGAAGATGGAACCAATTTGGAAAGAATCCTGTGACACTGTAGTTTGATGGGATCACACAAACCTGGATGCTGGACAGTTGAATAAAGGACCTCTTTGATGTATCCAGATTTGTGCTGAGTACTGCATCTATATTCCATGTAGAACGGCATGCTACACCCATGGATGCTACATGGTGGTGCAGCAGCTTTGGTGGCCCTTAATCAAGAAATTCCTGCATAATTTGTGGAGAATTGGAGAAGAAATTGAAAAACTTTAAATTTAAGGACAAGAAGCTCTTTGAAGAAAGAATGTTAACTATATAATGTTTAATTGTTGTCAATATGCATAGTGTTCAAAATGTTCATTAACTTAATTTTACCAAGCCAAGAGTCAGAAAACTCACTCATCTGCACAGATTCTGTCTTGATGCACATATTTTGCTCAGCAAATCACAGAAAAAGAAATTGGTACACACTTTTTGCCAAGATGGTTTCAGTGCTCTCTCTAAAGGGTTGTAATGGGTTTTATACTGTAACATGGTTGTACAGGATATTCTTGAAGATTATATGCTTTGGCCAAGCTTTTCAAATGTGTTAATGCTCACTTGTTGCATGCTCACATCCTGATGCGCTAGTGTAATTAGCATGCTGAGGAGCATGAAACAGCTGTACGACATGTTTGATTGGGAAAATGCATCCGCTTCAGCTAATTGCCAGCAGTCAGCTGTGCACTTTGTTGGATAGTTAGAAAAAACAAAAAGGAAACTGAAGGAAATGCTTGTTGCTCACACTGCAAACATATGATGATCTTTACAGATGGAGCTAGAGGCATGGGTAATTTACAAAACAGGAAAACTAATATAAACTCAAGATTGGTTTAGTGGTCAGGCATTGATGAGATGAGGCTAGTTAGTGCGACCGCTATGTCCTGTGTTTTCCATTCTAGACCACAGGCAAGTTTTTTTTTTCTTTTTTTTCTTTTTCTTTCCAATTTCTCCCAGTCTAACATGTCCCCTCTATCTGGATAGAGGGGACATGTTACTATACATGCAGCATCAAAACTGTCAGGTAGATAAAAACTTCACATAAAGGTTTGGTCTTCTATAGAATATGTATTTAGCTAAAAGAATTATTGATTCATATTTTCTTTTCTTCTCAGAAGTTCAGGAATGTTAAAAGAAAGTTAACTTTATGACAGTGCAGGACAGCCTGGTCTGAATCGACATCTTCAAGAGTCTCATTAGAGCTTGACTTAAAATAGATTAAGAGTTCCTCCTCAAATGTGGGTGTATTTGTCAGATGACTTTATACACTGTTTGAACCCAAAGGCCTATTTATCCACAAGCCTTAACAGTAATCTGAGAATGGACACTGTCAGATGTACACTGACATTGATGGGCTGGGACATGGCAGACATCCCAGGATTATCCCTGGAAGAGTGCTTGTTCATTTACATGACTTTCAACGGGTTACTTCAGCTATAATCATCACACTCTTGTAGAGGCAAACTCTTTCACTCCAGGCAATTTATGAGCTGTATATGTGCACAAAGACAGGTGTCAGGTAACGCTGACTTAACAGCACTTTTTCGTTAGAGCTTTAGTATATTGTACAGGATATTAAAATGAACCCTGTTGCATGTCAGGGTTTTGGTCTTTTAGCCAAAACAAATAGATAAATAGAAAATTTCTGTAATAGGAATAAATGACAGTTAACAAACTGAAGTTAGCAAGACGTGAGTTTCAAATAACAAAATAGCTGGGGTTTCGTTTTGGATTTTGTGGTTTGACTCTTGTAAATATGCGCTTTGTTGGAGAGCTTTGGGTTTAAAGTGAAGCAGTTTGTTCTCTCACCAAATAACCGCAATCTGGCTCTCGTGTTAGCTTGTGGAATCGGTAAGAGCAGTACAGTATGTGTGCCTTAACGTGTCTGGTGTGTCGGTGCGCTGGTACAGGGCTGCTCTGTGCCATGGTGTGGGCTTGATCAGGGGAGTCATGCGGACACTGCTGCGCACCCAATCTGTGCCAGTCACACAGTGACTATAACTGAGCTGCTGACCTTAGAAGCCTTGAGTTCTCACATAGAAGTTAAACCTCTTATCATGCCCCACACTCCCGTTCCCAAACCCGGGTCCTGTTGTACCACTGTGGATTGAAAAATTAGGCTGAGCAGTAAATTTCCTCTTTTGTTAAAAAAAATCTTTTTTCTTCTTTAATTCATTAGTTTTTCTAGTGTAATCTTTTCTTTGATGAAAATAATTAGATTAAATAAAGTTGTTAAATGCATTATGTCATTACATAAAAATATGAAGTACAGGAACTCAACCTGATCATTTCATGTGTGAGAGTAGTCCAACATGCTCTATGTTGGCTGTAAATGACCAGACAGGACAGCAGATGACATAACTTTAGGTCATATCCTTTTAGGTCATACAAGATAATACCCCCCCTCTCCCCATCCGACCGCCCTACCCCAGACAGAATTGCAGCGCTTCTCGATGTTGCATAACATTCCCAGTGTGCAGAAAGGCTCATTATTCAACTAATAATGACTTACTAAGTCCCAGACCATCACCACTTTATTTTAAAGTCATTCTGTCATGTTACTGTACTGTGTCAGCCACAGTTTATTGTGAGTAATCACAATACCCAATGCTTTCAACCAGGGGCTAATCTAATCTAAGCCACAAACATATTTTCTCTCCCACTTTTTCATGTTAATGATTCAAGCTATGAGCAGTATCACCATGGGGAAAATATCAGTGTTAAGGTACCATTACTCCTTCTTTTTTTCATATAAACTTCATGGAGGTGGACAATAGCATGGAGACTCCCTAAACCAAAGAAGTAATTCAACACTGATTCATGGTTTCTTCAATTATTCAAGTCTAAGCTGTGGAGCACATTGTCCGCCATAGCTAGAGTGGGCCAGAGGGAAAACGTCACGCATGCTCACATTCCTGCTACCTCTGGCATGGCCTGGGCTATGATACACCAGATGGGACTTGGGCAGGGTGGTCTGAAGTTTGTCCAATATTTCTGAGAAAAGCATGTTACCTCTCCCTCAAATAAGGAACATTTTAAATGCTGTTAAGGCAGGAAGAAAAAGTAGTATGAGTAGTAGTAGTTTAGTACTGATGAGTTTAATTTCCTACAGAAAGTGAGTTTTAATGATTAATAACTTTTATTTTCTATTACACAAAAGTTAATGTCAATTAGGTAGTTTGTCTTCATGACAGTTAAACTTTTAAAGACACATGTCCACATCTGTCATTTTCTTGTGAAGATTAAGCTCATAGAAAGTGGTGGTTTTGTCTAGTTCAGGCTTTGTTTTAAGCCCAACAGCTGGGCCAGATGATTGACATTCGTTTAGAGTAATTGGCCATTGGGAATAGGGGAAGTTCGGAGAGTTGGAAAGAGAGGCAGAGGGGAAAGCAGGGGCGGGAGTGGGGGTTAGTTGTGATCTACGAGACACCAGACCACACAACCTGCAAGTTCAGGCTGATGGAGAAATTGTGGCTTTTGTGCTTTTTCTGCCTGGGCGCATTCAGCCACGACAGACTCTTGTAGGTGTTGACTTAAGGTTGTTAGAGCCCATATCCATTTGCACATGGATGCACGTACACAGGCATAATCATAGTTACCACATTCACAAATTAGTTCACATTAGTTAAAAAAAACAGACTTTTGCTGAAAATTGTCAAACGCAAATCCAAAGGTGATGTACTGTTGTAGTAGTTTTATTTTAGTGATTTTAGATAAGCAATTTTATTTGCTTATAAACAGGTCATTTAAATTTCATAGCAAGGGAATATGTGGTTTGTTTGCTTTATCATAAGTGAGTCAATTGTCTGTGTTGGATCTACAATTTGTCAAGTTTCAGCTTGTTTCAGTTTTAGCTACTTTAACCTGACTGAACAGTCTTTGTTTATACATAGTTTTGCGAGTCTATGAATAACACCAGCAGCAACAAAAACATGTGTTTTGTAGTTTATATTTGTACAAAGTCAAAGTAAGGGCGATGTTTTCCACTATGTTAGAGTTTAGGCATTATTACAATTCCTTGAATATTTGCATACCTGACTAATAAAGAATGTGCAGAGGTACCAGCAAAGGGTCACTTCCAGGACTGTAGTGTGAAGCCAGAAAGGGAGTGATGATGGCGAAGTTTAGAGCTAGTCAATGATTTCCTCAAGGGATCGACTTGAAGGCTCCACTGTGTGAAATGAGGCATTTTCAATTAACCTACTGCATTGGAAAATGTATATAAAGTAAATGTCACGGGCAATGGGAGGTGCTGACAGGTAGAGAGAAGGGACTAAACAAACTTCAGTGTTACTAAGTGAAAGACAGTGGAGGAGGTGCAGTGCTAGAATAGGTCAGCAATGTCTGTGAGGAGTGTGTAGAGGCAAGCGTGTAAATGGAAAAAGCAAAGCTGAGCAAACATCAGCAAGAATCCAGATTAGCATTGGATAATAATGACTTTTATATATTGGCCTTATATTCAATGTGTAATCGGTGTTGCTGTGCCAACACCTCAACAGCACCTCAAACAAAAACACCTACAGAAAACAGTACATGATATGAAACCACATGCTCTAATTCAGTATGAAGGAGACTGCATACCTTCTATTTTTAATCAAATGTATACTGGCACCTCTTTCAACTAATTGTCCTATTATACTAAATAAATAAGTTATTGCTTCTTATTCCATTTGACTACTGTATTTAGCAACTGCTTTAGTTAGCATTCATGTAGCTTTTCCATAAGAATCCATTCTTTTGTGCCATTGGCTGGCATTTAGGCCATTCAGGGAACACTGCTAAATTGGAGGATCTAACTTAAGCATTAATGGGAGATTTTCATGCAACAGAATAAACTTGCTTAAACATCCTTTAGACACAAAATTTTCTGCATGCCATTCTTTCCATGTCGTTGTGCAGAGCAAAATTTGGTCAATTCTAAAATTTTGACTGCTGTGCAGTGTGATGAATACTCCTGTGGTGGACTGAATGAGCATGTGATAAAAATGTTTTTAAAAAAATGAGCATGTGATGCTACATTGCAGTGTATTCTGTAAAAAAGCAATACATTGGCGAGTACATTTTTTTTTTCCTCAGCCCATTCTTGTCCACTATAAACACGTGCACTATAGACAGGTGTCCTGTATTCTGTTATTTCTCATGTTTTCCTTTTTTCTGAATCATGATTATGCAAAGGTTCTTCTAATGTATATGTATGTAAAATATAGGTATTGTTTATCTTTTGTATGTGACCTGTTAAGGGACAACAGATGCAAATTAGCTGTTATGCAAATTCACAGTACATTTTGTAGTTTTTTACTTATATACTTGTTTTGAATAAACATATCCAAATTCTAAACGGAAGAAACTGGATAACTGTTTGTAATTTTGTGATGTGTTTAGGAAACACAAATGATTCCTCTGAATTAATGTGGAAAGTGTTTTGGCATTTGTCTGTAATTGCCTTTTTTTATATAATAGCTTTGCGCAAACTTAAAAATACCTCTACTATTTATCTGCTGGTAGCCTACATGTATGCAAAATGATAGTGCTCCAGCACAATTTTCATTTAAAGTTTCTTGTAGTCTAACACATATACTGATTAAAGAGCTGCATCAAATGTATTTCTTAATCTAAATTATATGCACATATGTTTATGTAGTCTAGCTGAGCTAAACATTGAAACATGTGTTCAGTGTGCTGTAATACAGTTTAACTGCAAGACAGACTTGACTCCACATACATTTGTGCCAAAAACTGTGTTAGCAAAGTTTGCCAGAGTAAACATTAGTAACTCCAGTACCCATCCATCTGTAAAGTGAGTCAAATGACTTGTACCCCCTGAACTATTTGGCTCAACAGGCACTAACACCACAAAGAAGATGGGAAAACACATCAGGCATGTTTAGCTGAGGTAGCAGATCATCAGTCTGTTCCTTGTTAGGAGTCACTGAGATGTTGTTGCCTATGTGTT
>JBAMHW010000008.1:19282654-19324499 GCA_037177495.1 Rhadinocentrus ornatus
GGAGCCTATCCCAGCAGTGTTTCAGGTGAAGGCAGGGTACACCCTGGACAGGTCACCAGTCCATCGCAGGGCCTAGCCATCAATTAGTTAAATCAAAATTTCATCCATGGTTATGGCTAAATCAATTCTCCCACCAAACATTATTCACTTTCCCTTTTTTGTGAAGCCTCGGGGAGTGTTTATTATGCCTTTCCTTAGTCCACTAGTCAAAAGCAAAGCCTCTAATTAGCTCTTTTTATTATGATATGAAAATTGGCCATAAATGTTATGTCTATATCCCTGCCAACACAATCCACTCCATCTATTCATTTAACTGTGAGCATTAATTAGCTCTTTCAAGTGCTGCTTACTAAACAAAGACTTGTTAACTTGCATAGCTTTCATACCTTCAGTGTTTCACAGTGGTTAACAATATGCCTTTGTCTCTGCTTTAGGTAATCAAGGCTGGAGTGGAGACCACTTGCAAATGCCATGGCGTCTCCGGTTCCTGCACCGTCCAGACCTGCTGGAGGCAGCTCCTTCCTTTCCATGAGATTGGCAAGCAGCTGAAGCATCGCTACGAAACCTCTGTCAAGGTCGGCAGCTCCACCAACGAGGCGACTGGGGAAGGAGAGATCTCCACAGGGCAGAGCCAGCAGCAGCAGCCTCTGTCTGGTTTCGGCGATCAGATCCCCCGCACAATGGACCTGCTCCACATTGAGGATTCACCCAATTTCTGTAAACCTAGCAAATACTCAGGGGGCACTGTAGCCCGCAAGTGCTACAAGGACAAGAATTGCGATGCTATTTGTTGTGGGCGAGGTCATAACACGCAAAGTAGAGAGGTGACTGGACCCTGCCAGTGCCAGGTGCGCTGGTGCTGCTACGTGGAATGCAAGCAGTGCACACAAAGAGAAGAGGTCTACACCTGCAAAGGGTAAAGCAAGTCACCTGTCAGTCCCCCTCGGTCAGTGGAGCAAGAAAAATATGGTTGTGTTGGAGACAATTTGTCGTTTTTGTTCTCATGCAAGGTTCTGCTTCCAGTGTGGGAACAGAAACCTGCAAACAAAATGCAGAGCGAGCCGAGAAGCAATAAGCACTTTGAGGGAATTCTGTGGGTTGGGTTTTTTCGAGGTTCTGCAGAATAAAAACTTTCACAAGCAACTAGGTTGACATCCCAAGCTTTTTATCTCCTTGATGAAAATAGCTTTTAATTTCTTGTTTAAGAAATCTATTGACAAAACTCCACAAGACAACAGACAAAAACTGATCATAATGCAGTTAATGAGGATCCAACAGAAGGACAGTTACACCAACAGACTCATTTCTTGGGCTTTGGCCAAAGAGGAATAGTGTGTGTGTGTGTGTGTGTGTGTATGCCTGTAATCATGTGAGCATTAGGTAGATGGTTAGGGGGAAACCGTTTGTGTTGACCTTTTATGGCAATGAAGATCATATTAGAAGACTGTTTTTAAAAAAACAAAACAACAACAAAGAAAGGATAGGGTGTAAGAATTGCTCTACACGCACATATTTACACTCACACACATTGTGTGTTTGCATATGTATGTAAATAAATTCAGTTATATTGTAATATTACATAAGCCACTTATCTAACTATGTAAAACAAACCACTAACCACACAAATGTTATGCTGTTTGTGTGCTATTGCTAATTTTTCTTCCTGATTCATGTTGACAAGGCCTTTTGGAAAGCAGCACACTTTTTTTGATGTCTTGCTGTGGATAATTTATAGACCCTCTGGGACTACTCCTTCACCAGGAGGAAAAAGACATAACCGTAGTTTTTTTTTATTTTACATTAATATAATGTAAAGCTGTTAGTAAAAAAGTAAAAAAAAACAAAAACTAAACCAGTCAGTTTAGGCTATTCTTGGCCTTGAGCGAACCAGTGTTCAGGGAATATTGTAAACCACTATATGTATCTGGATAAAATAGACATAGTGCAAATGCAAAGAATATCCAAGCTGGAGATAACAGTGGCCTTATTTAAGCCAACATCATTGCAAGAAGCAACCTTGTGTGACTCGGATAAAACTTTATGGAGCTTAAATCTTGTTCGTTTTTCTTTTAATACTCTGAAGTTGTAAAGAAAACTGTGGAGAACTGGAGGAATGTAACTCCCTACCATTTCGTATCTGTCTTTCCTCTTCAACTGCCACAATTTGAGCCATATAAACATGCAGTGTGTGCAGTAGTTTGAACAGTACGAGGCAACTGAGACTTAAATCTATCTTGACCTGTGTGCAGTTGTACTCAAGTGAAGATCAATGCTTAAGTCTCAAAGCTAATATGAACATATTTTATTTGACTATTATTTGTGTAATGTTCCACAAATTAAGGTCTACATGTAAATATAGATGTTTCACTGATATCTTCTATCTGAAGTCAATGAAGCTGATTTTATATGAGTTTATTTACTTTTTCATATTGTTGCCTGGCAGCAAGTGACACAGTTTGACACAGTGTTGCATACTGACCCCACTATGCAATTTACAGTGACAATGACACTTTGAAGGAATATTGACATTGCAGGAAATGCACTTACTGGCTTTCTTCTGGGTTGAATGAGAAGATGTCATCTCTCATAGGTCTGTGTGGAGAAATCTAACCCTGCAGCCAACAGAAAGTTTGCTCAAGAGCAGGAGAAAACAGCTGCTTGACAAATAAACCCGTCAGCATTTTAAAAGCTTATTATTTGGCATGCTAAATCTCAGAACCCCTCTATGAAACCACAACTTGTCTCATTTACTCTTAAGTAAATAAAGAGCCTGCAACATGTTAATAAATTATCATAAAAGCATCAGAAGCAGTGTTTTTTTTTAATTTTCAGCTACTAGGCTAACTATTTCCTTTTAGTGTTTATGCTACGCTAATCTAACTGGCTGCATAATTTAAAAGACATGAGGGAGATATAAATCTCATCTAATACAGGAAGGAAGCAAATGAGTGCAGTTCTCAAATGACATAATTATCTCCATAAGATATTGCCTCTGTACATAAAAACAATGCAGAAAATAGCATTTTCATTGTATTCGCTGCAGCTTTGGGGAGTATTTTAATATATATGATAAAATACAAGACCTTATATGCAAAATGTTAGATTAGTGTGATTTAACTACTGAGTGAGGGACACAGCTTTGTAATATACCACCATTTTCGCACTGAAGCCCAAAAACCCTTTAAAGTATTTAGAGATCTGTATCTATAGATACAGTTCAGTGCAGATTTTTTCTTTCTTTAAACATCTTGATGTAAATATCTAAGGTTTCTTCTTCTTTGGTGTAAAGACAAAAGTGAGGCAAATTTTCAACTCTCACAAGCATCTAAAAACATTTTTAAGTAAATAAAAAAGGGTGAAGCATTTTCTGAACGCAGCATTTACTAATACAAAGCAGTTGCAGATTATAATAAACACTTGCGCACTTAAACTCATAAAATGGCAAAACTGATCATATTTAGAAATGATTATCAGTAATCTAATTTTAAAATCACTGACTCTGACAGCAAAATCGTGCTTTAAGAAGAGAACCATGCTTGTCCTATTTGTCCCGAGGAGTTGAATTCCAAGCATTTTGATATGAAATGGCGTGCCAAATAAAGGCTGGTCAAAACATATACATAGAACTTTGCACGCTTCATGAAAACCATAATAGCTATGCTGAGACTTTGTGCATAAATGCCTGTTCCCCACAGCTTCTGGTGTGTTTATGCTCCACACACTCCTCAACCCAAACACAATGAGGTTCTCTACTATTAAACAGATTTGCAACAGGCGTGACAGGAATACTAAATACGTACACAGTGCATTCTTCTACGCATTTATAAGTTGTATGTAGGCCCATGAATGACAGGAGCATGCTGTCGACTTCAGTTGTCGATATTGTCAAAAGCAAAACTCTGCACTGTTCAGTCATCAGTGGATCTTGTACAAAAACTCTATTTTGTAGAAAAGAATTAAAGATAAATTATTTTTAAATATATTATGAGCATGTGTTTAGTGTAAATAAGGTCTAAAAGTCTAAATTGATTTTATATCCTATATTTTTTACTCTGTTTTTTTCTTTTTCTTTTGGGTGTTTTTTTTTTGAGGGGTGGAGGCTTCAAGAAGCAGTGTATATTTTAAACATGTTTCATTTCATATCTCAAACATTGTCTGACACCTGAGCACTAACAAATCCTAACAAATTTAGAATCAACTTACCCGTAGCTTTTTTTTTATAAGTATATATATACATATATATATTTTTAAAAGAAACTCAAATAAAATCACAGCCATCAAGATTATTTTCATAGGATGCGATCTGTTGTTATAATATCAGCTTTTTAAAGAAGATTCATGACTTTTAAAAGTTGGCAGCCACCATATATACGATCCTGCAGTGTAAACATGACGGCATCATCATGGACTGATTTTCTACTCACCTTTTGGCTACATGTTTGTTTTGTTAGGATTTGTGCTGTGCTTGTAAAGCAAAGACAAAACACACCAACTATGTATTGCCAATTGTGATAATATTACACCAACAGAGCTTTGTCCATGTTCACTTATTCTTGTCTTATGGGAACTCTAAATTATTTTCCTCTACCTCATGTGTATAGCTTGTAGGTATAAACAGATCACAAATGACTGGTAAGAATGTATTTAAGTTATTTAACATCTTTGTATAACAAAGGCGGAAAAAAAATCTGAAATAATAAATGAATTTTTAAATTATATTTTGTGAAGTTTCATTATTTGCTGTCGCTTGTCAGTTATTTAACAATCAATATTAATTTGATTTAGAGACAGTTTAATTTAAAACTGTCAAAAATCTGTCAAGGATTTTATTTTGTCAAAATTAATGCAAAACAACTTGATGATATACATCAATTAATTGATATTACAAAGGGAACTATTGGCAGCAATTTTAAATTATGCTAATTTCCTCACAAACACAGACACTTCTGGAGAAGAAACTTTCTGCTTTTACAGATGCAATCACATAGAGGACAGTTAAAATCGCCCAGACTCTATTCACCTTTAAAAAAGTAGCATTTGTAAAAGAAAATATGAATGAAATAAAGTCAAATTTGCTTTTTTGTGTACCGAAGGCAAACTACATCCATTATTACCCATCCTGTTCAAAATGCTAAAGGCAAAGCAGGGCAAGGCAAGTTTATTTGTATAACACAATTCAACAACAGCATTCAAAGTGCTTTACAGAATACAAGAAGCATAACTTAACATTAAAAACAAAAGAAAAAGGAAAAAAAGAAAACATTAGATAAAACTATTAAAACATGTTTTTAATAATAGCAGAAAACAGGTAGGTCTTTAACTTGGATTTAAATAAACTGACACAAGTTAATTCAAGTTATAACTGATATTAGGGTATGGCATGCACGAAATGAATGAAAAAACATGTCAGTGTCTTAATTTTTATTAGTGCATACCATAAACCAACATCTTTAATAATTCTATTCAAAGGGAAAAGATTCAGTCACTGTGGGTTTTTTCCTCCATGCAGCAGCAAACCAGGGTCTGCATTTAAAATCCCTTGACTGGTGTGAAAAATGTGTAAGGCTCAACAACTACATGTCATATGTGAGGTTAGGTGTTTACTGGAATGTGATATAGACCCTGTTGGGTCTTCACAGCTTCATGCAGGATCACCCTTCACTTTGCTTTGACATTTTATGTTGATTCAGTGTAAACCAATCATTAAGTTTGTTGTCATGTTACACTAAATATCGCCATAGCAGCAATGTTTTTACATAGGTGTCAACCAAAGTTACTGTGAAACTAATTAGAGCAGAAGATAACATTTCTGTTTCGGGTTTACAGCGCTTAGACAAACATACGAGCAGGAGAATTTCCCTGCTCTGCTGATATTATTTCAGCGGTATCCACTCAACAGAAAAGAGTTAGAAGATTTCTGAGTTTTCTCTTTGAACAATCTTCCAAATATCTCAAGGCATCATCAAAAAAGCCTCAAAGCTCAATTTAATCCATGAGGAAATGGGCTTTAGTGATCCTGGGCTGTGAATGAGAGCTTCATTTTCAGTTGGTAAAACAAAACACAATGATGAGCATATCTGCTCTAATACCTAAAACATCAGTGGTAAAGCCTATGATATCCCTGACACATGTACCTAAATTAACTGTGCAGGAGCAGCACCCTCTTGGTGTTAGCCATTCCTCCCTTGGGTCCAAGCTGCTGTGCTAGGAGAAACTAAGAAGCTTTAATGTACCTCATTTGCTGGACTCCTCCTAACATTCTGTCCTGTACCAGCTTTTAATATGAGCTGTGACTCTGCGCTGTAATCTTACAACGTTTTGACAGCTGTTACCATGAAGGAAGTAGGTGCAACTAAAGCAAAGACTAATAAAAAGTAGACAAAAATCAAAGAAGTTTCACCCCCCACCTCCTCCTGACTGCCTTCCATTCCCACTCTCATCTTCCTGGTCTGCTTGGACATGCACAGGGTTGTAGCTGTCAAGAAAAGTGACATTATTTTCACGCAGCTCAAAGTGATGGAAGAGCTGTTATTCCAGTGTCACATCACAGCACAGGATGTGTGTGTGCCTCCATGTCGAGAAATTGTTGGAATTGTAAAAGAATCATTGATACACACATGACAGAAGTTTGTACTAAAAAGGTGTGCAGTTGTTGTGACTTGGTTGACTTCTTATCATATCTACAGTAACAGGCAATACTTTTAGTGACAATAAAGCAGAAAATCACACAAAGAATAACTTTCTGTTTAAACAAACTTTTTATTTATAGTTACATTCTAAGTTAAAAGTAAACATGATTTGGCTCTTCACAACCCTACTGGTAGATGTTTTCTCTGCTACACAGACAGAGACCTGCTGCTTCCTTTAATAAACAAGCTTTACTTACCTTCAGGAGCTCTTTAGTGGCATTTTTCAATGTACAGGTTACCACTTTGAAAGGGTTTATTATAGGCTGAACCATATTTTTCTAAACTCTCATATGAGACTTTAAAAAGAATCAAAACAAAGACTTAAAGGCAAAACTATCTAATGGTCTCACATGACACTTAGACCTAGTCTCAGACATAAACCAAGTAGTTTGTTTTTAACTTTTATAAATCTTACCAAAAACAAGTGACAAATAAAGTAAATAGTAATTGAAAAGGAAGGCTAATGTAAAACAAAGATTCGTTAAAAAAAGTGAACAAAACAACATTTATAAAAAGAAGAAAGAGGGTGTAAACATAATGGTGGAACATTCAAGATTAACACCACCTGTATTGTAGTATATAAATATTAATGAGAATGATAGCTTGTGCCCAGAAAAATGTATTATACCTGTAAAATAATGATAAACTGCAAATTCATCATCAATGTCCTGATACTAAACACATCAGTAATATAAATTAAAACATCTTAGTACCCCTGTATACTGAGTTTGATAAGGTTTTACTGCACTGAGTATGAGGATGCTTTTCAGTTGTTAATGTTTTTCCTTTAAAAAACTGTTTTACCTTAAGTCAAGGTTTACAAAGATTTTAGAGAATCCAAGTTTTGGGTCTTCAAGGAACAACATGTATGCTGAGCGTCATGAAAACATCTTAGCTCGTGCCACAAATCTGTGTAGCTTACAGATTTATTTATTTTATTTTATTATTTTTTTTCAGTTTTAGGAGCAAAAAGCAAGTTTGTCTCTGGAAAGTTTGATAGGAGTCTGAGAAGTCTGAAAAGAACCTACCTTGTCCCTTTCCTGCACCCTGTCCAGTAGCTTTCCCTGTTTACAACTGTTTTTGATAGTTGTTAAGTACCTGTCATAGCTACTATTAGACCTTCAGACATGGAAAAACATGTGTTCTCAGCAACTCTTGAAAAAGGTGCAAATTAGAAAAAAGCATTGCATTAAGAAAAAATATTCAGTATATTTTATATGTGTGGTGGTGCGGATGTGCTCCTCTGACATAGTTGTTTGAATCAGTGTGCTGAGTGTCAGTAACAATTTGTAATAAGGTCTGTGGACAATTTTATAGAGACATTTTTCATTTACACCTGAGGTGACAGTAATATTTATTAAATAATCCATTCACAATGATCTCAGCACAGGCTGGTCAAACGATTAAACACCAGAAAGAAAACTGAAGTGTAACATATTTTGAATGTGCTGTGTGACACTTTGCACTGTAAAAACTATCAGTGTTTTTTTTCACTTCAAGTGAAGCACTCCATTTTGGAGGTCCCTGCACATTTTCCCTGTGACCAGGGAGAAAACTCATTGAGCATGACTGAGGCCTCTCTACAGAATGCGATGGATAATGATGATAACTGGCTCGGGAGGTTTTCAACACTTGCTCACAATCATAAAAATGTCAGCCTCACATGACAAAGCTCATTTAAAAAAAAACTAAAAAAACTAGCCTTCTGTTATAACATGCTGCACTCCTACACAAGTAAAAAAAAAAAAAAAAATAGAATTCATGACGACTCATAAATTGTACAAACTCTGGCTGGACCCACGTTGAAAATTTCCTTCTGGAAAAGTTAGAATAATAAACAAACAAATGATTATATAAATAATAATAGAACATGTGTCTTTTTCATTGACAAACAGGGAAAGCCTCAGAGACCCCATTGCAGGGTTTCTAGGGGTATGGGATAAACATAGATCTTTGTAGAGGCCTTGGCTTTTTGGCAACACTTCTACACTTGCAATTTCACCAAGAGGATTAGATAGCCTGCCAGGAGAAGTGCAGGGTTAGAAACATTTTATTCTTGAGTAAATTCCTCCTAATACTCCATTATTCATATGAATCTCTAAGGAGGTGGATGCTCTAACTCTTCTAGCAGAAACAGTTTTCAGGAAAACAGTTCATCACAGTAGATATCTTAGACAAGAGAGTGTTCTGATGTATTACCAGTAGGACATATGTGATGGACATATACTCCTCAGTCCATCAATTTACTTAGACAGTAAGTACTTTGGAGATCACTCAATGGGTATTCAATACCAAAACTATACAGCATTAAATGTCAGAATAGAAAATCATTTACAATTGAGAAGTTTCTTTCAAGCAGGCCACCACCTGGTTTGTGCATCAGGGATGTTTGAAATATTGACAACAGGAACAAATTGAGGATTTTGCTTTTTCCCCAAAATGTTGACGTTATATAAGCACATAAGGGAAAGTTGTACAACTGTGAATAGAGGAGGACCTGGGGGTTTCTATCAGCAGCTGTGCTGACCCATGGCCACTCATTTGTGTCAGTGTGTGAGGTGACATGGGGAAATCGGTGACTGTGTGTGTGTGTATGTGTTGTCAGGATGGGTTACAATGGCAGGCTCATGAAAGGGTGGGGGTTTACAGAGATGGGCTGTGAAGCTGCTGACCAACTCATGCTTTAATTGTGCAGTAAAGATTCACCAGCTGTCCTAAGGATTAGCCTGTGTGCTTATGTGATTAGGATACATGGCACCGCGGCTAGACCAGGCGCCTCTGACCTGGACAATGTAGAATGAGATGAGAAGGGAGGAAAAAGGATGGGTGATGCTGTGGAGCCAGAAACACCCAAGATAAGACCTGGGTTTGTTGAGCCCATGAGAGGACAAATCAGTCTGTTGCTACTTTTAACTAATGACAACATTTGAATGTATAGTACTGGGGTACAATCAGCACAAGTTCATCTCTTAAAACACAATTTGACTGTCAACAATTTCATCCCCAAAGCCAGACTTATGGTTGCAAGTCATGGTATAATGTGAACCTGATGTAGATGCCACTGTTTTTTTGGCCTGATATCTTCACCATTTATAGTAGCATTGGAATACAATATGAACATATGGAGGACTACCAGCCGAGTTGTGCAAGAATAGAAAGTTTTGTCCAGTCCAACTCCCATTACAAAATATAAGGTGTCCTGATTCAACCCGGTTGCCATAGTGAAATTTCATTTTACATTTCTAGCAACTCTAGATAATTGTAATTTTAACATTTTTCACATAAACACTGTCTCATGTGTTGAAAAATTTTAGACAGTTCCCATTTTGATCTTCTGTAGTTATAAGACCATTTTCAACTTTTCCCACTTTAATTCCCTTGTTCATACTTTTGAAATGTTGCTAAATAGAAAACATGGATCAGACTGATTTTATCCACTGCTTTGCAGTGAATAAAACAGGCTGTTTGGTATCATCAGAATCTGTTGGTCTAGGGTATGTTACCCATCGGTGCAATAAATGGAAATCAAGTTTTTGCTTCCTTTCTTGGGCAAAAAGGAAACAAAGAGTAAAAAATTTGAGTATTTTTTTTATTTCAATTTGACTTGCTGTGATGTTATTCCATCAGCTTGTATAGGCCATGTTTAGTCTCTAAAAGAAGAAATATCTGATCATATTTTTATCTCCCTTTAATGTGCATCTACTCCTTTTAAGAAAAGTCAAAAGGGAAGTTTTTACAAAAGGTTAGAAAAACTGATGATGTTTTTACAAATGATGAAAAAATTGCCTCTGTTTCTTAGAATAAATTTTAGTTTAATCATGTGTGCATTCTTAAAATCATACTGTCCTGCACTTATCACAATATGCAATTAACATGTGCCCTGATCCCTCAAAAAGGAGTGCCTACAGTTAGTGAATAAAGACAGTGTACTCACTGCCATGACTGGTTGGTCTTGGAACTTATGTGCTCTGGACAGCTCAGAAAAGCTTTAAAATTTGGGAAACAATGATGTTAACACAGGAAGAGGCAGTGCTTTCCCTCCTGCATCCTTGTTCTACAATGTGTTCTTGCAGACTTGGGGGAAGTCAGAATGACTGACATGTGGAATGATAAACAGTGTGACAGCATCATGTGTGTGTGTATGTGTGTGTGTGTGAGCATGTGTGAGTAGCCCTTCAGTTCACAGACCTGCACAGCTGCACATTGCCTGCTTGAATGTACCAGACGCTATGGCACTGGTTCAACAGTAACGCTGAGCTCATGGGTCACAACCAGCTCTGCCTACTAACTGGAGGAAGTGAACCCAATGTTGTTGCCCATAATTAAAAAAAAAAAAGTGTAACAAAAACAGGGTAAAGCCTCGAGACAAAAAAAAGTCAACACATTTTTTCACTCACTATTTCTGCCACTGTGACACCAATGATAAATTTGGTGTGGGAATATTGGCTAAGGAGACAGTAATCCTGTCTAAAAATGCAAGACAGTTTGCTCTAGCTGGATTCCCACCCTCACTGTTTTTGTAACCAGCATTTGTCAGCTAGATTGAATCCCATAGGGCTGTAGGGTTTCGTTTAACAGAGAGGTACTTGAGGATCTGTCACCGCAGTCTCAACGAGTGCGGCTGTCTGATTCAATAGGAGGCTCTCATAAGAACAGAAGAAAGGAAAGACCACATTGTCGATGGGGGCGGGTCTCTATTTTGTGTGAATTTGGTCATTTGTTGGCTGAGGTCAGCTCCTTAAGATTAGTGTTGGTGGTGTTGATGGTGTGTGTGTGTGTGTGCAGTGGGGTTGGACTAAATTGTTAATCCACAGATTTAGCTGGAGTTAACATGCTGGCAGGGATCCAACAGAGACTTAAGTCACAATTGGAGTAGGGTAGATATATTGAGAAGAGATGGTGGGAAAGTTAAAATACCACTGTTTCTTCAATGAAAAAGAGACTTTGAAGAGGAAATTGCAGCAACAGTCTGCGGTAGGTTTATTAAAAACTCCTCAACTACTACACAATATATGATTTCTTTTCTTTTTGAAATATTTTAAGATTGGTCAGTATAAGAAAATAAACATTTAGCATACAAAATAGATGACTCAACTGGTGACAAATAAGGATTTTAGGGTGGCTTACTTAAAAAGACAAATTGCAAAACTGCACAGTCACAGCCAAAACACTTTATTAAATGGTTTTCTTTGTAGCTCACTGATAAAACACTGTTTCCTCAGTTTACTGTGTCATCATACATGTAAACAGTGAGGAATAATTGAATTTTTAAAATAACTGAACAAGGGGTACATTGGTAAACTTGCTGACCTGTAGATAGTTTCAGAAATTCTTGGAACATGTTAAAACAGGACAGTCAATGCATAACCATTCATGACAAAAAAAAACAAAAAACATTCCTTGTGTCAGTGATACTTGTGTTTTTTCACGTCTGTGTTTTCAGTTATGTTAGCAGGCTTGTTGAGAGAGATAATCACGGTAAGGAAAAAAAAAAAAAAAAGAAAACTCAATGTACTAGACCACTATTTACGGAGCTGCTGCAGCCTCACAGGAATGGTCCTCCACCTTGACTTATTGAATTATGAAGAATCTGTCGACAAGTTGCGCAACTGTCTCCCTCTATCTGTGTTTCCCTACATTCACTTTATTCAACACAGTGCTGCAGCTGTCAATGTGAGCTCCATTCCTTGGCTGCAGCCAGTCGGGGTAGACTTTTGCACCTTGCCATCTCAGATCGCAGTGACCCAGGTCTTTAACATTCACCCCACAAGGAACCCAACCATCAGCAGCAAATTTTAGCCGCTTGTTTAAGTATAATGGATGATACTACACCTGCATCCAATATCAGCATTTGATGCAGATAGTAGTGTGGTGAAGTCTGAATGACGTTTGGTGGATAAGCCTGGAAAGAATCAGACTTAAATGAAGTAAGGGAGGTTTGGAATATGTTGTACATGAGGACTTGCTATATATATACGTATGAAAATTATTATATTATCCCAGTTTCTCTTGTCTCCTGATCTTTAAATGTGAGAACTACCAAAAACCAGTAAGCCAGTTTGACCAGGTCAAATCTAGGCCAGGACCAGTGAGCCAGTATGTGCCAAATACAGGACTGATACATCATGATACTGAAGTTTTCACAATGTTACTTTTTGACTGAATATATAGGTGTGTATAGGAAATATCTAATTCCTTCCCCATTGAGGAAGAAAAAAAAGAAGAAATAATGACAATGGAGGTGGTGTCAGAAGCTGAATATGGAGTCTTAGCAAACTGACAAATTTTGTCTGACATCAGGCAGATGTTTTTTATAGTGATTCACAAAATAAGAAAACATTTCCTTATTCATTTCCTTTAGTCATACATCAGAAAGTGCATCTAAGTCATCACAGCTTAACAAATCTCATCAGAGAAGTGCTACTCAGAACCAAACCACTCTTTATTTTTCAATTAACCCTGTATGAGAGCCTGGATCCAATCCTGGTCAGAAGATGAAGTCACAGACCAGATTGGCATCAGTTTCACAGATTAAAGCAAAGTACACATTTTTTTCGGGTTATCAAGGCAAACTGTCAGCTGCAATCATCCTTACAAAGAGGCGTGTTTTATTGTTATTAGATAATTTTGAATGAAACCTGACCACTGAGTCTTGTATAGTTTCATTTGCATAATTGAAAAGGTAATTTCATTATCAAGACGTATAGCAGGACACTGAACAACCAATGAGACACTCGCATTAAATGGGCTACCAGTTCAGATGTTTTTACTCAACTGAATTGACATTATTATTAGTTATCAGGCCATTTGTATGGAAAGGTGGGCCATTATCATCTATTCAAATCGCTGATCAACAGCAGTGATACAGGAAGACTCTTAATTCCGTTAGATGGGAATCCAGTTTGCCCAGCACTTGGGGGTGGGATTGGCTGAGGGGGTTGGTGAGGATGGAAGTGTGTTTATTTGACTGAGTTTCAATTTTTTTTTACTTCTCCCTGTCAAGATCTTTGTTTCTGATTTTTGTTTTTTATAGTTTTGTCATGTTTAGTTCTGTCTTGTGTTCTGCTCCCTGTCATTAGTACACCTGGTTTGATTTGGCTCATTCACTTCACCTGTTTCCTCGTTGGTCCGTGTGTGTGTATATATGCCCCTCGGTTTCATTTATGCTCTGCCAATCCATTTATAGTAGTTCTGCATGTGCTTTAGAGTTCATGGCAAGTTTAGTTCTTGTAGTCTTCATGCCATGTCCTCTGGTTTAGTTTTTGTTTATTAAAACCTTGTTCTTGCACCCCGTTGCCTCCTGCCTCGTAAGCCTGCATTTAGGTCCACACCTCGACCCCCAACGCCACGTTCCTGACTCTATAAAATTTATTTAGTTTTTTTTTAATCCTTGACTTTTTCTTCAAAGGGGTCTTGTTTTGAATATTGAACTGTCTATTGTTTTGTACTATTTTGTTCTAAAAATAAATCAATAAAAATATTTAAAACAGGAATCCAATCTGACGGCAGATATCAAAGCATTATGGTGCATTTTCAGGAAAAATGACGTAAAATGAAAACATTAAACTGTGAGCAAAACAACAACTAAAAGTACAATAGCAGACTTGTGCAGATCTTGTCTGCAATCCATTTATTTTAAATAAGGTGAGTTGCAGCAGGGAAACATATAATTACCCGCAGGGTTGGGGATTACTGCTCAGTCTCGTAAGGCCAGGTACACACATAAAGATTTCTTCAATCTGATGAGATTTTTATCTGTTCAAGACCTCACAGGTGAAGATAAAAAAAATCAAGCATTTAGAAGTTTTGATTTTACTGTGTGGGGTGTTGTCCAATAATCTCATCACAGAACAACACACACAAAACGATGCTGTCCAGCAATCGATCTACAATCTCAAGCATGATCTAACAAAAATGAAGAAGAAGAACCATGGCAACAACCGAAAAACACAACACACAGCATGGAAGAGGATATACAAGACAAGTGAATGATGGTGGTCTTGGGACTATTGTTAACGGAAAACTCCAGAACTGAAAAAAACAACAACAGACTGGAGACAGCGTGAAAAACACGGACTTTATATCCTTCCTTGCTCCCAGTCAGCTTGCTTTCTGATTGGCTACATTACGTTCCACATCACCATCAACACAGTCACAACTCAGGAGTCGTCGGCTTTCCTCACACACAATTTTTGATTTTTCAAATCAAACCATTTTAGAGCTGATTATCAGGACGAATTTGCTCGTAACACACCTCAGACCAAATCGTAAAATCCTGTAAGACGTAAGATAATCGGTAGCCGTCCTTGGTTGGGAAGGGGCAAAATCGGGACAAACTGATAATCTCTATGTGTGTACCTAGCCTAAGACTGTTGCCAACATGGTTGCTATGGACGCTATGTCCATGGCACATTCCAATGTGTCCATGTTTTCTGTTACCTGCTGTCAATGAGATGCGGTCCATTTCAAATGATTGTCCGCCAGTGGTATGAGACGTTTTATAGGCTTTGTCTATATCTATTTTTATATATATTTCAGGAATATACAAGAGATTTTTAATTTATTTTTCCTATTTTTACAGTTTGTAATAACATCAAATGAATAATTTAACATATTTCAGAGATCAGATTGGCTCTTTGGCACTTTATTTACCTGCAGTCTTACAGATACAGCAACTCAGACTTACAGAAGTTGGTTTGACAGCATAAAGGTTCAGTCACTTTTAACAGCTTGTTAAGTATTTTGCTGATGTTGCAAGCTATAGCTGCACAACTTGTTGGTCCACCCAAAACATACAATTAATTATAAAACAGGTGTGTTTTCTGTTAAATGACCTAAGGCATTTAAGAAAACTGTACATTTGAGTCATAAGAAAGTGAACTTTCTTATACAAAGCGGTTTACTGGTTCAGCTTTGTTGTTTAAAAAGTAATTTTGTTAGCCCTCCAGAACTTCCTTTTCATTATAACAAAGGTCAGAAAGTGTGTGCTAGAAAAGCATGTTACGTCAGCTATCTTTCCAAGGGCACTTTTTTTAAAAAAACATCAAAGCACCTTTTAAAGTTGACTTAAGGATTATTGATTTGCACTTGTTTATTTCTGCTCATATGCAGTACATAAGCAAAAGGAAATACATACAGCATTTACTGGGGTTAAAAAATGGGAAGTCGTTAAAATGTGAGTATGCAATTTAAACTGTGATTACTTTTCATTTGTGGCCAACTCTGAGACCTGACTGCAGGGAATAATGACATCACTGTGAAGAAGGTGACTGGCGAGGAACATGCCTGCATGGACCACATCCAGAAACACTATAACCTTCCAGTGAAGCTGTGCTGAGGTGTTCAATTTCATCCAAGCTGACGATGCTGCTGCCAAAAAGGCAAATTCATGTGAAGCGGATCTGCCACCTTCCTGGCTTTCCCCTCAAAGCCCCAAACCACACACTCAGTGACAAGTATCACTTGGTTAAGCTGAACATGCTTCCTTCTACAGAGCAGGCTGAGGAGCGTATTACTGAGCGGCTGGAGGAAAAGGTGCAGCAATCAGATGCTGTCTTGTTAACTGGGAATATCTGGCCGCAGAGACCATTAGAGATTAATGTGCAGCAGGTGTTAGCTGTCTAGACTAGTAGAGAGAGGTGCACTCGCTGAGTAATTGACAGTGCAGGTGCATCTTGGGCTACTGCCAAAATGTGGGCCTGCTGTTGTGTTTTTAGTTGCGTGACATGTCAGTTTTAGGATGTGAGCTATAAGATACCTCTAAACTTTGGCTAAAATCAGTGCCTGAGGAATGCCAGGTTTGCTTCTAAAGCATCTCTCAGCTATTGTGGAGCTTTGTTTATTTTACATTGACAGCTATTAACGTAATTTCATAAGTTCAGTTTCTGGCTTGTTCAAGTGATATAAAATGACTTGGCAAACCTTCTGGAATAAAACCCTCCTGACTTTGTCCTCTTAATCATAAAAACCTGTTGGGTTTGGCTTCCTCTGTTGACTCAGAGTGACCTGAGCCAAGAAATATAATCAAATGTTCCTGAAAAAGCCAGTCATGGTGGGTAACACAGACAGGATAATGTCACCTGATATTCAGTGATATTGGGATAATGGTTTGATGTTTCATTCTCATACATGGTAATGTTAGTGTAACCTTACAATAGACAGGGTGGGACTAACTCTACAACATATATCTATTATAAATTTAAAGTCCTGCCAGCAACTTATTTAAATGTCTACTACCTTTCAAAGATATAGAAAATATACAAAGGTTAAAGATTATTCTCAGTTTAGAGGGTATGATTGAAAGTACTTTTTTCCCAGTTTTTTTAAAAACACAAGCTATTTGAAATGATGCGAATAATATGTGCAATATACATGCAGCCCAAATTTTCAATTAATCAACAAGTGAGCAAAATCTGATCTGTGTTAAATTTACTGTTGCAGTAACTGTGATGCCAGTTTTATTCCCTGACCGGTGTGGCTGCTCCTGGCTCGAGGCCCTCCCTGGCTATCAGTCTCCAGGGCTAAGAGGATAATGTGTTAGCTGATATCTTAGCTCAGTGTGGTGCTGAAATGGGAAAAGGGGGAGTGTGGAGGAGGTAATGATGGACCACTTTGGTTTCTCCTGAGAATGAGGAATTCAGGTCCAATCTCTGAGGGTCTGGTTTACGCACAGAAACAAATACCCAGCTTTCCTGAACACCAACATTGTATCATATCTGTTCAAGGTTGCAAGCCTGGCGCAAAAGATCTCTTTAAATATTTTTCCTCGTTGCACCATCATAACAAGAAATAATGTTGCTGTGAAATGATGATACAGAAATGTTAAATCTTTTAAAAAGTTTTAATTCAAGCATTACATTAAAACAGAGGAGAAGGAAGCCATGTATTTATGGATTGGAAGAGCCCATGAACCAGGACTTCAGCAGTCTGGCTGCAGGATGACACAAGTGTTTATTGTTTATTATTTATTGTTAAAATGATCCCCATTAGCTGTCTCCAAAGTGGGACGAGCTAGTCTTCCTGTGTGTGTGTGTGGATGTGTGTGTGGACGAGGGTGGATGCAGTGCCAGGCCAGGGGCCTCTTTTTCTCCTCTCACTGAGCCTTTGCAGTCATGGATCACAGAGCTGGAGAAGCAGCTAATAGCTCTCTCTAGCTGGGCCTGTGCTAAATACTCCCTCCACTAAAATTATTCCTCTGAGAATCAATGGGCCCATTCTTTTGTGAGCTGTAGTTTGCTTGATGGTCCCAACCTCAATGTGAAACATTAGACAGCAATGGGGAAAACATAAAACATAATACTTGTGTGACCAGCTTGTCACTGGCTGCGTTAAGAATTTTGCTGAAGATAGTGAGGGAGAGACTAGTGAGGGTAAAAGGCTTTCGGCAGACTGAATCACAGCACTGATACACAGAAAAGGAGGGGTTATTGATAGGTATCACTGTAAATATTTTGGCAGTTTTATTTGCAGAAAAACAAACATACAGCATATTTTTCCTAAGTGATGCTTTTTCAATCAGTCATTTTCATCCAGGCTGAAATATCTCAACTTTTACTTAATAAATAGCCATGTTTTGTGTAAATATTTATTGTCCCTGAGGTCGGAATTATGAATATCCTGGTAATTATTTATTGAACTTTTACTTATCTTGTGAAATATTTCAACATCTACTATAGTTGATGTCAAGTTTTTGGTATGAAACACATTCGGCCTTTTGGGTAAATTTTGTATTAGAATCAGTTTCCTTATTGCTGTGTGGTCAAAGCGGCACCTTGAGAGCAGGGGTCACAGATGAACCACAGTCTTTTTGTCTGCATCCCATGTTTTATTATTTATTATTCTTTTTAACTGAACTCCACAAAAATGTCTACCATCTAAACTGGAGTGAAGCATTCAATGGAAAAACAAACATCTCTATTTCAGCTCTATAGTGCTGATCATGTTTTCTCCTGAAAAGCCTTTTTAATCTTCCAGTAATTGTTCTTTCAATCAACCGCAGGGATCACTACGCTTCACCCTAAGAGTTTAGCCTATCCCTTGACCACAACATCTCCTCTGTCTCGCCACAATAACCTGGTACTGGATACTTACACACCCATAACTCACAACTTCCAGGATTTCTAGAGTCATTAATTCCCAGATCAATTATTGGAGATCTGTTCAGACTTTCCCAGCCGATGACGGAAGTCTTTCTTTGTATTCAGCAGCTCAAAACACACAATACCAAATCCAAGGAAATATCAGAATCATCATTGAGAAAAAACAAACACTTTACATTCATGAATGACTTATTTTAAAAAAGAAAATGTGTGATGACATAACTGCAAACTCAGGCATTTATATTATCTTGGGAGAATGCAAAACTCCACCACAGAGTGGCACAGAACAAATTAAGCTGATTTATACTAAAGTGTTCACAGCAGACCAGCAGAGTAAAGTACCAAAATCAGCTTAATGTGGCTAAGCCTAAATATTTATAAAATCAGTTGTAATGGGCTACTCTCCTGGCAGTACCATCCCCTGCAGTGTCACTCTAAATATAAGCTGGAAAACTGTGACTTTTGATATCAAATGTGAGGACTTAAATCGTAAAATGGCATTTTATTTCAAAGATGATAATCAAATTGGGGCTGCTAACAGGCCACAAAAACTCACGGAAACCCTTTTAAATTGTTATATATTAGGTATGGGTCTTCATAAGATAAAAAATGTAAATCTGCCTCATGTTCATGTCCCCCAGCTCATGTCAGACCTCTGCCCAGCTTGTCTATTTGGTTATTATTACTGAGGCTTTGTTTGTACTTCAGTGCAAGCTGATATGATTTGTAAGAGGAGCCTGTTGCTACAAGAGTGTCTGCAAAGGTCAAACATGGTGGTTTGTTTTTATAGGATCCCTTTGGGATACAGAATGAATAACTTTGAGGCTTTTTACCTGTAAGCAATAAGGAGCAACAGCACCCTTGCCAGTTGTTCAATTAGAGACAGATATTTCTTGATGGACCTGCCAGATTGGAAGGTAGAACCATTTCATAAGAACAGTTTAAAAGAACAGGAGGAAGAAATTAATTTAAGGAAAAATGACATTGTCAACACTATTTTTATGCTGGACCTGTGATAAAATCTGTCTGACTGGACATGAACGAAGCTTTGCATGGACAGATAGGGCCAGACATGCTTCCTTACCCATTGTCTTGTTTACCATGTTGACAATATCTGTCATAGGATTGGTTGTCTAAAAAGAAGAGATGGTAAATTTTTGAGAGAAGTAAAATAAAACAAACAAGAAAAAGGCATAACTTTCTGGAAAAAGACGCTAGATGCAGCCACATGTGGCCATAAGCTCTCTCCTTATTGAAAACCACTGACAAAAGAGCTGTGTGGACGCAAGCCCTAAGGCTATAACATGGAAGTTAATATTTCAAAACTGTTGAGAGTGTGTGTCTAAGCTATGTTAACTCTAAAAACTAACTAAAGTCAGTCAACCTTTGCCAGGGGAAACTAAAGCCCCTCTCAGATATGCACCTTTTCTATTAATCTGCTGGCAACTGAAAGTGTCCTTGTCAGAAACAATTATTTCTTAAACAAGCACAAATATATGTGAAAGTTGTTTAAAGGTGATTGAGCTGCGTGTTCTGCGTGGATGTATGCGAGTGGTTCAAGTTAAGACTCTGACCCCCACAAAGTTTGTCTTCTATTACAAACATCATGAGATTCTCAAGGGCTAAAAATGTTTTCCTTATTTTTCCCAACATGTGATACTTGGGTATAACTTATTTGTCAGTCACATCAGGGTTGAGAGTGATGAAAAATACATATGGAATATTAAGTGAATTATATCAGAAAACATCAAAGAAAGCACAGAGGCCTGAGGACCTCATAAAATTAATGATCCAGGTTGACTTCTGCACAAAACAATGAGAGGAGAGAATAGGCCACTGTACAGAAGAGGTCACAGTTCAAGTTCCTGTGTGTTTTACGGTCTGCTGAACCATAACATATCACCTATTTAAAATGGGTAGCTTTTACATCCTGGTTGTAGCGACAGCTTGCAAGGAATCTGGGCAAGTGCCTAGAAAATAGAAACTGCTTTGAATTTATATTAGCTTACCAGGATAATAATTAAAAGACATTCTGCAAATCCATTTTTTGTATTTTGTCTGCTTCAGTGCACTTATTTTTGTGAAGACATGTGTTAGTCATAAAACACTGACATTAGAGGACATTCCTAAAATAGCTATGTAATCTGTGATTTCATGGGGTGAATCTATTTATGATCATAGAGATAGTCAAAAATGTCTTAATTAACTGAAAAATCCTCAGCTTGCTTATATACATCAGGCACAATAGCTTTTTTGGAAACTGTAAACAATGATTTACATTTATGGTAGACCTCATTTGAAACATGCTTGCCTGTCTCATTTCTTTAGTTGGGACAGGTACTTGCTTACCAATTTGTAAACATGAAGCAAAATGCTTTCCGATTCTTGTTTGATAAAAGATTTTAGCTGCACATTAAGGACCTCCTGTATTAAAATTTCAATTTCATAATGTCAAATGTTTTCATTAGGTGACAACAGAATTGTAATAGGTGCAGAATGTGATATTCAGTCTTACCTAAATATTCTCTTTACTGATAAAAATATCTGAATGGCAGCTAATATTGCTCCAAAACCTATTTGTTCAACATTAGTGGTGCCTTCACAGATGTGCAAGTTATGCCATATGCACTAAATCAGTCTGAATGTTGGACTTTGAACTGTGCTGATGAAAAAGCCAGATAACACCCCTCCTCTTTGTACCTGATTATGCTGTGTCAACAATTTCCAAAAAGGAATTTTATTTTTTATTTTTACTTCAGTCCATCTTAAACGAGCTCAGACCCAGAGAAGGCAGACATATTTTTATAAGTCTTTAAGTGTTCCTGAGCACATGCAGCATTTCCTTCCACATTATGTCTTCTTTTACTGCAATGCTGCACAAAGCTCCGGAGGTCACTTTATATGTGAATTTGTGAATATTGTGATGAAATCACGTATAGTAGGCAATAAATTTCCCAATGTATGCACATGTATAAGGTCAGATGTCAGATTTTAAAAACACATTTCAACATTTTTCTTGTTATATCTCACTTTTTAATTTTTGATATGTTGCCTTTTGGTTTGTAATTTTCTTAGCTTTTTTTTAATGACAGCTCAGTGAACACCTGCAGACAGAAGACAAATAGGGAGATTATTTTTATTTTGAATAACTTATTGAGCTGAAGAAGTTCAAACACTGCAATCATTTGTACAATTTATGAAGCAAATCTGAAAGTAAATTGTCAATTCCAAACCTCTTGCCAGGTTTCTGTGCTTCTTTGGTGCTTGAGCACACCTCACATCCATGGTGACAATCTCTGCCAACTAGGCTAGAGAGAAAAGCTGGAAAATCTGCTTCCTGGGGGAGCCTTAGCACCACTGGCGCCTGCCTTAGAGAGATATAAATCCCAGCTGCTTTGAAAATAATTAGTGCGGGGATTAAGAGTAGCAGGACTGTCTCCCCAGCCTGGCGCTGAAGAGGAGACAGGTGCCACCAGCAGCCTAAGCCACTGGAGCTTCACCCTGGCTGTGTGGAACAGGTCCAGGCTGGGAGAAAGAGTGCAGTCCCAATCAAACTAAAGAAATAGCTCCAACTGGCCAGGCAATACTAAGATCACACATTAAAAGACTGTTTGGGTTTCCCAGTGTTAGTTTAGATCCTGAAGGAAATAGTTAGTGCGGGATTAAGAAGTGGATTGTGATCAGATTATTGCACTGACCCCTGGTATTATGAAAATTATATTTATATTTGGTCTATATTGATAGAAAGAACTGGAGTTTTTGCACTGGAGTCAAATGCATACATATAGCAAGGAAATCTAATTAATTGGAAAATTTGCCCAAAAAAACCCCCAAACAAATTCAGACTTTAAGGACCAAACAGTGACTTGTTTAATAGGTGACAAAAACACAATGTTTACGGTAGCACACTTCATCTTCAACTGAACAAACTTGGATCCTCAGCACGCTGGATCATTGGACATTGTCTATAAATCCCTCAATCAGAAGAAGCTGTGCTCATTTAAAAATAAATAAATACATAAATAAACTACTGAATTGCCCAGTTCACACAGCTATTGGCCACATATGTACAGGTGTGAGTGTAAGGCAGATATTTCCAGCTTATGTCTCATTTAACATTCCTCACACAACAAATTCTGTTCTTCTGAGTGTGTTCAAGTGCAATAACATACCTGATGAGAAACAGTGCTTTGTGCCTTATCTGTGAGTCTGGACAGGTTTAAATTTCTTGCATGTCAGTGGTGGTTTATGCGATTCTTAAGCTAATCTACAGGCTACTCAATTATTTTTGTTCTTTGACTACCCAAATTATAAAAAAGTATCATAATGTCATCAGCGGTTAACTACATTATTGTTTTTTACATTTATTTTGTTTTCCCAAAACTGAAATATTCTGAGGGAGTGAGCTCCTAATCAGTAATCTAACATGACCACCTTTCTCCCAGTTGGGTTCTGACTTACAACAGAGCTTCCCTGGTCTGGCTATTCTTGTGGACACTCCTTTGCTGCCACTCCTTTGTAGTATCCTGACAGACCGTCAGTCATTGTCCAGACAAATTGCCATTTTCCACTTAGAAGAAGTGGGGCGGATCACTGACTGCTGTTACCCAGATCACGGGAAGGAAAAACAGGAAAAGTTTTCCTCAAGAAAGCTAAAGTTTGAACTGGGGATCTTTTTCTAGAGCTGACTTGTGGTGTTCATTGGTGGAGAACCAGAGAGTTGAGACTTTCCCATGTCATATTTCCTATTGTCTCTTGCACTTGGGTCAGTGATTCTCTTTCCATCCCATGTTGGCACTGCTGCTGCCAGAGTTGCTGTGGTTAGAAGGCTTACAGAATGAGCTGGGGGACAGCTGGCCTTTAAATGGAGAAGCCAGGTTCAAGCCCTGGTTCTGGCAAGTATCCACCCGGCTGCCGAGTCCTTGAGGATGACACTTAATCCTCTGATTATGATTCTGCACATTGGGCCAGCAAAGAGTAATAAGAGCAAAGAAAGGGAGCAGAATGAGTTCTGAATTGGCCAAACATTTATTTTTTTAATTTACCCAGGACAGGAGATGCTGTCATCAAATGGTTTAATAACAAAAGTGGTGGCTTTGCCCAAGCAACGTTTTAAAGGAATATTTTGTTGTTCTTAAATCCTGGGCTCCACTTTCCTTTCTTGAAATGATTATCTGGGACTAATATGTTCAGAATCTGTCAAATATTGAGAATGATATAACTGACAACCACAAAATTGTCATAATGTCTTACAAGAATGCTGTGCTAAGAAAAAAAAGGGCTTTTTACTCACTCTGCTGTGATCAAAAACAAAATGGGGAACTTGCTGCTAAAGTTAAGTCCACATTTGGAACATTGTGTTGCTTCAAGATGAGGTGCCAATGTGTAGAATTTCTTCTCCTATTAAACTGGTAGTGGTCATCACATTCAAAATATTCAGAAAAAAATATGGTGTGAAAGGGGGAATTTAAAAAAAAAAAGCTTTTTGGAAAAAATGTAAGTTACGCTAATTATTCTTCCATTGACAACAACTTCTTCCACTCTGACGTGGACAACTCCTTCTTTGATAACACTGAAGTTGATCTATCTGTAAATATAATCTGGTGAAGTGCTATAATTTGTATACTGCATAAAAACTGCCTTCTGGAGTTTGTCTGACTTAAGTGAACAGTTGAAAGTTTAATCGTTTGGATAACTTGCATGTGTAACAAGACCCATGGTGGCTTTATTTAGCCTGCAGAGGTGACATCAGTCACTGGGATGTGAAAGGTATTTATGTCCCCTATGCCAACAGCCTCATACCTTTGACACTGTCAGGGTTCACTTTTACCTCCTCTCAGGCCCCCAGATCTAGCTGCAGGTGGCTTGACATTATATATGTAATTTTTATTTATAGTTCTGGTTCTTTACTTTGTGCTCCAATATTTAGTCAATTACCAGACATATACAAGGTCAGTCCATTATGATAACCCAGAATAAATAAATAAATCTCACTCTCATTTCTTTAGTGTCAAGTAAAATTGTGTTTGCATTGTTTTATGCCAAAGCAATTCAGTTAGAGAATATCAGCGCCTGGAATATCATTGTTACATGCAGGTTCCAAACACACTTTTCTGTCATTAGCTGTTGAGGGATTGTAGTACATTTTGTTTATTGAAATAATGAGCTGGGATTTATTATTTCCTGTCAGAGGAAATGTGCACACTTATTAAACACCTCATACTCATACAAAGATTTATTCAACGAAAGAAGCCGGAAAAAGCAATAAAGAGGGGAGAAGAATGTGGGAAAGTGAGTATGCTGTTTTTGTTTTTTTGTTTTTTTAGGAAGTTAAGTCTGGAGACAACACCCGGTATTGGTCAAAGGCTTTACATAAGGTCATGAAGCAGACTACATGAGGTGTTCAGGTATTTCTCATGCTCAGAGGCGGCAAGGCTCTCTTTTTCTTCCATGAACCTTAGTGAAGTCATGACCAACTCCTGAGCCAAGTCACAAATATAAGTGAAAAGGACAGATGTGCATGCTGAAGAAAAGGAGAAAGAGAGAGCTTGATTTACTTTAATTGATTTCCAGCATCCACATTTGCTTCAATGTTTACTATTCTGGGCTAAAGAACAGTCATGGGAAAATCTGAGCATTTTCAAGTAATTAGCAGTGAAAATAAAATCAGAAATATTTCAAACAGGTATCTATTTCCACTTTTAAAAAAAGTAATTTGATGAAAATTGCTCAGTGATCATTTCTGCAATTGGTCTATGACCACAATTTGTCAGGACAAATCATATGACTGAGATACTTCCTTTCAAAACAGTGTTTAAGGAACCACTAACATATATCAGCCTTTCTTCTCAAATGAATGGACCAGCATGTTTACAATCCACATTAAATAGATTCTTGTTCAGTTTGAAGCTTTCAATTTTATATCATTGCAACCACAAATGTTACATTTTTTGGCTGTTTAAAGTGTTCCAATTTTCGCATAATGATTGAACATTGTGTGTACTGGATGTGTTCCACATTTTTATATTGCAGGATATCTGCAGTAGCTGTCTTTCACTGGTTTCCCTCTATGAATTTAAGAGTAGGAAAGAGGATGGCCGTTAACTTTGTGTATGTACTGACATCAGCCACTGACCAAGGCTGTCAAACAGACATCAAAACATGCACTTAAGCAAACTGCACACTCCCTTTTCCCACATCCCATCCCAGCGCCTTTTATATTGTCCACACAATGGAAATCCAAACACACAAGAAAGATTTTTCCATGCAAATGTGAAATCCATACAGGAAAAGAAAAAGAAGCAGTCTGAGATTCCCTCTGAACCCAAAGAAAACAACACTGTAAAGTGCTTGTGCCGCCAGCCCAACAACCTCTTCCCTTTCAATTATGCTGCCAGCAGTAGATCAACTTGACAAATACAGAAGGATATGACCCCTTGATCTGAGCTGAACCCAACCTTACCACAAAATCATGGTCAGTCTGGATTGACAAACAAAGCTGCAATTGCTCAAAAGTTAGTTTGTCACAGCCAAGTTCAGTAACTCCAGTCAAAGACATGAATGGTACCTGCATTTTTTAATTTTTGTTGAAATGTGACGCAAATGCTGCTTGAGTAAATAAGTTGTCAGGAAGGCCATCTGTAATTAAATTCAATCACAGGGTGGGCCAGTGTTTGGATTAGCTCTACTTGTATCAGTTATAGATAATATGGACATGTGGGGGATCTGTTGTCTCTTATGACTCTGGAAAACCAAACACTCAGATGATATTTTCCAAATAACACATGACAGTGTCAGTATGATGCAGTTTCAGATTTTTTTTTATGTGGTTTACATCACTTTATTTCCTTCTAGATGCCTTTCTTCTAACATTTTAGGTAAACACATTTGGCAGTAGATAGCATCAGGAGTCCCAGTGGGCTGGGGACAGGCTGTGGGAAAGTATATAAAAGTGGCAGTCAAATGATGATCACTCTTCAGATGGGACTCTAATTGTTGCTGTCTGAACACCTCCTCCCAGTTTTAGAGACACTGTCGTCTGAAAACTCACTGATGCTGTTAACAATCATCTGCTGATGTGCTGTAGAACCCTGGCTCCAGACATGACAAGGTTTCCAGATATCAGTACAGTACTCATGTGCAGAAAACCTGATTAGTGTTGCTGTGCTGTAGGTCAGAAATTGTATATTTCAAACATTTAAGATGCAGACAGATAAATGTACACTTGTGTGATTCTGACAAGGGTCTAAAAATGAGCAATGTGAGAAGTTTTATTTGATAATAAAACAGCACATTTTAATCTGTTGGAGTCTTGTTTTATTTCTAGATTCTTTAGCAAAACGAAATATCGCTGCTCTTATGATGTACAACGCTGACAGCAGCTGTTGCTTTCACCAGATGCATTTTTAAGAAACATTGGCTAAAATATGTATTTACAGTCTGGAAAGTTTTCACAGTGCTTTACTTTTTCCACATTTTGTTATGGTACAGCATTTTCCTTGTCCTTAAAATTCTACACACAATACCCCATAATGACAATGTGAAAAAGTTTTGTTGTTTTTTTCAAAGAGAGTTTTGCAAATTAATTAAAAATAAAACAATAAGAAATCACATGTACATAAGTATTCACAGCCTTTGCCATGAAGCTCAAAAGTGAGCTCAGGTGCATTCTGTTTTAACTGATCATCCTTGAGATGTTCCTACAGCTTAATCCGACAGATTTGGAAAAGCACACACCTGTTTATATGTAAGGGCCCACATTTGACAGTGCATGGTAGAGCACAAACCAAGCATGAAGTCAAAGGAATTGTCTGTAGACCTCTGAGACAGGATTGTCTCAAGGCACAAATCTGGGGAAGGATACAAAATACAAAATATATCTGTTGCTTTGAAGGTTCCAATGAGCACAATGGCCTCCATCATCCATAACTGGAAGAGATTCGGAACCACCAGGACTCTTCCTAGAGCTGGCCGGCTGTTGAAACTGAGCGATCAGGGGCCCTAGTCAAGAAGGTGACCAAGAACCCGATGGTCACTCTGTCAGAGCTACAGCATTCCTCTCTAGTAGAGAGAAGAACATTCCAGAGGGACAACCATCTCTGCAGCAATCCACCAATCAGGCCTGCAGTAGAGTGGCCAGACAGAAATCATTCCTTAGTAAAAAGCACATGGCAGCCCGCCTGGAGTTTGTCAAAATGCACCTGAAAGACTCTCAGACCATGAGAAACAAAATACTCTGGTCTGATGAGGCAAAGATTGAACTCATTGGCGTGAATACCAGGCGTCATGCTTGGAGGAAAGAGGCAGCGCTCATCACCAGACTAATACCATCCCTATAAAGCATGGTGGTGGCAGCATCATGCTGTGGGGATGCTTTTCAGTGGCAGGAACTGGGAGACTAGTCAGGATAGAGGGAAGGATGAATGCCAAAAGACAGGTGTGCCAAGCTTCTGGCATCATATTCAAAAAGACTTGATGCTGTAATTGCTGCCAAAGGTGCA
This sequence comes from Rhadinocentrus ornatus, assembly GCA_037177495.1. NCBI lineage: Eukaryota > Metazoa > Chordata > Actinopteri > Atheriniformes > Melanotaeniidae > Rhadinocentrus > Rhadinocentrus ornatus. The sequence goes on from JBAMHW010000008.1 coordinate 19,310,942, forward strand.
TCAACAAAGTATTGAAAAAGGGCTGAAAATACTTACGTACATGTGATTTTTTAGTGTTTTATTTTTAATAAATTGTCATTATGGGGTATTGTGTGTACAATTTATTAAATTTTGGAATAAGGCTGTAACAACAAAATGTGGAAAAAGTGAAGCGCTGTCAATATTTTCCGATGCACTGTATTTACACAGCATCTATTCACATGATGATGATGGACAAAGCCACCTACTGTCTGAAATTGGTCAAATTTCACCTGATATGAAAGGGCAGTACAACGTATAGCTAAAGCATCTCTAGGAATATTTAAAAATGGCTTTACAAAGGCCTACATTAAAACACAAGAATGTCAAACTTGATGCTTATTAAGAGCACTTCACAAATTAATGATTGATATTATACTGGGCTTGCCCTTTCCTTTATATACTTTATACTTTATATACTTTATATTCCACCTCTGATGATGTAAAAACAAATACTAAATGAAATACACTTTTATACTGGGACAGTGGTAATATTTAAAATAATAACACATTATAACCTTAAAATAAAAAAATATATAAAAATGTTACAGTAATAAAAGTAGCTAAAACAGTAAAACAACTTAAACCACAAGAAGAAGAAAAAATAAAAACAGGTCAGCAAGCAGGTTTAAGACTAAATTAAGAACAGAAATGAAAAGAGTAAGCATTTAAGGACTAGTGGAAAACTTCTGCAAAGAGGAAAGTTTTGAGTTTCTTTTTGAATGTTTCAATGGAGTTTGCAAAGTTTTTAAGATGAAAAGGGTGGAGAAAGTGATGCTGCTGATGCTAGATGCCTGAACCTGATGAGAGGTGCCAACTAATATGGCCTCTGTTTTTGAGCAATTCATTGCAAGAAGTTTTGTGTTATCCATGTCTTTATCTCCTCCAGGCAGGTGGTAAGTATGGACGATGATGCAGGTGCTGATGTAACTACGGAGGGGATATAGGCCGATTTGATGTACAGTTGGGTGTCATCAGCGTAGCAATAGGTGCGTTTCCATTACCTCTAGAATTTCAAAAATCCTAAATATTGCAATATAAACAAGTAATGGAAACACCTACATTTTGAAAAACCTCTCAAATAAAGCTAAAAAAAATTTACACTCTCATGAAGTGGTTTTTCTGATGTGTTGATATAGAAGTATATCAAAAAAGTGTAATGAAAATAGAGTGACCCAACTGCATATATGCAAATCTCTGTGGAGCGATTTGATGGAATTGATGACTGGAACAGACTTGAGAGGAGGAGTTGATGAATTCACAAAGTTCAGCCCTGGAGTATTTTAACGCCATGGCTTTTGATGTGAGATGGTGGCTTATCATCCGCTAGCAGAGCAGGCAGCAGTCCTCGGCAACGATGCCGGATAACACAGAGGCACCTGAAAGTTGCCGTAATCCTTCCTGTTCAAGGCTGACTCCAAGGCATGAGTGCCTGGATAGTGGACCAAGGACAACAAGAGGTTTGCGTGGTCTCACCAACAGAGGTGGAGATGGCAGAAAGGTGAGTAGACAAAGAGAAGTGGCGAACAGATAGTGCCAGTGTCCTCTCTTCAAACAACTTCCAAAGAGAGAAACAGTGACTGGACATGCTCTAAAGATGCTTGTTGCTATTTTTGAGAGGCTGCAATATTTGCAGCTATGAAAGTTAGCTATTCATTGAGTCCTCTTAAACTAGACAAACTTTTCAAAGCATTCAGAGCTTTCAACAGATTATAACAGTACAATTCTCTGAGGAAAAGCATAGAAATCATAAAACAGTTCAAATGGTCAGAAGTCCCTCTTGTGATTTTGATTGGCATTGCCATAAACTTTACAGGACCTATGGGCAGGGGCACCTTTGACAAATTGTTAACCAGCTGATTTGACTTCCACAAACCTAAAGTGTAAAAGTCTCAGACCTACACTATAGATCTACTACACAGTAACATGATAAGACAAAAGGCCAAATACAACATGCAGGTGGAAGTTAGGACCATGTATCAGCATGAAAACCCCAAAGATAAAATTTGAAAGAGGTGTTGTGTTGAAAATATTGTAATTGCCAGGATGCACTTTTACTTACTGAAAATTGGTTCTGGATTTATCTGTTTCGCATAACTCCTGACAATGTTAGCGCTGGTCTTTAGACCACAAACAGACAAAAATGAAGAGCTACAACTAGATGTAAGTGCACAAAATTCCCCCCTCAAACTGAACACATTTTAGGTGAACTGACACAAAGTATGTATGTTCAAACGTTTACCTACACAGATACAGTATGTGGAATCCTGATCTTAAAACCAGGCTACCAATTCCTGTTAAAATTCAAAATAAAAATAGAAGTAAGGAAAAAAAGCAGAAAGTTTGGTGGATTTTAAATAATTTCTGCCCCACACATTGTATTTATATAGAGCACAAGCCTTACATATAGTGTATGTGAAATGGATCAGAATAAGCCAGGGGAGGAGAATTAAAGCCACTTTCTCTACCAACAAACTGAAAAGATTTAGGAACGCTGCCTCAGACTTGGCACAAATATGGAAGACAGTCACGAAGTTAAATGTGGGCAATAAACAACAAGTCACGCAAATGTACACTTCACATGCAACACAGTTGGTGATTCACTTAACTGTCTGGCTGAAATCTTATTCCCTTTGGCTGTGGTTATGTATGCCATCATTTCTTATTACAGCAGAGAACAGACAAACACATGAGTGAGGCTGAATGCAGGTTATCAATATAATACTCACAAATTACACCATGCAGGGAGTATCCAAGTAAACCAATTTCACTGCCAACTTCATTTAAGACAATGGAAACCTTTTGGTCTCCCCTCCCTTTTGAGCCATCAGAACACTGCTCCCTCCTTACGTCAGCTCCGCTCCCCTATTAAAACAATATACGGAAGACTTTGTGTAAAATGCTATTAATGACTAAAGGAATTAACACAGAGCCATGGCCATGTCTCAAAGGCTTATGTGGACTTCCCACACTACGAGAATGAGCTGCATTGTGGGCCTCTGTGACCACCAGCGTTGTCAGGAGACAAATTTTACATCAGGACCTACATGTTTTCTCTTAATTGGATGCCTTTCATCGAACAGTTAGAAGCTTGTTTCTGCCAACTAGCTGGGAAGGGAAGGGCTCCACAGAGATAACGCAATTACATACAGTGGACAAAAGCAAGCAGTATCAGAGATCCTGGAGACCAGCAATAAAGATATGAAGTGAGAGAGAGCCAGCAGAGTCTCAAATCACCCTTTTCCAAAACACATTAAGTAATTTATCAAAGGAAAATTAGAAAGATTTCTAGGTTGCACTTTTTCTAATGTGAGGACTTTCAGTGACTTTTCTATGATATCATAGATCTTGAAAGATAATTAAAGTAGAATAAACAACCAAAAAAAATAAAAATAAAAAAATCAGTTCTTGGACTTGTGGAACTTGCTTCTGTTTATATTTTCTGACATTTTATTGTAGACAAAATCAAAAACTGTACACAAACCCACACAATGCAGGCATGAAATTTATACATGTTAGGTGATACATAAATGTTTACTTTTTGTTGGTAGTAGCAATTATACTTTTTATTATAATTATTATAACGTAAATGCATATCATTCAAATTAAATGACTGATAAACTTAGAAGCATGTTACTGTTAAGTGCCTGAGAGCTCACTGTCAAATGTTAAGTGTTTAAGTGCTCTGATATGAACTGTTCAACTCATGCAAAGGCACGCTGGACTGATTTAGCCCTTCTTGACATTTTTTGTGCTAGAATTATGATTCTCAGAGGATACATGTAAACATCTTTGCAGACATTATTCAGAGAGGCTCGTGTGAATGTCTGCAAAAAAAGCAAGCATGCAGACCTCCCACATCTCAATGTGTTTGGTTGACCTGGATGGTTTTTTCAGCCCCTTGCATGACTTAGGTTTTGGAAGAAAAGATGAAGAGGAACATAAATGCACATACATGTGTGGGAGATAACCCAACATATGAAGACCGGTCTAGAAAATGGGGAAAAGCGAAGTACTAGTCTCAGAGTGGAATAACTTTATCTTTCTTATCACATCAGAAATTGTGGCGACTTCATGTAGCTTCCAGCTGAGGTTTACCAGACTCCAGCCAGCACAGATTTGTTGTTTCCATTTTCTGATGCCAGGTTTTCTGTTTAGATTAGATTTTTGTCTGGAGTTTGGTAGGATTCACCTTGCATGTTCTGTGCAGTCCTTTTTGTTCACCCTAAATATTTTTATCAAGCTTAAGCAACTCGAGGCAATGGGTAGTTCAATTGGTTACATAGGCACCCTGTTACAGAGGTATAAGTCCTAAGTAAGACAGTAGGCCCAGGTTTGAGTCCATGTCACCGTTTTCTTTCTCAGGATTTTTTTAAAGGCAGTTTAAAAATCCAGACTCCACAAAGCGGTGGACTGTCTACTGAAGATGAGTCTCCTAATCACAATGTAATCTTATAAATACTTGGGCATGCCTAGACTATCTGTGTCATTTATCTGTGTAATTGACAATTATCTTGCTGACTATTGTGCTTTGTCACAAAAACCTCCTCTGTTTGCCAAAGTTTCTAAAATATCTTTGGCTGTTCATTTTAATTTAACAGGAATATTGAGATAATTGGATTAATGTTGTAATGATTTAAATGTGTCACCACAGATGCTGTAGGACTACACACATTCAGAGAACAGTAGTTACTAGAGTAACAAGATACATTCAGTTACCCTTTATTCATGCCTCTGATGAGCTGATCTGACGTCCCCATTGAGTTAATTTCAAATTTATGGACACACTGCCATTTAGTCAGTCCCTAAGTTTGGATCATCGACCAATAGGGCCTCTTTAGCACAAGACCCTGGGCAGAGCTTTCCAGATGTTGCATCAGAGCTATCACACAAGCCAGCTTGACCTATGGAAGGGTCTTTTCTTTGCCTGCTGGCCTGCTCGGCCCCAGGACCACCCACTGCTTTGCCCTTTTCGGTTTGCCAGGTTTTCTTTTTGGAGTGGACTATTTGTTTTCCTGTTTTGCCATCCTACCACTTCAGTGCTATTTATTTTTCACTTTTTCCACCTAAAATAGTTTTACTCAAGTTACGTTAAGTAACTTTACCAGCATGCCCACACTGTTCACGCTAGTTTGGAACTTACATTGCAGCGGCATTAGTATTTTATATTTCTCCTCAATGTTTCTGAATCCAAACAATACAACAAAAATAAATAAAACAGTTCCACTTATACTTCTCTGATAAGATGCTGTCTTAGGAATTAAGATTTTAGATTTTGTATTTTCTGCAAAAATATCTTTTTTGCCATATTTTTCTTCAACTGCCTTTACCCTAACTAGCTTTGCAGACTTAAGCACTAAACTTAAAACTAAAAGTGATTTTGTGTTCAGTGTAATTTCCTTTAGTGGCTTGTCTTCTATTAAGAGATGTTGCTGGTACTCATTTCTGATCACACATACTATCATGTGTCAATGATATTAGCTTGACTGTTAATATCGCTCTTCAGCTAATGTACCAACTAACAACTAATCTTCAGGGAGTCTTGTCGTTTGACTACAGGTTTAGGCAGTCTAAACATAAGACATTTAACATGCAGGGCCATGATTTAAAAGTTTTACTGTGCAACTTCTTGATTATTCTGCAGCAAATGAACAGAATCATGAAGACTGCATTCATTTGTAATGCTTGTTTCTAGATAATAGAGTTAAAATGTAAGTGCCAAAATGACTGAATTACAAATACTGGCTCGATACTGAAAATATGATTAGCCTACTTCTTTCAATAAGCTTAGGAAGTTTTAAATAATAAAAGTGAATGTTGTAGTTATGCATTTGTCTCTTTCCAACAATGATGGTGATGGTAACATCTAAAAACACTATCAATTTGAATTTGTTAGCCCATGAAATATCCTAACCACATACCTGAGTAGGTTGAAAGATAATGTAGTGTTTATAATGGAGTTAGCAGCCTTCTGGCCCCTGGGTTCAAAGAACTATCCTGAAACAAATGACGATGGAGACTGACCTGACCTGGATCTGCAGTGTGAAATTGCTTGCAAGTCACATGTGTTTTTGTTCATCTCCTTCACCTTGACGTTTTAGAAGATGGAGCAGATAGCACGCAATGGTGCAGCAGACCTGCTAAAGGCCACCTTGCCAGTCCAGATGCGGTCTTTCATCTTTTTTAGAAGCAGAGTTGCAGTAATGATTTCTGCACTGACAGAGAGCCTGCATATGATCACAGCATGCTGTTGCTCGGGAACAAAACAGGCATGCGGGTTTTTATTCTGAATCTGGAGAGTATTTCATGGAAATATTCATGGGGTGAAAACCTTTCACGCAATAATTGACAGATTCTCAACAGCAAGCCAAGTGACTACTCAAGCTTAAATCTGTCTGCCGTTTTAACAGTTAAGTGTGCATATTGCAAAATAATAATTGTCTAATTTATCACTTTGGGGAATGGTGAAATACCCCGGATAAATAAAACTGATAAGGTCAGTAGTTGACAGTAGACAGTCCAACACCCCATCAAGATCAAATGAGAGCCATTATGCACTGATTCTGCTCTAGTTTTTTGTGATAGGAGCAACACAGTGAAGCTCTCCAGGCCAGCTTTGCTGTCCCTGTGCAGATAAATGGCTTCCTCTTCTAAAAGGGCCCACTCCTCATTTGGATAAGAACCGTAATCAACAAAACACTTTCAAAAGCTGTTCCCTCATTAATGTTCACTCAGGCTTTGGGTTTTAGCATTCTTGTTTGCACCCAAGTCAGTTTGGACATAGTCCATACTCTGATGAAAGAGCTGACGCTCCATTGTTCATGACAAAAAATGGGTTTAGAGAGACATCAGTCACTCCAGTAATTATTTTTGCTCTGACAAGAATGACAAAAAAACTAATTTTTTTGGTTTCTTTTTTATTTTATGAAAATGGAAAATAAAAAAACATGGCTTTGTGTCTACCCCAGTGTTTCATGTCAGAACTATAAAGGAACATCAGAGCCACAGATTCAAATTTTTCAAATAAAACAATCTTTTTTTGTTTAAATTTACATAACTTTTAAGTCTCACAACAGAAAATCTAAAACAGCAAGCCATAATTTAGAGTGAAAACAGAGTTTAATGGCTATCAAAAGCAGATGGCAGAGGAATGTTTTAAATGCTGAAATGTCCAAATAGAGACCTCTGCTAGTCTTTCAACATGTGAACTCCTAAAATTATTATGTGTTTTCAGACAGTGTAGGTACCTGAGACATTTTTGTTGATTCAACTACACAAAAATACCAAAGCTTCTTTTATTACCTACGGGAATTCCTTACATTATCCCTCTATTCAGCCGTTTAAAGCCAGAAACATCTAAAATATTTAATTTAGTGGAGATTAACATTTTTCATTGTTAACAGCCATAAACTGTAAGATTAAAAGCACCCAACATGAGGTCCCCTGCTGTTTTCAATGGCATCTGACAGTGATCCAAACTAAGATTAAATGCAGCATGTTGCTGTATTTAAATGTTGTTTTTTTAAACCTGCTTTTTAACTTACTTTATAATTGAAGACAATGGTTTTCTTAAATACAAACTTACAGTTGATAAAACGTCTTGAAATTGGAACAATATAAGCTTGTACTTGACTGCCAATGCACTGAATTGGCCCTATTTTCTTTCCCTTACTGTAAACTTGCATCACACACAAGAAAATTTTCACAGATGAGCTTCTGTCTTCTTTAAAATATGGTGCATCACACACTACAGATTAATCTAAAAGTTTTTGTACCAGAGGGAGTAACCGGGGAGTTTTTGTAACACCTCACGTGAAATCACTGGAAAACAGATGTAAACAGGAATCGCAAGGTCTCAGGCCAGATTTTTCCTCTGAATGTCTGGAAGGGTGAACTGGGGATACATGCAAAACTCTGATGCAAGTTCCCTCATCTCCTAATGATGACAGGACAATGGTAATGAAAAAGTAAGGCTGTGCAATTAGATGAATTGTGAGAGGCTCTAAAGGTGCATTCTTCCACCAAAGCAATATATTTTAGAACAGAAAAGAGTCTGCTTGTACCTTCTTCTCTTTCCTTTTTGCTTTTAATTTGCACTGATGCTGTTGCATAGCATTCGCCAGTCACAACACACCATTGGAAAAGGGTGTTGACTTAATGGTAACAGATTAAATTTATGGACACAATGGTTTTAAACTGAGTCCACCCCTCACTGTCAAAACTAAATGAAACCTGAGTGCACACAAAATGCCTGAAGAGTTTGCTGTATGGTTGTGTGTCAGAAATTAACTTTTTTAGGGTTTTTCAATTTAGGTGGACATAAAGACACAAACTTTTTTCCGTTTAGCACTAGACAGGCATGTGCAGGTTTTTCTGTTCTGAGATGGAAACACAGACATGAAACAGCACTGAATTGATGATCACTAGAGTGAACAAAAATGTGTCATAAGTTAAGAGGAGCTGATTTTCTCTTTATTTCCAAGTTGCTGTGACTTAATTCTGCTGTCAAACAAAATCATTAGACATTCATTAGAAATGTTGACTATGTCAGAGGCTGGACTTTGGAATGAGAGGACCAGACCGTGCGGACTAGTACTAAGTACTTTAATCAAAACATCTTTTCATCTGGATCTGTCAGGGTGTAGCCTAGTTTCTCCACAGTTTTACTGAGAATAATATACTTATCACATGAGTGCTGGGTATATTTTCACACGACATGATGTGTGTAAGTTCTTCTTTCAGCATCCCTCTTTTTATTTTTTTGCTGTGATTCTTATATGAACCAGAATGAAAAGCTGTCTTAAAGCATCTCCTTGTTTTCTCAGATGTCTAACTAAGTTGCCCACGGTTACTGTCATGTCCTCAACCTGTGGTCCTTGCATCTTTAGACAAGAAGATAAATGTGCCCGCTGTGGGCAGCATCATCAATAATGAAAAGTGACATCATCGCGTGGTCTGCTGAACGGCAATCAGGCCTCTCTCTGAAACACCGAATGCAATCCAGATGTCCGTTTGATTAAAGGCTTGAACGAGATTGGCGAGGGCGAGAAGGGGAAGGTGCAGCACAGGTCATCCCCTGGATTCAAAGAGTTTTATACTATTCTCCTAAAATAAAAACACATGGATGGAAATCACCCCCCTCCACTACAAATCCCCTTCCCACTTAAGTATTGGATGGTCTTCGCCTGGTTTCAAGCAGCAGCACATGATAATCTGCATGAAAATTCTTGCCTAATTGAATCCACTTACTGTGAGGAATAACATGTTCCCAACTTTAATATTAGTGGGAAACTGAGGTTTTGACACAGCTGGAAACTAATTAGGCAGAGCTCACATGCTTAGAGTGATACTATTTATTGTAATCAAGGGTTTCACCATAACTAACAGCAAAGCTATAATAATTGAAATGAAAAAGTTGGTTGATGGGCATCACTTTGACAGGCATCACAGTCCATTAATTTGAGCCAGGTATCTCTCCAACAAGTGGATGTATTGCCAAGATTGGATGTATATTTAATGTCCACTGAAGACAACACCAAACAATGCTTTTAATTTCTCTGACTTTTCCCTGACAAGCCTGTGTGCAAAACACAACAGCAGCCAAGAAAAGTTAAGAGATGAGATGGCGAATAAAACAGCAACTGAATGACAATTACTGGTGAAGATGGGACTTAGTTTTTGGCTCTTTAACTCGTCAGTGGTATAACTAACTTTATGCTCTATCTGACCTCCAAATGTGGACTTTTTGAGTGAATAACAAAATATGGTGACATTTTGTTCCAGTATAAATTCTTATTTTGTGTCCAGTTGCACAGAAAAACAGCTAAATTGCCAATTAAGTATCTGCACTAATTTACATTGTGTAATGAGGCTGCATTGGATACTCTCACATACTAACAAATCTTCTGCCATTGTTCTTTTTGACGTTTTTCATGCATGATAAAACATTTGTTGTGTTTGATAATTCCTAAAAAAAACCTGTAATACGGGTAAAAACCAAAACTAAAAATAAAGCAAAATTTTCATTAACCATGTTTTCTCTTCAAATAGCATTTCAGCTGGCTGTGCAAATCACTTGGTAAAGAGCCCTTGAAAACCTCAAAGTGACAGATGGAGTCATCTGGCTGTGCCACCAGAGACTCAACTCCAGTCCAGCAAAGAGAACTTAAGGTGACTTAAACATAGAAAACAAAAAACAATAACAGAAAAGCACACCTGTCACAGACAGGGATAAATTAAGTTTACCTCGATTTTTCCCTTCTCTCTCCCACTAATATTTGACCTATGTTGGCCACAAGCAGACGCGGGCGGTTTGGACTGACTGCAACCTGAACTGCCACATAAAATGACTCACCTGAGGAGTGACTGGGAGTGACCCTCCTCGGCTCACATTTTCCTTCACAAAATTTTACAAGACTAAAGCCAAATTTAATACTGAAGCACAAACCCACCCAGAGCTTTGTGGCCCACTTATTTTCTTTAGCATATATGTTGCTGATGCAGGATGGATAGAGGGATGAAAAATGAGAATCAGTGACTCGTTTTATTTGCTTTATTCTGTCTCATGGCAGACATGATATTTATCACGTTACCATGGTGGCCCTGCGGGTATCCCATATTATGTGACAAGTTGTTTTCCACCATGTTTCCATCTGCAGGGTTACTGAAAACCTGAATATTACCAAAGAGATTTATTTCTGGTTTATTTTGACTGTACAGGTACCAGACAAACATGAAGTCCCTTGGAGAAAACACTGGGAAACTCCCTTTTCTATGCGTCAAGCTCTCAAGTTTTCTGCGGGCCACATGTTATATGGAGAAACCACCACTCAGCGTCAGAGCCTCTGTCAGGACTAAAATGATGCTATCTGTTGGTGTAAGCTTGACGGATGCCACACATGTAGACTGAAGGCCCCATTAGGGTGGAGGGCCCCAGAACTTAAGCCAGCTATACAGTTGGTGCAGCAGGAGGTAAAAGATGACTTAAAGGGAAAACACAAACAGCTGAATAAGTAGTTTGTAAGGCCTGGGTGTCCATCAACTTTTGTATGTTTGTTTTACCAATTAAATTTGTTTTTTTTCTTTGGGTACTGTCTGACCTGAGAGGATAAATACAAAGGAAACATATTAAAATTTTCCAGTTTGTACTAGCATATCACACTATGGAGTATATGCAGTTTCCTAAAAACAATTTTCCTCAAAACAATGATCGTATCTGCTTTCTGCTCTCAGATGCTCAGGGTTTGTTAACTGAAGATGCTGAATTACAGATCTTGGATCAGCTCAAACAATCCACCCTAATGAGGTAAACATTTTGGCATGTGTTTTATTTAACAAAACTGTTTAGGCGTGAGCAAAATTTTAACTGCAGGTATTAAATGCTATGATCACTTTCAGCCTGGACCCAGATTATCAGCATTATCAAACTGTGTAATTTAAATTTTTTTGTGGGATTTATGGTGAGTTCTGAGGATTCAGCTGATATACACCAGTGCAATGCAAGCTCACTAGCAGTGACAATACAAGGACTCACTCTGGCTGTCACAGCAGTGTTGTTTGTTAAAACCCTTTAAACCTTTGCAATTTCCCGTAATAATAATAATACATCTATTAGATGAAAATTTAAGTGGATGTTGGTGGGAATCCTTAACTTTTTATCAGTGTAGCTCTAGAAAATAATTAAGTTCACGGGTGTTGTGCTGGCTCTCCACAAAATGGATCCATGTTGTCCAACTTCAGTGCATGTAGATACAATCCGGTGACATTAAGTTCGCCCTTCATTCCAGAAGTTTTGAGTCAGATTCTCTGATAAGGTGTGCTGGCAGATCTATAACTTTGCTCTTCACAAAAATGTATCAGTTTCTTCTTCTCGCTGTTTTTCTGATGTTTAAGTAAGCAACCAATTTGCAAGTTCTGCAAATTATGGGATCCTTCTATGGTGAAAGCAGTACATTAAGCAGGCTGGCTGTCAGACACCCAGTTATGGTTGGTCACTTCAAGTTCCTCACCAGGATAATGAACCCAAACATGTCTTTCAGCATTAAAGGAATTACTTGCTAATCTGACTACCTTTGACTTTTCTTCACATTCACCTGATCTTAAGATCTCAATGAAACTGAACTGGGAAACTGTGTCCTAAAAAGGCTGAACATTCCTGACATCACAAAGGCCTCTTTGGAACAATGTAAGACCATGTTTGACTAAGATGGGTTGTAAGGTGTTTTACAATTTTATGGAGTCTATGTAAACCAATGGCTGAAATTTCATATTACTGTTGAACTCATGTTGACTGTAATCACTATGCATGACAATACATTTTAAGTTCAGTTATTTCCATTCTTTAAGATTCATAAGCTTTTCTTCATATTCACATAACAAATTGAAAATATATTTCTGTATAGCCCTTGAAAGCTGATAAAATGCTACGTTAATAGAGCATTTGGCTAATACATACCATGAACCATGTCGTTTTTCAGATCTGAATAGAGACCATTGCTGCATGTCATCGTCCATATCTCTTTCCTCTTATTTCCTGTCATTATTCTACATTTGACTATAAAAAAAAAATACAAAATGTCACAAAAATCTGTTCAAAGAAAATAAACAAAACAAAAATGTCATTTGCAACTAAACTATTATCACTTTACATTGTAATGCATGAATATTTCTAGTAAAAGACTAATCTTTCTCTTTTATGTAAGAAATGTTATAAATAACACCTCTAAATCTGAATATTTACAACTGTAAATGACTGTATACCTACCATGATAAATATTTGAACTGCTACAACGATTTTCAAAAGATGAATCTCCGACTTCATCATCTAAAGCTGCAAAACACAACAAATATCTTTATCTTTGTTTAGACATCTTCTATTTATCTTATCAGGAGGGACTTCTGTTTTCTAAACACAGCCAAATCTTTATTTCCTCTGTAGTCCGGAGAGACATGCAAAACAGCTCTCTGCTCTCATGATGTCTGTTCCCTGTTTGAAGTTTATCTAACCACCATATGTATTTGTTTTCCCCAGCAGAGTAAATGATGATTCTCTCTGTCCACTTATCATCCACCCCCTCTATCAGTGCACATGTTATTTATTATGAAGTGACACCTCACTGTCCGGAAAGCCTACTGCAGAGGGCATGATTCATGGTGACAGACTATGAGACACAGGAAGACTATTAAAAATCCTATCAACATCACGTTGCAGTTGGTGGACAAAGAGAAGGACTTTCGAGTCAGCAAGAAGTTTTATGTTCAAGCTCGATTTACTGATGGGGAGTCCAGATTGAGCCACTATAATCCAAGCTTTATCCCAAATATCACATTATGAAGGATAAAGTTTGCTTTCCTTGGAGATAAATAGTTTGTTACCTCAGTTTAGTTCAGTTGAATAATACTACAATAATTCTAAAAATGATTTTATATATTTTTTATATTTTATATATAGAACTTATCTCAACAAATCTATAATAATAATAATAATAATAATAATAATAATAATAATAATAATAATAATAATAATAATAATAATAATAAT
>JBAMHW010000008.1:19333791-19363776 GCA_037177495.1 Rhadinocentrus ornatus
TATCTATATATATATATGTATATATATATATGTAAAAATATATATATAAGGTGTCAAGAGGGAAAGAGAGCTGCATGAGAATTAAGATCACTCAAACCATCTTTAGTCAATTTGCTTGAAGCTTGCTAACCAGATGGTATTTTGTTCTTTTCAATGGAAATATATTGAACTGATATAATTGATGGCCCAGCAGTATCTAGGCTAACCTCTGGAGGTAAAACTGGCCTGTTGCTGCCAGAACATATAGAATAGTTATGTCCAAACCACTGTGCCTTGGCCATGAGTATATAGCTTAAAACATGGCAAGATGGCCTCTCATGTGATCATGGTCTCATGAAAAACAAACCTGTACAGGCAACTGAAATGATCCAAGTTCCATTGTGAAAAATGTAGGTGGAAGGTGTTGAAAAGGAGAGAAATGTGAGGAATAATAAAGTCGATATCTCTGGTTCTGCTGCTTCAATTTTGTCAGTCCAACAGTGTAAAAGAATTTTTTTTATAATTTGTTTTCCTTACTTGTCATATCTGAGATAGGAAAGTTTTTGCATGGCCATAAAAGTAATGAAATGCATATGCATTAACCCATCCTAGGCAAAGTTGGCAGCATCTGGTTTTTACATCGTAGTGTTCCACCGCAAAGACATCCAATGCCTTTACCTCTGACTGACTTTTCACTGGAGCACCGATCTCCCTCATTAGGTTTATTAATGATGTTCTTCCTTCTCTGTCACATTAGAGGTTTATACTTATGGTTTTGGTGATACTGATGGTTGTTGTGACAACTTCAAGTGTGGGATCCCATCTGGAGTGTGTCACACAAAGTGTCTGTCAGCACAGGGAGGCTGGTGTGGCTCCAGTCAACTATCACCAGTTGTCTCGATGATGTCCCCATGTTGTGGAATATGGAACTCAGAGAGACAGAAAACTACGAGATGTTGTTGTCCATGTGGATGGCTCAGTAAGTGCATGGAAAAGGTGGTCACATTATTCATAAAAACATTGAAGGGAAAAATTAATGAATATTTAGCATAGAAGACAGAGGCCAGTGTTTAGAATTCATTACAAAAGAATAAGCTTTTCATCAAAAAAGAGAAAGAATTCCCAAGACATGACAAAAATGTGTGCGTCCTTCCAACTTTTCATTGTTTGGACACAAGAATTTCAATCATTACTGATTAGCATAAATAAATGAAACGTAAATGTTAACATTAGGAGAGTTGACAGTGATGGAGGACTGGAAAAATTACCATTTGCAGTCACGAACAGCAATATCATCACCGACAAAGAATTTTGCCCCTGCTCTTTAACAATCCCAACAACTTTTGCAGAGCAGGTACAAGCACCTATCGTCAAATGCTGCAGTGGTAGTAGGGGTCTTTCATATACTGCAGAGTGGCAAGGGAGTGGTGTACTGTGCTCATTAAACTCTCACCACTCTATTTCTGTACAACATGTACAACAGAGGGGTTTCTTTCGTCTCTTGTAGCACCAGTAATGATGAGATTTGAGGCTAGTCAGCTGAATTTGCCATGTGTAAAATCCAAACTTGAGATGTATTTGCAGCTACTGTTTAAGTGTTGCATGTTAAGATGTTTGAAAGTACTGGTTTGCTTATTTTAGTAATTTGCTCTTGTATGCATGTTTGCGTACTGGATTTAGAGTAGCATAACAGGTCTGCAGAGTTTCTTGGCTTGAATTATTTTTAAGGGTGTATTCTGTCTACCCAATCATTTTATACCATGTATACTCTCACTGGCAGCATCTCTCAGAAAGATAGGATACACTACCACAATACAAATACTGCTCTTCAGGTAAATGACAAAGCAAAAGGATTTATTCCATCCTGCTAACTTGCAAGATCCAACTTCAGTCAAGCATCTTTGGATTGAAGTGGAATAAGTCTTATCCACAGAAGCAACATCCTGTAACAAACAAGGTTGCCAAACACCACAGGATGCCCCAATGGGTCAGAGTTGTTTTGCCAGCTCAAGGGTGAGCAAAACAATATTGGTAAGGTAGTTTTAAAAGCTGTGACTGACTGCTGTGCAAATGCAATAAAAGAGAATTATAGTTCCTCAAAGGAAACAGTTGAAACATTAAAAGTAATTGTGAGGTATGTCTGCTTTACACATGCATCTGTGCTGCACACTGTGCTCATTGGCTACTACAGCAACCAATGTTTTGGTGTTGATCACTGTCATCTTAGAGTTTACAGTTTGCTCAAATCAAGGGTTTCACAGCATTGTGCAGTTTTGCAGTTGTTACCCTCTTATTTTAAGACTGAAATGTTGTTGACAAGCCTGTCATTTTGTCACAGGAAGGGAAACGCCAGTTTAATGATGAAAAAAGAACTGTATTTATGAAAGTTAGTTTTTGGGAGAATGGAAAATAAATCACAGCTTAATTAACAAAATCGTGCAGTTGTTCTCTGTAAAAGTATTTTCTTCATTGGACAGCTTGATTTAACACTTTTGCCCATTCTCCCCTTGTAGGATGATAATGTGTTTGCTAAAATGAAACAACAGCACTGACCTTAAACACATGGCTTTTACCCTGTTAGTGCTTTGAAAGCTTGCCACTACAGAGCATCAGAGCAAGAGGATACAGTAGCACCACCTTGTGTCGTGGTACAACCAAAGGTTAAAAGGTCTTAAAAAACACCATTTTCGGCCTTATTTTGTTTTTGTTTACCAGAAGAAAGTCTTATGTGTGTATTTATGGACCTGAGTCTCTTTAATAGGGAGGATTTTTTTTTTTTTTACATGAAATGATTTTAGCTTCAGAGTATTTTAAAGAGTCAGCGATGGGCGGATTGAGGGCATCCCCTTGGCCTTTATGTCTTGGGCACACAGAGGAGTAGAAAGGCTTTTATTGGCTAATCCACTTGCCAAAAGCAGCCAGACACTGAGTTGTTCTGGCATAATTAGAACCTGCTGCAGATGTCTGAGGTATTACCTCACTGCAAAGAACACGGCTTCCCCAGCTAACAACCCCAGCTGGCTGTGTCTGGATTCTGTTCTACTACTGATCAATGGGGAGATCCCTGTACTTACAACCACCTCTTGTGCTGCATATTGACTGAAACAAATAGAAGGAAGGCTACCGGGTGGATAAGAGTGGCTCTTCTATCAGCCTCTTTTCTGAGTGGGAGCTGGTTTTCTTTGTGTGATGCTGGCAGATGTGTTTCTATAAGGGACTTACACCAAGAGTCATCCAAAAGGAACGCCTTTCTTGACACATACAAACTCTATTCATTGTGAAGACTGAGTCTTTTCTCCTGTTTGATGTATTTTTCTTCACTATCCTTGAAAAGCAGGAAAGTGAGTGAATGTTCTTAAGTTGGAGAAATGAAAATTTATACTTCCTGTGCCATTCAAAAAATGTTCTAAACTCATGGAGGTATTATAGAAGCATTTACATCATATACAAGCACTTGTGTTGCACTGATGCTAAAATATATATTTGAACATCTCCACTTGAAAAGTATCAGCACAAACTCGTGTATAATCATGTGAGGGACAGCCTGGGGATCAAGGCTGTCTCCAAGGTCTCTAAACTGCCTGAATCTAAACTTAAGGTCATTCCTCTGCTGTTCGACCAATTATCCACGAACACAGCTCTGCAGAGTCTCAGCCAAGCACTTTGGTTAAATTGTTCCAGGACATCCTCCTGCGGGTCTACAGTGGAAAATATGTGCTGCCATCAACTAACATTTTTTCATTAACTAGCCAATCACACAGGGCCTGATGGATTGATTTTGCACACGCCAGTTGCAGTAAATGGCCTATGCATGTACATTTGCATTGTGGAAATAGTAATTTTGCTTGTAATTTTCTTTTCTTATTTTTTAATGACTTTAACACATCTCTGCCAGTACATCTTAAAGCACATTCTAATAATTTCCATATCTCAGAGGAAATGTGTAGTTACTGTCTGATTTTTTCTCAGGGATGTGTATAGTTTTAGTATCCAAGACATGGTGTCATTGACATTAGGCACAAATTTGCAGAAGATATTTGGTGGGGTGAGTCATGTCATGACTCGTCTGTACATGTGTTTTGCAACCTCCGGTCCCTGCAGAGAATCTCATTACAAGGAAAATGGTAGTGATTGATTTTTTGCAATGGGAGGATGGATCTAGACATGTCAAAGCAGACACAAACCAAGTCAGTAAGTTTGCACAGTGGAAGTAATATTAATGATCAGACTTAACCTAGAAGCCTGCTGTGATGTCAGCTCAGCTTAGCCCAGCTCAGCTATCGGATTTTTCAAATGCAAAATTAAGTGTTTTATCTGTAAGTCAAATAACTGAGACCACCATGTCAACAAGGGAAAAAGCTTTGGCACAACTGGCAGAGGAAATAAGGAGAGAGAATAGAGTAAAAATTAGATTTAGATGAGGTGTATAGAGCTTTCTTTTAATATATATGTTCTGCATGTACATTATGTGGGGTTTTTAAAGACAAATCCTATTGTGGCCCTGTGCAACAAAAAAATTGCAGACTCTTCACTTTTAAAAATGGTCTATTCTGATTGAAAGCCCCCAGACAGACTATATCCATTTTGATTTATGGAGAGGAAATAGTTGCTTTCTCCTTGAAGGTGGGCGTGTGAAACCCACCTCCCGCATCATTATGGCGTGGCGGCCTTGTGTAAGCAACAGCTTATAAGCCCAAATCACAAGAGGTCACAATCTTAAATTGTATGTTGCAAGTCTTAGATTACAATTCCGTCACTGTAAAGAAATATTCCCAGATGTAGCTTCAGTTTGAAGGGTAAGAAAATGCTAGATCATTCAAAATACTCAATGGAGAAGGGCTGTCTTTTCTTTCTTAAGAGCACATAATGGAGTAAGTCCCTCGATCATTAAGAAAGAGAAAGAAGCTAGGTTGAATCCAAGCAGGAGAATCTCCTAGACGAGTAAAATCTGATTGATAGCAGGTACTTTTATTGATGTGCAAAACAAAATTTATTTAGTATTCACTTGTTCTAAGGGAGTAAAGTGTGAACTGACATTTGAAGGTATTAATAAAACCAGACATGGTGTCATAGTTGAATGCTCATTTACTGCTTCTCTGGTTTTCAGTACCTTTTCAGTGGACTGTAAAAATGCAGGATGTGTCCAATGAATTCACATAATCGATGGTGGTTATTACCTCCCCAAAGCCCTAAAGGAAAATGTATCAAGAGCAGGTGTGCACATATAAAAACCATAGCAAAATCACAGCATATGACTTTTTAGATGAAATAACTTTATATGACACCTGGGAGAAAAAAATCACAAAATGCACAGTGGGAATATGAAACTAAAACAATAATCCGAAGAGGTTAATACGGCTCTATAGCCATGAAGAGAATTATTTTTGCAGTCCAAAATGTTGGATATCATGTGAGTTCACTACAAAACAAATAGTTTTCTTGTAGATAGTCACAATTCACTGCTCATTCAAAGCTGCAGCATCTTTACTTCAGTGATTTCAGTGTCACATCAGCATTAGTTTCTCATGTCGTCATTTAAAAATATGTTTTAATATTCCAAGAACTGACTTTTATGTCTCATAAATCTGCATCTGAGCTAACAAATACAAAATTTACTTTGTGTCTTCTCCCCCAGGTCTGTCATATCTCTGCTCAGTTCTGGAACATAATTAAATGTTAGACCACTACAAATCAAGTAAAGAATCTCTACAACAATGGGTGTGAGCAAGTAAGTGAATTATACTATGGTGCATTATATTTTCTGTAATACAGACCAGGCTACAAGTGAAACTGATTTTCCCCCATTTGGCCACAACAAGACAATTTACTGAGGTACAATATCTAACAGGATAATGTTCACCAGTTCAGGCAAAGTAGAACATGATTGATACAATGAGACAGTGACCCTAAACATTAAAGTTAATAGACCACAGACTGAGTTCAAACAACTTTCAAGTGGTTGACTCAGAGCCCAGACTTTACACCAGTGCTGTGTAATGATATCAAGAAACCCCAAATTCCCCCTAAGCATCCGATCCACAGTTTACCAGTGAGACAGGCTTAAGGTAACTGAGTCAGGCATCAGCATCCTCTGTAGCTCTGAGTACAGAGTCAGCCACAGAAATCTTGTACAACCTCTTGCTCTATAATCTATCTTTTTACTTTGACAACTTCATCTCTGACTCACCTCTTTTATAGTGTCCTTATTGTCATCCTCTACCTTTTCCCATATTTATAGCAGATGACCTACGCAAATTTGCTGTCTACAGACTAATGCAGGCAAACACTGGAAATAGACTCTTCGGCATTGTTGAGGTGGCATTTATGTCTATGTCAAAGCAGAGCAGATGAGAATCTGGCTATTTTCTTAGTAATGTCAAGGAAAACTGGCATATTTCTTGGCTGTTCAAACAGTAGTGGAAAACTTTAATTGTGGTTAAAAAATAGTTTTTAACAGTGAATGCAAAAATCCTGGAGCTTAACTTAATGCAGATTTCTGCTGTCTGTGTGACCTGGAGGGGGGCAGGGGTTGACGATGTTTGTCTAATAATGGCAGACAGTGTCGTTGTCATTCGTTGTAACCAAAAATTAAATCATTCAATCAGTAACAGAAACAGATCACGTACACGGTGTCCTACAGCCTAAACTAGTTATAGCAAAATTTTGCCAATTTTCTGGCAAAATAGAAATTTAACAGCTTTGAAACTCTTTTTGATCATCTTATTATGACATTTGCATTGTCAGTCCACATCTTCATGCTGCTGCCCATGTCTGCAGATATGAGGTAATATCATATCATTACTCAGTAATATGATTATCATCACTCAGTAATTGCGGCGCCACAAGATGGTGAAACACACAAAACGGCCACCAGATTAGTCTATACAGACAGTCCTTAGCTTCTTCTAGTACAGCAACATTACCGGATAATCTCAATTCACAGCAACAGATTAAACAGGTGGTAGAAGTGTCCAAAAGAGAGACTATTCCCCCTATCACAGGTTAGTATACCCTTAAAGTGATCTATATGCTAATAAAAATTATTAAAATATTAAAATTATTAAATTTATTATTAAAATTTATTATCAAAAAATAAAAAGTTTTGAAAGTCACTACAATGTAATTTTTTTTATAGGAGATGTCACCAGTTGACATATTAATGCTTCTGTAGAAATATTTGTGTGTTATTAATTTAAAGACACTCACTTTGCTTGGAACTTAATCAGATATTAACTGAAGATGATCAGTTATAGCTGAGTACAGGTATAATTCCAGGGTCTATGCACATTTTCTTCTTAGTGTACATGTTAGCCAGGCTTTCTTCTTATTAAAAGAGAAACTCTCATTACATGTCTTCCTGTTTTGAAATACAAGCAATGGTTAATTATTTACCCTATAATTTTGAGATCAAAGCTCACCACTAATGACAGAAGACCATGTTACATATAGATCTCCTGCACGTCCTGAAAACCACAGAAGAGGGTGGAGAGTGAGTCATTTTGTTACATATATATAGACATAGTGATTTTACATCTATTTCACCAGAATGGAAGGAATGTGATAGATCCACCCCTCACAAGCATATATATAGACAGAAAATAGCCCTGACATAAGAAAGACATTCATATGCAATCTCTTTTGTGATTATTAATTATTAAGTCATCCCGTCTCGATGCAGCTAATAACTGTGAACGCAGTAGTTTGTGTACATAGTTGACATTTACTGTCCAGGTTTTTACTTTCTAACTCCATGCAAGCAGGAGCAGCCTACTCTCATGAACTAGTGTATAAATAACATGCCAAGTCATGTCACGACTTTACTATATATTGTGTTGCACATCATGTACTCTGAAGGGATGACTCCCTGCCCTTTACCCTAATACTTATCAGAGGTCACACAGTCTTCTGTTAAGTTCAACTTGTTACCAAATAAACAAATGAACAAATAAAAGTAGGTCTAGTTCTGATTCAACTTATTTACTAAGTAAAGTGAAAAGGTTTAGGCTCCAGAACACATTTTAGGGGCAAAGAGTAAAAAGTAGCTATTTAATCCTGTAATAAGCATTGTGCACAGCCAAGCTTATAAACAATTATGTCTATATAGAATATTTGAGTTTATTATGCATATATCTGGCTTTAATCTGTGTTGTTCCTGCAACACATCTTGTTAAAACTGTTATGTGCCAATGGTTACACCAAGTGAACATAATTTCTAAATCTTATTGACTCATCAATATAGACTAAAATTTATCTTGCTGTTGGAAATATGCAGACAGGTAAACAAAATAACAAACAAGAACAAAAAATGCATACATATAAGATAAAATTCAGAAGAAAAACAACTATCAACACTATAAAATTAACATAATTGCATTACACTTGCATATAGTTATTTCCAGCATCTGATTCTAACCATTTGACACATTTAACGGAACACCATGATGTTTTCAAAGCATAAAATAATGGATGGAAATAACAAATGAAAGGTACTAGAATTGGCAAGCTACTTACATGCAAAGCTATGGTAATATGCTGGCATATAACACCTTCAATAGAGGCAAACAGGAGAAGCAACAATAACATTGCTTCTTTATGTTATTGTTATAATGATGCTTGGAGCCAGTGGAGTCAAAACCATTGCCCACAACAAACTGCTTGACAGCAACACAACAACCAGTCAGTTTTAACAGTTTATTGCTAATCACCAAATGGTATAAGTAACGGTGCAATAACCTTAACAGCAGCAACAAATATATAGAATGACAGATAAACAGAAAATTTTAGTACTAGCGGCAGTATTTGGGTACATGATAGTTATATAACATCCAGCAGAGAGCCACAATTATCTTATGGTGCTATTGGTTATAAAGTGCAACCACTGGGTAATTTATACCTTCAAAAATGCAAATTAATCCAACTAATTAAACTATTTGCATTTCTTTTATTCTATAATACATAATAAATTATGTTTTCGTGGACATACTTAGACTAATACATGCCAACGACTTAGACTTGCATGGCTCAATCTTTGAGACAAGCATATGCTATTGGCAGGATCAAGCAGGTAGCCCTGGTTTAGACCCAGGGGTTTGGAGCCCCGGGACAGAGAGATGGAGGGTGGAGGGGAGGCGCGCTGAGGCCGGAGGGATGGCGGCAGACCAGGACGGAGCAACGACTGGCAGAGCCAGCTGTCTCTAACCGGCGCTGATGCCACCAAGTCAACCGCCGACTACCCCACTGACTCAGGGCTCGTGTGGGGAATCGCACCCCACCAAGTGTCCGATTTGAGGTGAGGGGGTGCCAGGCAACAATCCAAGAGGAGTCCCGAGCCATCTCCTGGAGACCCCTACTTCTTGAGAACCTCGCCGCTGAAATTGGGTGGGGCCAGAAACTTTAACTCTGTAGCTTCGCACCCCTGGTACCCCGCGTTGGACTTAGTGCAATTTGTGCACTATGATCAGGCAAAGTTCACCATCTTTCGGGTCCTGTCGCACGCCCTCATGCTCCACCTACAGGCGGTCCGGGCGAGACGTAACGGTTTCACGCCCTCTTGAACTCTCTTCAAAGTTCTTTTCAACTTTCCCTTAAGGTACTTTTCGACTCTCGGTCTCGTGCCGGTATTTAACCTTAGATGGAGTTACTACCCGCTTTGGGCTGCATTCCCAAACAACCTGACTCCGAGAAGACCGGGCCCCTGCAACCCACCCAAACCCCAGTCTTAAAAGCTTAGTCTCTTACCAAAAACAAACTGTACAACTCTTAAGTCGGATTTATGCTTGTGCGGTGCCTGCGTCCGTGTAACCTCCGTAGGCTCGGCGTTGCTCCGCAGAGGCTCGACTCGCACCTCTTCCAGACCTGACGTCTACGCAGACAGTTACACGGAGGTTCCCCCTTGTGTTTGGTCAGTTTGGGATCACGTGTTGCTGGATATCTGGATCTTCTGGCACCACTCACGTCGAGCCCCTGGCACGAGTCGGGCACAGCTGCCGGTGGACTCCACAGTCTCCGAACTGACCGCTTTAAGGCGGATTTATGCTTGCGCGGCATCTGCATGCAGCCGGCTACGGCGTAGCTGACGCTGGTGAGTTTGCTTTTGCACTCGTGTCGTGCGTCGTTTTGGTGTCATGTTGCAGTTTCTCCTCCTAATCTGGAGGTGGCAGCAGGGGTGGTATCGACCGGTAAACTCACCAGGTCGGAGTTATTTTGATGATTAACTTCAGTTCGGTAGGTATTTTCTGTTTTAAAACAACAATGGCGTCCAGTATGGTTAAGTGTCTTTATTAGTTTGTGGAAGAAAATCAATAAATAATTTGATCAGCCTCTCATCAACTTGATCCACTGGTTATTGTTTTTAGAAACTGTGGTTACCACATAAATTCAGCCACAAGATCTAGATATGCGGCAACACGTGATCCCGAGCAAAGAGGGAAGAGCCCAGCGCCGAATCTCAGTCCGACTGGCGGGCGCTGGAAATGTGACGTACAGAAAACCGTTTGCTGGAATGCTCATGTGCAAAAACTATGACATAATATTTGTTTCCACTCAGTCTAGGGATAGGGGATAATCAAGGTACATGTCAAAAACTGTTTACTTTTGTTTACTTTGTCATATCACTGATGTCATTTTTCACATCAAGAAGAACTGCAAAGTCCCTGCTGTTGGTATATTTACGTTGTCAGAATATGATTGAAAAAGAACGCCTAAATGTTTGGTCAACAGTCGTGGGGAATGACAAATCACACTGCACCAAGCCAAGTTTAAAAACTCACTATCACTGTACAACTGCATTGTTTCCAGACAACTTTTACATGTCATATCCAGTCTTGAATTTTTTTTTTTGGGGGGGGGAATAAAGTTGGGCTCCTTCTCAGAAGAAAAAAACGCAAATATTCAATGTTCCTGACTTTCAAAACATTGGTCGACCACAGGTGCAAGTTTTCCATACCAATTAACAAGTGTTCCACCCACAAATTTTCCATCAAAATAAACTGGGAACACGTAAAAATCACATTTAAAAAATGGAAGTGATTGTCTTTGATATTCAATGCTTTAATTGAAACCAGGCAGCTGAATTACAGAACTCTGTTTTGACAACGCCATGGTTTCCATCAGAAAAAGGAGATTCCTGAGTGATATCTTAAGCAACACTAGATTTCCTTTTAGAGGAAAACCAAACAGGGTAACACGTCATTGTTTTGCACTGGCCTCATGGTCAGTCGGCATTACAGCTTCTCTGTACCTGTAATGGACACAGTCAAAGCTTCACACTATTCCTGTCTGCTTCTCACATATGGTAGGGCAAACATCTGGTAATCTTTGTTTCAGCTTCTCAATAGCTCACCAGGCTATGGTCTCACTGTGTGTACTCAATCTTCTCCAATTACATAGTTGCTGGCTGCTCCCCTGAGGTTACGTGGACAAACCATTTGGGATTGCGGAAGGAGTTTCCACAAAATAGGTGTTGTCCAAAAATTCCTTGCAGTTATGGAAATAAACCCACAAAAAGAGAAGGCAGAAAAATAGAGAGAAAATGCTTACAGACACGCCATTTGGTATCTTTAATAAGGATTTTTTTTTCTTCCTTTTTTGTTGTTAACTTTCCTTCCATAAATTATATGAGCTGAAATGTTTCATCAGGCATTCAAGTCAAAACATATTAAGAATTATAAAAGCTTTTTTGTTTTGTTTTTTTGCATAGTGGAAGACTTGGTAAAGTTTCTGAACCAAGATCACAACAAAAGCTTGACTTTATTTATATATTAAACCCACTTCCTACCCAAAGATGATAACAATTATCCCTTCTGTTTGTGGGTACATTAACTTAAAAAGTCACAGCCCGTGGTGTTAGGCTGGCATTGCCATTTTGAAAGTTCTTTAAGAAAATGATTAAGTCTGAGGTTGTGGGTCCATACTTTGTTCGAGATGTAATCTATTGTCCTGGCATGACTTTACTTACTATTTCAAACATCCTTCAAAGCCTGTGTTGATACTATTTGCATTCACAAACCGGTGCATATGGACAATAACCTCACAGGTCCCTTTGACAAAGCTGTTTTTACCATGCTGGCAGAGAGCCAGGCCGGGCTGCCGGCCTAGGCTCCTTTTCCCAAGTTCCACCCAGACGCTGCATGCGCTGTCATCCTGCTGAAATGTAAACCCCAGATTCAGCTGTGTTTGTTATGGTTGTGGCGGCCCTCAGTGAACACACGACACTGTCACAACGCACCTATAACAGCAGTGCAATATTTCAGCAACAATCTATTTGGTCAGCTGCAATTACATCACTAGGTGGTCAAACACACAAGTTTGCTGGAATGATAATTAGGATTATTTCACTGGCACTCTTAGCAAGGGTCCTAGATGAGGTTCTTATTTCCTAACGCACCTCGACATTTAATACAGAGATTTAAGTCAAGTGCTTTTAAGTATGTTTTTGGAGTGTCTGACCCTGAACCCTCTGGACTGTGTTCTCAGAGGTACCGTTATTACTGTTTTTGTTATAGATGCTCTATTTAACAGCAGGGCCTACTATACCCTGTTGCCTCTTTTAATCATCCAGCTTCAGTATAAACAATAATTTAGACCGAATGCTAGTGTTGCCCTTCAGATCACTGGCCTGACACACTAATGGCTATTTACTTATTAGAGAAAATGAGTAACCAAGAAAATCTATTTTTATCCTGATATGAACCCAGTGTCAGTCCTCAGTGAGGTGACGGGGGGACACAACTTAGGCTGTAATCAATCTGCAGACCCTACAGGCTGTACACTGGTGCAACAACCTTTGTATGATAAAAGAAAATTTCCTGTCCGCTTATCAGTTCATGTGACCCCAAGTCACTTCCATGTAGCAGATCCCAGAAGAGTCTAATGAAAAATATAAATCTATTGTACAAATAACTGTGGGTCTGTGCAGTGTGGCATCAGTCAGGTGGGTAATTTGTTGTTGGAGCTAAGTGTTTCCATTTGCAGTAAAAGCCACTAAAAACACACTCGCTGGAGGTTTCTGGGGGGCCAGCTTGTAAAAGTACTGATGGCTCATGGCCTGACAACCTGTTTGGGGAGGTGTATGGATAGGCTTTTGATGAATACACAACCCAGTCGTTGCAAAAAGAAGCTGTTAAATTTGCCAAAACTGCAGTTGTGGAGTGTTGTGGTCTCTCTGACTTGATGCAGAAAGTGGGATGCATTTTTTCAGCAGGATTTACATATAAATAAACAAAGATTTAGCTAACAATACCGCATGATCATCATAGCTTGTGAAAAGTACAATAGTGTAGCTGATAAAAATTTGTCTCCCACAAACAAACACACAAAACATTCAATTATATTGTCCTCACTAAAGGTCACAGAGATATTAACTTTGCAATTAGGAAATTTTAATGTAATATTATCAACCTGCCGCTGCCCTCTACTGAATCATGTGAGCATGCTTTAAAACGAATTACCATAAAATTATTTTACTGTACCATGAAATGGATATGTGAGAAATACATGCAAAACTATATTGTGCATTGTGGTAGCAATGTGATAAAACTTCTGGACCTTTAAGATGTTGCATGTTAATCCGCAGTTGCAGTGGTGTGTGGCTGAGCCCTACAGCTTTGAGCATGTTAGCTTTTCTGCTGACCCATTTCTAATTCACAGACATATCACTTGAACTAACAATATGCAATTTAGCAGGTAATACAGTATCCACATGCAGGAAGAGCAAATTCCTCTGCAGGGTTCAGGTAGGCTGTAATTTGGGATTTCACCTGGAATTGATTTGAGACTGATACTACTGTATACAACTGCAGCCAAGTTTAGTTTGGCTGGCTGGATGTTCACTCTGTCGCACACAAATGGGGAAAGTTTGTGAAACAAAAGTCAGAAAACCAAAAACCAAAGAAAACATAACAATGTGCAACAGCACATGATATCAGCATCTGGGAAAGTACAACAACAACCTTACAGAGCACATTTATGGCTTTCCTAAACCAAAATACATCAAATCCAAACAATCTGTTTGCAAACTGCTGTATATATTCAGGTTACCTTAACCTCATAATCGAGCTTTTTTTATTTATTTTTTTTCTTAAAAAAAAAGAAAAAAATGTAACTACAAAAATAGCCAGAGACAAGAAGACAATGTTAATGTTGAGTGTCATATCATATTCCGTTGGAGACTACATAAACACCCCCTCTGATTTGGACTCAGGCACCTTCCTTCCAGGAACGTTTCTGAAACTAGAAACTCCCTTAGCAACAGGAAACCCAACAACACCTGCAATAGTATGAGTATGTCCTGGGTGTGAGTCAAGAATCAGACTCAAACTCATGTAGTCAGATAGTGCTAAGATTTCTCTAATAATGCATAAATGTATTCAAGGTGTATCTTTATTGACAAATATGAAATGTGTAGTACTAGAGAGCCTTATTTCTATAAAGGCACAAGTAATTTGAAATAGAAATGGAGGAAAGTGCTTTAATTTGTACAAACTGACAGTGAAAGACTTATTTCTGGGGATGATAAATCTTACCTATTTTTGCTGCAGTCATATGACTCCATACTTTGGAGTGCAGTGTAACCCATGTGCCCTCTTATCCCACAGACTTGGGCTGCTTCTTTTCCTGCAAGAGTTGATTGATTGGCCATCAGTGGAGACACGCTCCTTGAATGAGAGCACTCACCACATAACTATCAAGTAAACAGACTTAGAAGTCAAGGCCAGCAAAATCCCTTGTGTCTCCATACCATCCGTCAGGAAGGCAAAGCCGGATCTCATGTATCTGTGGTCAGACAAGACCGCTACCACTTCCTCGTATTGCGAGGCTGCTTTAAAACCACGCCAGTGTGTGCTCTGTTTCCTCAACCTTTTTTAAGGCTTGGTATTCACATAACCATGTGGTGTGCTTCTGGAGTTTGGGACTTCCAAAAATTTGACTGTTTATCAGAGGAGTCAACAAACTAAACGACCCACAATGAAAACATCTTCATATGTGCAAGAGGAAGGATTCATGTCATATAAAGGGAACCGCTTTGTGTTGTGCTCGTTGCTTTCATTACCACATCTTTCATGGTGAGCCATGTTTAGTAGAAGTGATAAGTTTCTACTAAATGGAACCAGACTGTTTAATGAGGCTAACTTCCTTCTTTCAAACATCTTCATTTAAGGCTTTTTTCTGATTTATTATGAAATATTCAACCACTTGCCAAGTTCCCCCCCCCCCAACCATCTCTGGAGACAGTAGTCAGACAGTAGTGGTCAGCTGATCCCAACAGTTGCAGTGCCAACAGGATATTATAATACTACAGGGTATAAAGTGAGCCACTTCCACATGACAGCATGCACAGTGCCTGAAACAGTAATTAACATCCGTTTCTAGTTTGCCAGTGTTTTGATTTTCTGTGTTGCAATTTGTCGCATTGGGTGCCAAGTGTGAGAGGCATTGCCTAATGACTTTCTATTTAGGAATAAAGCTCAGGGGGCTCATTTTACTGACTAATAAAAACTGACTGTTTATTTGGCTTTAATTGTCATTTTATGTCAGGCTGTCAGTCAGCAGTTTTCTGATTGACAAAGTCAAATCTATAGCTTGATTTAAAAGGCAAATAAATGCCATTTATCTTGGACAGTTATGAATAAATAAATAAACCCCAATTCCCCAAAAGCTGAGATGCTGTTTAAAATGCAAATTAAACAGAATTCAATGATTTTCAAGTCTCATAAACTATATTTTATTGTCTTATAACAATAAATAAAATATACCAGATGCTATTTCATGGAAACTATTAGCTTATTTTGAATTTAATGACAGAAAAACATCATAAAATCACCAGCAGCAATGCCCACGTTTCCGCAAACTAGGTCCTTGTTTTAAACTACAATAATCTGTTTGGTGACTGTGATGTTGAAAAATGTTCCCCTTATAGTCCTGTTACAGTACTGCATTTTGCTACACTCACAAGATGACAAAAATATTAGCCACGCTCTCGTAGCTGCTAAAAGCAGCTGAGGAAGAGACAATCTGGATTAGTTCTTGGCTCTCTTCCATTGTGGCAGATACATGCTAATATACCAGATATGGGGTTACAAATGTATTACAAATGCAAACTAATGTGGGACAAGGCTGCAAAGTGAGTAATAGCCTCGGGCTTATGTGTCCTATTAATCTGTAAGTAGAACCATTTTAATACTCAACGTACAGTGGATATAAACTACACAAGCTAATTTTTCTGTCTTGCATGGGTGCAAATAAAAAATTAGACATCTTAGGAAGTAGTTCCTGTGTTAGTAGTCACCACCATGTATTGTCTGCACACAATTACTAAGCCTGGCGTAAAACTTTATTGGTAAAGGCCTCTCTTCCTGCAACTTTCATTTATGGCTTGACTCATACTTTTGCAATCTTCAAAACCATCCATTTTTATTTCACTTATACACCTGCATTTATGGTGAATCTTGCACAGAAGTGATGCTACTGTAAAAACAAAATTCACACAGACATACATACAGTCCCCTTGCAATGTAGTTAGTACTACTACCAATTTCACCACTGCAGCTGGTAATAATCTATCCATTAATGGCTTAACTGAGGAAACAAACACATAAAAGAATCTTTTAACACTGATCTTAGATAAGACAATAGGGAATCTCTTCACTCCCGCATGCTGTGTTTGCCAAGAACAAGCATTTTTTCTGTTGTAAACAGTCACAGATGGAAATGTGGCTACTAAGTAAATAGAAAATAACTTGTTAACGTATTCCGATTTTACTTTTGCAACTACAGGTTTAAAATGCTGATAACTTCATATCTACCAGAATTTTTTTTTTATATTTTCATTTCATTATAATGCTTGGGTAAAGGTGAACTTCCCTTTTTTTAGGTTGACTATTTTCACATCCAAGATACAATATTTATATCAACAAAAATAAACACATCATTTCTGAAGGTGGTAAAAATACATCATATATAATTAAAGCAGTGGTTCTCAATCTTTTTAAGTGTGCTTATTTAAGGAAATGACAAATAAATAAATACATATACAGCCTCTATCCCACAATCTTTACAAATTATTAACAAAGACAGAGAAAGAAACAAATACAAAAAAAAAAATCCAATTTGATCAGTTTGAGAGTCACTGAGCTATTGGCTAATTACAAATTCACACTGATAACAAACAAAATATAATTATAATGAGTGTCAGTTATTTACAATTAATGCAGGTTTAAAATAGGACAGTGTATTTATCTTTAGCAAGTCATATACAGTAGATTAAGTATTTAATCTATATTTAAATAAAGAGGAGTGCCTCTATTCTGCATCACAAACTCCCAAAACTGGGCTGCACATGTACAGTTTTAGGTTATATAATGATTATCATAGGACATTTTCACTGGATGCTATACAGTTATACAGACACATGCAATAATAAGTGAGGATAAGCAACAGCTATGACCCGAGACAGACAAAAAGGATAAATGGCAGCACATTAGACACAGAAGTCAATGTGAGCACACAAAACATATTTTTCTTTCATTTAGTGACTTTAGTTACACCTGATATCATTTAGATGAATCAGGTGTATTGTTTATATCTATTTTTGTCTCATTCTCTGCTGTGCCTTTTTCAACTTGTTTTGCCACTTCCAGTTGAGCTAAATGCAGCTTACAATGAAAGTTCAACGAATAAGCCGTGACTCTACACATTACAAAGATGGTCAATTGATTTCTCCCATGTGGACAGAAAGTTAGAAAAAGGATTATATTTTGTTTTGTAAGTATTACACAGATGTGTAAAGTCAAATGTAACCTAATCTTTCTAATCAAACCTGTGTCTTCCTAGGCATGTTTTCATTTAAAGGTCCCATATTATGTAAAATTCACTTTTTAAGGGTTTTCTAACAGTCATATGTGTCCTCGTAGCCTGTGTATGAGGCCCAAGAATTAGAAAATTATGTCTCCTCTCTCACTTGCTTGCTCTACTTTTTAGCAAATGTGTGCTCAAATGGGTGAATCTGAGATCTTTCCCCTTTTGACATCACAAAGGGAAAAAAACATTCCTCCCTGGCACTGTCATTGAACTGCCCCCCTGGCCACCTGAGCCCGCCCTTTAAAATCACAGAGTGGGCACCAGCGAAAGCCGGATCCTTTCCCATTGAGGTGTTGAGGAAAGGCACCACTCATTAACATTTAAAGGTTCAGTCACAGAAACAGGCCATTCTCAGTAGAGCTCACTAGAGCTAATTTTGGAATGGCTGAAATTAAGGACCAAGGCTCAATTTGGGGTAATACACTTTGAAAGCAATATTGTTGGACCTCTGACACCCGTATAAAATTGTTGAACAAATGTATAATATGCGACCTTTAATTCTAATAAAATGGTAGAATTACTAATGTGCAAATTTGAGGGCAATGCTGTACTGCCCACAAATCAGACACTTTAATACACACAATTACTTTATCAAGTACAGTTACATTCTATAAACTTTGGGCAAATCATTCTGATGTATTTCTGTGTTATCAAACTGCACCAACTCCATGTTGACCATGGTGAAGCATGGAGTGCTTTACTTGGGAGAAGCATGCATCTCCTGAACTGTCAGTGCTACAGCAGCCTTTTCATGCGGCACGTGTTCTTCTCTATGTTCATGGTGGCTCGGTCTGTTGAGCTTGTCAAGACATCCAGAACTTCATCCTGCCTTTCCAGCTCCGTCTCTGCTTCCAGCGCAAGGTTCTTCAACTGCATCAGCATCTGCACACACAGGATATACATAACAGACTTTCACTTGTTAAAGTAATCACAGTAGATGTCAACCCACTGTGAACATGGGTAACTAAGGAACAAGACACACATCAAAGATGACTGAATATTAAAACTGCATCACAGTGGTAAGCAGTTTCAGGGTGGAACATGTGGAGCAGATGTGTTAAGAGGTATAAAGATGGGGTCAGTGAGTTAAAAAAGTGAGTGAGTTAGCGGAATAGAAAAAGGTTTAATTCAGAGCTCCCCCCGCTCATTTTGCCCACAAGGACAACACCCTGCTGCTTAACGTCTGCAGATCAGAAGACAACATTACAGTTCAACACCAACAGTGATGCAATAAAAATTATTCATGTAGCAGATGTGATAGTATTTCACATTATGCAGGAAATGAAACTTGAGAATACACCAAGTGAGAAGTCTTGGCTTGTCTAATGGGACCATTAAGAAACAATATTATTTGTTTTTTACTTTCAACGGGTTTGAGGAATATTGTGACTGCGTGTCCACAGTCTAACAACCGTGTATGTTATGGTTAATGGGACAGCTTAAATACACAGCAATGTGCCAAGCAAAGCCTAATAAACACTCACTTCAAACCCCACCACCCTGGTTTCTAAACTTGTATTACGCTACACATACACAAACCATGCTCACACACTAGCTGACATTATGTCAGTTTTCACTGGCTGGTTCATGTGGACATTTCAACTGGGCACTAAAACAGCCACAGACAGCAGTTTGAAAACAGATAGTCTGTCAATACACACCAAGGAACAACTGCTTTCGCTCACTGAGGTCTGTGACTTCACAATTTAAACTGGGATGACATGACTGAATCACACCTTGCAGTTAACATTTACAAGAGCTTTGGTGTGTCAAAGAAAAAAAGAAAAACAACACAAGAAATGCATATTTTTAGCTTTTGATTATAGAATGGCTAGAGAACTTAAGTCATGTAGAAACCCCAAAACTAAACATTTATGCTAGAGCTAACAGGAAAATATATGAGCTAAATTTCCATATGCATTAGTGAGATAATTTCAGGACTGTGATTTAATAGACATGCAGTACACATAAATGTACTGGGTTGTTTCTATATCATCATGGGGACACTCCATTGACACCCTTCACCTGAAACATTGCAACTAAATGCCTAACCAATCCTTACTATAAATCTAACCATAACCTAATGCTTATTATAACTTGCCTTCACATCATATAATCCTCATGTTACTTTCTCTTTGCAGATGGAGAAAAGCCATAAGCAGGAAGCTAGATGTGATGGAATAGGTGACAGGATATTCACTCAGGAGACAGAGGTTCACATCCCATCTGTTCTCTTTATGTTGTTAGACTTAGAATAATTTAAAATGTTAAATAAAAGTGACTCAGTACTTCCTTTATCTCATTAAGTGGATACACTAGACCAGCCTTTTGCCACCTCATAAGGACCTTTTTCTAGATCCTTATTAATTCTCCATTATATCGCTCCTTGACTTGATGAAGTCATCATCTAGGTTAAGGCTTAGAAAAACACAATCGTACAAAACTGATTTTGATGGCAACATTAGTCTGGTTTGCAATCCCAATTTACTTTCCTTTTCAGTCACTCTTCTACGACTATTTTCCCGAATTTTTACTAGACTTCTTGTACACTCACCCAGCATTTGGTCAGACATAAAACATAAAAATGGTGCTAAAGCCGTACTGCATATACACTTTCTCATGCCACCAGAGTGACAAGTTTTGCCACACAGTCATCAGCCATCTAAAAATTTTACACCTTATATTGGGAAACTTCAACATTTTGAACTGTAAGCTGGCATAACTGTGGACCAGCTTGTGATGAAAAACTGCTCTGCTGTTAAAATGCTGAAGCAAAAGGGAAAATTTGCAACAGGCCTTGAATCTGAGTGGTTTGGTCTCACAATAGATTCTAATCTTGAATTATGTTAAGAGCAGGGTGTGTTCACAAGTGCTGCATCAAGTCCTAATTGACAGTCTTTCAAATCTAACCATCAGCAGAGAACATGTTGTTTAAAAACGTAAAAAACAAGCCAAACTTTATGCCTGCAATACAGACAATGTTTTCAAACACTAGGAACCACCATTCCTAACATGTAGCATGCCAAAATGATGCAGAGCAACTCAGCTAATACATTCTACCAAGCATTTGAATCCATATGAAGCACACTTCAAAGCATAAGCAATGAGATGAGTATGTTGCAAAAGCATAAGAACAGAACTGTCCACTTCAAACAAACAATTCATCAAAAGAAAGCAGAGGCTCTGCTGATTACAAAGATGTCTACCTCATCATCGTATGACAAAACCTCTGTGAGATAGCAGCCAAAGATAAAAATCCTGTGATACACTAGCTTGCGGTTGACTTCTGTTGGGATCCTCGTGGTATTTTTAAAGGTGAATTTGGGGGCTATCCCTCAATTCTCCTGGCGTCAATCAACTTCATCTCAATATCATTTATCTTGGATCTGTGTAAGGTGTAAATCTGGCATTAGTAAAGCAGACGTAGCTTGCTCAAAGTTTTACATTTAGTCAAAAGAATTCTGGAAGAGTGAGTCACAAACATTTAGAAAAAAAAAAAAAATGTTAAGAGTTATGGGTTTGAATTTGCGTCACTGTGTAGGTCTTGCTACCACAGACCATGTCTGTAACAACTCTCAGCATTGTAAGCTTCAGACTGGAAAGGCACTGTAAGGCCTGACCAAATAACTGACCAAGTTACTTTTCCTCTCTTAAAACCAGGATGGACTTTGGTTTGTGGTCTTACCAAATAACGTTTTAAACATACAGGATGAAAAATAAAAATCATTACAGCAAATTGTGGTTTGGAATGGAAATATCAAAATACATGTTGCTAGAAACTAAAGATCATGTATGATAACAGCTAACACTATTTGAAGAAACTTGTGGCCTGCACATGTGGGTTTTTCATTTGTATTACCTGTCTCGTATATACAAATATGAAACATCTTAATGCTTCAATAGTGTAGTTATTTTCTTACACCAGCAATGGGAATCCAACTTTCTCACCTGCTTGAGTTCCTGGGCCTCAGCCTGACTGACAGATGGCTGGAGGACTTGCACCTGCAACTGGGACAGCTCTCCTGCTGGGACCTCCACTGGGAGCTCAGTCTCTTGGCACTTCTGCAGCAAACCTGACTCCATGGGTGGAGATGGTGAAAAAGTGCAGAGTGCATATGATGTTTATGAGGAAACCAGACAGCAACTCAAAGTACAGCAACTGAGGCAATAGGGGTGAAGTGACTCATCAAAATACATTTCTTTGAACGAGAAACAGCAACAGCCATGATGAAATGTTTGTACATGTGGCTGCAGTTATAAATGTTCAGAGTTGAAAAGACAGATCTTTACTGCCACTCAGTGGTCAGATTTATATCACGTATAAAAAAAATTAAAAAATTAATAAAATTAAATTTAAAAAAAAAATGTGTAACAACAGTGTAATTTTTTATTTAGTATGTTCCTTACCTTCATTCAAGCTTATCCCTTCTTTGTCACATGGAGATGAAAGTGGAGTCGGTTTGAAAGCTGTGTATTCACTTGTGAACTCCACCTTCTTTTTGTACTGGATCTCTAACACTGACATTGCCTCGGGCATTTTAGCAGACAGGAACTTATAACAGATATCTGGCTTGCCAATAAATCGCTGTTTGACTGTAATCTCAAAGGGACTGTGCACCCTTATTTCATCAACTTCATTCCGTTCAAATCGGTGAAGGAGTTGGCAATTTGTGTCTCGCACTTCCAGTGAGGACACCAGCACCAGTAAGCAACCGGGCTTCAAGTCTGAGTCTCCACCTTTGGACACTACTGCTGGGATGCTTACAATCACCTTATTTCTACTGGACCCCCTGGCTGCTGAGGCTGCAGCTGCAGCTCTGGCAGCATCTTCAGCCTTGGCCTCTTGTTGAATTTTCCAGGGAAGTTTGCCAAAAGGCCACCAGGGGGGAGATTCAAGTTCTGACAGAAGTCTGCAAGACAGAGAAGTCAGAGAAAGGCTGTGTGTTATGTTACAATAAAATTTGTCTGCTTAGTTAATAAAGCATGTATAGACGAACATGAAAATATGTGCAAAACCTTGATAAGTTGGAAGATTTTAAGATAATTACTTATCAGCAACGCCCAAATCAGAGTCAATCTTCTCTAGCCCTTGCATCATGTTGTCAAACTGCTCTCCCTGGTGGCTGAGCACTCTGCCGGTGTCTTCCAGTCTTCTCTGAGCTCCTGCCACCAGGTTGATCAACTCTCTGCCTTTAGAGGGTTGGCATTCAGCACCCCGAGTTTCTGAAGTTGGAGAAAGAAGGCGCTCCCTCCAGAAATGCTCCAACACATTATAAACCACTACCCTGTTGGGCTTAAGGGAACCAAACCAGTGCTTTACATTTCCCTCTTCAAGAACTGTGAGGGTGCTGAAGATGAAACTAGATGACTCCATCTTGATCTCCATGATTTGGGACAGACGAAAGCTGGCCAGACTCTCCTTACTCTGGTTGGAGACGAAGCGCACCGTGGTTCTAGTAAGTGACAGGGTTCCATTCTCCCACCGCTTTTCGCTACTAATATAATAGGAGCCAGGCCAGCTGTGGATGGCAATGTCCCGGCTCATTTTGAGCAGAGATGTACAGGTGATGCACCTAGGGAAAAAGCTAATAAGATTCAGTTTACACATGTAAACACTGCTGCTGCTCTAATCTGCAGTTCTATCATCATGCCGTTGTACTGACTAATCTATGTTCATGTTGTCAACATACTTTCCTCAGTGTGATCCAGGAAGCAGATGAGCTCAGATGAGGCGTTCAGTCCGGCAACTTCATTTTTTTATCCGCTTTACAAATATTTTGCAGCGGTATGACCTATTGTAATATACTACTTCCGTTTAGTAAAATCATACCCATCCAACACAACACAAATCGTCATCACTAGGTTGAGCATTACGTTACCTTGTAGTCTTCTTAGAAACTGTGGTGTTTATTACGGAAGTGATGTCGCTTTCCAGTACGGCTGTATTTACTGTCCGGCTGGAAAATTTTGCTAGCATAAAACATTAACACGATAAGGTTTTAGGAAGATTAAAAAGAGTGACCGTTGATGCAGGGGTAGGAAAAGGCTCTGGTAACACGTAGTATTAGCATAAGAGAAAGGTAAAATGTCAACTTATGTGGCATAAGATGACACAGCGATTACATGAAATGTGCGACGTTGATGAACAAACAGTCATGTGGCGATCTGTTCTAAAAATAGAAAATATTGTTTTGTCATATGCGTGTTTTCTATCCTGAAAAGGCTCAATTATATACAGAAAACGGAAACGGTGATATGCTAATGGGAAATCAACCATACCGCTCGATTTTCCGATCCGTTTTCTTCTGTCCAACCCCCGACAGCTAAGCTTGCTAACTTGCTAGCCGAGGTGTTTACCATAATGGATAGGGAGGCGTACCGCAACTGCAGCAGCCTTGTCAAAATACCAGGGCAGTCGTACGAACAGTTTTGGTCTACGCATTTTGTAGACTACATTGACAAGGAGCTGAGCTACTCTAAATTTTTCAAGAAATACTTGCTACATAATCACCCGTGCATGTTTTCAAGGAGGTTCACAGATGACTGGAAATGTAGAAAACAGTGGGTGACTGAGGAGGGAAAACCTAATTTCCAGAAACTGCTGCAAGAGTATGGTAAAAAAAAAAAAAAAAGTCTCACACATAACCAGGTTTCAGCTGCAATGATAAATGCCTTGTAAGCTAATGTATTTGTCTTTGTTTTCTTTCTTCACAGACGAGACTCTGGTCCCTGTTGCAAACTGCAATGCAAAGGAATACAATGCTAATCCTAAACAAGTAATGCCATTTAAAGAATTTATCCATTACTGGAAGGAATACATCCAGAATGGACACTCATCACCCAAAGGATGCCTCTATCTTAAGGATTGGCACATGTCAAGGTATCATAATAATGAAAAACAAGAATCTTTTTGTCAAACAAAATGCATTAAAAAATGTATGAAAAAAAACATGTTGATCTGTTTATCAAAGTGATAAAGTCTTGTCAGGGGTGACATTACACATTTCTTTGTTTGTTAATAACAATTGGTGGTTTATGAGTTCATTAATTGCACAAAAAATACCAGACGACCATTTGCCCTTTTGTGTTATAGGAGCATAGTTGTCATGTGGCTTTTGATTAAAAACAGCAGCAACAAAATGTTCCACCAAAGACAGAACTTCCTACATGTTAGAATACACATAGCATGGTTGTAGTTTGTGTCAGAACACCTTATAATTTGTAATGAGCAACAATTTAAGAAGAATCTGTAAAAAATCTGTGACTTTTTCATTGCTGAACAGGGACTTTCCAGAACATAACGTTTATACTACACCCATCTTCTTTTCTTCTGACTGGCTAAATGAATATTGGGATACGATTGAGGTGGATGATTACCGCTTTGTATACATGGGACCCAAAGGCTCATGGTATGAAAACTAAAATATTCTATTGGTAAATCTCATATCATAGATCAGAATTTATTTATATAATTTCTTATGCAACCCTTTTTTTTGTGGCTAGGACCCCGTTCCATGCAGATGTGTTCCGCTCCTACAGCTGGTCTGCAAACATCTGTGGCAGGAAGAAGTGGCTCCTGTATCCTCCAGGTCAAGAGGATTTTTTACGAGACACTCACGGCAACCTACCATATGATGTAACTTCAGCTGAACTTCAAGACAGAGGCCTTTTCCCACACTTTGAAGAAGCCTGCCAGCCTCTTGAAATTATTCAAGAGGCTGGTGAAATAATTTTTGTACCAAGTGGATGGCACCACCAAGTTTATAATCTGGTGAGATCTGCTAAAGATATAATAGCACCTGAGCTTTAGGTATACACTCTATAGAATAACAGAATTAT
The DNA here is from genome assembly GCA_037177495.1 of Rhadinocentrus ornatus. Taxonomy (NCBI): domain Eukaryota; kingdom Metazoa; phylum Chordata; class Actinopteri; order Atheriniformes; family Melanotaeniidae; genus Rhadinocentrus; species Rhadinocentrus ornatus. The sequence continues at coordinate 19,359,466 of JBAMHW010000008.1, forward strand.
TCAAAAATTATATGAAGAATTTATTTTATCAGATTTAATACAGTTTAAGTTTTATAAAGTTTCTAAGCTTAATTTTTATTTATTTTGTTTTCTTCCAGGAAGACACCATCTCTATTAATCATAATTGGCTGAATGGCTGCAACATTGACATCATGTGGCAGTTCCTTCAGAATGAGCTGTCATCTGTTCAAAAAGAGATAGACGAATGGAGAAACACAATGGATTCATGGCATCAGCACTGTCAGGTATTTCAGACTGTTCACTCAGTATGCTGCCCAGATGTTCTCCTGACACTAATGTGCATAATTAAGTGGTGACTGCTTTGTGCATTTCCTTTCAGGTCATCATGAAGGCCTGCTCTGGTATTGATTATGGGGAATTTGCCTCATTCTTGAAAATAACTGCTGAAAACCGGATGGCTTTCCTGAATGCTTGTTCTTCTGGTGATTCCTCAGATTACTCGCGATATCTCTCAGAGACCCTGACGACACTTGGACCTTACCATGCTGCCTTTGATTTACAAAGAGTGGCTCATGTTATTGAATGCCTCTTGTGCAATGAAGACTTTAAGCGGCTTGATCATTCAACATCAACTTTGCAGCCAGAAACCCTGTTACAGCAAATCCGAGACACCATACAGTCCACAAGAGGGCAGCATCTCCTTTATCAGGAGTAATAAGAGTATGTACACAGTCACCTGGAATAGCTTGAAAGAAAAGTGCCAACTTGTATAGTGTACAAGACATTATGATACTGTAAAGGTATTGCTTTACATTGGTCTTGTATTTAATTTCAGTCAAATTTTGCTTGTCAATGTTTGGACTTTGGTTTTGCACTTACAGAAAAAAAAGGCATTCGAAAAATGCATTGGTTTCTTTCATTGCCATTTTCCATACTGACATCGTAGTTGGTTATCTTTTATTATACAACTGAAACATCTTATCACTGTGATAAATAATACTTTATAATTTTACAAAATCCCTCCTAACTAGGTTTGTAGTGCAGACAGAACAGCTGTAAAGCAATGGCAGTGTAACATACAGTTCTTCAGGGAACTGTCAATGAAAAATCTGTCAGAAGTGATGCATGTCACATATCAGGGAGCTACAAAACGTCCTCCTCTTCAGTTAATTTTCTCATCTTTAGGCCACCAGTCTGGTAAAGAGACCTCAACTGTCACACTGGTGTTGAGCTTTAACACCTCCTTGGCATGAGCAAGGCGGATTAGGCTCAGACCCAGCTCCTCAATCCCTGCTCGGTGCTTCCCAGCTGGCTTGCCTGATTGTGTCTGCAGTACAGTTCCTTCCTTGAGGTCTTGGACTGGAGATGACAATCGTACTGGCATCAGGCGTTTTCGAACCACCCCTGTGTGATGAGTCCTGGCTGTGAGCTCCTGGCCAATATAACAGCCCTTGCTAAAGCTGATACCCTGCATGTAGACGAGGTTTGACTCTAGTGGTAGTGCCACCCCAGGAGGAAGGTCCTTAATTCCCTCAGGAAGTCCTAGACAATAATGACAAAGAAACAACAAACATGACTTTTGCAAAAGGCTCATATTAAACCGATCCACACTTCCCAACCCAAGTTTATATAATAAAATCTGCACTCTGTTATTGATTAGTTATACCTATTGCATAACGATGTCTGTGATAGTCTTCTGTTTCTCCTTTGTGACAGGATGCTATGACGTCCACAGGGTCAACTTGACTGTGCAACACCAATCTCCAACCCATTTGCGGAGCTCGTGGATCAGCCTCCCATACCAGAGCTCTTTCAGGGGCAGAAAGCTCAGGTTTACTGGCCTCTTGACCTGGGCTGTTTGGTTGGGAAAGCACCGCCCACACAGAGAGCTCTGGACAAGGACTAATGTTGACCTTTCTGCGGAGCTTGTACACCTTCAAATGTCTTAAGATTGAGTCCTTAACCATGCTGTCACATTCCAGGAAAACACCATGCCCTCCTTCAGCTTCTTTTAGACTGAAAAGAAATACAGTAAGTTTAGTGCCTCAAAAGATAAATCAGTCAGAAAACAGCACACTGGTGTTTTCACTTATTTATTCTAGATGGTGCTATGAAAGGAACTTAGAATGGGAAACAGATGTGGTCAGCAGACTTTGTGTCAATTACAATACTGGATGTGTGTAACAGAGTGGATGTGTATTAAAGATATGCATGAACAATTATTCCTTTTCATACATACGCTCATGTATATAAATAATTTCCTGAATTATTTTTTATGTATGTATATATATATATATATATATATATATATATATATATATACACATTCAGAAAATTAAATGTCTAAATTAACCTAAAGAGCAGGAAGATGTGAAGCCATTCTAAAGATATGCCAAGTATTAAGAGAGACAGAAATCTATGGAAAGATCAAAGAAAAGGAAAGCAAACAGGAACGAAAAGAACATCAGAAAGAATCAAACTGGTGACATGTGGAACTAACTGAAAAAAGAATCTAAATGTACGTTAACAGACACCAAACTATTGAAAAGAAAGGCAAAAGATTGACACAGTAAGATTATAAAAAGAAAGGGGCCGTTGGAAAATGATCAATGGCTCTAAAGATTCAAAACAGCCACAAAGAAACAAAAGTGACAACTAAATTTATTGGAAATGACTTCAAAGAATCAGTCAAGAGACCTCAAAGAGATGCGAGGAGGTTGCATCTTCTCTGGTTTTCTACCACACTCCAAATAAATGCATGATTTTACATGTCAACTAATGGTTCTAAACAGGATTGGTGTGCATGCTTATCTGTCTCTGTGCTAGAGTGATAATTGTCAAATGTCAGCCAGGATAAGCTGCACCCTCCCATGACCCTGAGCAAAATACAGAGTAATAGCAAAATAGCCAGATATGATTTGCAACTGGGATACAAAGGAGATACAAAACAGCTGTTTTTTCTTTTCATTTTTAGAGTGAAGCGAAGAAGAACTAAACACGTCTTTCAGCCTGTAATCCTAGATCGGGCTTGCAAATCAGCAACTGCACCGTCATGTAAATAAGTGTTAACGCCTTCGTGCTCTGAAAATTGAATCGATATCAAAGTGAAGTGCAGACTTACCTGTACAGCAGGATGTCATACAGAGTTCTTCCTTGCACATTTAGCATGTGAGCGTACATGGCAGCACGTTCGGCGTCTTCAAACAGCCCCATGTCATTGGTTATAAGCCCCTGAAGAAACGGAGTTGTGTCTTGTCCTTGAATCGTAAGCAGGGTCCTGTGCGGAAGGTGGTAGGACACACACTGTCCCGGGACATTTTTACCCGTGTCCTGGCTGTATCTCTTCATCCGGATCACCGCCGATGCTGGTGCACCGGAAAAGAGCATAACACACAAACCGGTGGGTTTTCTGGCGTGAACACCCAAAGCGGTGAACGCTTCTCGGGCAAAACAGAAAAACCCCATGATATATGACCACAGAGGAGCGTATGCAGTCCTAAAATGAGTGATTACTCTTTTAACAACTGTGAACAGCTACATAACCGAGGACACAGCAAAATCCACTCTCAGAGGGCTTCATTTTGTGTCCCACAATGCATTGCTCAGTAATAGCTGATCACATGAGCACGGTTTTTTGTAAAGCTCGCGAGGACTTTTTTTCACTTGCGTCTTAAGATAACATGTACACAAGTGTTTCAATTTCATACTATTTATTTCTAGCACATTTCAGAATTTCAGAGGACTTTGTTATACCTTATTAGGTTGTTTTAATATTTTTTAAAAGGGAACGTAGAAGGACATTTTGAGGATGAAAAGACAAAACTTGTTTGTTTAATGTCATGAATTATAATAAACAACTCACTTATTTGGCTCTCTCTCTCTCTCTCTCCTAATTATGATTAATTAATTACAAAAATAATAAATTTTATTTTATTATTTATTTATTATTTTCTTAAGTAGTTTAATGCCACTGTGTCACAAAGTGGTTCCGTTTAGGTTTTTATTGTGTTTTATGGTTTTGTTTTATGGCATGCTTTTTTGGTTTTACTTTGTTTTTATTTTGAATTTAGTTGCATGCTTTTTAAAAAATTGTACTGATTATTTACCTGGTTCCACCTTTAGCATTGTCGCCAGGCGACTGACACACTACCTCCTGAAAAACTCCTACATTGACACCTCGGTCCAGAAAGAAGGGATTCCAAAGGTCACTGGCTGTTTGGAGCACACAGGTGTTGTCACTCAGCTCATCAGGGAAGCCAGGGAAAGCAATGGTGACCTGTCTGTGCTGTGGCTGGACCTTGCCAACGCCTATGGTTCCATGCCCCACAAGCTGGTCGAAGAGGCGCTGAA
>JBAMHW010000008.1:19372915-19388769 GCA_037177495.1 Rhadinocentrus ornatus
AAGTGTTTGGGTGTGTTTTCGTACAAACAGGGGGAACGTATTTCTCCCCCTTCTTGGACCCCCCCCCCCCCCCCCCCCCCCCAAATCAAAACACATTTCTAATTAGTGTTAATAGTAAGATGCATTTTTATGGTCAATATTTGGACTCATTAAGTCCTCTACATATAACAGTCACTGAATAACACATCACATCATGTATTTTGAGATATTATAATTTGTTTACTTTAATAAATTTGACAATAATTGGTATTATACCATAATACCAGTCTGTTAATTCTGCAGTGCTATTCAAGATCCATCTTCCTTTTTCCTTTTTGTTCTTTCTCCATCTCTTCCCTTCTCCATTGTGTTTGGCCATTTTCAGCCAAACACTAATTCCAACCAGGAAACAAGGGTCTTCAACAGAGGTAGTGGGAGCTTCCCTCAAGAAAATTAAAGCTTCATAACACCCAGCATTGTTATACTATCAAGAAAATAAAAATAATATAATAGTGTAAATATATATATAAAAAATATGTCATTTGAGCCAAAGAAAAACACTTAAAGATCACTACAGAGCTTTAGTCTATACGTCTAAAAACCACCAACCAGCCAGAAATGTGGTTGTAGTGATGAGCTCAGGCCTAAATTTTGAAAAACAGATTAAGAGAATCACAAAATCGGCCTACTATCACCTTAAGAACATATTTAGGATAAAAGATGTGATGTCTCAGCAGGACCTGGAAAAACTAGTCTATGTGTTCATCTTCAGTGGGCTTGATCACTGAAACAGTGTTTTTACAGGTTCTACCTAAAAAAAAAATCTGTTAGACAATTCAGAACTCTGCTGCTCGAGTCCTCATGAAGACCAAAAAAGTGGACCGCATCGGTCTAGTTCTGAGGTCTTTATACTGGCTGCCTGTTTGTCAGAGGATAGACTTTAAAGTTCTGCTGCTGCTCTATAAAGCTCTGAATGGTTTAGGACCAAAATACATCAGAGACCTCTGGACCCAGTATGAACCTACCAGACCCCTCAGGTCATCTGGATCTGGTCTCTTATCAGTTCCCAGAGTCCGAACTAGACATGGAAAAGCTGCATTCAGCTTCTATGCTCCACATGTCTGGAACAAATTCCCAGAAAGCCTCAGATCAGCTGAAACACTCAGTTTCTCTGCTGCATTTGAATACTTTTTATTTAAAAGTCCAAATCTGCATTTGTTTCTTTTAAGCTTAAATATTTAAACTTGATCATGTTTTATTACTGTTTCTATCCAATGTTCTTTCTTTTTCCTTTCTTTTTGGTTTTAAAGGTAAGTTATTCTTTTTGTTTTCTGATGTTTCAATGTTTCTGTAAAGCACTTCGAATCACCCTGTCATTGAATTGTGCTTTACAAATAAACTTGCATTGCTTTGCCTTACAAATAAGTATAAATAAAAACAAAAATAAAATAGAACTACAAGTTTAGCTGTGGCTCCTAATGCTGTAGTGATGAACTGTGTTTTCTTACTGTGTAAGAAACGTCCTTGTACTTACTCATCTTTCTATATTTTAAATCATTGGATAAACGAAAAGTTGTTCTTTACAGTGTATACATAAATAAATGATGCTATAGGTTGCATATTTATCTATAATAAAACAGTGTCAGGCTGAGCAGTTGTGTTCTTTAACACCATTCTCTTTGTTTTAAAGCTTTTAGTACTCAAAGTCCTACATTGGAGAATAAACTACGATATTATAACAGGTACAAGTATCTATAAATTAGGTTAGAATAGTGCTGCCTTTATTATAATGAATTTAAACAAAAGGATAATACTAAAATATTTATGTTTTTCCAGGAAGATATGCATGGGTGCATGGGTTATAATTTCACAAAAACTCTGAAATCCAAAGTACACAAAGTGTAGAATCACTCCTGCCACTGTTTAAAGTGTCTTTAAATGCACTGTCCCTTTGTCCTCAGACAAGTCAGGCTACTTTAGCTTTAGGAAACTGTTGTTCATGTTGATAAATATTGATTGGATAGCCAGCAGCCAGGAAAACATTACAGTGTTCCCCTGTAAGACATAATCTGACATTGCTGTTGTTACAAGGACTGGCATCATCTGACATCCAAAAGGCTGTTTAATATTCATTAGGTTAAGGTTATATTTATTGTTGAGTAATTACTTTCCAATAAATATAAATAGATTTTAATTTACATGACATGACTTTATATGACATGACATGACAGTAATAATACTCCCTACCCTCTTCAAAAAACAAACATGAAATAATTCCTGTGGCACAAGTTAACACTCACTATATAAACGGTTTCAGAAATGTATAGTCTGTGAGTTCATGCTGTAATATATTGTGATTTTTTTTCTCTCAGACAGTTTTGCCTTGGAGAGCTGTGCGGTAAAGTGATGCAACACGCCGGAGCGAACATCTCAACAACCTTCCTTGGCTCCCACCAAAGTCATCACTGGAGTTTTGTCTGAATGTATTTGTTGAATAAAGTTGATGTGAGTAGACTGGGGGGCTATGGAGGTCTGTGTTTATGTAACAAATCAAGGTCCACCAAGTGTCTTGGATGTGCCCCCCTCCCCCTCAGAGAAGAGAGTGACACAAGACACCAGAGCAAAAAACATGCAACTTAATGCTTGGACTCCTCCTCTCTCATCCTCTCCCACCACTATCATTAAACAACCCTCACCAGGCTGAGAGGGGCTATCCCACAGGCAGCCTGTGAGTGGTGGCAGTCCCATCACATTTGTTCATTTTTCTCCCAGTTTCTCAGCCGAGCCTCTCCTACCCCGGGGCTGAGTGTGTCCCGTGCCAGTTTTACTAACGCTGGACTCCACTGAAGCGACTGAGATGAACAGCCTTGAGGTGGATGCCAACAACTTTCCTAAGCAAGAGCACTGTATCTCCCACATTTCAGCAAAGCAACTTGTTTTGAGTGTGAATTCGACTGCATTCAAACAGCTCTGGAAACATGTTGAGAAATATATCATGATTCTTGGCTAGAAATGTGATTAAAACTTAATTTTGTAATCTACTATATTGCATCACTCTCACCATTTTAAAACCACATATATTAATTTATTGACTGTATTTTTATATATATTATTGGGAGCTGCAGTTCAGCTGCTTAAAGTTATTCTTTGTACTCAAAATTACTTTACAAATACTAGCCTCCTGAGGTTTTCTTGCAGGGCAAGAAAAACTAACTACCAAGCACCCATTCATATAAACAAAATTGCAAGGCTTTTCTTATGGAGCTACAGGGTTTTAATCTTTGACGTTATCTTGTCCTAACAGTCCATGTCATTGACTGAGTTGAGGCAAGGCCAAAGGAGCAGCGGACAAAGGGGGGGTCATTTGGACTATCAAACATGCATCATTAAAGCTGCTTCTTTCTCGTACACGCCTTAGTGCTGTTGCCCTTTTTCAACTGAGTGAACTCTAGACACTGATAATGCTGATAGCAACTCTGCAGGATGTTCTACTGATATCAGCAATATACTCCCCATCTTTGATGTATATTTTTGCAAAAAGCTTGGATCAAAACTGTGCATATGCCTGTTTTCTATAGGGGACTAGTTAACACATGTGACATTTAAAGCTTGGCTATTAAGTGAGGCGATAAGAAAAGGCAATCTGTTAAGCATGATATTTACCTTTAAGGTCATTGTTAATGTTACCAAAAAGAGGATTATAAGTAATATTTTGTGAATTCATTGAGTAAATGCTGGTGACTGCATACAAATAAGAATATAGTTTAGGGTTTGAAACTATAACTAGTATAACTCCCGTTGTTAGTGTACAGTACATTTTATTTCATTTGAAGTTTAAGCAACTAGACGGCATTAATAAACTTATTGAAAACTTTGACACATATGTTGTAATATTTAACTTCCAGAATCAGCTTTTACAAACTGGTGAGTGACCCCGACTGTCAAGGACAATGAATACATATGTGGTTTTCTGAGCAGTCAAGGTAACATTTGATGAAAACAGGGCTTTGTGCATATAAATGAAACAACAACATGCTGAAACAAGTATTTGTTCACGGAGATTTTGAACTCTTTAAGGATGTAGTTCATTAATGTTTGGAATTTAGGAAAAATACTAAACAAAACAAGGCTCCAGCATTACTGTTACATTACAAAACCTTTGTTAGGCTAGTTTTACTGGTAAATATTTTCTCACAAAAATAGAAAACAAAATTCAAATTCAACTACACAGCTAACTAAATTAATTCAATTCTAGAAATACAGTGTTATTTTTTTTAGTCTATCTATCCGTTTATTTTCTCTACAACTGATCTACAATTTAGCCCTTCGAGCAGGACATCTCACGTAAACAAACGTGATCTAACAAAAACATAGAAGAAGAACCATGGCAACAACCGGCAAAAATCTAAGGAGAAGAAACATAGTAACAACCGGAAAACACAAAACACATCCACACAGTCAGAATTCACGAGTCGTCGACTTTCCTCAGAAATCTGGCCGTAAATATTAAAAATGTTCAATATTTCCGATTGTCGTCTAGAACCTGTTTAGAGACGTTTATCAGGACAAATCTAGTAATAACACACCTCGGACCAAATGATAACTGTACAGAAAATCTTATAAGACTCACGATAATTGAGTTTGTCTTGGTTGGTAAGAGGCAAAATTGGGACAAAAACTAAAGATTGGATATGTGGTTCTTTGAAGGGAGCTGGATCTCAAGGAGCCATTCCATTCAAAGAGCCATTTAAAAGACTGGCTCGTTCTTACAATATCTTACAAAATTTCACAATACATAAGAATGGCAAACAATTAAAATTTATACCTATATAACATCTACAACACAGGATTTAAGAAGTTATAGGAAAAATATAAATAAAAAATAATAAACCTGAGCAGTCAGTGCAAATTCTAGTAAATGTTTTTGATAGAACTCACAATATTTGTTTCCGAACAATACTTTCTGCCTGTAGATGCTTCAAATGGAGCGTGTTGGACATCAGACTCCTATGATGGCACAAATGTAATGAAGGCAGTGTGGAAAATTTGTATATAAAAGAATGACTCACAAATGAACGGTTCACAGCTGAAACTTGGGTCCCATCATTCATTTAAAAGAGCCATTCAAAAGAATCCATTCGTTCATGAACATCACATCTCTAACAAAAACAGCCCGATAATCTGACGTGTGTACCAAGCTTAAAGGAGAGCCTGGCCACCATGCCGAGGTAACTCATTTCGATCACTTGTATTCGCGATCTCATTCTTTCGGTCACTACCTACAGCTCGTGACCATAGGTGAGGGTTGGAACGTAGATTGACTGGTAAATTGAGAGCTTTGCTTTTTGGCTTAGCTCCTTCTTCACCACGACAGACCGATGCAAAGTCCACATCACTGAATACACTGCACTTATTTTTTAAGACTTTATGACTAATATTATTTTGCTGCTAATGTTTTTGTTTATAGGGCAACAGGAAAACATATATATATAAAATAACCATACATATGAACTGAATGACAACACTTTGCTCATGGCGGTGTTGAGCTTCAATCTTTTTTCATTATCTTATCTTGGCTGAGTTGAGGCAAAGCCAAAGGACACCTAGTCAGGGTCAATTGGACTATCAAAGATGCATTATAACTTCCTGTTACCTGTTAGTTAGTGTGTTTAGTGCTGTTCCCCTTCTCTAATTGAGTGAACTCTGGACACAGATAACGCTGATAGTAACTCAGCAACACAATTTTTCAGCAATATACCCTTTTTCTTTGATGTACACTTGTGCAAAAATGTTTGGCTCAAAATTGTGTAACCATCTGTATTATAGTGGATTAGTTGGTATTGTGTGACCGTTAAAAGCCTGGCTCTTAAGTTGGTTGATAGGCAATTTGGCCACACCTGTGGAAAAACACTACTGCTTTTGAAAGAAAACATTTCTATACTGTGATCCTTTGGTCAGTTACCTTGACTATAATTTGGCCCTCAATAAAAAATTGAGACTTAGGAAAAAAGAAATTTGTTTGGACTGAAATGACATGGTGGTCGAACACTTTCGTCCATTTCCTGCATAGTTTACAAATGTAATTTTTTAGGGGGCAAACTTACCTATTTATGTAAGGTTTGAATCTCTGTGACAGAAGCTGATTTTTGGCATTTGGGTGCTAAGTCACAGTTGTTAACAAAATCCACCAACAACCACCACCAACATCCTCCTTATTTTCAGATTTCTAAAGTTTCTAAAACTTCTATTTAGACGATGGCTCCAGGATGACCCATTTCATATATCACACAATAAACCACTTATTTGGTGTGGGGGTTGCGAACACATAACGTACATTATATTAGAGGTAGTGGCTCAAAATATTTGGGAACCACTGGCTCTCAAGCATGTTACAGATGAAAAGTTTAAAACACCCCTAAAAAAGTCACCAGGCGTGCCTTATATTTGCACCTTCACAGCTGTGGCAACCAAACCTAGTAAAGTTCAACAGTGTACTTGGTTAATAGATTCTCAAGAACTTTTGCAAAATTTAAAAAAATGTTTGACTAGAGGCAACATCATACAAGGCAAACGACCAGTTAAAACAATGTCACTGATAAGGTGAAATAAGTCTTCATATAACATCTAACCTGATACAATGCAGGAATAGGCTCCAGCTTACCCGCGACCCGTAATGGATTAAGCGGTACAGACAATGAATGAATAAATGAATGACACAAAAGTGTGAGTGTAGTGTATTTGCCACTGTACAATTTGTTTTGACAGCATTGTCCTTTTTCACAATCCACATTAGTAATGGTTCCATAACTTTAAGCAACATTTACACGTAGGTCACACCGAAACAAGATGAATGTTTCAGACTTTTCCAAAATTCTTTCTTGTTAAATAACTAACTGAGAAGACATGCCTTGTCAAGCTCTACTTCAGTGCTCTCTTTTCAGTAAAACATCTACTTTTTTCTGCCATTTCATTGTATATCAACATCCAAATATCCTACTGAACACAAAAGTTAATCAATTTTTAAATGTAAATTTGTGCCATTTGAGCTTTCAATACAATCAACACCACTGCAGGTGAAAACAATGATAGCATATCCTCACCTGTCCATGTGGATAAAGCAGGAACTTTTTCGATGTTTTGTAGCACAGCATCCTGGGCCGGCATCCAGAGATATTGTTTTACTGCTCTGGCTCAGTAGCAGGATGACAGAGACAATGGGTTGTTTTTCTTCAAAACCATCCACCACCAAGTACAGGCAGCACACTCAGGATACCAGCATGCTGCCAAAGGCCCCATTGTCTCACTGCTTGTCCACTTCCATTGCTGTTAGTGCTAACTGTGTCTTTAATTCAGGATGACTTCCACCGCAGCCTCATTCATTTGCACAGAAATAAGCAGCATCATATATTTCTGGACTTCCAAAACCTTATTCAGTTTAGTTGTTACCAGCCCGTAACCTTAATTGAAATAAGTGATATAGAAAATAGATGGGTGGGTGGGTGAGTTGTGAACAGGTGACCAAAAGTATGTGTGTGAATACATGATTGTTACAAAAGCTATCGCCAACTCCACATCATTTTGATCATATTTCTACAAATATAGTAAATATAGTAAAGTATAGTAAAAATAGTATGCAATACATTTTTATTACCAGGCAGCATCAAACACTTAGTTTTTTATGTGTGAAAAGCACTATACAAATAAATGTTACTTACTTACGAAATAATAAATGGTTTATTCAAAGTAGATATTTGTCACAGATTTATCTATTTTAAGTGTAAGAGGTCAATTGATAATGAGTTGTTCACTGTGAGGTGCTGTCCATTTACCAAAGATATTTGTTAATTAAGTGTTCATTTGCAAATATGTATACTTGTATTTAAGGATGTACAGATTGTATGTGTTTTCATAGTTATCAGTGTTTGTGACTTGTGTCTAATGCAGCAGTGCACATCTTCTGCCACCAGATTGCACTGTGAGCTTTCAGAAATTTGCTTAGCAGTCATGGTAAAAGGGTTGCAGCTGAGTAGTAACCAGAAGCAGCTGATACTGCTAACAACAGCTAGGAGGAAATACTATCAGGCATATTGTTACACTTTTTGATCATCAAAAATAGAACTAAATTTAACAGAAGTTACTCTATGCTCCTATGTCCATCTGAATTTAAAGCCGTAAAATAAGGAACAAATTAAAAACCCTAACTAAAACTTTGAGTATATCCAGTCAATATGGATCCTGACAAAACTCACAATTTCCACATTTTATTGGTCTTTCTAAATGTGATTGAATATCTTTTTTTTAAAAAGTCTCCAGTGGTTCCATACTGGTTGTAGCATGTACTTCCATTCCTGGCAATGCTTCGACTTGGTCCTTGCTTGGTGAAGTTCGTTAATGTGTCTACAAGATAAGTGTGACTGGAGAAAAGTCAGGCACATGGAAATAATATCACATTGGACTCCTCCCTGAGCTGCCACCTTACCGTGGTGATGGAGTTTGCACGTCCTGACGATTCTAGTGGCTATGTTGACCCTGGTAGGGTCACCCATGGCAAGCAGGTGTCTAGGGTAGGGACCAGGCGAAGCACAGCTCAAAACACCCCTATGATGATGACAAACTATGGACCCAAGTTTCTCTTGCCTGGACGTGGGTCACCGGGGCCCCCCTCTGGAGCCAGGCCTGAAGGTGGGGCACGGAGGCGAGCGCTTAGTGGCCAGGCCTTTGCCCATGGGGCTCGGTCGGGCTCAGCCCAGAAGGGTAACATGGGCCTCCCCTCCTGTGGGCTCACCACCTGCAGAAGGGGCCATAGGGGTGCAGTGTGAGCTGGGCGGCTGCCAGAGGCGGGGACCCTGGCAGTCTAATCCTTGGCTGCAGAAGCTAGCTCTGGGACGTGGAATGTCACCTCTCTGGCAGGGAAGGAGCTTGAGCTGGTGCGTGAGGTTGAGCGGTTCCGGCTAGATATAGTTGGACTCACCTCAACGCATGGCCTGAAACCACTGTCCTTGAGAGGGGCTGAACCCTCTTCCATTCTGGAGTTGATCCCGGTGAGAGGCGCCGAGCTGGTGTGGACCTGCTCATTGCCCCCCGACTTTGGGCCTGTACATTGAGGTTTACCCCGGTGGACGAAAGGGTTGCCTTCCTCTGCCTTCAGGTGGGAGGATGGGTCCTGACCGCCTTTTGTGCTTATGCACCAAACAGCAGTTCAGAGTACCCACCCTTTTTGGAGTCCTTGGAGGGGGTGTTGGAGAGCACGCCCCCCGGGGAATCCCTTGTTCTGCTCGGGGACTTCAATGCCCATGTGGGCAATGACAGTGAGACCTGGAGGGGCGTGATTGGGAGGAATAACCCCCCTGGTCTAAATCCAAGGGTGTTTTGTTGGGCTGTCTTGGCTGACACAGCTCTGGAGCATCACATGAACATCGGGGACAGTTCCCCTGGACTGGCAGACTGGGGTGGTGGTCTCCCTCTTCAAAAAGGGGGACTGGACGGTATGCTCCAACTACAGGGGGATCACACTCCTCAGCCTCCCTGGTAAGGTCAATTCAGGGGTGCTGGAGAGGAGGGTCCGTTGAATAGTCGAACCTTGGGTTGAGGAGGAGCAGTGTGCTTTTCGTCCCTGTTGTGCAACAGTGGACCAGCTCTACTGGACGGGGCATGGATTTGGAGAAGACATTCGACCATGTCCCCCGGGGACTCCTGTGGGGGGTGCTCCAGGAGTATTGAGTGCCGCACCCCCTTGTTCGGGCTGTCTGGTCCCTGTACGACCAGTGTCAGAGCTTGGTCCGCATTGTAAAGTAAAGTAAATTTGTAAATCTGTAAAGTACATCTGAATCATTTCTGGTGAGGGTTGGACTCCGCCAAGGCTGCCCTTTATCACCAATTTTGTTCATAACTTTTATGGACAGAATTTGTAGGTGCAGCCTACTAGAAATAGTCATGCCTCGCCTCAGCAAGAAGTTCACTGGTTCAAGCCTTGGCTGAGGGGAGGTTAGAACAGTGACCTTTCTGTGTAGAGTTTGCATGTTCTCCCTGTTCATGCGTGGGTTCTCTCCAGTACTCTGGCTTCTTCCCACCGTCCAAAAACATAAATGTTAGGTTAATTGGTCATTCTCCCAGAAGCGAGTGTGAGCGTGAATGGTTGTTTGTCACTCTGTGTTGGCCCTGCGATTGACTGGTGACCTGTCCAGGGTGTACCCTGCCTCTCACCTGTTAAATGCTGGGTTAGGCTCCAGCTTCCCCACGACCCTTAATAGATGAAACGGTATAGATAATGACTGACTAGTCATGTCAGGGTCAGGGGTTAGACCGAAGCCCCAATGTCAGCAACTTTGACAGCTTCCAACGTGGTGCTAGCCACATAAGTCACTGTGGTCACATACCAGGATCCAATCTATCACCACCACCTCCTGACATTAAGCTGGATGCCTCCCATACCTCTTACTATCACATCAACTTCACATACTGTGCCCTAAAACTTACCTTACTATGGATCTTTCTGAATTTGATACAAAAATTTCCATTTGGTGGTCGTGATTTTTAATAACAAGATGTGGCCAAAGTTTTACGAAATTCCCCACCAAATCCTGTTGTGAATGTGCCTTTAGAGTTGGACATGGGAGATCTCAGGTTGACAACAACATTATTAATCTGTTACTTACTGATGTCTTAGGTTAATATTATGTAACTTTCCAACCTAAAAACTGTGCACTCCAGACTTGGTATAGTGACATTTGTTATGTGTATTTCTGGAGCTGTTGCTGGCCAGCAGTATGCAAGGCTGACAAACAGCACTACACAACTTTTTTTTTCTGGGGTGCCACTTAATTGTGCAGCTGAACTTTGCTTTAGACCTATGCATTGCATCACATGCTAGCATGTGGATATAAACACACTTGAACACGGAGCAGATTCAACAAAGAAACGCATGAAGACATTAGCAGAGGAAGAGAGGAAAAGAAAAGAGAGAGGGACAGTGTAAGAGATAAGACAAGGCTTTTGTCTTTTGCAAAATAGGATGCAAAATGGATGCCGAATTAGAAAGGGCTTGTATCACTGAGAGAAAGTTCTGTAGAGCATCTTTAAAGTGAACATTACATGAGGCTCTGGATCACTAACATTGAAAACCAACCAGAATTGTATATCTGTTTAAAGCAGGGGAAAATCTGGAAAAATTTGGATGTGGTATAGACAAAATGGTACAAAAAGGGTGGCATATGCAAATGAAACCTTAGAAATGAATAAGTAAATAGAAGGCAAAAGATGTGGATTTAAGGAAAAAAACAACTGATTATCACAACTTAAGCAGTCATCAGATAATAAACATAAATCAAATTTCTTTACAAATTCAGATTTAATGGGTCATTTGTGATGTCAGTATAACTGAAAAAGTTTTACATTAAAAATGCTTTGGGAGCTATATTAATAATAATTTTTAAAAAGTTATCCTTAGTTAGTGTTGTAACTGTAGTTAAATTGTTACTGTATTAAACAGTCATTGTATATCCATACCCCCCTGAAAGAAGTACTATTTATGAGTGCTTAATCAAGTTTTTCTCATTATGTCCACTGTCAACAAAAGATGGTACTCACTGTTTCAACCCACATTAACACAGAGAGTTTAGTAAACAAAGCGGGAGTACCCTCTGTTTCTAAAATGTTGACTTTTTAGCTAGTTAAGTAAGTTGTGAGAGCACCTCTTAAGCATATTTTTTTTCCTCAGGCAATGCAAGAACAAACATTAAAATTTCTTAATGATTCAACATGATGAACTTCAGGACTTTAATATTTATGTCTGTGATATTTTTATTCCATGTTTGCCATTTCTTAATTAAAACATCAGATTTTAAGTTAAACTGCTAGGTCACCACAACTAAATAGGGCTGTTTATGGAAACACATGCATTGACTAAAGTCCATCAAATAGAAACTACTGGTCACTTCTTTGATCTGAATGTACCCTTAACAGGCAGAACAGGTCAAACTCCACAGATAAAGTCTATTTGCTATGAAACTGAAATGTGACCTCTGGTGAGTTGTAGAAGTTCTATTTCAACAATGACAATCACGGATGACACATCTACAAAGTCGATCTGGCTACGACCTAGAGTAACCTGGTGCCAAGTGCACTTATGAACACCCCTATGCTTGACACATGGTGTTTCTTAAGGACAATCTGTGATGAGCACTGAAATCCAATCACAAAACCACTCAAATTTAAATCAAGCGAAAATCCCTTCAGGCGGATCAATGTAGCATCTGTATGATGCAGGCTCTGAGTCAAAAGGCGAAGCTCTCGATTTACCTGCCAGTCTACATCCTTATGCTTACATATGGCCACAAGTTGTGAGTAGTGAATGTGACTGCAGATGAGAACCTTGGTTATCCAGGAGTAGCAAAGGGTAGACCCACTGCTCTTCTGCATTAAGGGAAGCCAGATGAGGTAACTTGGGCATCTGATTAGGATGCTTCCTAGATGCCTGCTTGGTGAGGTGTTCCGTGCACATCCCCAAGTCAAAATTAGTTGGTAATTATTTCAAAATTATGCAAAAATTATATTCTGCTATTCTTCTTACAATAAATACCTAGTAACTTGTTCAAAATGTCTCAGAAAGCTTTCACAATTTCTAACTGTTATAGTTCATTACAGCCTGTTACACTTCTGCAGACTATCACTTTGATGTGATATGTTGTTTACCAATTTCCAGGTAAATTCATCAATCAATTCATTTGGATTATTGCTTATGTCCACCTAACTTTTCTGTATCAGACCACTAAATTTAAAGTAAGAAGTTTCGCAAGACTTTCTATTAATTTCTGACTAGCCTTTGTCCATCATGTGGAGTTTGGCCAACAAAGCGGGACTACCCTCTTCCTCAAAATCCTGGGCATTTAGGCTAGTTAAGTGAGTTGTGAGAGAAACTGAAATTTCTTACCAAACAGGACATTAAAATGGAGTTTAGGACGTCATTATTTATGTCTGTTATATTTCAATTCCATGCTTGCCATTTTTTAAACATCAGATTCTCATTTCAGAAACAGCATTATAGGCACCACAGGATATAAATGCAAAGTGCTGTTTATGGGATCACACAAGTAGACTAAAGTCCATCAAACTGAAATTAATGATCACTTGTTCACCTATCGCAGGCAGGTCAAACTCCACAGATAAAGACTATTTGCTATGACACAGAAATGTAAAGTCTGTAGAAAGAAAGTATACTGGTTTTATTAAAACAATGACAAACACGAAATTAAAGAGGTTTAGGTACAGATGAAGAAACATTTCTTTTTTAAAAAAAAAATAAAATCAGTGTGAGTTTCTTACATGTAACCTACATATTGGCATAATAAACCAGGGGATGCAATTTTCAGCAAGCCCTAAATCTGCATTGCCACGTTATGCATATCCCTTCTTGTGCTGATATCCAAGGTAGGGTTTTGACTCTTATTTTTATCTCTATCCAGCACTTTGATTGACTAGAGTTGTATAAATTAAATTTGATTGACTGATTGAAATACTAGCCATTAAACATGGGGAGCCATTTAAACCATATAAAACTTATAACCATCCCTTCCACTTTTATTGTTTTCCCTTGTTATATTTGAACAACCAAAACATGTGATAATGAAAACAAAAGAAACCAAAACAAAAACATATTTTCCAGATCATTTGAGTGGAAGATTTTGCCGTGTTTTTAACCAGTCACGGGCTAATTTTACATCAGTGAACTGCTGCCAAAAACACTGTAACAATTCTGTCCACACTTAAATGAGCTAAAGAAGCGAATAAAAAATGTTTTACTCAGTGGGGTAGCTCTAAATATTACTAAAGTACAGCTTTCAAATCATTTATTGCCTTTTAAAACAACAACAATAAAAGTTACATTGAATGTAGATGTGAAATGTCTCAGACTAGTGATGTGTCATGCGCGAAAGAGCCGGCTCTGAGAGCCAATGCTTGGTAGTGAACGCAAAAACTCCCATCGAGTGAGAGCCGGCTCCCAGTTTTTTTTCCCTTTTACTGTGTGCTTAGCTCTTAGTGCTCAACCCCAGCTCTGCTCACGGCACTGCTTTGTTTGGATTGGCACGCATGGACAGGATGCTGCTGTAAGACTTTTATCACTGCTACACAAACACACTTCAATGATAAAAGGAACAACCTGTTTTTATCCAGGCCCTGTGATGGACTGGTGACCTGTCCAGGGTGTACCCTGCCTTTCACCTGAAACACTGCTGGGATAGGCTCCAGCTCACCCCGTGACCCCTAATGGGAACAAGCGGTACAGAAAATGACTGACTGACTGACTGACTGACTGTGCAATAGTTATCCAGAGCAATAGTTTTATCTGAGTTTATTCATCAATGTTGGCTGTTTAACTTCAGTCATCACATCTGCTGGTTTTATTACAGAAATTATCACCATGGAGACGGTTGGTGAGATGATGAATCCTGCATTATGGTAGAGATGATGCAGAACAACATATGCTGCATTTACTGACCATTGGACATCTGATGTTTACCCAAGAGAAACTCAGTTAACAGCAAGCATTTGTAGCATCGACTCGTTCTATTAATACAATACAGTAAAGACGGGCAAATTTAAGGCATAGTCGCGAGTGGTGATTAATTATTTTGAAATTATTTGAAATTAGTAATTAATTTTTAAGCTGTGATTAATCATGATTAAAAATTTTAATCATTTGACAGCCCTAATATATATATATATATATATATATATATATATATATAATTTACACACATATATGTGTATAAATTACTATCTTAATATCCTTTTCTTTTGTTTCTACTGTAATTTCCCATCTGTAGACTGCTGAAGTTATTTAGTTATTTTAGTTTAGTTATCTATTTTGATACAGCAATACCTAGTTTTTAATAACTTGTAATCTTTCACTTACAGAAAGACATGACTTTTTAACCAGTTGCACAGCAATTCGATATAGACCAGTGCATTTTGCTTTCAGTCAGTCAGTCATCAGTCAGTCATTTTCTGTACCGCTTGTTCCCATTAGGGTCGCGGGGTGAGCTGGAGCCTATCCCAGCAGTGTTTCAGGTGAAGGCAGGGTACACCCTGCTTTCACTATTTTTAATTAATAAGTAATCATTTTTAATTAATAAGTAATCAATACACATTTCCTATTAGACTTGAACAAGCCATCTTTGCATCTTTATTAATATGAAAAATTAAACTGGCTAGTTTGATCCCTGGAAGTTCTGTAGCAACGTGTCTTGAACTGACTCACTATGCACATAAATTAGAAGAAAGAACATGGAGACGGTCAAATTCTAGAGAACCATTTATTAACAGATTTACAAGGTCAAAGCAACAAGATGTAGATAAGGTGATAAAACCAGTTATAAGTGCATCATGAAAACAATAGTGAATGTTGAAAACAAGAACATCACAAATTATAAAAGGAAAGCTTTTAGGAGCCATCAGATGTAGACAATGAGCCAGTCAGCTTTACTAATAAGGTCTACTTTCTGACTTCCTCAATGAGAGAATGAACACAGGGGTCGCTTTACATATCTGAGACCAGAAACAGAGCAACATCTCAACTATTTCGTGAAATGGAATTACACTTTTAGTCCATCATTTAACTTTCCAATAGTTTTTAAACAAAGACTTTCTTATGTTGATTTACAAACAGAAACTAAAATTATTTAAATGACAAAATACCATTTTTGGATTTGTGGATGAAATGTTGTGCAGCCCAAATATAATGCATACCATTTCTACTTGGGTTTTTCAAGCATAAGAATAAAGGAATTACACACATTAACCATTAAAAATGCAGTATGTAGCAGCAGTACATTTGCAAATAATACATAAGGCACTAATGAATACTTTATATATATATA
>JBAMHW010000008.1:19397372-19428475 GCA_037177495.1 Rhadinocentrus ornatus
ATATATATTTTATTTATTATTAGTCTATTACTACTATTATTTAGTTTGTGGCACGTTGCAAAATCACGCGACCACGTACTATTTGTCCAAGATTACATCATCCCAGAGAAGAACGAGTAAAGCAAGAAAATTCACTTCCACGTTGTTCCAACTTCGTTTAAACAACAAGAAATCAAACTTTAGGGCTAACACTTTGCTGCTTTGCTGTCGGAAGATAGACACTTTGAAAGGTAGAGAACACCAACGTAGCGGTAGTTTTCTTTCAAAGACAGAATGGATCATGCCATGGGAAGAAGTTAATCGTTTACTTCCGTCGAGTAAGAGAGAACGTTCCGCCGTCTGCATAATGTACTGGTTTGACGCCAGAAATGATATGCGGAAGAACCGGTGCTGTATTCGTGGAACTTCGGAATTACTGCAATCGTGAAACACTCGTATCACAGCAATAACCACGTAATTTCAACCAATTGCCACCGTATTTTATGTTACTCTGCACAAAATCTACGAGTTATTTTTACAACTTTTTACTCTGTTTTTTTTTTATCATATGAGGACTACTAAAATCAAATTATCATGTTTTTTTTAATAAAAAAAAAACGCTCATCGCTTTTGCACATATTGATTTATTCTAAGATTCAGTTATTTTTTAAGCTTTTTTAATCTAGTGTAATAAAAGCGGTACGTGTCACACCCGATTAAACGGCATTCACTATTTTGTCCTAGAAATTTTAACCTAGCACATACGTAAGTAACGTCAGACCTGCGTAGTAGCAGGTCGTCATATCATCACGCTGCCGGCTTCCTCCCTTCATTCGCGCAAACTGTGACAGGGAAGACTAAAAAAAGTCACTGGACAGTTTTCTGTTTTTTCTTAAGGAATTCAAAGAACGTCACGGTAAAAACCCTTTCAACTCTATGATTGTAAAATAGGGGTTTTAGCATCTGTTTAAACTGTTGCTAATCCACGCTCTCGATTGTATGACTTTCTCTTATTTTCAGGGTTCAAATGATTTCAAATCAGACTTTCGTTTTCGAATTATACCGCGTCATTAAATATCGGAATGTATTTGTTTTTTTATAAGGTTTTTTTGTGGCTATTTAACTGTAGGCCTAGAAAAATGTCTCTGTCCTTGATACGTCACCTTTGGTAGAGCATACATAACGTACAACTATGGTGTCCAACTTCAAAGTCGGTTCACGAGGCTATGCTAGTTAGCATTTAAATATGACCAGCTACTAACTGACTTACTATGTTTTGTTTTAGTCAAGATGTCGTCATATGAAGAAGAAAATGATTCGAAGTTATTGCGAAAAGCAAAGGAGAATCCATTTGTCCCAGTGGGTGAGTATGTTTTGTATGTAACTATTAATCGCAATGATTGACAACACTATCTAAGTTAATATATTTATTCAATTGGTCGGTTGGTGATGGTGTATTGTTTACATTTCCTGTTTCATTAGGTGTTTTTTTTTTTTATAACTGGTTGCCTTTTTTGTTCTTTATAGGCATAGCTGGATTCGTTGCCATTGTTGGGTACAAACTGATGAAAATGAAACAACGAGGTGATACAAAAATGTCAGTGCACCTGATTCACATGCGTGTGGCTGCCCAGGGCTTTGTGGTTGGAGCCATGACTGTTGGTAAGTATTGTGGATATATAAGGGATGATCTTATTTCCATGACTGTTGTACATGGATCGGGTGGAAAATTAGATAAAAGTGTACAGTTTCAACTCCATTAATTGCCCTTTTCAGTCTCTTTGTTTCCAATGAGGCATATAGGCTATACTAGAGCAGGATAAAATGGTTCTTTACAGTTTCAGGTGCAACATTAATTACCAGCATGCTAAAACGGCTAAATAAATAAATAAAAATAACAATAACACAACTAAGGTCAAAGAAATATTTGTTGTATTTGTATCTGTTTCTCATGTTCCTCTTCATGGCTAAATTCACATTTTTAATTCACTTTATTTATATAGCACCAATTGACATTTGTCATCTCATGGCATTTCAAATGGAGAATTAGTTCAATATTAGTCCAATTAAATCCAGTTATAATCCAATTCTTTGTAATCCAAAAAAGGAGGGTTAGTGATCCAAGAAGATATGACAAGAAGAATAGCTTTTGTTCAGTTTTAAATCTCACTCAGCTTTATATGGTTTGCTGAGTGTACAGTGTGTACATGTCCCTGAAAAAGGTGTCAATACTTCATCAGTGATGAGGGCTGAACTAAATTTATTTTGGTCAAACAAACGTGTTTGTGTTTTTAAAAAGCTCCTTCTGTAACTCATTCTTTTTTTCTTCTTTTTTTTTTAATTGTAGGGGTCCTGTATTCAATGTTCAGAGAGTACATCATGAAGCCTAATGAACAGAAAGAAATCCAACGAAAGTGAACATGAAATCTAAAAATATTTGATGTCCCTTAATATCGCCTCATATTAAGGTTTGTAGGAGATTTGTGTTTATAGATGTCATATGTTTAATATGCACACATCTTTTCTGAAGCTCCCAGTCACTGTAACAGCTGTTACTAACAGATGCCACTTCCTTTCTCTACACAGTACACCAGAGGCAATTCTATAAGTTGTTTTTTTTATCAGTTTTTGTATTTAAGTGGGGGGGGGGGGGGGTAACTGTATGGGCTGAGGACATTATTGATGGTATGTGAGTGAAATATTAAAATATAACAATTGTATTATTTAATATATTAAGAGGCTAAACAAGGGTTTTAAAATGACCTTTGATGTTGCACATACTGATATTAATATTAGTCATTATGCTACTATTTTGTACCGACTATATTTTTTTATTTTAATGATATGGGGTAGATTTGCCAAATAAAAAAAAAATATTTCACCTTAGTCTTTTTTTTTCCCTAAATGGCTATCCCTTTTTAATTTGGGGCACCATGAAAATGTGTACAACAATATATGTGTTCTAGATTTCAGATGACCTCTCACATTTAACTTTTGGCAGCTTAGGTCATTTTTGACTCTGCAAAACAGACAAAACATTATTCCATACATATTACTTCATGACATGGAAGTTGGAAGAACTTTAATATTTGTTGACAGAAATCATACGGAAAAGATGTAGACATGGAATGGACGACATTTCATTTTGTCATTATTTTATGCTGCCCACTGGTTAGATTTTCATAAGATATGAAACAGGTACATCTGTGTAATAGCCTGTCTATAACCCACTTGTTGATTTGCTTTCTGTGTATGTATACAGTTTGGAACCATAAAACATGTTTGGACTGTCACTGTCTTCTTTTTGCATCATAATGTACACTATAATATAAACAGCTACCAACTTTTAGAGTTGACTTAATGAGTTTAAAAAGAAAAATAAGTAATTAATTAAAATTTAATAAATTTGCCTTTTCCATAAAATAAAACTGCTCTGCTGTCACAAACTCTTATGGAGATGTTTTTCTTTTCTTTTAAAGCCTTTTTTTCTTTTCTTTTTTCATGGAACACGTTTAAGGTAGCAACATGCTCCAGATACTCAGCCCAATATTGATTTTTCAAGTTGTGTGAAGATTTTTTTCCCTTCTTGGTAACATGAAATATCTGCCTAAAATCCAGCAATACATGCACAACATGTTGATACCTGCTGGGTATGCCATGTGAATCACGTACATCATGTGACATAAAAAAAAACCTGTTGGGTGTGTACCTTAGTTTACAAGCAGTAGTTATCACATCTCAAAAACTGTCATGGATTAAGAAATGTGAATGTAAGAATGACTGCAAATCCTGGACTGATCAGTTGAATGACTCTTCAAATCAGCAGCATAAAGTGGTTTCATATCATCTTATTCTAGTCAACTGAAATGAGGGGGGTGGAGCTCTGAGATAATAATTCTCATCTGATAGGACTCCTTATCTAATGAGAAGAATTTTCACTAACATTAGGCCTCAGTCAGTCATCAGTCATTCTCTGTACCGCTTGTTCCCATTAGGGGTCGCGGGGTGAGCTGGAGCCTATCCCAGCAGTGTTTCAGGTGAAGGCGGGGTACACCCTGGACAGGTCACCAGTCCATCGCAGACATTAGGCCTCATTCACCACCAATTCACAAATAACTTAAATCCCACTTTTATGCACTTTTTATGAAAACGGTGAATATTTCCTCTTTCTATAAACACTCGTACATTTGAGTGTTGTCATGTTTGAACAAAATAAGTTTGTTGTCTTCTGTTGCAGTTTATTAAAATATAGAAATTACAGTAATATTTTTGTCTAATCCCTTTTGATACATTTTGATAATTTACAGAGCATTTTTAATAAATTAAGTACACAGACACTTTGTTTTGCTTTGTTTTATGCATTTTTGCAATGTAGAGCACAATGGGTTAATCTTATGCATCTGATAGTGTTAGATTAATTAGATATATGAAATACATGAGATATAAATCTGTGTTTTCTGAATTAATGACAGAAGGTGTATATAAATATTTTACAAAATATATGAGAATGGCTTTTAGAGGATATTGGTGAATGAGACCCATTATCTTTAAACATAAACTGGCTCAAATATACCCTTAACTAAGATGACACATTAAAAGCATTAAACTATTACTATAACAGTCTTAAACTTCTGCTCTATTAAGTGCACAGGTTTTGTTGCAAACTTTGTGGTTGGATGTTAACAAATTTAGATGTGAATGGAAAGGTTTTATCAGTAGAGCAAAGTTGGTTGACGAACAAATACCATATCAATTCCAGTTTGTATTTTTATTTAAATTTAGACTTTTTTTAACTTTAGCTTTGATGAAAGAAAAAGTATACTGCTAAGACACACACAAAGCTTGATTGTTATTTTTCTATCAACTTCTCAGTTCATTTTAGTTTTGTGGCTGTAAAAAAGACTTTCCAACATTTCCTTTGGAGGATGTGGTGCAGAAGGATCTAAATCTGTGCTTGTGTTTATTTTTCATGCTGTCAAGTCCCTCAGCTGGTCTCTGGGGGGACAACTATGTGACACATACAGGAAATGATTCTTGACTGGGCCCTGTTGTTTTTTAAACTGTATACAGACTATATTTTTTAACTGTTTAAATATGCTATTTACTCTGTAATGTGACAACATACCCTTTTAACTTTAACAGTTTGATAAAGCTGTTTTTATGGAGTAGCTGCCTACTTGTCGTGTAGTATATGCAGTACCAGTGTAAAAGTTTTAGACACACTTTCATCATGACTCTGTAAGTTAGATCATAAATGTTCTTTCTCAACATGAAACATCAACCTGACATCAGTAAATACGGGGTGTTCTGTCAGATCAGCATAAGCATAGTGCAAACTGACGAGTGCATCTAACCCTAACCCGCATGCGCATTAACGTAATGTATGCTACTCTGATGAGAATGCTAAACTGACAGAACATGGCGTCGTGGATAAAAAATACGTCAGCTTTCGATGCCGCAGTTAACACTAACAATGAACTAGCACAGCAGCTGGACAATCCCTCAAATGGAAAACATCCATAATGAAAACACGTGTGCCTTTCCTATAATGTTTTACATCTGATACGAGGAAAGGGTAGGATAGAGAAAATTACAGACGGGTCTATCCAAGATGCTTCCTCGATTTCTAAGTCCCATGTTTCACCTGATACGATCGGAGTTTACCCTTCATTTCCGCCTCATCTGATTAACTAAAACGAATTGATTTACCGGCATCATTATTTAAATCAAAAGACTGACTGCAGCCAAATAGAGTCAGTCTATGGTAGACAGAGGAGAGGGGTTTACGCAGGTAACCTTTTCTGATTCCTACTCCCGCGAGATTACATTTAAGTGTCCGGAACGTCGTTGCTATGGATACAGGAGCGTGGCTTGTCGGAGTGCTGTTAGTTAGCGTAAACATAAAATAAAACTGCAGTGTAACTCAAGTTATTTTGTTTAGAACTGCGAAATCGGAATTTATTACAGGTGAGCAGTGTTTCCTTTCAACAAACCCAACTTCGTGAGGAGTTTCGGTTCGAGTTCTGAAATATAAGTGCTGTCACAAAGGTACACCCATGGTAAACATCATTATCTCGACAACTGTTTAGCAGGTATCAAACAGTTGTTAGTGCTGTTGTGTTGCCAATTAGTCCTTAGCTTACAATCGTGCATCAGACCGTAAAAGGTTCCATCCATAATGAGACAAAGGGCAACATGCTATTTTGAAAAATCATGAAGAGGACTCTTAATTAAAGACTGCTTCTTTCATAAGTAGTTATACAGGTAAAACTTTATAATGAGGGCACAAATTTTGTATTTCAGTGATGATTAACTTCTCTAAGACTCCTTATAGTTTAATGCTTGGAAAAGAGTGCCATGACTTCCTGTTGTCACCACCAAAAAATAATCAAATCATGTTTACTGGTTTACATAAAATGTTCATTGCTTATTTCTTATTTGAAAAAAACAAAAACAACTTTGTATCTTAATCTGAAAGTGTTAGCATTAAACTTATTTTTTCGATACAAAACATTTAAGTCTAAGATTGTGTGGTTCTAAAATAGTTTTTGAAATATGTATCACTGGATGCTAATCACAGTAATAACACAATGTTCTTATTGTAGATTGTATCAGTCATTATCCTCCATAATTATTACATTTTTCCTTCTCATGTTATAAAACATAGATGATGGAGGATGAAGATCAACTGAATAACTTGCGACTTCAGTTCCAAACACTGCAAAAACAGCAGGAGAAAAGGAAACCTGATTGGAAAAAGGAAACAGAACGAGATAATCTTGATGTTAGTGGCACACAAGATGACTTGAATCTATCTAAGCAAGGTATTGAAGCAGACAGTCCCAGTGTCGGGTAAGTGTGTCTCCCCTGGACTTAAATACATATTTAACACTGCTCTCTTTACTGGCGACTGATTTTTTAATCTGTTAAATTTAAAAAAGGTAAATTGGATAACTATTTAAAGCAAGAAATCTTCGATAAAACAATTCATTTTCTATTGTTTGGTGCTCTTTTGTCATGATGCCTATAGGCTGTTACAGAATAAGAATCAGACACTTCAGGACCAGTTGAGAGTGCTAAAAGATGAAAATGGTCGACTCTTCAAACTTCTGAGTGAAAAGAATTTTGAGATTAAACACCTGAAGAAGAAAAGAGAAGAAGAAAGACAGGCATTAGCAGGTAAACTGGCATAAATGTGACATATTTTGCACATCAGTGTTATAGATACTTCATAGCCATTTCTTGACTCATCTCTTTAGACACATCAGGCTTAGCAGGAGCTGCAGCTGCCACCAAGATTATTGAGCTGTCCAAGAAAAATAAAGTGCTTACTGCTGAAATTGAGCAAGAGAAGATTAAATCCAAGCAAAACAGCAACAGAATCAAAGAGCTTGAGAAAGAGGTAACGTGACATTTGGATTTGTTGGATGGAAGCTCATCATTTCTTCACAAATACCCTAAAGAAAAGAAAAACAAAATAAATAAAACAACAACATTTATTTGTAATATTTTGTCAATTTGTATAGTTACAGGCTGCTTTGGTTCACTCTGTTACTGGGCAGAAGACTGACACAAAGTCACTGAATAAGAACTTTTCCAAAGACTGTGAGGTAAATATGAACCAAGAATATTTCGATGTTTTCTTATCGGAACGACAGAAACTCAACATGAATCACACACTTTTTTCTTCCATAAGCAGGAGAATGCACTAGTCAAATCTCTTCAGGAAAAATTAGCATCTGCCCAACTGAAGGTGATTGAATATCGCAACCAGGTTCAGTCTGCCAAACAGGAGCTGAAAGTAGCTCAGAAGGTAATCATCTTTTTCTCTGATCTTTGACACGTAAGAAGAAAAAAACAAAAACTACACAACATAGTTAGGAAAAAAATACACAATTAAAACGTGATATACCTCCTCTAACTTCCTCATTCCAAAATATGAACTCTTTCAGGTATTGATCAACGAGGTTGGAGAGGAAGTCAACCTTCAGCAGCTTTTAAGCTCCCCTGGCAGCTTTAGAGGTCGTTCACAGCAGATTCTGACTCTTCAAACAAGGGTGAGCTGAAAATGAGATAATTACTTAACAACATAATGTCCTTCTCAAATGAAAAAGTTCTCCATAACTAATAAAATACTTTTCAAGGGGATAAGGTTGCAGAAATAAGAGCGTAGATCCTGTAAAACCATTGCCTGAATTTCTCATGAGCACATCATAAATCAGGTGCGGGATCTTGAGCAGCAGCTGAACCAGGCAACTCGGCAAAAACTGTCAGGTGTCCTGACTGTAAACGAAGACTTTTTGGGCATGGGTGTCCTTCAGAAAACCCCTCCACAAGACAGGAACCTCAGCTACATCCGCACCATTGAGAAAGACAAGAGGGAAGCTTTTGAGGTTTGTAAACAATTACTGTAAATATTTTTAGTGTATTGCAGGAAAAACAGCATCTATTAAGGAGTAAGCGACAGTGAGCACAGAAATCCTCAATTTAGAGAGTAAAGTATATACTCTTGGGTAGAATGGAAGATTTTGAGCATGTTTAGACTTTGAATGAGTCCTGTTACATGTGAGATTTTTTTCTGTTTATTTATTTATTTAGTTTTTTTTTTCTTGTAATATTTGGTGTTGCAGTTTAGCTTGTATTTAAATAAACTAACCACCACCACCACAAAAAAAAAAGTGAAGCAATACTTGTAATGTCAGTTCTAATTTTATTTTGACATGCCTTGCAATAAATTGAATATATTATGCATAATTAAATAGGCTCTATTTTTTTTTTTTTTTACAATTTCACAGAGGATCTCAGCAAATTATGAGGTTCTTTTACTAGAACACGAGGATCTAAACAAAAAGCTGGAAGCCTCTAAAGCCAGGAGCAGATCCCAGTCCAATGAAATAAAAACTCTGAAGATCCAGATCTCCACCCTGCTAGAGAAGGGTAAACATGATGATGAGCTTGTGGATGCTCTGTTGGTAAGACATCAAACCACCAGTTCATATGTGGTGCATCTGTTATTATGCATTTATCTTAGTTATTAAGTAGGAGACAAGCAAGAAGTGCTTGACTGCTTCATTCATAATAGACAGTAATCATATCAAAATTTCAATTTCCAGTTAAAGTTTATTTCAGAATTTTAGTTTTATTAGACCCACCAATCAGCTATTGTTGAAAAGTTAATTATTTTCCATAATTCAAGCTCCGATGAGCCACATATTGCAAAAAGGAATACTTTTGGTCTGTACTTCTCCACAAACCGTTCTTTTACCTCTGGCAGAGGCAGCAGCATCAGATGCAAACGGTGCTGAAACAGCTCAGCCAGCATTCAAATAAACAGAGCAAGGAGCCCCAGCAGAGCATGAGACAACAGCTGAGTAATGAGCCTTCCGATAACAATGCTGTTGTCCAGAAGCTGAAGCAGATGGTTACTGAGAAAGAGGCAAAGATAAAAGAACTGCAGGAAACTCTGCAACTGCTTAACAAGGTAAATAAATAAATAAAAAGTTAATGGCATTGTATCAATGTTTGTGCTGACTCTGGCACTTTAAGTGCTTAAAATTCTACCACCTAACCGTAAATATGTGTTGTTTACAACAGCTGAAGAAGGAGAGTGTGGACAGACGGGCCAGCCTCGAGACAACAGGGTGCAGTACAATAATGTCGCCACAAGATGGAGACATTAACAAAAGAATGACTTGTTCAAGGTAAGCATGTTGATGTTATTTATTTTTGCTTATCTTTAATTTGTTTTACTTTTTTTTTTACTGTCGTAATAATTCAGATAATAAAATAACATTCATGATTACATAGAGACTTTTCTAAGATTTCTTTTCTGGTAAACAAAGGATAAATAATTCACTTGTACCAATTAGAGGCTTATTTTTTTAATCAGGTTATTGATTTTGTTATGTCTCAGTGCTATCAATTTTTTTACCTGCTGGGATTTCTGTTAGTGTGTGACTGTCTGTCATCATCTTTTCCAGTTTGGTCTCAAAAACTGGACATAAACTGGTGCTGCCTGCTATTGAAAGTGGTACAGAATATTGTACAAGTGAGTGAACAGCAGGTGATTCGGTATGTATATTTATCATTCTTGTATAAATCTGTAATAGTAAAATCAAATAAATCTAAAAAGAAACAAGAACAAAACAATGTGTGATACAATGATATTGCTATTGTCATTATTATTGTAGTATCTGGGGTCTAAATTCTTAAAAATGTCCACAATGTTTTGATGTCATGAGTGCACTATATACATACATACATATATATATATATATATATATATATATATATAAAATGTCAGTAATGCCTACTACTAAATCAAAAGTGGTCTTTCTATTCCCTGAGCTAATAGTTCTTGCACTGGCAGTTTGGTAAGCAGATATGTGGTGACCTTTGAAACATTACATTTCCTTATTTCTCTAGGCAGTATCGATATTTTTGAGCAGCATAACTTTCATAAATGGCCTTTACTATTGCACTACACTACCAGGCAGTCATTTTCTTTGTACATGTCCACTTGAAAACCATAGACACATTATTTATTCAAAATCATGATGAAATGATGCATTTAAATATTAATGTTCAATAGCTGTCAGGGTAAAATTTGGAAATTAATAGTGTCAGGTAGATAATTTTTTTCAGATTTACGAAGTCAAATATAAGTAAATAAATACAATATCCATTGTTAGTTTAAAGCACATAAAACCATGCTGGTAAATAAATCAAAAGGAATTTAATTTCTTAAATTTTATTGTAACTATCAAAGTTTGTTTTAAACATCCAGAGAGAAAGAGATGAAACAGATGTGTTTAGAAGAGTTTTAGTAGTTAAATTTTAATCTTTCTACCAAGGCTTTATTTGTTTAAATCTTACAGAGAAATGAACCAGATATGTTTGGAGGTAGAGCAGAAGTACCAAGAGCAGTGCCGCAGGATGGTTTTCCTGGAGCAGTTGGAAAGACAAAAATAGAATTAGAAAAAGGATTATACATGCAGCATAGTTGGAAGTGATATGCCAAGGCTCAGTGACAGCATGATGCGATAGTGTCAAGTAGATTTCATTTCTTGCAGTTTTTCTAATGCTCAATTGCACCCTTATCTGTCTCGCTGATTCTAAGGACTCTGTCCCTAAGGAGCTTGGTTCCAGGAGTCTTGAAGCAACTGGAAGTCTCCATGAATGAGCTGAACCAACTGTCCAACAGTTGGCATTTAAAAAAAAAAAAATTTCTTCTTATTTTGACAAATTGTTGATGTCTTGAGTTGGTCCTTAAATTAAACATGATAGTTCCCAGAAAATTATCCAGGCAACAGGAATCATAACGTGCAGCAATGGACACACTGCCTATGGACAGTGCTCATTTCTGCCCATCACATTTGGGCTGCGCAGACTTGTTTATGTTGCTCTTGTATGTTGTCTCCTGGCTGTTCATTCAGCTGGAGGAAACAGAGGTGCTGAGGACATCCCTAAAGAGCACTGTCCACCACAACCTGCAGCTTTGCAGTGACACGATGAGACAAGTCAAGCATGTTTTCCTGGAGGCTCTGTGACACCACTGACAAGACACTAACCAGGGGAACTGGCTGGTCCCTGCTCAACCTCACTTCCAGCTGAGCCCTACCTTCTCCTGTCACATGTGACAAATAGCAGCCTGCAGGAAACAACTTCTTCTCTTCGGTCACACAAACATCATATGGATATCTTACCTTTTCCCTACTTGGTAATGGTTTGTAATGGTTACTTTGTAAGACCAGGTGACCTCAATTTTAAGGACTTGATGACCATAAGAAGCAAAACATTTAAAAAAATAAACCTGTCTTTTCCTTTCTTGATGCATATTGAGCCAGATATTATTATTTTAGAGTGAAACTCTTTTTTTTTTATAAACAAAATAAATATCCAATCTGTTCAGTGAAAAGGACCAAACTGCTTTCTTTAAGGATTATGAAATCCTTTGATTTTTTTTTTCCATTTTCTTTTTTTCTTTTTTGCTATTTTTTTTCTTTTTGGCTCCAGTTGGTTGTACACAAATGTGAGAGATGATGGTCCAAATAAAAAAAATTTATATAAGTTTAAGAATATATATAGTGGTTGAAAATGAATGCAAACTCAAACTGCACAATCTCCCACTGTAGTCTTCCTTACATTCCCCAGAGAGGTTGTATGTATATAGCCGATGCAGTGGTTCCCACATTCATACTCACTTTTATACTAACATCCGAGTTATTTTCTTCCGATGTAGCCGAAAGGGTTTCAGTAGAAGCCTACCCTTCTTCTCCACTCTCTCCACATCACGCTTAATTTAAAATTATAGCTGACTTAGTGTGCCGATTCAAATACCGTACTGTCTGTCAGGATCCTGTGGGAGATTGGCAGGTCCCCTTTGGACCGCGCAAGAAAGTGCCACAAGACAAAAATATCAGAGTTTGGACATGATGAAGAAAACCTTTATGCTCACAGTTACAATAAACAGCTTGTGTTATATGCCTCCTCGATAGAAGGTGCGGCACCCTTCTATGTAACAGAACGAGATGTCTTTGGAGGAGTAGATCTGCAGGACTGCCAAATACGTAACAAATGTAACAATATATGTCACAAAGGGTGTTGATGGAGCAAATACTTGTCATGATCCCTAAGTTCCCTAAGGGGAACATGTTAATTTATGTTTAGTTTTTTTTCTTTATTAATACCCGTCTTATTATTTTAAATCTGTTATAACACAACTTCAAATGAAGTCAATATTTGTAAACATGTTTCTTCTTTCTTTTAAATCAAGGTATCTGATTAGAACAAGACAAGCTGTGTAACCAAACTTCCAGTAAGCTTTTAAATAATGCTTACTGCTATCCAGCACTCATTACTGTTATTTCAGTTAAACAAATTTTACAACTTAATATGACTACTCTTGTTGATTTCAGTTATTTAAGTGTCATCACCTTCAAATAAATTACACTTCACCAAACAATTTTATTATTGTTTTATGTAGCTGTATTACGCAGAAAGGTGTAGATTTATTCCAAAATGCCCAATAACCCACCAAACCAAACACAAACTTATGTAAACACAGCATACGTAAACAGCCTCAGCTATTTGTCATTCCAGGTTTGAATGACTCCTTTCTCCATCGTTCTCCTCAGAGGTATTCCCTCGTTCTGGACCAATGCTTCCTGCAGACCATTGACTGCATCCAGAAACTAAAGTAAATAGTGGAGCTGTGAATGCAGAGGTTAAAGTTAGCCATGAGTGTACGAGGGATCTGTGAACTTGACTCAGGCCAGAAAACGGTTTGTGCCTCTATGAGTCTATTCATCTCCCAATGCCTCTCATTTACATGTAATGGAAAGAAAATAAACAGCAAAGTCCTAATGTGCTCATTTACAGTAAGTAGAAATAAAGTAATGACTTGTTATCTTCATGAGGAAACTGCAGCACTGTTGACCACATTTTCATGGACTATGCTGATCAAAGTCTTCAGGATTGGTTAGTGTTGCTGACACTGATAATCAAAATTAAATGTGGAAGTGTTCACTCCAGTCTCTCATGATTCAAAACTTCTCTTTGAGAATTGTGGGTGACAGCATTAAGCATAAAACCTTTATTTGGTTTAGCCTTCTTGTTTGTTTTTTTTTGCTCATCTGCAAACTGATTGAGATTACAGTGTTGTAATGGCCATATATACAAGTAGCATCACTAGGTGGCAGTGTAGCTAGTCTTGAACTCTAGAACATATCAGCTTCTTTTAATGTGTATCTTTGTGAAAAATGTCAATTTTTGTGGATGATGATAGCTTCGTGGCCCCATTGGAACATCTGTGGTTTCATGCCCAGCAAATCAGACTATATAAACATACAGAGTGAAAGTGCTTTAAAAAAGTGTGCACCATTTATCAAATCTGAAACTAAAGATGTCCGTTGAATAAGCAACAGTTTTCTTAAATGCTGGGACACCGGGTGAAATGTAAATATGAACAGAATACAATGAAATTAAAACTGAATTCTAAATTTTGACATGAAGAGAAACATTGTTTTTCAAAAATACAGGATGTGGCTTTTAATATGATGGCAGCATAGTAAAAAAAAAAGTGTGACAGTGGCTATGGAAGACTTGAAAAATTGTGAAATATGCAACATTTGGTGGGACATCTCTGGTAACAGGTCTGTAACATGTTTGGGTTTAAAAATAGTAATGCAGACCGAGGCTCAGTATGTTAAATTCAAGGATGGGGAGAGGTTCAGTACTATAAGGGAGTTTGTGTGGGAAATCGTTAAACTATTTAATAACAATCTTTCTAAAATAGCATTTTAAGTTTTGTTTTTTTGTTTTTTTTTTTATCAACGATTCAAATAGTTAACAGATTTAGAGAATCCAAAGAAATGTCTGATGGCATGGGAAAAGGTTGAAAACCAATATTGATTGACCCTGCTCTTCCTGCCTTGAGGCAATACTGCATTAGAAACAGCCACTATTTTGTGGTAAAACTAGCCATCTGGGTTCAGGGGCACTGCTAAGAATCTTTGTCAGTAAGCACAATGTAGTTAATATGGATGGAGATAAAAACCCTTTCAGATATGCACTCTGTCATCAGTTTGGCAGCAAAGATTGAACCTAGTAGAATTTCCAAATCACAAGTCTGCACAAGTCTGAAGCATATGCAGTCACATGCAGTAACCGGATAGGCACACATAGCCAGGTCTTAGTTAGGAACATAATCTGCTTTTCAGAGGAATTCAACAGATTGTATTTTTAAACTAATTGATAACAGCAATGTCGAAACTGTTTGACTTCTGTGGGTTTTCTTACCAGTATTATGTGCAGCATCAAGACATTTTTCACAGTGCCTGTGCCAAACAAACAAGAACAAACCCAAAAAGATCTACAGCATTATGGGTTTCTTGTCTTACACACATAACTGACAGGCATGATGGTGAAAAGGTAACAATCATTTTTCTTGAGTTGAAAACTTGAGGTTGAAAGAAAAACCAACCATCTACACAAACAAAAAGATCATGAACTGTGCAGCTGAAATCCTGCAATACTTTGACAAAGTTTTTACACCCGTTGGCATTTTTATTGTTTCTTATGATCATAATCTGTGATTTTAGTCTATTTATTTTTGGGTTACTTGCCCATATTTGCCCAAATAGTGATTTAAAAAAAAATGAAAATAAATTACGTCATGCTGTTGCTCTGAAGCCCTTTGGGAGGATTTGGTGCTATAAATTAACCCCTCCCTGAGCTGCTACCTTACCACAGTGGAGGGGTTTGCACATACCAAAGATCCTTGGAACTATGTTGTCAAGGACTTGGACCCTGGTTTGGTCACCCATTGCAAACAAGTCTTTAGGGCAGAGACCAGATAAAACGTGGCTCAGGAGACCCCTATGATGCAGAACAACTTTTTGGTTTCAAGGTTTCCCTTACCTAGATGCAGGTCAATGTGGCCCCCCTCTGGAGCTAGATCTTGAGGTGGGGCACAGGTTTGAGCACATGGTGGCTGGGCCTTTGCCCACAGGGCCCAATCAGTCTCAACCCATAAGAGGTTGAGAAGTTGCTACTAGATATAGTCGGACTCACCTCACGGCTTTTGCTCTTGAACCAGTCTCCACACCAAAGCTGGACTTCTCTTCCATCCTGGAGTTGTTCCCGGTGAGGGCATACTCGCCAACAGTAAGGTATGTCGTCAAGCTGAAGAAGTAGTCCATTTTGGCCTTTTTGGCCTGTGAATTGTGGAGGCAGCTGACATATATCGGCAGACTAAGTGGAATGTGGCTTCGGTGGACGCTGAGACAAAAACGTCTGAACAGCTTTAACCTCTAATCGACACGTTATTGAACGGTAGAAGGAATGCTTTAAAGACCTCCTCAATCCCACCGACCAATATTCCGATGAGAAAGTAGAGTTGGTCAACTAAGTTGTGGGCTCTCCTATCTCAGGGGCTGAGGTGGTTAAAAAGCCCCTGAAAAGCATTGCTCTCGCAGCAGACATATGGACAAGTGTTGCTACAGAGGCATATGTGGGGGTGACATGCCACAAAGATTGGAAAATGGAGTCTCAGTCTGACAACCATGCCTGAGAGACACACAGCTACAAATATTGAGTGGCTTGAAGATGTTCTTGCAAAGTTTGACATTCCACCACAGAAATTTAAAGCTGTTGTTCGTGACAATGGCGCAAATGTGGCTAGCAATGAAGATTTTAGCAGAGAAGCACAGGTGGACATCGGTGTGATCTTTAGGACACCCGCTGAACTTAGCTTTCCAGATTGATTTAAACAAAAACCAGACTGTTTCTAAGTGTGTGGCTTCTGCAAAATGCCTTGCTGAACATTTTAAAAGGAGTGAGCTGTCCTCTATCAAACTAAAGAGTAAGCAGCAGCAAATAGGCACACCATCACACACGCTTGCGCAAGACATCAGTACTCACTGGAACAGCAATTTCCACATGCTGTCCATGCTAGTGGAGCAAAGATGGCCAGTAACTACTATTTTATCTGACCCAGCAGTTGCACTACGAGGAAAACACTACCTTGATCACAAGCCCAAGCAGCGGAATATAGTTCAAGAACAAAACCACGGTCTTGAGCTGTTTGAGGGTTCATCCGTATGATACGAACAAGAATATGTCACCCTCTCTGCACTTTCACAGCTCATACAAAGCCTCAAAAATCCATCCAGACTCCAGCCTTTGAAATTGCACCTGTCCAGTCATATCAAACTGATGCCACTGTCATGGTGGAGGTCAATGCAGCACATTATCCCACCGTGGCAAAGCTGGCAAAGGCTTTCTTATGCATCCCAGCAACCTCTACACCATTGGAGCACTTGTTTTTTTGCAGCAGGAAACATTGCATCAAAGCGCAGGGGTATTTCTGCCTCAGCTGTGAGCATGTTGATATGCTCTCTTTCCTCCATTGCAACCACCAGCTCCTTGTGTGATTTACCCCCCACACACACACACACACACACTAGTATGCAGCAAGACATTTTGGAAGGTGTATTTGTATTCACAAGAACAACTTTGCATGTTTTATAAAAAAGAGTAGTTTTTGTTTTCAGTGTTCATTATTATGCCTCATTTCAGGCTTGATGTGCATGCCTTTTAAGGTGAGATTGGAAAATGTGAATTTTTTTTCAATTCTGTTTTTGCAAAACAGAAGAGTATAATTTTGCACGTAATTGCATTACTGTTATGTATTTTGGGCTCTTGGAGGTCCCGTAGTGAGAGCGCCCTTGGCCTGACAGGGTAAACCCGCTTGTTGTTTAGCTGCTAGTTCTACTGCTATGGAGTTACATGCCGTGTTAACAAACGGTTAACATTCCGTGGTGGTCCTGGTCATTATTG
Source organism: Rhadinocentrus ornatus (assembly GCA_037177495.1). Lineage (NCBI taxonomy): Eukaryota > Metazoa > Chordata > Actinopteri > Atheriniformes > Melanotaeniidae > Rhadinocentrus > Rhadinocentrus ornatus. The sequence goes on from JBAMHW010000008.1 coordinate 19,414,692, forward strand.
TTACACACGGTAATGCAAGAAAGAGGAGAATATAGCATTTACTTTTTGCTATTCATGGATAATTGCCTAGTGGCACCTAATGCACTTACATTTTATTTATAAGAAGAGGAATATTTTCTTCCTAGAGACAGCTTTCAGAGACATTTCTTTGCATTTTCAGTGTTACAACACTAAAAATGTTTTAAAAGGAATTTTATTTGTTGTATACATTATCATTTTCTCCTTTGTACTTATTTAGCTCATAGAATAAGCTTAAGTATTTAAATGTAAATAACTGAAAAATGTCCAATTTCTTTATTTGATCGCTTGGTTAATAAAGAGAATTATCACTAGATTACTGGATTACAAAAATGATTGACCGCTGCAGCCCTACTCTGGAAACTGTGGGACTGTCTTGGTTGACGCCTCTGCAGCATCGTGTGGATATGGGGGACAGTGCCTTCTGGACAAGAGTGGTGGTCCCCTTCTTCAAGAAGGGAGACCAAATAGTGTGCTCCAATTACAGATCACGCTCCTCAGCCTCCCTGGTAAAGTCTATTTAGGGCAGCTGTAGCTTAGGAGGAAGAGCAGTCATCTTCCAACCGGAAGGTCGGTGGAACGATTTTAGGCTTCCACTGACTATATGTTGAAGTGTCCTTGGGCAAGACACTTAACCCCACATTGCCTCCCAATGTGCCTCTAGGGGTATGAATGTGTGTGTGAATGTGATATGTAGTGTAAAGTGCTTTGAGGGACCAAACTGACTTAAAAAGCAATGTGTAAGTACAAGTCCATTTACCATTTACCATACCTGGAGAGGAGGGCCTGTCAAATAGTTGAACCTTGGATTGAGAAGGAGAAGGATTTTGCCTCGGTTGTGGGTCAGCTCTACACCCTTTTCAGAGTTTAAGAAGGGGCATGGGAGTTTGCCCAATCAGTCTACATGTGCATTGTGCAGTATACCCTTGTGGAGCGTTCTCCAGGATTAGGGAGTACAAGCTGTACTGTGGCTTGTACAAGCTGTCCGTTCCCTATACGTCCATTGCCAGAGCTTGGTCCGTATTGCCAGCAATGAGGCGGCTTAGTTTCCAGTGAGGTCTGGAGTCCACCAAGGCTGTACTTTATCACCCATTCTATTCATAACTTTTATGGACAGAATTTGTAGGTACAGCCAAGGTGTTGAGGGAGGCCAGTTTGGTGGCCTCAGGATTGGGTCTCTGCTTTTTGCAGATGATGTGGTTCTGTTGGCTTCATCGGGCCGGGATCTTCAGCTCTCGCTGGAATAATTCGCAGCCGAGTATGAATTGGTTGGGATGAGAATCAGCACCTCCAAATATGAAAGAATGGTCCTCATCTAGAAAAGGGTGAAATGTCTTCTCAACGCCTGGAATGAGGTCCTGGCCCAAGTGGAGGAATTCAAGTATCTCGGGGTCTAGTTCACTACTGAGGGAATGATGGAACAGGATGCAGACAGGCAGATTGGTGGTCTGTTGTGGTTAATAACTGGTCAATCCACATTACTACCCTCACCTATGGTTACTAGCTGTGGGTTGTGACCAAAAAACCCCAAAATAATACAAGCGGCCAAAATGATTTTCCTCTGCAAGGTGGCTGGACTCTCCCTTAGAGATAGGGTTAGAAGCTTGGTCATCCGGAAGGGGCTCAGAGTAGGCAGCTGTTCCTGTGACCAGCAGCAAGAAAATGGATGGCTGGCTGGATGGATGGATGGATAGATTACTTTTTAAATTTATATAAATAGTTCTGTTCAGTGAACCTGTGTGCAATCTGAATGTCATGTGATCTCAGTGTACATATGCCATATGAAATGCCCTAAAGTTTGCAACATTACTACACAATGAGAACCATCAAGAAAGCAGCCCCAAAACAATAAATAAATATAAATAAATAAGTATAACTTATGTCTGGGTCAAAAAAAAAAGAAAAAGAAAAGATGGATAGTACTGAAATTCTTAAGGAAAATCGTTTTCAGTATAACACAGAATGGAGACTGGGGTAAAGGTTTGACTTTAATCATTCCAATTACCCTTAGCAGAAAAAGCAATGCTCAAGTGTTGTAAGAATAAACATTTAAGTCTTGTAATCACCCAATCAAAGCCCTGACCAGAATCTGATTGCGAATTTATATAACTTAACTCTTTAATGCTTGGACTAAGAAAAAAGCAATTTAAAAAATGTTTCCTAAATGGTCAAAACTTAAAACTTAGGCAGCTTAACACCAATTAATTTGGTATTAAAATTTATTAAAGTCACAGAAACATTTGCTCTACCAAATAGCAGAGCAGACAGTGAAAGGAATAAAGGTAGCTGTATATCAATGAGATCCATATATATATAAATGAGAGACATACTCAACGATGTTTGTAACGCTGACTGCAGGAAAAAGGGGGACTCCACAGCCTATTGACAAAGACAGCAATGCTTAGACAGCTGCTATGTTTTGACAAACTCTGCAACTTAAGGCTGCTCTCCTCCCTGAGTTGCTTTTGTAACCTGGCAGACACTCATGACACATGGCTCTCCCTCATCTCAGTCCGTCAAACATTTTCTCACTTCAGATTGAATTGCTTACCACAATTTGTCAGTCTACTTCTTCTGGAAACCCTTAATCTCAATTCTGACGATGGTCAAAAAAAAGAAAAAAAAGAAAAGAAGGCAAAAACTGAAAACAAAACCTTTTTATTTTATTCTCTTGACATTGTTATATTGTAATATGCCTTTAAAACTGTCAGAGAAGAGAGACACACTGTGCATTTAAATTTCTGCATGTATATTTATGTGTAAATAAAACAACAATAACAGTTTTTTTTTGTATTTGTGTGCATCGAATCTCTTTAGAGCTGCAGGTAGATACATACAGAGGGGACTGCTGATTGTATTTGTGGGGCAGGAGGAGCAGTAACATGGAGGCATCACCCTTTGCGAACAAAGTTGTTTAACAAGTCCCTTATGTGCTGACACAATTGCATTGACATTTTGCTCACGGGTACAATCACTGCCTATAAGATCAACAGCCTTCTGGAGATGTGTGCTTGAACTCACCACATAAGCAACAAGATTTACCTTTTTCTAATGGTTTGCAGTGGAGAGGGACAGAAATAATTGGGGGAGACTAAAGAAGATGACATTCCAGATGAGGTGCAACGACAACCCAGGAGACTGCCTATTGCTCACAGAAACTATGTATGCATGTATGTGTGCATTTCATTAATGTAAATATATTAATATTTATTTGACACTCATATCCACTGATTAATTCTCAATGAGCCAGCTATGTGTCTGCAAGTTTACTTATTGTAGCTCAATGAAGTGTTTCATCTGAAAGTAGACTACATGGAAGATAATCAGGTCAGAATGAAGTAAAAAACAAAATGACTTTGATTTTATTTCAGACATTAGTTATTTATTCAAATGGGCTACCATTTTAAAGTTGCTGAAGAAAACTCAACAAGTTGTTAATGAGAATAAGAAAATCTTAAGTTGGCCAAGAATGTAACATTACAAAGAATATATTCTGCTAATTCCTGTACATTCCTCTTTATTTATTTATTTTTTAGCATTAAAGGAAAAAAAAACCAACAACATGTGGTTGCCAATGTTTTATATAGAAACTTAAATGCTGCACATACAGTATAGATACACAGACATTCCTCACACAGCCAGATACTCTGTCCAGCATAGTCCATCAGGACAAGAAACTCCAGAAGGAAGCATTGTGAACCTGCCTTCTTTCTAAACACATCATTATAACATTATAATCTCAGTACTTTTATTGTTAGGGAAGAAGTGATGATACAAAAGAGTGTGTTTGTATGCATTTAGCTAAAAAAAATTACAATCAGGAATGATTCTCTGGTATTAGAGTGGTACAATATTTCAGAAAATTATATTTTACTTCAAATAGAAAGAGTAAAGTCTGACATGTAATACATGCTGGCAAACATCATTCTGACAAGCTCACTTCCCTTTGGATTTGTGAAACAATTAAATCCCAACAGGCATGAAAGATGCCTGTAAGGATGACAGTGAGCCAACTCAAATGTTCCCTGAGTTCATGGAAAATGTTACACATGGTGATCAAATCTTTTGTATCATTAGACACTTCTAACATGCTCTGATAACAATTTAAACAGGATCACAAGACACCTTTTTTTAATAAAGATTATTAATTTGTTTGCCTATTATTCATTAACAAAGCTCTAAGCAAGAAGCAGAAACAGCGAGGTCTTTTATTTGCCGCTGAATGGATGTGATCCAATTGATTAAGCACTGGTATTGTAATTGTATGCAATGACTCAGACAAAAGCAATGTCAGGGAGCTATTTTTGCATAGATGCAGACAAGAGTCGTAATTATCAACAAAATGCCTTAGGCTGGGGCTCCTGGCTGCTACAGCAGAATACATTTCTCCTTAATCAGAATGACAAAAGTCAGATTCAATCGTGCCATGTACAACAGACATCCATTGTTACAAATAATGCAAATTGCTGATTGCAAGATGATTAATAACATTTCTAGTGAGATATTCTGCCTTCATGTCTTTAAAAACATGAAGATTAAATGTTCTTTTTTTTAGCATCTTCAGCAGGATTACTTTAATATGTTTAAAAGAATTAAAGAGAAACACGCTACTTTGGTAGTGTGATGGTGATGGAACAATGTAGGTCAAGTTAAGGCTTTGAAGAATAAAAAGAAAAGTTTTAAGAGAGCTGTGTGTAAATACAGACCATTTACCAATAGTTATAGACTAAAATCAACCAAATAGCTTAATCCTATGAGCTTGTATAAAGATAATTGGGCTACTTTTCATAGATTTTGAAAATTATTTCAAGCCAAGAACAGAATTTCTTAGGGTTAAATGACCTGTAAGTCTGACAATCTACATCGGCATAAAATATATTTTCCCAGAATTAAAGTGTGCCAGGTTAGGATTTAAAAATACATGACAATGGTTAGAAAAATGTACATGTCATGATTGCTCTTGGTGTTTTGGTTTTGCTCTGAGTTCTAGGTGTGGCTGAGCAGGCATCCAGTCCAGGGTGGAGTCTGGAGTGCTCCTACAAGCACACCTGCGTCTTATCTGCTTTCATTTAGAGCTGGCATCTTTTTTTTTGTTATTTATCTTATTTAACCATTCATTCTCTGTGCAAATTAATCACTCCAATATTCTCTACTAAGATTGTGCCTCAGCATTTGGGCATCTTTCGCCAGCTGCTTCCACTACCTGCTCGCCCTGCGGCCTGCAAATCATTCACTTACCTCTCCTCCATTGGACCTTTTCATGAATACAAGAACGTTCACTGGAATGGAATCTCTGTGGACTCACCTTACAACTGCTTCTGCGAATGAAACATCTTTCACATCTTTGTATTCATCTGCTTTTGGGTTCCACCTTGTATTAGCTTTCATAGCTGTGACAGCACATCACAGGCTACAAAGTTTGTCTCCAAACATTCCTTAGAATTTATTTTATGTGAATGTGTGTGATATATTTGTCCATTTCAAGCAGTTGGTTTTTATTGTTCAACTGTGTCTTCTCATGTGCTTTGAAGAAACTTTCATTTTTAAGTAGAGCCTTTTCTTGCTGTGTGGAGACTATGCAAATACAAAGGGCCCCACAATAGGGGGGCCATAAACTTCTTTCTTTCTTATTTAAAAAAAAAAAAAGACTGACATGTGTACATAATTTCCTTTAGTGAGGATATGGACAGCAAGCGGCATTATGGTGTCAGGAAGACACTATCATTGTAGCATAGAAAACTGTAGGAACAGAACAGAAATATTGTATAACTTTGCAAGCCAGTGTTTATTATTTCTTAGTAAAATGTCCAACTGACTGGAATACAACACTAATGTGAAAAAAAACAACTAACATTGATTCACAGAAAGCAACAAAGTATGTCTTCCCAGCACATTTCTTTACCCAAGTAAAGATTGTCTAATCAAGATAGTGTATTAACTTTTTATCAAATTTAATATGTGCACTGATGAGAATTATCCACAGACATTTGGCTCCATATAGGAAAACAATAGGTTCATGCTTAATATTATGTATTATTTTCTTTCTGCTCAGGGGTGGTGGCAAATATAGAAAGCCAAAATAAACCAATAAGTTATTCCCAATCTACATAATAGTTATCAGCACGGCTGCATAAGATTATTAAAACCTACTGCAATCTGGCGAATTTGGTTGTGGCGCTGCTCACCAAATGAGGATGTAAGTGCATGAGCGCCTGCAAGTTTGTTGAAAGAAAGCCCAGCAGCTTTGTTGCAGTTATTGACTAAGTTTTTTTTTTTATTAGTTTGTTCAATTAACAGCCATGTCTTCATGTTGTGTTGCAGGTTAGGGTTATTGCAGGTTGAGCTGCTTCATTCAGACACACAACTGGAAGAGCCACTACATATCAGTTCAGTGTTAAATGTGTGTAATCGCTTTTATCTTGTTATAAAATATTTCTGTCCTGATGGAAGGTTTTTATCCTGGAAGGGTCTCCTCCAGGGTGACAATGGGTGACATTAAGGGGCCACTTAATGTTTTGATTAGCTAAAAAAACCCAACAACAAACAAACAAAAAAACCCATAGAAATCATATAACATGGCCTTTACAGTCATGAGACCTCATTATAGTTGAAAACTGCTGAGTCAGTGCTCTCTTCCACCATACCAAAACACCTTGTGTGAAAGTCAGCTTTGGAGGAATAGCAATAGGATCCCAGAATCAATGCTTTACTGAAAAAGCCTCTAATTAGACCCTTAAATATTCTAATGTTGTCACTAGACTGGAGGATTCTTTCTATTTATTTGCTAGAGTATCACTAGTATTTTCATTCACGAGGTAAAGAAATGCAGCCACTTTTTTTTTATATATAGATTATTTGCATCCTGCTGCATCTCATGTGTATAACATCAACATCTTATTTATAGATCATTAGACTGAAACTAAGATTGCTTACATGTTTTGCCTCTGCTCCATATTTGTTTATTTTTAATCAATTTATTTTTTTTATCAGTCAAATAGAACCGTTTTACTTAACAAATTTAAATAAATGGAAAAATCCAAGGAAAAGATTATCTTAAATAAGAGTAGCCAGAACAAACTGGAAATAATTTCACTGAACTGAAAACAAGTGTCTACAGCCAAAGCAGTTTCACATCAGTTGTTTTCTCCTTGGGCAAGTGCCCACTGAAAACACTGGACTCAGCAGCAGCTTGGCTTATCATATTTTGCCACCCTGAAAGGATGAGGCTGTGAGTTTTTTTTTTTACACTACAGACGTCTGAGGCAATAAACAGGACGACTCACAGCCATTTGCTTCTCTGTCCCTGCACAGGCCAGCATCCTCATGGGCAACTGCACTACCCATCCCCCCTGACTGAGTTAACTGCGTGTCCACAGTAGGGTGAGGTGGCTGTAAACCACACCAGGCCTGTTAATTAATTAATGTACCTTAACTGTGGGGCTGGCTCCCTTCCTTGTAGTGAAACAGTTTTCAGCTGGCTGCAGTGGTGACCAACAGTGTGTTTTTTTTTTTCTTTTCTTTTTTTTTAGTTCCTACAGTGTTTCAATAGAAAAGCAACAGATATAGGAGCAAAGAAGCCAACAGACCGTTGTGGATGGGAGGAGGCCGTCAGCAACATAGTCACTATTAATCACCTATAGGGCCATTGTGGTCCTGTCCTATAAACGGCGCCAGTGCAGGAAGGCAGGCAGACAGAGAAAGAAGAAGAGAGCAGAAGGAAGAGGGGGCAGGGTGGCTGCAGGGAGAAAGAAGGGGAAAGAATGGTTGGGGAACAGCCTGTTTCCCCATTTCAGCTTCTACTATGGGGCTGGGGAGCAGTGCTGCTTTTTCAGTGTTTGTCCTTCGTGTTCTCACAGATTCCGGATCCTGAGGTAAGAGCCTAATGGCACACCGTGTCCTCCACAGGTCCCTCTCTCAGAAATATCCCAAAGGTATTCCTGAGATCGGCGCAGGTGTTTCGCTATGTTTTAAAATGTAGCTTGCATGAATGTAATTTATGGCATCATACTGGTTGCCAGAGTTGTTGCTTGCCTTACCGTAAGCATTGTAAGATGTACTCAAACCTGATGGATTACATGGTGCTGATACGGATAGCCAAGTCTAGTCCCGGAACAACTAGCTCTTGTTTTGCTTTCAACAGAACAGTGAAGAGAAACATTTCAGAGAACTTATGTAACATCTCTGCCAATTGTGTATGCAAAATAGCATCTTGAAGACAAAAGAATTTTTCTTTTTCTGTGTGCAAACATAACAGGAATGTAGCACATGACTGACAAAACGTACTTTTATAAAACTAAAACAAGTCAGTTGTTGCAGTAATGAAATAAATTAACATTAGATTCAAACTTCAGAAACAAATTACAAATTGCATTCTGAATACATGAATAAAAATGTATTGGCGCAATGTCATGAATTGTGCTTCTTTGTACAATAACAAGACAGCAACAGGTAATAGAACATGTTTTTATTTATGCGTAATAAAACCTGTCAACCAAGGGGCTATCCACACCCACAGAACTTTGATGTGCAGCGAACAGACTTTTTAAAGCAGATAAGAGGAAAAAATTTAGAGACAGCACCCCTCTGGGTGCTCACACAAAGCCTTCATAGCTTTTATAAATCAATAATATCATGGATATTAATCTTGTCAATTTTTACTTCATAACTGATCATTTGCTATCCCATGTGGACTCACAAACCAGGTGTATATTTTTCTCTTTATAGATGTTAATCCCCCTCCACTTGCTACAATTCTCCCTTATGTACTCTCCAGAAACAAAACAAACCAACCAACCAAGCATCCATCATTAATTAAAATTTTGTCTGTGTGTTGGTAAAAATGACACAATTTGAAGTCAATGTGATGATAAGTTTTGTTGGTATTTTCACCAAAAGAAAACTAGAAGGCTTATGGCCATGAAACTTTATACATTAAATGCCCATTCAGAGGAGAGGACTTACATAATCACTCCTGAAGAAGAAGAAGAAAAAAAAAAGTAATTTAAGAGCAGGTCTAAATATCCTCATTTAAATAAAATTCCTCTTTTCAAAGTCAGTGCAAAAGAAACCTTTTTTGTTTGTTTAGCTTTGTGCTTAATAGGCCTTCCTATGTCCTTGTCAACGACTATGTGTCCTGAAGCAGCTTCTGTCCCTGTTGCCATGTTGGCTTGCTGAAACCTAACATGTCTTATATGAACAAATGAATGAATGAAAAATTTTTTTTCATAAAAATGAACAAACAAATTAATAAACAAATCTCTTTCTGCTCTTTTGCAGATTTAGTAAGCTCTGGTAACATCTAATGGTTTAGTAGTTCACCCACAAAAAGTGGGAGGGATATTCACATTTGATCTCCTGAAAACTGTGAAAGCCTAAATGTATACACAGTATATACTTTTTCTTTCGCCGCCATCCTTGGTTTTTCTCAAGCATCTTTGTTTCTGTAAGATAGCGCTATCAGTCACATCAGCAAATCTAATAAGCATCAATTTTATTTAATGCATCGCCTACACATGCATCGCCTACACAACTTAAGTATAGCATTTCCACAACAACCTAGCATCATCTAAACAGGTAATCAATATACAGTAGACAGGGAAAAATCCCAATGATGGTATTATATGGAAAGTGATGCTCTGCTTGCCTAGTAGCACTGATCAAAGCCACAGATCTAGTTATTGTCCCCTGAGATCCAGCCCAGGGGACATGTTGTGAAATGTTTGTTGTGGATCCCATATCGACAGGATGTTGCATTGGAGAGAACAAAGAGCTCTAAGGGCATTTTATAAGACATGCTGGAACAGTCTAGAAAGCAGCTTTTCCTGGCTAGCTGCAGAATCAGCTTTGCAGATCTCACCATTTGCTGCTAATGAGTAAAGGAATGCTTATATATACAAACAAAGGGCACAAAAGGAAAATGAACAAACAGTATGTCAGTTCACCTTCATTATTATTGAAATAATAATGTGTTAATATTTGTATATTATAATATTTGTGTTAGATGGGAGACACATAAAACTGAAAAACCGCAGGTAACTTCCCTTTTAATAATTAAGTTGAATCTTTCTTATGTTAACTTCTCTTTTTTCTGTACCTCTAACACAAATTAAAGAGAAAAAAAAATCCATTAATCTACTTGTATTTTTTTTTTTTACCCAGAAAGGTAACTGAAAGTCTAACTCAAGGGTTTAACTGACAGATCGTATCGAATAAAGTGCGAAGAGTCACAATGAAAACAAAGCATGATTTCCCCTAAGATTTAAGCTCTCTCTCTCTCTTTTTTTCTCAAGCTTTTACCCACAGATCCTCCAAAGAAGCCGGACCCTGTCACTTCAGAGACTGTTGTTTTCTGGGGGCTGCGGTTATGGCAGGTCATTGGCATATTTTCAATGTTTGTTTTGGCAGTAGGTTAGTATGTCTCACAGAAACATTTTGTTTTACACACAACAAAAAACCCTAAATTATGCCATCAATCACATTGTGATTAGTAGTAACAGAACTGCTATTACTGTTGTGTATGTGATGAAAAACGGAATTAATTTCCTTCCATTGCCATTAGTGTTAGTTTGAACTTAATCAAATATTGGGTCATAATGTCAAAAACTGAACTAACAGCTGCACAGTCTACCATTGCACATCTGGTATACCAGAGGTACATTTGGATTCATTGCAAAACTGACAACTGAATTTCTGTACTGATGTTAGTCCATAGAAACAAATCATATAAACGGTTTTCTCAGCGCTACTATGAGTAAAAAACAAACAAACAAACAAAAAAAACAACACAAAAAGACAACAACAAAAACGTCACCCTGCTAACATTCTGTCAATGCTAACACTCTATCCTATTTAGGAGTTTTTTTTTTTTTACCATATACTTAGTTTAGCATGTTCCAGTTTGCACTTTAAATCTAAATTAATGATATTACCACATTTTATACTGTCTATGTTTGGGTAAACAGCTGAAATTTTGAACAAAATTGTGTCTATGTCCAAATATTTTTACTACATAAATGATAGTTTTAGTCTACAATTGTGTGGCCAACTAATTAATGGGCAACTATCACTTAAAATACATACACAGTAACAGTGGGAGGAGAATCAGTAAGACTTCAGATGTTTAAAAATTTCCACAACATGAAGCATTAAACTGTAAATTCACACAAAAGAACAGATTTTATGGAACTTTATCTTCCTACTGCATTGAAGCAGGATTCAGAAGATGGTGGATTCAGTCGACTTATTAAAGCCTCCTTCAAGTAAATCAGATTGCTTTTATTTTTTTCCTTTTATACGTAAATATGGCTATGCCTCAAGTTTCCACCAGAACATTGTTTGCTGCAGCTTAGTCTGAGCAAAAAAAAAAAAAAAAGGAGCTTTTTCAGCATCAAATTATGGCTAGTCTGAAGGTCTCTAAGGGGACTCTGAAGTGCTTTGTGAAAAATTAATCACTTGTATCCAAAGCACAATCAAGCAGAACAAAAGTGCCTGCACTATCAGAAGATCAGCACATCAGACTTTATTCACTGGGAGATGGAAAAGTCAACTTTGTTGTAGAAACAGAGTTTTCTTCAAAGGAAAGAAGAATCATGGATTAACTGGGTATAGAAATTGGATAGATGGGAGGAGGAAAAAGAGCAAATGTTCTGCTGCAGACTTAGAAATATTAGGTTTTTTTTTTTTTTAGTCCATGAATAAAAAAGCTGCATTTATCGATAAAAGTCTTTAATTAATATTGCTACATTTGAAACTGTAACAGCTGTATGAAAGTAGAGAAAAGCAGAGGATGAAACTACATTGTTTTAAACACACAGTGTAACATGGTGACATGGCTGTACTTTACTGTTTTTTTGGCCATGAACTGAAATATGCATGAATGTTTTTAATCATGTAAAGCACTTTGTGTATCCTTCGGCATGAAAAGCGCTTTATAAATAAAGTTTAATTTGATTTGATGATTTGATTACTTACTCAACTCGACCCTGATCAAAAAGACATTTTTGGCTTTGTTAAGCCAAAATTACCTTGAAAACTATAAAACACCCCAGTAAAACAAAGCAGTGATCTCAAGTACTTTAAAGTTCTTTTTGTTTCTTAAAATTTGTTTTAGTTCCAGAGGATGTTTCATCTCTCAGTCAACAGTCTCACTCCAAAACATGCAACAGCTTCAAAAGGGTCTCAGTCATTAGATGTACATATGTAGTCAAGCAAAAGTGCTGCAGTTGAGGCCCGTCTGACTTTTTAAATTTAAAACTGGTTGGTTAAAATTGGTTACAGGTTTGTGTTAAGGTACACCACTAGAGATATAAATTGAAAGAAATATGGCAAGAATTACACATGAAGCAGATATTGCTAGTTTTTTTAATGAGATTCAGATCAACCATTTTTTACCTTAAATTGTACTAATGGTATAATAGCCATAAATGTTATGAACTAAGACCATCTGAGGCCTTCTCAGGAGGAAAGGTGAAATGTCTTTAGGAACCAAAGAAAAAACAAAACAAAAATGTCTCAATTTTATTTCTCCCCTGAATAAATCAATCTTCAACCCTATTTATAGACAGTGTTGTCACTACCAACCTAGTAACAGAACAGGCCGGCCTGACACACATAAATGAAATAAGCTCAGTTTTGTAACACTATTGAGTCAGTGGAGGACAAGCGTCCTGGTTTCTGTAGTACTGCTATGTAATTTTAAGACATTATTGTTTACATGTTTTCATGACAGTTATACAAATAGCAGCCAAAGTGTTGGCACTTCAGAAATCAGAAAACCAAACACTGCTCACATCTTTTCACACAGATTATTCAGTTACAAAACACATTTTGTAAACATAAAATCTTGAAAGACATAATTAAGTAGTGATCTCATGCATTGAGGCACCACCTTTGTATTGTCTCCAATATGCTGTGGATAAATTATGTATGTTATTAAGCTAAATTCACAATGTGTATATTTTTGTTCTTATCTCCTTCAGTTATCACTCTGTGTTGTATATTCAAATGCCGTATCCCAAGAACCAAAAAGGAAATAGAGGCACGGCATGCACAAAGGCAGGCTGCCAAGAAATATGCCAACACATTAGAGACAGTGCCACCTCTGAATGAGCTGACTGAGATCCCTGGATGTAAGTACCTCTCTCTAACATGTTTCAGATATTTATGTGACTAAACTGGATTAGTAAGAACAGGAAGCAGGGGCCATAACTTTGATGTAGAAAGTTGCAATTTACTGTAATCGTCAGACTTGCTCTTTCTCGCACCCCTGCTTCTTAAGCTTCAAACACTGGTTGCTCCACAAGAGAAGAATAGCAGATAAATGTTTTATTACTTTTCCGTACATTATTCCCACTACATCAATGAAACAGACATGTGCTTTGTGCTTCTGTTAAACCATGGGATGGCTTTGCAGAAAAGCACAGCATAGAAACCAGAAAAACTGGAGAAGTAACTGGTGTGTTCAACTTTTTGCAGATGCAAAGTTACATTATAGACTGGGCCTTTTATCTTACAGGCTTGGGAAAATATGTGATACCAAACTTTATACAAAAAAAAATAAATAAATAAATAAATAAATGAAGACAGCTGTATGTTTCCATGTATCTATTTTAAGCTTTAAATTCTCTTTTTTGAATGTCTTCTAACATAAAAAAAACTTGAGTCTTTGCTTCCTTTCATTCTATTTTTCAAAAATCTTCTCTTCTCTTCTCTTCTCTTCTCTTCTCTTCTCTTCTCTTCTCTTCTCTTCTCTTCTCTTCTCTTCTCTT